>CM060957.1:3107211-4307211 GCA_030765055.1 Mantis religiosa | reverse complement strand
GCTCCTGCTCCTCGTCCTCCTCGACCTCCTCCTACTCCTACTCCTACCACCACCACTACCACCACCACTACCACCACCACTACCACCACTACCACCACCACTACCACCACCACTACCACCATCACTACCACCACCACTACCACCACCACCACTACCACTACTACTACTAGTACTACTACTACTACTAGGGGGGTTCTGGGTTTATCTAACCCAGGACTGTTTCAGGGCTTATTTCGTCCTCTTCAGCCCGCATGCTTATTGGTTTGGAGGGAGGGAGAGATGGCTCTTTTTTGTTTGTTATTGATGCTATTTTTATATAGTATTTACATATATTTTTTTATTTATTATTATTTTTTACATTTATTATTTTTAATTATTTTTTATATTTATTAATTTGTTCTTTATATATAATTTCCGTGAGGTCGTCATTTGGATGTACCTTTGTCATTGCAGGAGTTGTCGTAGGTGTTGCTGTATTTTTCATTCTTCTTCTTTTGCTTCTTCATGCTGTCTGATCATGGTTAACAGGAGAGGGTCGCTTGGATTTTTTTCCTGGTGTATTTGTGTTCTCTTGTATTGTTTGGCAGTGTTGATGATCTCCTGCCTGTGTGGTCGGTCCCTTGCATTGTCTGTGTATTTAGTGGTGTTCTTGTTTATTGTGGCTTATGTTGTTGCGGTTTTTGCTATGTCGTGGATTTCATTGCTTCTGGACCATGGTAGTAACTTCCTAGCGATTCTCAAGCATTTCCGTTCGAACCCGGAGATACTGTCCTTTGTTTTTTGGGAGGTGATGGGCCATAAAGCGATTGCTGCGTATGTGAATGTTGGTCTGATGATAGTTTTATATAGCTGGGTTAGGGTGCCTGGGAATAGACCTTCATTTCCAATTTTGGAGAGGAACCTGGGGCACGACGTTGCTCATTTTGCTTCTTGCAGTTTGATTTTATAGTGAACGTTGGTGGACAGCTTCTCGTTTAGCGTTACCCCTAGGTATTTGATTTTCTTTGTGTAGGTATGGTGTGGTTGTTGTAGGTGATGGTAGACGTTCTCTGTGTTTCTTTGGTTTTTATCCGGATAATGATGTATTGCGTTTTTGCTGGGTTTATCGTTACTCTCCATCGTTTTGCCCATTTGCTGAAATTTGCTAGCCGTTTCTCTATTCTCGGCTTGCAGTCCCGTAGTCTTCCTGTCAAGCACCAATAAGCGGTATCATCATAATATTGCGCCAGTCTGATTGTCGGATGGATCGGCTGAGGAGTGTCGGCGGTGTATATTATGTACAGTAGGCCAGATATGGCGCTACCTTGTGGTGTTCCGGTTTTTAGCTCGATAGGAGCTGAGAGTTGTCCATTGATCTTTATTTGAGCGGTTCTATTGGAGAGGAAGCTTGAGGTCCATCGTGTCAGTTTTTCTTGGATTTCCATGTTGGTCATTTTGTGTAGTATTCCGTGTATCCAATACCGGTCAAATGCACTTTGAATGTCCAGGAATGTGGCAGCGGTTGTGAATCCTCGGTTGGTTTTCTCCTTTATTTCGTAGATGACCTTCATTAGTTGATCCTGGATGGTAATACTGGGCCGGAATCCGGCTTGCGTGTCTGGTATGAGATTGCGGTGTTCTAGAAACCGGCTTAGGCGTTTTACTAGTATTTTTTCTAGTACCTTAGACATTGTAGCCGTTAGTGATATGGGCCAGTAGTTCTGGTGGTTTTTGTTGCTTTCCCCGGTGTTCTCCAGTAGTATTAGATGTACTTGTCTCCAGGCTGTTGGAAAGTGTCCGTGCTGTAGTATGATATTGTATAGTGTGACAATTTTTTGAATAATTTGGTATGGAATGTTTTTAGCATGGTGTATGTTATGGTGTCCGGCCCGGGTGCTGATTTACCAAGGCGTCTTACTGTGTTGCTGAACTCATCGACAGTTATTGGTGCTTCTGTGTCGTCGTTTGGGTTTAAGGCTGGCGCCTGTATCAACGGCAGGAAAAGTTGACTATTGTTGTTGATGTATGCAGTTGTAGTTTTCAGTTGTTTCATGTCGAAGTCTGGGTTTTCAGGAGTGCGGCAAACAGTCCGCTAATGGTCCTCAAAGATTTTTAGTTTCTCATCTGTGGAGTGGATGCTTTTTCCGTTTAACTGTAGTGGGTAGGTAAATTGTTTGGTGCTACGGATACTTTTGATAAATTGCCAAAACTTTTTTGGTTCAGCTGTTCTTGCCTTTGAGATATCTGCAATTGTTTTTTCCCATTTTTCCTTATTAAATTTGTGAATTGCTTCCTTGACTTCCTGTAGTAGGTGGTTCAGTATTGTTTTGTCATTTGCGTCATGTGTCCTCATGTATTCTCGGTGGGCCCTTCGTTTTTCCTTGATTTTCTGTATTATTACTTTCGGTAGCAGTCGACTGTAGCGGTGTGTGTTTATCATCTTTGTTGGTATAATGCAGTCTCGTGCGGTTTGGATTTCGGCAGCTATTTGTTCAGTGATGGCGTCTATTTGGTGTGTGTGTTCTATGTTGTGTTGTTGCATGGGTTAATGTTGTTTCTTATGTGTTCTGTGAATGCTTTCCAGTCGGCATTTGAGTATTCAAATACTCTCCTGGGCAGTGCTTCTTCTGTGGTCCATGTGCCGGAGGATACTGTCAGGATTATGGGAAGATGTTCAGAGCTTGTTGGCGGTTCTACTTCGGCATTCATTATTCTATATTCCTCAGTCTGAATTGCAGCCACTTATAAGTACGTGCATCTGTGACTTGATCCAGCGCATTAACATCAGCAGTACTGTGAACGCTTCCTTTGCGGACGGCTGGGTAAGAGGAAAGCCGTAGCGCGTGCTGGTGGACACCGGGGCGGCGGTGACCATCATCGGACCTGACGTGGCCAAAGGTTTGCCGACCAGGAAGCCGAGCCGACCATACCAGCTTGTCACGGCATCGGGTGACACTTTGCCTGTGGAGAAGGAGGCCCTGCTAAAGTTGACCTTGGGAAGCAGTGCCGTACGTCTGTGGGTGTTAGTCGCGAAGGTAGCTGAGAAGGTGATTCTGGGACTGGATGCCCTCAGGAAGCACGAGGCGACGGTCGACGTCGGCAGGAAGGTCCTGCGCCTCAACGGAGAAGAGGTTATACTCCGTCAACCGAAGAGCGCCTTGGAATCTGCAGGGTCATCTTGAACGAAGACATGGTTGTCCCCGCGAGGAGCGAGGTGGTGGTGACGGCGCGACTGGAAGACCAGAGAACCAGGAACCTGATGCTGGACCAGAAGACGCCTGTACGCGGACTGTGTGTAGCCAGGAAATTGCTGCCGTGCCAAGAGGAGGAGTAAGTGAGACTGCTAAATCCAGCGGACACCGATCACGACTTCCAGGCCGGGACGGACTTGGGAAATGCGACCCCGTGGTGAGCGTAACAGCAATCGACAAGTCGCAGGAGCCGGAGCCGGCGCAACACCTGCGGCCCCGGCTAGAAGGCCTACTGGAGAGGGCGGCCGACCGTCTGACCGCAGAGCAGCTGGAGAAAGTTCAACAACTACTGAGACGATACCAACGCGTCTTCAGCCAAGGTGATAGTGACTATGGCCGCACGGTAAAGTGCTTCACCGCATCAACACCGGGGACGCCCGGCCTATTTGGCAACCACCTAGAAGCGTTCCGTTTGCGAAGCAAGGGGCGGTACGAGACATGCTGGAGGATATGAGACCCAGGGGAGTGATTGAAGAGTCGTACAGCCCTTGGAGTTCCCCTGTAGTCTTGGTGACGAAGAAGAAAGGCGAACTACGCTTCTGCGTGTACTACAGGAAACTGAACGCTGTCACCCGGAAGGACTGTTTCCCTTACCCAGGATTGACGACACCCTGGACACCCTAGCTGGTGCACAGTGGTTCTCAACCCTTGACCTGAAGTCGGGCTACTGGCAGGTAGCTCTAGACCCGAGAGACAAGGAGAAGACCGCATTCTCGACAGGCCAAGGGCTCTGGCAGTTCACAGTTATGTCCTTTGGCCTCTGTAACCCACCAGCTACCTTCCAACGCCTCATGGAGTCAGTGATGAGAGGACTGACTTACGACGCCTGCCAGCTATATCTGTGCGATATCATCATTGTCGGGAGGACTTTTGAAGACCATCTCGGGAATCTAGTAAGGTGCTACAGGGATTGCAGGCGACCAACTTGAAGCTGAACGCGAAGAAATGCCAGCTCTTCCGCAAGGCAGTCAACTACTTGGGCCACATAGTCTCAGCAACCGGAGGGGCCACAGACCCGGAGAAGACCTAGGCTGTCAGAGATTGGTCTCGCCCAAAGGATAAGAAAGAGTTGCGCAGTTTCCTGGGGCTGTGCAGTTATTACCGACGCTTCATAAAGGGGTTCTCTAACATCGCCAAACCCCTCACCCACCTGACAGAGGAACACTGGCCTTATGTTTGTACGGAGGACGCCGAAGACACTTTCCAGCACCTGAAGAAGACCCTGTGCAGTGCTGCAATTTTGGGTTTCCCACAACCAGGTGGCGCCTTCATTGTGGACACCGACGCCCGCGACCATTTCATTGGAGGTATCCTATCGGAGATCCAGGACGGCCATGAGCGGGTGATAGCCTACTACAGCAAGACGCTATCCAAGGCAGAGAAGAACTACTGCGTCACCCGGCGAGAGTTGCTGGCGGTAGTTAAGACATTGGAGCACTTCCACAAGTACCTGTACGGTCAGCCATTCCACCTGAGAACTGACCATCCCGTCCTAACCTGGCTATTGAGCTTTAAGAACCTGGAAGGCCAGACAGCACGTTGGGTTCAGAGGCCGCAGGAGTACGACTTCACCTCGGAATATCACAGAGGGAAGAGCGAAGGTAACGTAGACGCTATGTCCCGAAGACCCTGTCCAGAGGAGTGCGGCCAATGCACAAGAGTGGAGGAGAAGGAGCGTGCCGCAGCAGTCTGAGTAGTCACGGCAGTGCCTGCGGATGGCTGGGAAAGCGCAGGCCTGAGGAGGGAGCAGCTGGCGGACGCAGACTTGGGGCCACTCTTGAGGGAAGTGGAGGCAGGGACGAGACCAATCTGGGAGGACATCGCACCGAAGAACGCCACCTACAAGTCGTACTGGGCCCAATGGGACTCGTTGAAGATCAGAGAGGGCGTGCTGTTCCGGGTATGGGAATCACCCGAGGGGAAGTCGCAGTTAGAACAGTTAGTACTTCCCGGAGTAAGGTCCCGGAAGTCTTGGAGGAAGTGCACACTGGTACTTCAGGAGGACACCTGGGAGCAAACCAAACGATTGACAAACTACAGCAGCGCTACTACTGGCTGAGGCTCCGAGCAGACCCTGAGAGATGGTGCCGTCAGTGTCACGTGTGCGCGGCGAGTCGCGGCCCCCAGACTAGGAGCTGGGGTCGCATGCAGCAGTACAACATCGAAACGCCATTCGAACGGATCGCCGTTGACATTGCGGGACCGTTCCCAATATCCGACCGAGGCAACAAGTACCTGATGGTGATCGTAGACTACTTCAACAAGTGGCCGGAGGTGTATGCTATCCCGAACCAAGAGGCAACGACAATCACAGACTGCCTCGTAGAGCAAGTGTTCTGCCCATTTGGGGCACCCTTAGAGCTGCACAGTGACCAATGCACCAATTTTGAGTCTAACCTGATGAAGGAGGCACTAGAGAGACTTGGGGTTAACAAGACCCGAACAACACCTCTACATCCCCAGTCGGATGGCATGGTCGAAAGGTACATCAAGACCTTAGAGGAGCACTTGAGGAAGGTCGTGGCCAGCCATCAGGGAGACTGGGACGTCAAGGTGCCACTTTTCTTGTTGGCCTACCGCTCGTAAACACACGACACCAAGGGGATGACGCCAGCCAGCTTAATGTTCGGCCGAGAGTTACTCCTCCCTTGTGTTCTTGTTTTTGGAAGCCTCCCGGACGCAAAACAGCCAGCAACCGAGTATGTGGAGAACCTGGTGGACCATCTCCACGTCAGGAATGAGATGGCTCGTCAAAACTTACAGAAGACGAGCGATCGCATGAAGACCCGATATTACAGGCCAGCCAACAGCCAAGGGTTCCAGCAGGGTGACCTAGTCTGGTTGTACCGCCCGACCCGGACCAAGGGATCATTCCCGAAGCTCCAGAAACCATGGCAAGGACCTTACCGGGTGGTGAAAAGGATTAACGACGTGGTCTACCGCATCCAGAAGGTGCCCGGAGGAAAGATGGTGGTACACCTGGATCGCCTGGCCCGCTACGATGGTACTGTTCGGGACGACCAGCCTTGAGGTCATTTTTGATTGGAGGCAGCGCGGGTAACAAGATCAAAGAGACGGCATTGCAGTGTGGAGATGGAGGCTTGCCAAGATGGTGGGCGGGAACAGACGGATTTGGCAAGAGTTCGCCGTTGTTCTAACAGATCACGATTGTTGGAGAAATTTCTGGTATGTTAGAAATCGATAAAAATACAGCCTGCCTGAAAAGAGACATTGTGTGGGTAATTGAACGCGTGCGGGTAAGCAGCTGTGTTGGTTGACCTGTATGTGATATTGTGTATGTGTACGAAGTTTATTTCTACGGAAATAAAGTGCAATTTTTTGTGTTTGTAACCTGGAATTTTTATTTCACGAACCCACAAAGTCACAATATGTTGCCACAACTTTGGGGCATCGAATCACACAACAGAGGGATCCTGCTACACAAGCGAGACACCAGCACGAATCTCGCTATATATGTTACCACAATTTTGGGACATTGGAACCCACAACAACGGAGGAATCTCTCTACATAAACGAGATAGCAGCACGAATCTTGCTATATATGTTACCACAATTTTGGGACAACGGAACCCACAACAACGGAGGAATCTCTCTACATAAACGAGATACCAGCACGAATCTTGCTATATATGTTACCATAATTTTGGGACATCGGAACCCACAACAACGGAGGAATCTCTCTACATAAAGGAGATACCAGCACGAATCTTGCTATATATGTTACCACAATTTTGGGGCAACGGAACCCACAACAACGGAGGAATCTCTCTATATAAGCGAGATACCAGCACGAATCTTGCTATATATGTTACCACAATTTTGGGACAACGGAACCCACAACAGAGGAATCTCTCTACATAAACGAGATACCAGCACGAATCTTGCTATATATGATACCACAATTTTGGGACATCGGAACCCACAACAACGGAGGAATCTCCCTACATAAACGAGATACCAGCACGAATCTTGCTGTATATGTTACCACAATTTTGGGACATCGGAAACCACAACGGAGGAATCTCTCTACATAAACGAGATACCAGCACGAATCTTGCTATGTATGCTACCACAATTTTGGGACATCCGAACCCACAACGGAGGAATCTCTCTACATAAACCAGATACCAGCACGAATCTTGCTGTATATGCTGCCACAATTTTGGGACATCGGAACCCACAACTACAGAGGGATCGTGCTACACATGTCGCTACAACGTGGGGCATCATCATAGTATATTCATCATCGCATGTGCACAACAACGGAGGAATCCTGCTACATTCCTTTCTCCTGACTGCCTCATATTCCTCACTCTTTTCTTGCCCTCCTTTTTGCCATCTGACAATTCTTATCAAATTATTGCCTACTTTTATTCTTAAAACCTGCACATTCCACCCCAGCAGTTTCCACACTATATTCCTTCGCATGTACAGTTTGTTCTCTTTTATTGGTATTTACTATACTATATACCCTGACTTGTGATATTTTCCCATATTCTGAATTTAATTCTTCACAAGGTATTTTACGCTTATCTTCTCTCCTTTTATAAAGTTCCACAACTTCGAAGCCATCTGAAACTACTTCCGTTAAACTACTGTTAACTTCTTGTAGTTTTATTCTCACTGGAAAATGACAACCCGCTGTTATTACATTCATAACCTCAAAATCTGACTTCCAGTTGTCAATTCCTAGAGAACACATTAAGATATCCATCACAGTCTCTTCATTTCTACACTACTGTATGTGAAAATTGCAACACCAAGAACAAAGCGTATGGATTCAATTAATTTAATACAACAGCTTAGGTATATGGCAAGTAGCAAATTATTAACTTTTCAAATGTACACATGACCTCAGTGTCCTAGTATTCAGTATTTTGTGTGGCCTCCATACACTGCAATTAGAGCTGCTATACGCCATAGCATGGCATCAAAAATGTTCTGAATATGTTCCTGAGAGATTTCCCTCCACGCAGTGTGTAGGTAGTTACCCGACATTCATCTCACATTATAAGGAAAATCATCGGAAAAAGCTTATCCAAAAAACTCACCTTGACCGTGATGAACTCGGGAACTCTTGATTGGGAGGCAGACGCGCTAACACTTACGCTATAGAACTGGCCAGTTGTTTTGTTTGTTGGAAGTTGCAGGTTGAAAAGTGATGGATACTTCGACCTGTAGATCCCATATCGAGATTAGACCTAAGTAGTCTAACTCAAGTACATAAATCATGTCAAAGTTACATTTTTCGTCCCATATATTTATATACATATTTAAAAAATGATGCACTCTGATGTAATTTCAGATGTGTCAAATTAACTATATGCCATGATGTGTTTGTCAACAGTACATTAGCCATTACAAGTGTTCTTTGCTCATCTGTATATAAGCGGTAAGTAAAAAGGTATTCATGCCACGGCCAGATATAAGTTAATTGATGACAATTATTCATTAAACTGATGGAAATTCTTCATGCCGACTCTATTAATCCAATACTTTAACCTGTATACGACTAGTGTAAGAAATGAATTATTTCCATACATTAACTTAAATAATAGAAGTTAAATGATGAAGCCTAGTGCTCAAGTACTTACAATAGTAAGTCGCTATTAATTGTGTATATCGAATACGAGAGCTCCTAGTGGTTTACCAGGGAAATATACAAAAGTCAAATGGAGAATTTAATGTCATGACGTCATGTTGGCCATGGTAGCTCAATGGGTTAGAGCAACTGGACGGAAACCAGTAGATCCGTGGTTCAAATTCCGGCCATGCCATTGAATTTTGCATGCCAACTCTATCACCCCAATACCTTAGTCTGTATACGGCTGGTGTAAAGAAATTAATGTCAATCAATTAACTTAAATAAGAGTTTAGTACTTACAGTGACCTACCCCACTATTTTCAGCTAATCTCTTAAGGCTGTCTCGCTTTTCCTTGAAATTATTAACAGTATTTCCTATATGGTTTTCCCAAGCCATTTTATGGTCCAAGAAGATACCCAGAAACTTCGGAACGTCACTCTGAGATAACTGTTTATTCCTATACCGTATATTTATCTGGAGATTAAGTGAGTCAGAGAGAAATCTTGGAGGAATCTCTCTTCGATGTTACGTGTCATCAAGTTTTTTGACCAGATTGCTAGTACATTCAGAACTCATTCGTTTTCACTGTACGTTGGCCAATATTTACTTGGGCAGTGAGATTCACATGACTATGTCATCTGCATAAGGTGCTGACTTAAAGCACTCGACTTTTTGTATCTCTCCTGGTACGTAATTAATCATGACATTAAATAGTGTATGGCTGCTAACTGCTCTTTGCGGTACTCCAGTTTTCATTTGTTTATAACGTGACATCACATTATTGATGCTGCTACCACAGTATCGTTGGTGGATAAATAAATACCATTTCAGCAGTTTACCACTAATGTTATAATTTTGCAATTTATCCAATAGCTTTGGGCTACACACAGTGTCATAAGCATCCTTAAAATCGTCAAAGACTACCAAAGTTGTATTGTTGTTATCCAAGACGTCTTTAACTTGTTGCCTGAAGCGGAGCAATTGTTGATTTGTTGATCGGTGTTTACGAGTCTGCTTGCTGAGGACAAATAATTTCGGAAACAGATGGTATATGAAAAAGAGAGGTGGTAAGAGGCATATACCTGTTACTTCTAATTTTGATGTAGAAATGAGCTTTTTGCAGAAATAAGGAAATCAAATATGTTTAAAAATACATTAATTGACCTAACAAGGATAAAGCTTTAAAACCTGGGGACTTAAAATACTTACAGAATAATAAATTACATTAAGTGAACTGTTGTATGTGTATGTCTGAACTCCTAGTGGTGTACTGAGAAGAGCTGAGTAAATTGGAGAACTTAATACCAAGCTGGCATGTTGACATGGTAAGTTAATGGTCAGAACAACCAGAGGGAGACCAAAGATTCATGCTTCCAATCCTAGTAATGACAGTGAATCTGTCAATTTTTCTAAAACCATGCAAACCTTGTCCTAAACATGGCTAGTGTGAAAAAACAACTAGTTTCCAAAAATAATTACCTTACTAACATACTTACATAATTCTAACCCCCAAAATACATTTTGAGTTGGCAATCAAATATGCAGAGTCCCAAACTGATGTATAAACTCGTGGAACAAAATGAGATAAAAATACAGATTTGTTATTTATGAACCACAAGACACTGGAAAAGCATAACAGTTCATAGATTGTTGCGGAGAAATAACCATTCAGACAGTGTATACGTCAATTTGGGACGCTCTGTATGTTACATGTGCAAAATTTACAAAATGACAAAGTATAGAGAACACAGTGTTTGCTTTTCTTCATTGTGTATTGTACTTATATATAAATTAATGCAAGTTATATATTCAACAGAAAATACAGGATTCACACAACAACAAAAAAAAACTGTTGAGGACTGATGCAGAAGAGTGGAGTACTTCTCACTTCATTACTGTCCTAGAGATAGTTACATCGTGTATAAATAAAAAAGTTATGAAATTTGAAGGTAATACATCTCTATGAACACACATTACCCTTCTGTGGTGTTTTCTCCTTACGAAACTACTTGTGATTTCAAATTTTATAACTGCGTAAAGGTCTAGTTACAGATTTACATGTGTGCATTTATACCTTTATTAATCCATGTGATTCTTTAAACCTGATTTCATAAGCAATATAAAAAAATTAAATCTATTAATGGTGAAGTAATACAAATAGTAGAATAGAGAATACAGGATTCACACAGCAAAATCACCGTTGCGGAGTGGAATACTTGTCACTTCATCTCTCTCCTGCTACAAAGTTCACTTATCTTAACAAGAAATTATAGATTTCTCTAAACCTTCACGACTAATTTAACACATACATTATCTGCAACTTCAGCTAAGTTGTTTATTTCATTTTAGATCCCAACCTTGTTGACACTGGAAGGACCAAAGGTAATTGGGCAACAGGAATGAAGGGACATTTTAAAATTATTAGGTATCGACAGATCGATTAATCATCTTTTGCAGATAAATATGTACTGTCAGAGATGGGTGATATATACCAAAATAATTCATCACCTACCAGCAGTAATGATGATAACCTTCTGGAAGTACATGTTACTACCATTATAGACAACCACGACAACAGAAACAACATGGTTCAGTCAGAACGTTCTGATGATGACAACACATGTTCCCAAAACATGTTGACAGAGTTAAGTAAATAAACAACTTTGTTTGATGAGATGCAAAACATTTATTTGGGAAACTAGTCCTGAGTGCGCGGAATTTATTATTTCTTGATAAGATAAGTGAAGTCTGTTACAAATATTATATATTATTTTAGAACTTATGTTGCTTCATTGTTGGAATGCTGCAACTGTTGTACACTTGGTCACAATGTTAGACTTGTGTAGCTTTATCTTTTAACAAATCAATTTTTACATACTTGCTGATACAGTAAAAACGTTTTACAAATATCACATTCGTGTGTTTTATGCCATCATGAATCAATTTGTGTCTTTTCAAACTTGATGACCGAGTGAACCACTTGTTACAGATGTCACATTTGTGTAGCTTAATGCCGTCATGGATCAATTTGTGTTTTTTCAAACTTCGTACAGCAGTGAAAGCCATGCTGCAAATGTCACAATTATGGAGCTTTATGCTATCATGAATCAATTTATGTTTTTTCAAATCTGATGATCGAGTAAACCCCTTATTACAAATGTCACACTTATGTGGCTTTATGCCATCATGAATTAATTTATGTATTTTCAAACTTGATAATCGAGAGAAAGCCTTATTACAAATGTCACATTTATGTGACTTGATGGCATCATGAATCACTGTGTGTTTTTTTAAATCTGATGATAGAGTAAACTTCTTATTACAAATGTTGCATTTGTGAGGCTTTATCTTTTCATGGAATAATTTGTGTGTTTTCAAAGTTGATGATACATTAAACCCCTTATTACAAATGTCACATTTGTGTCGTTTTATGCCGTCATGATTCAATTTATGTCTTTTAAAACTTGACAAATAAGTGAAAGCCTTGTTACAAATGTCACATTTGTGGCCCTTTATGCCATTATGAATTAATTTGTGCCTTCTCAGTTTTGATGATTCAGTAAATCCCTTTTTACATATGTCACATTTGTGTGGCTTTATGCCATCATGAATCACTTTATGTCTTTTCAGTTGTGATGATTCAGTAAATCCCTTATTGCAAATATCACATTTTTTTGGCTTTAAGCAACTGTGAATCAATTTGTGTGTTTTCAAATGTGATGATTTAGTACTCTCCTTGTTACAAATTTCACACTGGTAAAGCTTTATGCCATCATGAACTAATTTGTTGCTTTTCAAATGAGTTGAATCAATGAAAGGCTCATTACAGTTATGAATGTCAGATTTGGTTGATAATTTACCCTCATGAGTAGATTTGTGTCTCTGCAAAACCGAAAAGGAAGGAAAAGTCTTATTACAAATGCTACACATGCATAGATTTTTGTCCACATTAATCAACGCATGTGCTGCCATAGTTGACAAACGATTCAAACCTTTGGACCTAACATCAAACTTATTTGTTTCTTTACTACCATTATCCCGTATGTGGTTTTCTAGATGGGGAAAATCATTAAAACGCTTCTCAGAAGTGTCATCTTTGTAAGACCTGGACTGCTGGCTGAAGACTGATGTAGAACACTCCTTGTTGATATTCTGTGCACTGCTCTGCTGAGAAATGCTGACAACTTGCCCATCATCAGGTTTTTCTGAGTGAACATTGGTTTCAAATGGAGATACATCTATATGACGTTCCTGACGCTGACACTTTCTTTCTCCCTCAGGACTGTTCTTTCTCATATTGAAGCTTATATCATTTTGGAGGTATCCATCGAATACTAAATCTGATGTATAACTGGAGACATCCACTGTGTATAAACTGAAATTTGAAAATAATATTGTCACATATAAGGTTTTAATTATTCTACATTCATTAAATCATAAAGGTTGTGCAACTACTAACACAGTAGGAGAAGGAAGTCCGTGCATATAGAAGTGTAAATTAGTTCTAGAAAGGTCGGTAAGAGAAAGACGTAATGTCTTGGACAGAGCAGTCAGCCACATCAAGTGATGGATGCGCTTGGGAGAAAGGTGTCAGGCGACGGTCTGCTGGTGTTGGGAGCTGAGAGAATGTACAGTGTAATGTATTTAGTAAGCATTAGTCACGAAGTATCCGAGTAAAACTAAGCAGCGTGTAAGTTTGTCAATAAATGTGTAATTTGACATATATAGCAATTTGTTGCAAACTTCACTCATCTTTAGAAGAAATTTTACATTCCTAACAACAATAAGGATTAGTTTTACAAATACATCATCTGCAACTTCAGCTAAGTTGTATATTTCATTTTAGATTCCAACCTTGTTTACATTGGAAGGCCCGAAGTTAATTTGGCAACAGGAATGAAGGGACATTTTCAAAATATGCATAAGCAGATCGATAAATCAAATGTGGCAGATAAATTTTAGGTCTTTTAACCACGAATTAAATGTACTGATAGAAATTCCCGCCATGGATGACGTCATAAAGCTTACCAGAGGATCAGATGGCAGAAACACTAAGCAGGAAGCAGACACCAGCTGCACCATCAGTCGACCACAGAACTGAGGATAGGGAAGAAGTTCGCTGAAACTAGTCTTCATCTAAATCTTGTAAATGGAGAAAAGTGCATACAAAGTTGACTCATTTGCCCAATTTTAATTAGAATGGCACTCCACTTTCTGGAGTACTTCCTTTTATTCTATAACAGTTGATGAATTTTGATTTACTGCCACCAAGTACACTCTGGAAGTACATTTCACTGCCACATGATGCCGCCATTATAGACACAATAGAAACAACATGGTTCAGTTGGCACGTTCTAAAGATGGGAACATTTATTACCCAAAAATGTTAACAGAGTTTAAAAAATGACGTTAGTGTTACTACAGGGTGGGGCGTGGAAACTTCCTGTTTTGGAAACTAAATGAAACGAAGTACATGTTTCATTCAAATTTGGGAAATTTGAATTTACAGAGTTTTAAACACAATGTCTTTTAAATGTCGCCCTCCATTGTCAATACACTGATTAAGGCGATTTCGAATGTTCTGAATCAGCCTTTCAAGCACATCGACCGGGATATTGTCGACTTGAGCTCGGATGTTGTTTCGTAGGTTTTCCAAGGTGTTGGGATGATCTTGGTTAACTAGGGACTTGAGATAACCCCACAGGAAGTAATGAGGAGGGGCTAAATCAGGAGTGTGCGCCAGCTTACGTCACCTCATAGGGAGGTCGTCGTTCAGGGAAGGCTGCTCTCAAAACACCCATGGAAACCTTGGAGGTGTGGACTGTCGCCTCATCTTGTTGAAGCCACACGTTGACCAGATCCATTTCTTGGAGAGCACGTAGGGATTGTTGGAACATTATCACATAGCGGTCTGAGTTGACGGTAACAGCAAGATTGTAGTGTTGAAAAAAGTATGCTACGAGTATACCTACTCTGAAGATGCCTCTCACAACGTTCTTTGGGATTTGTTGCACTCAAATACCGCAAGTTCTGTATATTCACACAGTCATTGAGGTGAAAAAGTGCCCCGACAGAGAAGAACACAACTGCGTCATTCAGCAAGGTGTCAAGAAGCTGCTTACATGATGTTTAGCGGGTTCCATAATTCTGTTCTGACAGTTGCTAAATCCCAACAGATACGTCAAATGCATTTATCTTTTATTTCTTCAAATTTCAGAATTAGTGAAAGCCTTGTTACAAATGCCACAGTTGTGTCGCTTTATGCTGTCATGAATTAATTTGCGTAAATAATTTGAAAAGAAACTTGACAAAACAGTGAAAGCCTCACTACAAATGTCATATTTGCTGCTTTATACCGTGATGAATTAATTTGTGTCTTCAAATTTAATAAAAAAAAGTGAAAGCCTTATTACAAATGTCACATTTGTATTGTGACTTTGTGGGTTCGTGAAATCAAAAGTCCAGGTTACAAACACAAAAAGTTGCACCTTATTTCCGTAGAAATACGCTTCGTACACATACACAAGACAACATACAAGGTCAACAAACACAGCTGTTTACCCACATGCGTTCAATTACCGACTGACTGTCTTTGGCGGGCGGCCTGCCTTTTTATAGTTTACTAATATTCCACAAATTTCTCAAACAATCGAGATCCGGCTAGGACAAAGGCAAACTCTCGGGAAATCCGTCTCCTCCCGCCCACCATTTCGGCGAGCTTTTATCTCTGCAGTGCACTGCCGTCTCTTTGATCTCGTTCCCCGCGTCGCCTCCAATCAACATTGGCCTGGCGACACTGCTCCCTCCTCAAGGCTGGTCGTCCCGAACAGCGCTATCGTAACGGGCCAGGCGATACAGGTGTATCACCAACATCTTCCCTCGGGGCACCTTTTGGATGCGATAGACCACGGCGTTAATCCTCCTCACCACCTGGTACGGACCTTGCCATGGCTGCTGCAGCTTCGGGCATCATCCCTTGGTCTGGGTAGGGCAGTACAACCAGACTAGGTCACCACGCTGGAACCCTTGGCTGTTGGCTTGCCTGTCGCATCGGGTCTTCATGCGGTCGCTCGCCTTCTGGATGTTTTGAGGAGCCATTTCATGCATGTCGTGAAGATGGTCCACCAAGTTCTCCACATACTCGGTTGCTGGCTGTTTGTGTCCGGCGGCTTGCAAAAGCCAGATCACAAGAGCGGCGTATATCTCGGCCGAACATTAAGCTGATGGCGTCATCCCAGTGGTGTCCTGTGTAGACCAGCGGTAGGCCAGCAAGAAAAGTGGCACCTTGACGTCCCAGTCTCGTTGATAGTTGGCCACAACCTTACTCAAGTGCTCTTCTAAGGTCTTATTGTATCTCTTCACCATGCCAACTGACTGAGGATGTAGGGGTGTTGTGCGGATCTTGTTCACCACAAGCCTTTCTAGTGCCTCCTTCATCAGGCTGGATTCAATAATGGTGCCCTGCTCGCTGTGGTGCTCTAACAGCACCCCAAATCGGCAGAACATTTGCTCCAAGAGGCAGTCATTGATTGTCTTTGCCTCCTGGTTCGGGATGGCATACACCTCCGGCAACTTTGTGAAGTAGTCCACGACCACCATCAGGTATCTGTTGCCACGGTCGGACACAGGGAATGTCCAACTATGTCGACGGCGATCCGTTCGAATGGCGTTCAGACGTTGTACTGCTGCAGGCGACCACGGCTCCTAGTCTGGGGGCTGCGACTCGCCGCGCACACATGACATTGACGGCACCATCTCTCAGCGTCTGCTCAGAGCCTCAGCCAGTAATAGCGCTGTCGGAGTATGTCGATCGTTCGGTTTGCTCCCAGGTGTCCTCCTAAAGTACCGGCGTGCACTTCCTCCAAGACTTCCGGGACCTTGCTTCGGGGAAGTACCAACTGTTCTCTCTGCGTCCTAATATCAGGCGATTCCCATAGTCGGAACAGCACACCCTCCCTTGTCTTGTGAGTCCCATTGGGCCCAGTACGACTCCTAGGTGGCGCTCCTTGGTGCGATGTCCTCCCAGGTTGGTCTTGTGCCTGCCTCCACTTCTCTCAAGAGTGGCTCCAAGTCTGGGTCCGCCAGCTGCTCCCTCCTCAGGCCTGCGATATGCCAGCCATCCGCAGGAACTGCCCTGACGACTAGGACAACTGGGGCACGCTCCTTCTCTTCCACTCTTGTGCATTGGCCGCACTCCTCTGGGCAGGGTCTTTGGGACAGCGTCTGCGTTACCGTGGCTCTTCCCTCTACGGCGTTCAGAGGTGAAGTCGTGCTCCTGCAGCCTCTGGACCCAAAGTTCCGTCTGGCCTTCCAGGTTCTTAAAGCTCAAAAGCCAGTTTAGGGCGGAATGGTCAGTCCTCAGGTGGAATGACTGACCGTACAGGTACTTGTGGAAGTGCTCCAATTTCTTTACTACCGCCAGTAACTCTCGCCAGCTGACACAGTAGTTCTCTGCCTTGGATAGCGTCTTGCTGTAGTAGGCTATTACCCGCTCATGGCCGTCCTGGACTTGGGATATGACGCCTCCAATGCAATGATCGCTGGGTCAGTGTCAACGATGAAGGCACCGCCTGGTTGTGGACCAAAATTGGAGTACTGCACAGGGTCTTCTTCAGGTGCTGGAAAGCGCCTTTGGTATTATCCGTCCACACGTAAGGTCGGTGTTCCTCTGTCAGGCGGGTTAGGGTTTGACGATGTTGGAGAACCCCTTTATGAAGCGACGGTAATAACTGGACAGCCCTAGGAAACTGCGCAATTCTCTCTTATCCTTTGGCTAAGGCCAAACTCTCACGGCCCGTTTCTTCACCGGGTCTGTTGCCACTCCGGTTGGTGAGACTATGTGGCCCAAGTAGTTAACTTCCTTGCGGAAGAGCGGGCACTTCTTCGCGTTCAGCTTCAAGTTGGTTGTCTGCAGTCTCTGTAACACCTTGCTCAGGTTGTCGAGATGGTCTTCGAAAGTCTTACCGACGATGATGTCGTCCAGGTATAGCAGGCAGGCGGCATAAGTCAGCCCTCTCATCACTGAACCCATTCGGCGTTGGAAGGTAGCTGGTGCGTTGCAGAGGGCAAAGGGCATAACTGTGAATTGTCAAAACCCTTGGCCTGTCGAGAATGCAGGCTTTTCCTTGTCTCTCGGGTCTAGAGCCACCTGCCAGTAACCTGACTTCAGGTCCAGGATCGAGAACCACTGTGCACCAGCTAGCGTGTCCAGAGTATCGTCAATCCGGGGTAAGGGGAAACAGTCTTTCCGGGTGACAGCGTTCAGCTTCATGTAGTCCACGCAGAATCGTAGTTCGCCGTTCTTCTTTGTCACCAGAACTACAGGGGAGCACCAAGGGCTGTCAGACTCTTCAATCACTCCCCTGGATTTCATGTCGTCTACCGTCTTCCAAACCTTATTATTCAATACAGGAATACTTTAACAGGTGTAGTTAAACTTTGGCTTATGTCATGAAGTATTCTTATTTCCTCATTTTATTTTAAGTCTCTATATTTGTATATCTAACGTAAGTATTTTATTGATTTTTTTTATCTTCACTGTATTATAACTGTATTAATTTGTACTCTATTTTTGACTTTATCTATTGCTGTAATAAGCTTAATGACAATAAATCATTATTCATATCCCACACCGCCGCTTATTTTGCTAACGGAACGCGTCTAGATGGTTGCCGAATAAGCCGGGCGTCTCCGGTGTCGATGCGGTGGAGCACGCGGTTCATGCGGCCATAGTCGCTGTCGTCTTGGCTGAAGACACGCTGGTATCGCCTCAGCAGTTGTGGAACTTTCTCCAGATGTTCTGCGTTCAGGTGGTCGGCCGCCGTCTCCAGTAAGCCTTCCAGCCGGGGCCCCAGGTGCTGCGTCGGCACCGGCTCCTGTGTCATGTCGATTACAGTTACCCTGACCACGGACTGGCACGTCCCCAGCTCCGTTCCTGCCTGGACGTCGTGATCGGTGTCTGCAAGGTTCACCAGCCTCACTGGCACCTCCTCTCGGCACGGCAATAGTGTCCTGGCTACACAGAGTCTGTGCACATACGTCTTCTGGTCCAGCACCATGTTCTTCGTCCGCTGGCCTTTCAGTCGCACCGTCACCACCACCTCGCTTTTCGTGGGGACAAACACGTCTTCCTTCAGGACGACCCTGCAAATTCCATGGCGTTCTTCGGTCTGACGTAGCATCACCTCTTCTCCATTGCTCCGCAAGACCTTCCTGCCGACGTCGACCGTCTCCTCGTGGCTGCTGAGGGCATCAAATCCCAGTACCACATCCTCAGCCACCTTCGCGACGAACACCGACAGACGTACGGCACTCCTTCCCAAGGTCAACTTCTATAGGACCTCCTTCTCCAAAGGCAAGGTGTTGCCGAATGCGGTCACAAGCTGGTATGGTCGGCTTGGCTTCCTCGTCGGCAAACCCTTCGCCACGTCAGGTCTGATGATGGTCACGGCCACCGCGGCATCCACCAGCACCTGGCACGGCTTTCCCTTTACTCAGGCGTCCGCGATGAGGCTGTCATCCATTCGCTGGCTGACGGCACGCAGTGCCACTCGAGGGAATGGTGGTGATGGCACCGACGTGCCCCTCTCCACGACGGCCCTTACTCGTTTTCCGGCTGCTCTTCCTGGTGTGGGCAGTCTCTCTCCAGAGGTCCCGGCTGTCCACATCCCCAACACAGGCCACTAGGTCTTCGCCGGCGGCCCTCGGCTGGTCTTCTGTCTCCGGTGTAGCCGATACTCCTCGTTCTCACGTCGGGATAGCTGTCGACTTGGCCACCTCCATACTCAGTGCTGCCATTAGCGCCTCGTGGACAGTATTGTAATCACCGAGCATTAGGCGCTGACGAATCTCGGTGTCTCGTACGCCGTCGACAAAGTTGTAGGCAGCCTCTCGGGGTATGAACTCTGGTGGGAGATCGACTAGGGCTTTGCTGGCCAGCTGCTCGATTGCCAGGGAAAACTCCTGCAGCGTCTCCCCTAGCTGCTGTGACCTTGACTTCAGCTGGCTGCGGTACGCTGCGGCTAAGCAGTGGTTTCTAAAGAGATTCTCCTGGGTCTCCCAGATCCTTGAGCGCCGCCGCTGTCTGGACCGTGTTCAGGACTTCTGCGGCCCGTCTTTGGAGGCTGGCTATTAGCTGTGTGGCCTCTTCCTTTGGTGACCATTTGTTGTGTTTGGCCATTGCGTCTAACTGGCGGCGGAAAACTTTGAAAGATGTCGCGCCGTCGTATTTAGGAGGTTTGACGCGAGCAGATGTGTCCCGTCCCGGAGCGTCGACCTTTAAATCCTTCAACCTCCTGCCGACGACGTATTTCACCATGGCGTTCAGGAACTTTGTGTTGCTGTCGGCCTTTCCCTCCAGGTTGTTTACGCGGTTCGCAAGGTCTTCTACGTCTGCTACCATGGCGTTCAGGGACTTGGCATTATTGTCGGCCTTTTCCTCTAAATCGTTAAAGCGCTCGTCCACATGACCCATCCGCTTGCCCAGCTCCGCGACGTCATCCCTTACGCCGGTCAACTGCTCTTCAAACTTTCCAGCGAGGGCCTCGTTTGTCGCTTTCAGTTCCGCGGCCAAATTGTTATTTGCCGCCTCCGTCTTCGTATTTAATTCGGTCTTTATTTGTTCCATCTTCTCGGTGATGTTCGCGTTAGTCTTTATTTCCTTCAGTTCCGCGGCCAGGTTGTTATTTGCCGCTTCTGTTTTCGCAGCGAGCTTGTCATTTGCTGCTTTCATTTCCGTCAACTTCTCCAAAATCTTTTCCAATGCAGCCTCCATATAGTCCCACTTCTGACACCAATTGTGACTGTGGGTTCGTGAAATCAAAAGTACAGGCTATAAACAAAAAAATTGCACTTTATTTCCGTAGAAATACGCTTCGTACACATACACAAGGCAACATACAAGGTCAACAAACACAGCTGTTTACCCGCACGCGTTCAATTACCGACGGACTGTCTTTGGCGGGCGGGCTTTCTTTTTATAATTTACTAGCATTCCAGAAATTTCTCAAAAAATCGAGACCCGTCTAGAACAAAAGCGAACTCTCGGGAATTCCGTCTCCTCCCTCCCACCATTTCCGTGAGCTTTTATCTCCGCAGTGCACTGCCGTCTCTTTGATCTCGTTGCCCGCGCCGCCTCCAATCAATAATGGCCTGCTGACACTATGCCTTTATAATATCATGATTCAATTTGTGTTTTCAAATGAGATGATAGGTTAAACCCCTTATTACAATTGTCACATTTGCCAGAATTCCTGCCGCCATGAATCAGTTCCTGTGTTTTTTATTGTGACCGTTGAGCAAAGCCATTAAAATGTCACATTTGTGTGCTTTCAAGTGTGATGATAGAGTAAATCTCTTATTACACATGTCACATTTCTGTGGCCTTATGCCCTCATGAACAAATTTGTGTCTTTTCAAATGTGATGACTGAGTAAACCCCTTATTACAAATATGACATCTGTGTGGCTTTATGCCGTCATGACTCATTTTGTGTGCTTTCAAATGTGACGATTCAGTAAACCCCTTATGACAAATGTCACATTTGTGTGGCTTTATGCCATCATGAATCAATTTGTGTCTTTTCAAAGTTGATAAACTAGAAAACCCCTTATCACAAATGTTACATTTGTGTGGCTTTATGCCATCGTGATTCGATTTGTGTCTTTTTAAAGCTGATGAATTTAAAAAACCCTTATTACAAATGTCACACTTATGAAGCTTTATGTTTTCATGGAGTAATCTGTGCGTTTTCAAATGTGATGAATTAGTGAAAGCCTTATTACATATGTCGCATTTGTATGCCTTTATGCTCTCATGAACCAATTTATGTCTTTCCAGGCTTGCTAAATCAATGAAATCCATATTACAAATGTCACATTTGAGTGATTTTATAACCTCATCAACTAGTTTGTGTCTTTTCGATTTTGAAAAAGGAGGAAAAGGCTTATTACAAACGTCACACATGAATAGTTTTTCATCCACATTAATCAACTTTTGTATTGTCGTTGATGAAAAATGATTCAAGCCTTTGTCCATAACATCACACTTATTTGTTCCTTTACTAGCATTATCCCATGTATGGTTTTCTAAATGGGAACAATTAAAATGTTTCTCGGAAGTGTCACATTTATAAGACCTGCTGTGATGCTGGACTAATTTAGAGTATTCATTGACATTCTGTGTACTGCACTGCTGGGAAATGCTGACAATTTTCCCATCATCAGATGTTTCTGAGTGATCACTGGTTTCAAATGAAGTTACATCAATATTATGACTTTCCTGATGCTCATATTTACTTTCTCTCTCAAGACTATTTTTTCTCAAATTGGAGCTTACATCATTTTGGAAGTCTTCATCAAAGAATAAATCTGCTGTATAACTGGAAACATCCACTTTGTAGAAACTGAAATTTGAAAATAATATTGTCACATACAGGGTTTTAGCTAGACTAGAGTCATTAAAATCATAGAGGTTATGCAACTTCTAGCATAGTAGGAGGAGGTCCTTGCATAGAGCAGTGTAAATTAGTTCTAGAAATGTCTGGAAATTGTCATGGTCAGAACACTCAGTCACAGTCGAGTGATGGATGCGCTTGGGAGACGATATATCCAGGTAAAACCTTGGAGTATGTAAGATTTTCAACAAATGTATAATTTGTGTGTTCTGATGAATGCAGTTTAACTTGGTCATCCTATGCATATGCACATAGTTCCATGGAGGGTTGCAGGTCCTTCCGAAGGTCCCGTGCGCCTCTGAGCTAACTACCCCTGGGTATAACTCAGGTGCTTAAAGAAAATAATACCTGCTCGTGAAAACATAAAGGTTCCAATTTGGTGCGTGGCGTACTTTTAACTTAAAATGGAGGACTCATATACTGGCTCTCTCTATGTGGAATAATGAAAACATGTAATAAAGCTGTAATCCGTCTATATCATATCCATTTGTGTAATTCAAATACTGTAATGCATATTTCATATAATGAACTGTATTGTTTTGGAGGATTTGTCATCCTTGACATTTTGCTTTAAATCACTATCTTGAAATTCCAGATATTTGTCAGATTGGACGTGATGTATTTCAACTGGTATGGCAAAAATCTATAAATCAAAATTCTTAACTTACATCGTTATTACTAAACAACATAATAACCACTAATTTGTGGTATATATTGGCTTAAATGATTATTGTTGGTTTCTTGAACGGTGAATTTTTATTTTTCGAAGTGTACTGCAACTTTCTTTCATTTTCATATGCATTACATCCATAGTTATATATTGTTTTACACAAATGTAGCTACTGGTTATAATTCCTTATCAACTGTTGCATGTATGCTAAAGAATTCAGAGTTAGGGTTTACTGCATTAGTAAAGAAATAGAGTGTGTCCTGCTAATCTTACTGTAGCTATTTGAAAATATATCATTGCAAATTTTGACAAAAAACCTACCAGAAAAACAGAAGAAGCTTCTAATTAATAAGGCACTTGCAATAAAAAATTCAAATGTTATAAGCTGCCAGGGAACCAAATCAACAGACATCATGTTTAGCTGTAGGAGACTGCATCATAAAGCAGGGTAGACAACATAAGCAGACTTGGAAGGGGCTTCCCTGAAATAAGAACGGATTTTATGAAACAAATCGTGGAGCAGCAGCTGCAGGAAGAAGGAAATCCAAAAACGGTAACTATGCAAGTGGGATCCAATGATATAAAGGGAAACTCACCACATAATGGAAGATATGACGATTTGGCTATGATAGTGAAAAGTACATTTTCCGAGGCAAATATTATCTTAAATGTAGTAATACAACGCTGAGACGTACACTGTCGTAATCTGCGTCGATTAAATGACTCTTTGAAATGGATGGCAGACCGAATGGGACTTCTCTTTGTTGATCCAAACTCGTGGATAGGAGAAACTGACTTAAATCTTGAAAGAGTGCACCTAAATAGAAGCGGAACGGCAGCTTTACCGTGCCTTTTCACTCGTGTGACTACACCGTTCGGCGGTGAGGACAACGGCGATGGCGGGCGGGACAGCAACAGTGGCGGACCAAACGAGGACAGATGGACATGTAGGCACCAGAAGGTGGCACTGTTATAAATTGGCTCATTTGAGGATTTCCGTTAGTCCTTTGTTCACTATGATGTTACTATGTAAGTTATACCATGTTGTTGCTATGTAAAATAAATATGGTGTAATAAGGTCGAAATACATTCATTACTAAAAGTTATTTGAAGTTTAATGTGATTTTCAACATTTTGGTGACCCTGACGTGATCCTAATGACTATACGGTAAGATTAATACATTATAAGTATTTATTTGTTTAAAAATCTGTGATTGAAGAATGATTTTCATCAATATTTGATGTCGTATATTAAACTTGTAAGAAGATCGCAATTAAAAGAAGATAGTATTGGAATTGGTAAAGATTAAATATCAATAACTTAAGAAATTGAGAAAATTAAAAACCAAGACGACCAATGAGAACGCTGTTTACCAGGAAAGTTAACAAAATAAATGTCATCCTCGCAAAAGAAATTATGTCTAACGATTACGATAGTATGAAAGTTATTTTCCATCGACTTGAAGAATTGATGAAAGAAATGAGGAGATTGGATGAGAAGGTTACGGTTATGTCATTAGAGAACGATTCGAGAGAAGAGAATATTTTAGAGGAACTTGAAATGTTTGAAGAATATTGTACAGAATTTGAGAATATGAGATTTGAGCTAGACAAGACCTTAGCGACCAATACAACATCCGAGGATACTGAACATATTTCTTCTGTGAATGAATGTTACAGAGAGTTTAACCTACCAACAGAAGACAAAAGTAGGTTGTTTAAGTTGCCCAGAATCGAACTTAAAACATTTAATGGGGAATTAAAAGAGTGGCTTAGTTTCTGGTCTCAATTCAAGAAAATTCATGAGGATGAGACTTTGTATGGGAGTGACAAGTTTCAATACTTACTACAAGCTATGAAACCTGGGACCGAGGCAAGAGAAATTATTGCAAGTTATCCACAAACAGCGGAGAACTACAACAAGGCAACTGAAGCACTAACCGAACATTTTGGGAGAATGGATTTACTCTTACAAGTGTATGTGAGAGAACTACTCAAGTTAGTTCTTTCAAATGCAACAAGCAAGGAAAAGCTGTCTTTGTTGATGCCTATGATCAAGTTGGAATCTCAGCTTCGACTGTTTAAGATGCTAGAGCTTGATTCTGCAGATCCGAGTATGTGGTTGTTCCCTCTTGTTGAATCGAGTCTCCCTGAAGAAACTTTGCGAGCATGGCAGAGAAATTCAAGTTATAGAATAACAGAAAACCAAGAAAACAGTTCAAAAACAAAATTTGATTGTTTAATGGAATTTGTTAAAATGGAAGTCTGAAGTGAACAACAAATCATGTTAGCCCAATCTGGATTTGAGAATTCTTTAGTAACAGAAGGACAGGAACATTGTGTCAGTCATTCGAAGGAGAGAGAGAAAAACAGACAAAGAAATGCAACAGAATCCCTTCTGTAGCTGCTCTTCATGATGGCAATGTGGAAGAATGTATCTTCTGCAAGAAAAACCACCCGAGTAAGGAATGCTTTTCCATTCATTTCATGACGTTGGCAGATAGAAAAATCAAGGCCAATGAGCATAAATGTTGTTATAACTGTCATAGACCAAATCATATGGCTATTAATTGCAAAGCAAAGGTGAAATGTTTTATCCTCCACCGAAAACATATTACAGTGATGTGTCCCAAGCTTTTTGATAAAAAGGACACATATGAAAACGGTTAACGACGGAGAAAGTTGGCATTACCTCAGACATGGCCAACTGTGTATGCACTAACAAGATAGTACTTCAGACTCTGATGGTTACTTTATATGGAAAACACAAAACGAAGACAATCAGAGCATTTCTGGATTGTGGTTATCAACGTTCCTACTTACCCAAAAGGACAGCAGAAGATCTGGAGTTAAAAGCTGTTGCTGAAGAGTCGATGACTGTTCTTTTCAGAGGCAGCAGACGTGGAAAGTAAGACATCTGAAGTATAATTTGAAGGTACAGAAGATGGGAGGCCAATACCTTCATGGAATCCAAGTGAGAGATACAGAGAAGATTTGTCAGTTTATCCCACATATATTAAAGAGTTCTACAAGACTGATGGAAGAACTGAAGGAAAAGAAGATCTGGATAAGTGACTTTGGAGAAAACTGTCCTGAGATTGAGTTACTCACAGGGATGGATGTCTACGCAGATATTCTAACAGGGAAAATTGTTCCACTGTCGAATGGACTTACTGTTGTAGAAACCAAATTAGGGTGGACGCTAGGAGGTGAGAGACTTGATGAACCATCTGAAACTAATATGGTCAACCTCACCATAACTATGTCTTGCAATGATGGATCTATTACACAGTTATGGGATCTTGAAACTATTGGTATTTTGGATTCTGTAGAGGTACAGTATTCAGCAGCTCGAGATGAAGAAGCAAGGGATTATCTTCTAAGTACCTTGAAGTGAAATGGAGTTGGTCGTTATGGGGTAGGATTGCCATGGGCCGATGGACATCCTGAGCTGTCGAGTAGCAAACAAGTGTCAGAGAATAGACTTTGGTCAGCCTCAAAAAGGTTAGAGAAATGAAACCTTTTCTCTAAGTATGGCGAGATATTTGAATATTGGGAACGAGAAGGTTTTATAGAAGAAGTACCTATAGAAGACTTAGAAAAGAGGTGCCATTACCTTCCTCATTGTCCAGTGTTCAAAGAATCTAGTGCAAACACTCCCATATGTCCTGTGTTTGATGCTTCTTGTAAGACAGTTGAAACAGTCTCTCTCAATGATTGTTTAGAGAAGGGTCCCATACATACAAGAAATTCCAGAACTTTTAATGAGGTTTCGTGAAAAGAAGATTGGGATCATTTCAGATATCAGAAAGGCTTTTCAGATGATTGAAGTACAAGAAAAAGAGAGCGTTTTTACGGTTTCTATGGTGGGAGGATCACACAAAGACGATACTTAAGTACTACAGGGACAAGAGGATAGTATTTGGAGTTTAAGCCAGTCCTTTCATCCTAGGAGCTGTTATCGACTATTATCTTTCAAATGCAAGTGAGGAAGATGAGGCATTCATGATTAAGATGAAAAAATCTTTGTATGTAGACAATTGTGCTACATCAGTTCAGTCTTTGGAGGACCATCAAAAGTTTCGCAACAATAGCACACGTATTTTGTCTGAAGCTAAAATGGAGTTAAGATGTTGGGAACATACATATGAGCAAACACCATATCGCGACAATAATTTAAATTTGAGTGTGAAACAAGAAATGAACCCTACCCAAAAGTTTTAGGTCTTTTGTGGAATAAGCAGCTAGACACATTAGAAGTGGAATTACCTCTGAAATAACAGGATCTTCCAAGTGTATTGACAAAGAGAGTTATTCCTTCGACAGTACAAAGAATCTTTGATCTAATAGGTTTTCTTTGTCCTGCAATTCTGCCATTTAAGATACTGTTACAGAAGTTGTGGCAAAGTAATACTGCAAAGAAATACCATTGTTGAGTAAAATAAAGATTCAACGTTTAGTTACTGATGGAGTAAGAGATAACACTGGATGTCATTGCTTCGAATGAAGATTTGGATAATTCAGAGTAGAAGAACCATAATAACTATAATGTCTAAATGTGTTCAGTGTAGACGGCAAAATGCTAGACGAGTAGAGATGGACATGCAGCATTACCAGTTGACTGCATAAAAGATGCATCTCCCTTTGAAGTAACAGGAGTTGATCTTGCAGGACCACTATTGCTAAAAACTAAAGTAAAGGTGTGGATTGTTCTATCCACATGTGCTGTGTACAGAGCTGTTCATTTAGAATTGACATTAAATCTCAGTACAGAAGGATTTTTGCACACTATGCATCGTTTTATAGCAAGACGAGGTCGTCCTTCCATTATGCATTCAAATAATGGAGTCCGTGGTGCTCAGAGAGCTCAACACATTCAGAAGATACAACTCGAATGTGGAGTTCAAGGAATCGAGTGGAAATTGAACTCTTCCACAGCAAGTTGGTGGGGAGGATGGTGGGAGCATCTAGTGCGATCCATAAAAGAACTACTGAAGAGAATGCTAGAAAAATCTGTCCTCACTTACAAGGGATTACATACAACATTATGTGATGTTTAATCAGTTATAAACAATAGACCCTGAACATATGTATCTGAAAACCCAGAAGACTTTACTCCTCTTATGCCAGCCATGTTCCTTCAGGAAATAAGAGAAGTCCAACTTCCAGACATCGATAGGTTGGAAAATAATAAGTTCCAACGAAGACTATGATTTCACAGCATCTACAGAAAGAACTGCGACAACAGTTTTGTAAAGAATATCTTGCCCTGTTGATCCAGCGACCTAGAGGAGAGAAGATCATCCTGAAAGAAGGAGATGCTGTCCTAATAGGGTCAGACGGAAAGAAAAGAATTGAATGGCCCCTTTCTCGAATACTGAATTCGATTCCAGGGAGAGATCAGGTTGTTAGAGTCGCCAAACTGAACAGTAGATGGGATTTTAATACTTCCAGTCCAGCGCCTGTATCCCTTAGAAGTGAACCGTGATATTAATTAATTAGATAACATGACTCCTGCAAATTTATTAGTGTGTTGAAATTATTTCAAGGTGGGAGGAAATGTTATAAATTGGCTCATTTGACGATTTTCGTTAGTCCTTTGTTCACTATGATGTTACTAAGTTACTATGTTGTTGCTATGTAAAATAAACATGGTGTAATACGGTCGAAATAAATTCATTAGTAAAAGTTATAAAAAGTTTAATGTGATATTTAACAGGCACGGTGGGAGTGTCGGTGAAAACAAAATGGTAAAGGTAAGTCTCTAATGATTTTGCAGGTAAATTGCTTTAGTATCTTAAACAAAAAGCTAAAATTCTCAAACTTAATCAACGCAAATGATCCAGACGTTGTAATAGGTACACAATCTTGGTTACAGCCGGATATTACAAGCTATCATTGATGACATAATTTGGTAAGGTGGCTTCTTTCAGACTGCAAAAACTCCAACCATGGAAGGGGCTGTTTTAGACATATGTCTTGTTAAATCTGAAGATGCTGTACTAGAATGCAAAATTATTACAGACATAAGTGACCACAGTAACGGTATTAGTTAGAGTGGAAGGAATACGGAATAAACATCAGACGAATGAAAAGAGACGTTTACCAATATTAAAAAAGGGACATTCCAAGGTTGCAAAACTTCCTAAACGAGAAATATTCGTTATGGTCCTAAACTGGAAGTTCAGTGGAAGAAATATGGCAACATTTTAAAAAAATTATTAGGGAGGGAACAATCAAATATCAAATCCCATACCCTATTTATGTGTTCTGATTCAGTTGTTTTGGTATGCACTTGGCACACAAATGACTCTTGTGACAACTCAGGAGTGTTTTTTCAAAACTCAATAGATGCACAAAATGTGTTTCTGAGAAAAACGGTTTTTTCTATTTATTGGCAATACTAATTGGTTAGCACAACAACTATATTAATCATTCAATTCTCCTTCCTGAAACTGATTCACTGAATGTGAAAAGAAACAAATATCGTAATTTAACTTGTGCAAATTTGAGGTTTGAAAATGCTGATTAAGTTTTCTGCATGAGCGAGAAGTTTAGTTAACTCTTGAAGTTTAGTTATTTTTGTCATTTATTGTTTTGTTTTTTACTTTTTATTTAAGTAATTTTTATTTTTTATTTGTTTTCACATTTTCATAATACATAATGTATTATACAACCAACGTGTTAATGTTTATAAGAATTATCTGATTCGGCATAAACTTAGAAAGTAAGTATTGCTACATTCACAATAACAATATAATATTTAGCTTTAGTTACACAACATATCGAATACAAAGAAGTGTCAAAACAATATGAATAAGTAAACTTTAACCTATATTGGTATCTTCTAGTAAATCTTCACAAAATTCTTTTGCAGTTTCTGGAATTTCAAAAGATTTAGCCAGATTTTGAACATCCTTTTTCTTTTCTTTGCTCACTCTATCAGAAGGCATATAACTGTGCCCACATATTGGGTAGATCTGTGAAATGCGGGAAGATTTTTTACTCTTCTCCAGGAAAGCAATAAGCATGAACATCACAACACTATTCTTGTTCTACTAGAGCAAAATAAATGAATGGTAGAAGGAGTGTTGCTGGACATCCTTTCTTCCAGTTTCAACAAGAAGTGGTGCAAAGCTGAGGCAACCTGGTTGCAGCCTATTAAGTTACCAACCATATATGCAAGGAAATGTGTTTGTTCTGTGTTTTTGGTGAAATCATTATACAAAGATTATACAGCTATACTTGTCTTCCATAGAATCGCTAACAGAAAGTTTAGGCAGTGGTTGTTTCTGCTGCATATCAAAGCAAATAGTGATTGCCTCGGCGTTTTCCTCTTTCAATATCAGATAAAACCTTTTTGAATGCAATTTTTGCAGTCTGTACATGGTTCTTAATTCGTGTTTCTTTTCTATGTCTGCCTCTGTCTTAATTTTCATCGGTCACATTTTGCACTTGGAGCACGTGTCAGTGCGTAGTGTACAGAATGAAAAATTGAAGAAGTTGTAAAATACGTATTTATATTTTGACAATAAGCAGACTGGAAGATTTCTTTATCTTCTTTTTTTGCAAAAGTTGTTCTACATTTTTCAGATATTAAGTTTTGCTCTTCCATAATGGCTTTCTCGACATCTGTACTTCTTAACGTCTAGCTTTAGAGCAGCAGAAACGTCCTTCTGTAATTTTCCTGTTCTGTCATTTCCTCTGGTTTCCTTCGGTGCATTCCCAGATAAGTGAAATTTTCAGGAGAGATAATCTATCTTTTGACACCCCTGTGATTCCTTGGAAGCATGCATTCCTGCGCATTCTACAACTGATACAGTTTTACAATCTGAGCTCCTGTCCATTGTGCATAGTACAGTGCAGTGTCTCAACTAAGAATAAAAATACCATGTAAGTATAACAAAACTATTTAGAAATGAATGTGAAATACAAGCGCACAACCTGCGTTCGCAGTTATTACTAATGATGCAGCAGTGCACAAAGCTTGCAGAAATGATTGAGAATTCCAAGAATTGCAATAGTGAGATGGCAGTCAAATTCAACATGCATTTCCTAATGAGGTTGCTACACGCTGGATCATTAAACCATAAAATTGTATCTATCCACTTTTGCTTTAACTGAGCCAAGTGCATCTATCGAGTTTTGAAAACACTGCTGATGTTCCCTATCTTCTACACAGGACACGAATCAAATTTTGCCAAGTTTGATTTCATAGAACAATGCTGTTAGAGAAATGTTGTTTTGAGAAGATAAATTTCATTGTTTTACCTTTTGTGTGTTGGCTACATTTAAAAATAAAAAACTGTCGCAAGATGGAAAACGATGTTTAATTCATATCTTGTGAACAGTAATTCTTACATTTTTGGTCCTCCGAAACGGATGCAATCTCCTTATGCACATCAGGAACCAGCACTAAATTAAGGTAATAGATTTGTGTAACAAGCTATATTATTTGTTATGAAGTGCTATATAAGGCTTTAAGTTTGTTGTTTTACAAACCATGACACGGCGTGTTTCACCATGCATCAAAACAAGTAACTGGCATCAGATATAACGTGAAATAACGTAATATTCTTTGAAAATTACATGAATTGCATGTTTATTGCTATACATGCATGAAGGAATAAATTATAAGGCAGATTACAACAGTTCATAAATCATAATATAAAGGCTACAAATTGCTTAAGTTATTTTATGGTAACAATTGCACAACGCCAGGAATTGACATCGTGCGATCCATAGCAACTCATTGTAAATCCTAAGGTATTAGCTATGCAAAATCTTCTTAATAGCTCACTATTATCATTGCCCTTTTAAAGGTACAATGAACGACACAGAAAAGCAGAAGTTAATTAAAAGGAGAGCTACTCTCAAAGCCGGCTTGACGCGTCTACAAACATTTGTAGATTCCGAAGCGAACAGTGCTGACAACTACCTCTTGCAAGTCAAGCTAAATAGATTACTCGCAATAACTGAAGAATTCAAAGAAATTCAGAACGAGCTAGAAGTAAATTATGATGACCACGAAGCTCACGCTGACTACCGGCAAGACTTCGAAGATGCTATTGACCTACTGGAATCGAAGCTACGAAGTGTCACCGATACAAACGGTCTACAGTTGGTTAAGGAAGTAACATCTCAGTCATCACATAATTTAGCTAGAAATATAAAACTCCCTAAAATCAACCTTCCTACCTTTGACGGAATCTTGACTACGTGGTTGCATTTTATGGATACCTTCAAAAATCTAATCATGAACAACAACAAGCTTTCAAACATTGAAATATTTCATTATTTTCTCTCATCTCTTAAAGCAGAAGCAAGGGATGCTGTTAGCAATATAAGCATATCAGATAGTAATTTTACAGTGGCGTACAATGTCCTTGTTAGCAGATATTCTCCAAAACTAATAGCAGCAGAATATATTAAACAGATACTAGAGCCTCCTGTCAAGTTAGGTTCAACGGAGGAAGAAATTCGGCAGTTGATTAATATATTTCAAAGTAGTGTAGATGCACTTGAAGCTCTTAATATTCAGCCTAGCATTCTGGATCTTCTTTTGTGTGAACTCTTTCTATCCAGACTTGATAAAGGGTTAAGACTAAAATTTGAGACTGCTCATTCACATTTAGACTCTGTGGAATTTAAACGAAAACTACAGGCAAATGAGAAACTCCGTAAAGATTACGTTCAGTTCATGAGGGAATACCAGTGTCTTGGACATATGACGGAAGTGAAAACTGAATGTTTGCTTCAAAGGGCAGAATACTACATCCCTCATCATGCTGTTCGTAAGGAATCAAGCAGTACAACCAAACTGAGGGTAGTTTTTGATGCCTCAGCTAAAAGTGATAATGGCGTCTCTCTGAATGATAAATTAATGATTGGACCCACAATACAAGAAGATCTCTGCTCACTGATCATACGATTCCGAACACACAGAATAGCCTTTATTGCTGATATCGAGAAGATGTACCATCAGATAACGGTACACCCTAAGCACCAACCCTTACAATGTATCTTATGGAGAGAAAACCCAGAATATGAACTCAAGACTTACACTCTTACGACTGTCACTTATGGAACGTCTTCAGCATCTTATTTAGCAACAAAATGTCATCAACTTGCACAAGAAGAACAAGCCAATTTCCCTAGAGCCGCTGAAGTCCTCAAACATGACTTTTACGTGGATGATTGTCTATAAGGAGCGGACACCCTAGATGAAGCTCTACAGTTACGGACAGATCTACAAAATCTTCTCCAACATGGCAGCTTCCATTTGCGAAAATGGTGTACGAATAATTCCTCACTTTTAGAATCAATTTCAAAAGGATTGAGAGAAATAAACCACTCTCTAACCAACATTGAATCTGACATTTTCCATACTTTAGGACTAGCTTGGAATCCTTCTGCGGATGAATTTCAAATCAGCTCTTGTCTAGACCTACATCATACTGAGAATGAAAACCGACTCTACACTAAGCGAATGGTACTGTCCATAATATCATCCATATTTGATCCCCTTGGGTTGATTACTCCTGTAGCTGTTCTTTTCAAGATCTTCATGCAAAATTTGTGGCAAGAATGGATGGGATAATCAATTATCAGAAGGTCTGCACACAACATGGTTGCAGTTATGCAAGCAGATCCCTTTGCTAAACAAATTCAGATTGCCACGATATGTCCTAGGTAAGGGAAATATTTCAGTTGAGATACATGGTTTCTGCGATGCATCTGAAACTGCTTATGGGTCTTGCAACTATGTGAGGTCTACAGATCATAAAGGCAATGTACTTACGCGCCTACTATGTGCAAAGTCAAGAGTAGCACCACTGAAACAAGTGATTATTCTACGTCTTGAACTGTGTAGTGCTCTGGTACTAGCACGCCTAATAAAAAAAACACTTAGTATTCTACATTTAACTTTCACCAGAACACTACTCTGGACTGATTCAGATATTGTTCTGGCATGGCTTAAGGCATGCCCTACAAAGTGGAAAACATTTGTGGCAAATCGAGTCTCAGAAATACAGTATATAGTTCCAACAGCTCATTGGCGACACGTGCGTTCACATGATAATCCTGCGGACCTTGTGTCTCAAGGTATGCAACCAACACTATTCTGGGATTCCAAGTTCTGGTGGCATGGACCTCATTGGCTGCAACTGGAACCTTCATATTGGCCCCTTGACATGAATACTAACAACTCTACTAGCATTCTAGAAAAAAGGGTAACAACATTACTTAATAGAATAAAAAGAAGTATTTCAGAAAGTGGAGTGCCATTGTTACTAAAATTAGGCAAGTGAGTCAACAGTCTACCACAGAGCTGACGATAGGGGAGAAGTCCCCAGAAACTAGTCTTCATAAAAAACTTGTAAGTGGAGAAAAGTATATACAAGGTTGACTCACTTGCCTAATTTTAGTAACATTACGTAATGTTACCAAACGTGACGATTCATTTCTGAATAATTTTTCCTCACTAATCAGGCTACTCAGAACAGTCAGTTATTGTCTCAGATTTGTGTAGTGCCCCTAATCTTGTATGGTGTATCTGCATTCCAGGATGTTCTTAATAAAAAATGGGCAGTTAAAAAACTTGCACAAATTCAAAGGGGATTCCTCCTTCGCATAATTCGAGGATATCGTACAATCTCCACTGATGCAGCTCAGATTATAGCTAACATCGAACCTTTGGCTCTCACTGGTTTATCAAGAGCAACTATTATGAATTTAAGACATGAACGTGAATGTGCGTCTTATCTGTCTCACTTAAAACTACAAATCCCGGAGCATCCTACCACAGCAAGACACCCATCAAGTTTTGTAACCTGTTTAAAGGAAATATGTAATTTTCATGATTATTACATATATACAGATGGTTCGCGTTACCAATTTGAAGATGATGTATCTGCAGTAGGATGTGCTTTTGTTGTTTATGAAAACCAAACGGAACTAACTCATTCCATGTTTAAATTGTCACCTGAATGTTCTGTATTCCAGTCGGAGCTCTTAGCAATTAAAGAAGCTATAAAATGGTGTACTGTTAATGAGAACAGTGCCCGTATTCTTAGTGATTCACAATCAGCTCTACTCGCTATTAATGATAAATACAACTTAAATTCATTAGCACATGAAATCAGAACCTTGCTTCAAAACCATCCAGGACATATTTGCATGGGAAGGGTTAAAGGACACAGTGGAATTTTAGGTAACGAGAGAGCTGATTGCTTGGCTAAGAAGGCTGCAGAATCCAATCTTCCTGTGACATACTCTTTATGTCCTATTTCTACTGTAAGGAGAATAATACATCAACATATTCTTGAAGAATGGAACCAACAATGGCTAACAACTCCAAATGAAAGTTTAACAAAAACATTATTTTTCCCTAGTGTATATGACAGAGGAAAATGTGAAACTCTTGTACCAAATTTTGTTTTGACACAATTTTTAAGTGGACATGGTAAATTTGGTGAATACTTATCACGTTTTCACTTAACATCTAACCCCAAGTGCATGTGTGGTGAAGAATTTCAAACTGTGGTTCATCTCCTTTTCTGTTGTCCCATTTTCTGGAGAGAAAGACAAGAATTAATATTCAAGCTAGACTCTCTAGGAACTGAATTTTCTGCTCCGCTCACATCTTTGCTAATGAAGCCACAACAGTATAAGTACTTCATGATGTTTATAAACTCAGTGTTTAAACGTCTGAAATAGTTTAAATTAATATGCATCAGATTATAACATACTTTCTTCCTTCTAGTATTTAAAATGTTTTTGTTAAAATTGTGTATTTTATGTATCAACTCTAACACTAATATATCACTTTCATGATGTTTATAAACTCAGTGTTTAAACGTCTGAAATAGTTTAAATTAATATACATCAGATTATAACATATTTTCTTCCTTCTAGTATTTAAAATATTTTTGTTAAAATTGTGTATTTTTACGTATCAACTATAACCCTAATATACCACTGTGTAAAATAGGGTTCATAAATCTGGATAAATAATAATAATAATTGTCTCAGATTTATCTCGAACTGCAAGAAGGGCCGCAAGGAGCGAGACACTTCATTGCTGCGACCCCAGGAGCTAAATAATGCTCTGAACAAATGTCTTGTGATTGTACAATCTAGCTGCTATCACAAGGATATAAAATGCCTTAAGGCGAAAAAGGAAATATGCACAACTAGCGAATTAAGAAGCTTGAGTCCTATACTAGACAGAAGAGGCTTTCTTCGAGTAGGCGGACGGCTGCAAAATGCACACAAATCATATGACGCCAAACATCAACTCATATTACCTCCCAGACATCACTTCACCAAACTTGTTATCTTAAATGAGCACTTCAGATTACTTCAAGCAGGATCTCAAATTAGTACAAAAGTGAATCGAGAATAGTGTGAGTGAAGCAATAGTGTGAGTGAAGCAATGTGTCAATATATTCTCGATTCACTTTTGTACTAATTTGTGCTTCACTGTCCCTACGCTTCTTTCAAGTTTATACTTTGAGGATCTCAAATGCTTATATCATCCCTTAGACAAAGGTACTTGATCCCAAGGATTTGCCAAACTGTGAGGAAACATATTAGTTCATTATTAATTTTTAGATGAGTCATATTTATTACACATCTGCTTCACTTTCGTACCTATTTTGAGGACATGTTTCACAAATCATCGTTTGCATCTTCGGCTTTTATGCGACTTAAGCTTGATCCAGTGGTGTGGGTAATTCTGGAGTTGCTGCTGCCATCTGTTGATTTAGTGATGAACTTAAGTACGAAAGTGAAGCAGATGTGTAATAAATACGACTCATCTAAAAATTAATAATTATTTCGCTTCACTGTGGTGTTCCAATACAGTTAAATCTCGATATTAATTCATGTTTAACTTGTTTCAAGATAAAAGGCAATAACGAGTGAACAGAAAATGGGAAATCTCCCGCACTACAGAATAATACCCGCCAGGGCATTCTTGAACGTAGCGGTAGACTATACTGGACCTCTTTTGGTCAAGATTGGTGCTCTCAGGAATAAGCAAACAAATAAGGCCTACGTAGCAGTCTTCACTTGCCTTGTAATCAGAGCTGTCCATCTTGAAGTCGTGTCCAGTCTGTCAACAACAGCATTCATGGCAGCACTTCGACGTTTTGCAACACGTCGAGATTGTCCGTCTAACGCCTACAGCGACAATGGTACCAACTTAATTGGCGCTGCAAGAGAGCTAAAGGAGCTTCAAAGCTTCCTGAAGGATCCCGAGCAACAAAGAAGTATTATAGAAGGCGCATCAGGACAAGAAATCCACTGGCACTTTATTCCTCCTTCTGCACCACATTTCGGAGGAGCTTGGGAAGCAATGGTAAAGAATTTTAAATATCATCTGCGAAGAACTATGGGCAACACAGTCCTTACCTTTGAAGAATTAACAACTCTATCTGCGCCAATAGAAGCTTGTCTAAATTCCTGTCCTCTTTCAAGACTCAGTGATGATCCTTCTGATTCCTCTTACCTAACTCCTCATTTGCTTATTGGGGAACCCCTCACAGCTGTTCCAGATCATGACTTCACCCATTCCAGCCTCAACCGGCTGTCACGATGGCCATATATTCAAAAACTGACTCAGGATTTCTGGAGTAGATGGCACAAGGAGTACCTGAATACACTTCAACAGCGTCATAAGTAGACCAAGGAACATCCAAATCCTTGCCCTGGTGATGTTTTTATAAAGGACGACAATCTGTCTCCTATGTATGCCGAAAGGGAGTGATAGAGATGATTCATCCTAGTAATGATGCACTGACAAGAGTTGTTAGTGTTAGGAGTGATTCAGGTGTGATCAAGAGACCTATTAGGAAGTTGTGTGTTCTTCCTAAGCATGATAATTTGTGAAGTAGTTATTATGCAAAATGTAGGGTATTACGTAATGACAACCATTTAAGAGATATGTGTTCTTGTTTAAATTTACAAAAGTAATTATACTGTCTCTCATTCATTGTTGCTGACCTGTGCTTATGTACACAGAAGTAACTATTTTTCTTACATTATCCTTATGTTATCTAATCAAAAGACAATGCCTTTTGGTGGGGCGGCATGTTAGAGAAATGTTGATTTGAGAAGACAGATTTCAATGTTTTATCTTTTGTGTGTTGGCTACATGTAAAAATAAAGAACTGTCGCAAGATGGAAAATGATGTTTAATTCATATCTTCTGAACAATAATTCTTACAAATGCAGAAGGTGAAAATTATGTCAATACTATATATAACTCAATTTCGTAAAAGTGTGCATCTATCGAGTATTGAAAAAATGCTCCTCAATTACAAACAACATGGAGGAGCATATTTATAGGACCACTGAGTGCTAGAAGAAATTAGAACCAACAATTCTCCATTATCCATTCTAGCACAGGTTCCCTAAGGTCGTTGGTTTGGTGAAACAGTTTGTTAAGTGCTGGTCAAATGATACCTAGGATGTGTATTCAAACATTTCTAAGTATATCGAGATTTAACTGTATTGGAACACCACAGTAAAGCGAAAAATTATTAAATTTTAGATGAGTCGTGTTAGATGTGTAAAAAATACGACTCATCTAAAATTTAATAATTTCTAAGTATGTCCAAAAGTGCTAGCACCATTTCAGTTACACTCCCTAAATATGCGGAATATCTCCATATGTAATACTAACAGAGAATATGACTGTGTTTGAGATCAGGCACTGATAGAACTTGATCAAAGAACTGTGTTATATTACTTATGATCAGAGAACAGTTAAATATCTAACACTAAAAAGCAATTTGGAGAAAAAAATAAAAATAAATAATTGGTAGACACGGAATTATGAAAAGAACTTACCTTGGTTGTTTTATGGAATAACAGTCTTGGTCTATTCCATCCTGTAACAGAACAATTCCCTTATAAATAACATGGTTTGTTTCTTGAGACTTATCTTCACAAAGAGGGGCACAAACATGGAAATACTTTTAGTGTTACATACAGGGAAGATATTACTTTATATAAATCTCATTCCAAATAGGATGTGTTGTAAGATTAAACGCTCACTGGTTCACGGTGGGTATTCTATTTGTAAACATCTTCGACAAGCAGAAGGGAATATGCGGCAGAAAAATAAGCCATGTGTATGGTGCACACTGTATGAGTGAGGGTGTTGTGTGTGAAATTGCAAAAACACTGCACTGATGTTCTTAATGAAGGTGGACAAGGACCCAAGCCAAGTCATTATTGATCTTGTTCAGCGAGTTGATTAAGTACCTCAAGACAGATAAGTGGTTTGTCTCTGGATCTTCTAGACTCTTCAAGAACTGCTCTGTTCAGATTATTACAGAATGCATAGGTTATCAAAAACTTTGTTCATGCTGGATTCCCAAAACCGTCCCTAGGGACCAACACATATGGAATCACTGTTATTGTTTCTCTCACGCTACGCTGAATATAGTAACAGTTTTTCAGCTCCAATTGTTCAGGGAATAATTGTAGACTCGATACAACAAACCAGAATCTAAGTAACAATCCAAATAATGAATGAACACACACTTCCTGCAAAAACCCAAGAACTTCAAACAAACTTTTAGCAACAAGACCATGGCTACTGTTTCTGGGAACAGAAGGATGTGTTGCTTGTGGAGTTTATAGAGGCAGGAACTATGATCAATACAAATGTATACTATCGCATATTACATTCATGAAGGGAGCCATTCCAAACAAAACAACAGACATATAGTTATCTGGAATTGCTTTGATTCATGACAATAGGAACACATACAGCTACAGCAACCAGACAACTCCTTACTCATTTTCAGTGAGAAGAATTCGATCACCTGGCATACAGCCCAGATTTTGCAATGAGAGACTCTCATCTTTTTCGGCAGTTGAAGAAAGGTCTTGGAGGCCTATGAAAATAGGACAGTGACTCAACTATAATTTAATTAACTTCAAGAATGATTGACTGACTGATTTATGTTGAGTTCACTAGCAACTACGAAGGCCTTTGAACATGTAACATTTCAAAGAATATGCACTGTAGTAGCATATACACTTGTGTCCTGAACATTACAAACATAAGTAGTAAGTAATAGTCTCGGATAAGAATGAGTACCATTAGGGACATTTTGTGAGTTAACTAAGATATTTGGCAACCTATTGGTGCAGAAGTTAATATTTTATGATTTTAATGAGATCTATATAAATAGTTCAGATCTTACTTGGGAAAAAGCATACAGAAAAGCTGGATAAAAATTATGATTATGAACCATGGGCTACTATGATTAGTAAGATTCTATTACTCTCTGCTTTGTTAATTTTAATATTTATAAATAACTTGTTAAATAGTTTTAGCAAACAGTGAACAGTTGTGCGTTTTCTTAATTTAAACTGAATTTTTATTTGTGGATGCTGTGTAATTGCTGTCATACTCATTCTATATTGGCTATGGATGATTATGAGACTCTCTTGATCTCTACAACATGAGACAACTGGCTTTACTTCTCTTCCAAATAACCTTGAGAAACAGGGCCTAGCATGTTAACCCTAGATCACTGAGAACACCATGCTCCTTTGTATGTTACAAGTATTAATGTAACCTTTGGACAGTTTTGTTTGAAGCAAATGAACAGTTATTATTATAAAATAAATGACTTCAAATCAAAACCAAACATAAGCAAATTAATGAATTAAAAATAAGATACAATAAAAAAAGTTATAAGCTAGTGTCTGATATAAAATGTCTTGGAGATGAAAAGGTAAGTCATGCAGCCAAAGCTTAGCTCTGTTTGCTTTGCATTAACAAACCTTAAAGTTGTAATTGACAAAAGCTATGTGTGCTCCGTTTTTAAGATTTTGTTGCATATAGGCATAGTTTTAACACTTCGTCACTGCTTCATTAGCATATTCTACGACTTCTACTCCGAGCACTCCTCCAATAGCCTCCAATTCTGACACTTCTGACTCACTGGAAATGACCTCACAAGACAAAGACGCTACAACTCATCAGCCCAACCCCGGGACTACTCCCCGGCCACAGCACCCTAAGGACCCGCGCCTTCACCGCTCGACCAGCTCGCCAAACCTAGCTACTCAACCCGCTAACCGTACTTGCACTGCACCCACCGGATCTCAGATCCCCACTCCCTCTGCTGCACCTAACAGGGAAACTCCTCAACCTGCGCCGCCTAGGCATAACCCGCCAGCTGCACCTGCAGAGCCTTCAGCCCCAGCAGCACGCCCGGGCCCATCAGGCTCCCAACCTAACTCTACCCAGCCACGTCCAACCCAAACCATAGCTCAATCATCCCAGCACGTTCCAGCGGCTGTCCCCTCCACCTCAACACATCCGCCCGCAGCTCCCACACCTGACAGCCGACCCACGGGTCGAACATACGCAGACGCTGCCAAGACAGCACTACAACCCCCCATATACATCAGACAACGGCACTCTGCCACCCTCGGAGCCCTTCTGAGGAGGTTCGACCTCGAACTCCGCCCAGAGGAGTACAGTATCACCACAGCAGGAGACTCGCAGGACTACTGTGTAAGAATGCGCTCCCCTGCCGACTACCGAAACCTGGTGCTATTCCTGCAACAGCAGGGGCTTGAGTTTCATGTCACTCCCCCCCTAGAGGAGAGGACCTACAGGGCGGTGATCAAACGCCTCCCTCTAGACGGGATTGCCCGGGAAGTCCAAGAGGAACTCGAATCCTCAGGCCTCTCGGTCACCCGTATAACTCAAATGAGACGCTTTGACAGGGCAAGGACACCCCTCCCCATGTATTTAGTAGAACTCCCTACAGAGGACGACCTTATGAAATGCCTCAACATCTCCGTCATGATGCATTTCCGGGTCCAGGTGGAAGACTACCGGCGTCCTGCTGTTCCTCTGCAGTGTCGGAGGTGCCAGGCCCTGGGACACCATGAGCGCCGCTGTATGGCCCCCCGTCCCACCTGCTCTAGGTGCGCCGCCTTCCACGAGTCGGCCACCTGTCGGGCGGCAGAAGACATGAGGCGCTGTGCCTTATGCCGTTGTTGGGGGCACGGGGCGCGGTACAGGGGATGCCCGGTGTACCAGGCAAAGGTCTCCAGCCTCAGGGCATCGGCAACCAACAGATCAGGACCACAGCAACTGCATCAGCACGCAGCACCTGCCCAACAGCAGCACCAGAACCAACCTCTACCTCCAAGACAGACGCAGCCAAACCAACTCCAGCCTACCAGAAGCCAGCCGCCATCATCAATGCCCCCACAGCAGCCGCAACCTGGGACTTCAACTCAGTCCGCACCCCCCTCAACTCCGTTTCCAGCATCTATTCCTCCTAGCATTGCCCCGGAGAGGTGGCTGCCGGGTGATGGATTGCCCTGCCTGAGGGAAACCACGAGCAGGCCAATCTTCAAGCCCGGCTGCGAGCACGTCCGGATGACGTGGACTACAGCGAGGGAAACCTTGCTCCATGTCCTCAGCCTGCTGCTTGTGCAGCCGGACGACACCCGGGACATCATCCGGGACTATGACTCCTTCTTCACATTATTTTTAAACCCCTCTGTCCACTTCTATGGCGTCTGAAAATCCCAGAATGGCAACGTGGAACGCCTATGGACTCCGCAAACGAAAAACGGAACTCGCTGACTTTCTAACGACACACAATATCCATGCCGCTCTCATAACCGAGACCAGACTTTCGCCCCAAGACCGCTTCTCCATCCCCGACTACCTGACGTACCGCTCCGACCGAGACCGAAGGGGTGGCGGCACGGCCATTATTATTAAACGAGACGTGCTCCACAGCCAGGCGCACATTCCCCCCCTTAACCGATTAGAAGCCACAGGTGTATACGTACACATTGGACCTACCAAACTCCTCCTCATAGCAGCATACAATCCTCCCGAGGACCTAGATCTACAGGACTTAGACGCGGTACTTAACATTCATCCAGCCGTCTTCATAGCGGGAGACCTAAATGCAAAGCACACAGATTGGTACGCCCGTGAAAATAACCGGGCAGGCACAAAATTATGCCGGCATGCACTGTACGCAAATTATATAGTCATTGCTCCATCTTCCCCCACTCATATCCCCTTTAACCCTAACCGGCAACCCAGCACGCTAGATATCGCACTGGCCAAAAACATTGGCAGACAACAGGTACATGCAGCGACCTACAATGCGCTATCGTCTGACCATCTCCCGGTAGTTTTCACCCTGCAGGGTTCTCTCTCCCCAACCCCGTATCTCCCGAAACATAACTACAACAAGACGAACTGGGAGGTCTTCCGTGCCACCCTGGAGGAAAGTCTCCCAGTCCCCCCAAGGGTCACACCTGAAGAAATAGAAGACGTAACACTTGCACTGGAAACCTCCATTAAATACGCCATAACAACTTCCACTCCTATTGCCTCCAAAAGACCAGGACCCAAAACCCTACCACCGGACTTAAAAGCTCTAGCCGCAGAACGAAACAGAGCACGCAGAAAATGGCAGCGCTCCCGACACCCCCTCGACCACAGAAGATTCCGTGATCTGAACACTGAAGTACGCAGGAGAACGGCCGAAGACACCGCTGCACAGTGGAACGGCGTTCTCCAAACCCTAAACCCGGAGCGCGATAACGTTTGGCGCATCACCAAACACCTAACTAAACACCACTCGACCATCCCTCCCATTCACCACAATGGCGCAATCGCCACCACAGACACTGAAAAAGCCGAGGCGCTCGCCGCCCACCTCCAAAGCACTCTCACCCCCAATCTCATCCCAAGCTGCCCAAGATTCATCCGCGAAACCGACGATCTAACACGAGAACTGCTCTCTCGCCCGCATCATAACAACACCCGTAAGACTTGTGACTCGGAAATCCGCTGGCTAATCCGCCACCTCCCCAATAAGAAAGCCCCCGGCCCCGACGATATCCCCAACGCGGTCCTCAAACAGCTTCCCGACTCGACAATCACGACAATGACCCGACTGTTTAACGCCATCCTGGACTCAGGCTATTATCCCAATAGGTGGAAAAATGCCCTGGTCCTACACTTCCCAAAGAAACACAAAGACCTTACCAACCCTGGCAGCTACCGCCCCATAAGCCTTCTAAACACCATAAGCAAACTCCTTGAGAAGATAATACTCAAACGTATTAATGCATTTATTAAAAATCACAATATACTTATTCCCGAACAATTCGGTTTCAGAGCTCACCACTCCACCACCCTACAGCTCATGAGAGCCACGGAATACATCACCAGGGGTTTCAACACCCGTAAATCTTCTGCTGCAGTACTACTAGACATAGAGCGCGCTTTCGACCGAGTTTGGCACTCGGGTCTCATACGCAAAATGTATACCTACAACTTCCCAGACTCCATTTTGAAATTAATTGCCAACTACCTTTCAGAACGGACCTTCCAGTCCAAAGTAAACATCTCAAAGTCCACCCCAAAACCGATCTGTGCGGGAGTACCCCAGGGAAGCCTGCTTGGTCCGGTTTTGTTCAACCTGTATATCAACGATATCCCCAAAAATGCCTCAACTGAATACTTCATTTATGCAGACGATACTACAATAATGGCACAATCCACACAGATGCACCCCATCGTTAATAGACTACAATCTGCCCTGACAGCACTGGAAGCGTGGCTCACCAAATGGCGCATCCGAGTAAATACAGACAAGTGCGAAGCAATAGTCTTCAGTAAAAGAACGCACCACCGTGCAACCGCAAGATCTCTCCCCCCCTTACGACTATTCCAAAATCAAATCCGCTGGAAAGACAGAGTTACTTACTTGGGCGTGGTGCTCGATCCAGGCCTCACCTGGAATCACCACGTCCAGTCTATCCGCTGTAAAGCCAACGCCCAACTAGCTAATTTATACCCCCTCATTAACATGAACTCGTCGCTACAACTAAAAATGGGTCTCACCCTCTACAAGACACTCCTGCGCCCGCTACTTACCTACGCCTCTCCTGTCTGGGGTTATGCAGCCCCTACTCACATCAAAAGGTTACAAATGCTCCAGAACAAAGTCTTACGTGTCATCACGAAAGTCCCAGCAATCACCCCTGCAAATATACTCCATAAGGAACTAAAGATCCACACCATAGAACAATTCATTAAAAAACTAGCCGCTGATCTATATGACCGGGCGGCCAACTGCCATAATCCACTTGTAAGGGACCTAGGACAGTACGAGACTACACACAATAAACACAAACGGCCACTATACTTATTTGATAGAAACATGACCGAGACTATTACACAAGAAGATATAGATGACTACCTGGAGTTCCTCGTTCCCGATTGACTCAGACGCCTAGCACAAACCATCTTTGCAACTACTCACCTCTTCTGTTTTATCTCCCAACAGGTTGCCCTCCAAGTCCCTGATTACACAGGGCTGACCGGGGGGAAGAGGGCCCCCCCAACTGTGACCATAATAGACCACGCAATGGATACCGGACCTGCACAAGGAACACGACATCTCGCCCTTTTGACGAAGCCACGCCACGACTTACATAGCCCAGCTGCCTGCAAATAGCCTAAGTATCACTTTGCATGCCGTAGACTAACCAAAGTAGTTCGCCCACCTATGCACATCTTTAACTTGTCGCCCATTCCACCTCACTTGTTTATCCCCCCAAACTAAACTTCTCCTCTACTCCAAAACATCACCAAGACCCAAAGAGGCCCCTTCACGCTCCACGGCTCCACTCAGGACCTCGGTCATGGGTGCAGCCCTGGCCTGCATTGCCGTCACCCGCTTGCATGCATCGCATGCTCGCCCGCAATTTCACCTACTACTAACCAGGGTGCTCTTAGCGGAACCTGACCAACTTGCAGTAGATAGATTAGACTGACAAGCACCCTCCCCTTGCCCTTGCATGATTAGTCTTACTAACTGCACGTGCATGGGGGGACGATGTAGCCTCTTCAAGGCGGACGATCGTCACCGGGGGCGGCGGGGTGGGGCCGCCTCCAAAAAAAAAAAAAAAAAATTAAAAATAAAAAAAAAATAAAAAAAAAATAAAAAAAAAAATAAAAAAAAAAAATTTCTGGTGCGACATGGAATTATCGTCCGGAGTAAATCAACAAGTTGTTATATGACAAAAAGGGTCATACATCTTATAAGTGTCTTTGCACAAATTTCCTAGAGATTTCCTGATTATGAAACTGAAGTGCAGAAGCCTTTGGATGCTTACAATGAAATGGGCTGTTGAATGTTAGTGAAATTACATTTCCTTCAGTCTTTGGGTGTGTGTGTGTGTGTGTGTGTGTGTGTGTGTGTGTGTGTGTGTGTGTGTGTGTGTGTGTGTGTGTATGTGTGTGTGTGTGTGTCTGTGTAATTTACATCCTCTAAGTTATATAGGACGGTGAATGAATTGGGTGAAATGATGCTCTAATGAGTCCAGGGTCCATGCAGCTTAGAGATACATGACATTCGTCTTGAAGGATAAGGGAAAACCCTTATCCAGGTAACTTACCCTGACCAAGATTCGAACTTGGGAGCTCTTAAACGTGAGGCAGACATGCTACCATCTATGCTACCGAGGCGGGCTCCCTGAGTTTTACATAGCTTTCTTTATAGAGAATCTCACATCAAAGTGGTTTCACCAAGACACTGAATGTATAGAAAATCGTTACCCAGGTTTCTGGTATTGTTATGTGCTTCTGATTAAGCTGAATGCTGTACAGCGATCTACCAAATAAATCATATATGAGTCGTGCACACCATGTTTTTAAATGGAAGTATGTATCACAACATCTTTCATAAATTTGAGTTTGATTTATGAGTCACTATGTTCACACTCAAACTTCACTTACTTGTTGTATAATTGAAACGTTTTCAAGATCATTCGATGTCATCCTCAGCTGTTTGGTGACTAAATGAACATTCCTCTTCTTCCACTACTACGGAGCTCCGATCACTCTGCCATCTGGTGTTTGGGGCACTAAGTTTTAATACTTCATTTAATGCCGGGATTTCAAAATTTATAACTTTATCACAGTTTTTGTTTATGAATATTTTTTCCAAATATCCAATTCTATGGGTGTACTTAAAGATTTTAACAGTTTAATGTTGTGGCCAATGTTTGCGGTTTTCTGTCCAAAAATGGTGTAACACTGCAGATTTTTCTGTTTGTTTCAACTTTATGTTCCTCTGGTGTTCTTTTTGCCTGGTTAATAAGTTTCTCTTAGTTTTTCCTATGTAGCTTTTTTCACAGGTTTCACAATTTATCCGATAAATTCCTGATTTCAAATTGTTGGGGATTGAATTTTTTAGTGGTTTATTTAGCAGCTTCCTCAGACTGAATTTGTTTTGGGGTGCTAGTTTTAAGTTTAGTCTTTTGAAGATTCGTTCAAATTTTCTAAAAGCCCATGGATGGTAGGTGAATTTTCTATATTGCCAATTTGTGTTTTTAAGTGGTGTGAGAGTGGTATTTTTTTATATTATCTTCAGTTTTTCTTTTCTCTTCATCATGTTCCTTATGATGGCTGGGTTGAATCCATTTAATACCGCTATGTCTTTTATGTGTTGTGGTTCTTTCAAAAACTCCTCCTTACTCAGTGGGATGTTGTATAGCCGGTGAATTAGACTTCTAAAGGCAGCTAGTTGATGTGAAACTGGGTTGTATTCAGTTTTCTTTATGTAATTATCTATGTGTGGGCTTCCTGTATATTCCAAAATCTACACCATGACGATTTCTAGTTATCTTGAGGTCCAAAAAGGGTAGGGTGTTGTCTCTTTCTACTTCCATTGTAAACTGGATGTGATTATCTTGCAGGTTTAGTAATTTTAGAGAATCTTCTCTAAGTTTTTCTGAAATGAAGGCAAAAACATCATCAACATATCTCCACCAAAATTTATAAATCTGTGGGAAGGCCTTTACTATGTGTGTTTCAAAATAGCTCATGTATAGGTCTGCTAAAATAGGCGAAAGTGGGCTCCCCATAGCTAATCCTTTTGATTATCTGTAGAATTTTTGGTTAAACATGAAGTAATTATCACATCAACTAGCTGCCTTAAGTTCATCACTAAATCAACAGATGGCAGCAGCAACTCCAGAATTACCCACACCACTGGATCAAGCTTTAGTCGCATAAGAGCAGAAGATGCAAACGATGATTTGCGAAACATGTCCTCAAAATAGGTACGAAAGTGAAGCAGATATGTAATAAATACGACTCATCTAAAAATTAATAATTATTTCGCTTCACTGTGGTGTTCCAATACAGTTAAATCTCTATATAAGAGAAACTTGTTAACCAAGCAAAAAGAACACCAGAGGAACATTAAGTTGAAACAAACAGAAAAATCTGCAGTTTCACACTATTTTTGGACAGAAAACCACAACATTGGCCACAACATTAAACTGTTAAAATCTTTAAGTACACCCATAGAATTGGAGATTTGGAAAAAATATTCATAAACTAAAACTGTGATAAAGTTATAAATTTTGAAATCCCGGCATTAAATGAAGTATTAAAACTTAGTGCCCCAAACACCAGATGGCAGAGTGATCGGAGCTCCGTAGTAGTGGAAGAAGAGGAATGTTCATTTAGTCACCAAACAGCTGAGGATGAGATCGAATGATCTTGAAAATGTTTCAATTATACAACAAGTAAGTGAAGTTTGAGTGTAAACATAGTGACTCATACATCAAACTCAAATATGAAGATTACTTCACTGATAATAATGCTTCTGCTTTTTATATTTATCTTTCATAAACCTTATTGGAATATACATTGATACCTGTATATGTTTAATTTAATTTTGACAAATCAGTATCTGAAATGTGACAGGCTACAGCAAAACTAAACTCACATGTGAAATTATCAGCAAAAAGTACTACAAAATAATGGTCTTGTGAATTATTACAAAATGATTATTAATTCTATTTTATTTCTTCCTTTTTTTCTATAATATTTACTCATAAATCCTATGTTAGTATTGCACATTGGAAACTATTAAATGAAAAAAAGGAATTGTGATGCACTTTTTCTGTAGAACTTACCTTACTATCATCACAAATATCCTTAGTTCTAGTCAAAGTTCTTTCCGACCACCACTCTTCTTCTTTAATTTCTATCTTAGAGTCAGTTTCACAATTTTGGATGCTTTCATTACATGTCACAACATGATGTTCTGAAAAAAGTTCATTCTGTAAACAAGAGTTGGAAAGTTCAGCTTCTTCAATTTCTAGTTTTATATCTGTATCACAGTCACTGCCTCTTGTCACAGTTTCACTCTTAACTTTCATTAAAGAGTTGTTGGAACAACAGTCTTCCTCATTCTGTGAGCAAAGGTCCAGGAAACTATACTCTACTTTGATTTCCTTTTTGATATCCATTTTACTACAGTTCTTGCTTTTGAACAGTTCAGTTATTAAACATCAGTTATATATGTCTGTGGAAAAAGAAACCATTATTAGTAACAGGAGATATTTCCATGAGTTTGCTCGTATATAACTGAAACTACCTTACATTTCAATAAATGATACAGACAGAATAAACAAGTACAGACAAATAATGGCAATTTGGGGTAATATGTTAAGTCACTTGGTTAGCTATGCTTTTGTTTATCTTAGTTTAATGCAAGGCTCAATGATAATCATTCTGTGGAATTTGGTAAAACATTAAATAAACGCAGAAGTCCCTAAGTAACATACTTGCAAGTTATAATACTCTACTTTTAAATAAGTCCAGAAAGATGATAATGTGACAAAATGCACTCTTAATGCCAGAAATAACATGTAAATAATACTATAAAATAGATTCGGGAATAATGTAACAATGAAATGGTAAACTATTTATTTGGTTTATTTTAAAATGGATATCATAACAGTTAAAGTTGTCTTTATAATTAGATATTGCTCATTCATACGAGTCATGTCCATGCAAAACTGATAGGTTGAACCAAAATTTAATGCTTTATCCTGGAATGAGACTTTTGTCTTCCCTTTGCTACATCATTGCAGCTGAGCTAACACAGTAAGATATCTGACATACAATAAACCTTCTTAACAGATTAAAGAATCCTGAAAATTTCAATGCATTCTCAAAAACTTGAAATTTAACTTGTGATGTTGTGAATTCATTTAAATTCTCGATATTAGTACTCAAATGAGCTCAGGGTCCATAGAGCTCAGAGTTACAAAAACTTCATTTTTCAGGAAAAGGGGAAACCACAGAAAACTTATCCAGAAAACTCATCCTGACAGAGATTTGAACTCGGATCCTCTTGAATGTGAGGCAGAAACACTGCCAATACCCTCACTCTTAATGCACCTCTAAACGTGAGCTCAGTCGTAATTGCTAATGTTACCAACTGCTTGCTCATCAACTTCATAATCTAATAAGAACTTTTATGTTCACTGATGGACATTTGATAGACATTATTTTAATCATGACATTAAATTGAAACAAGAAGAACAAAATCAGACAGAAATATAATTTTTGTTTTGTTTTATTTCTTAAGCCTGTAAATGTACAAAAAGTCTGGAAAATGCTCCCTGTCCTTCTACAGCAACCACTCACAAAATTGTAGTCGCCTATCTGGAGCGCCTCGTTTACTGTGTGGAAAAGTCTCAAGATGTAAGGCTTCCATTTTTGGCCCTTCAAAATTCGATAAACACTGCTTTAAATGATACCAACCTCACAAGAACATTGCCTCACTAACTTCTTTGGGGATTGTGCAAAAACTTGGATGACTGTAACAGTACTCTCATTACACTGGTCGACAAAATTTAACTTTTTTTCTTTTACAAGAATTAAAATAACAGATTCTAAAAGTATTTTTCGTGCTGAATTCAAATATAATTACAGTTTTTCCCCATCGGGCAGGAGTTTTGTGTGATATTCATTTGAATTTTTTTATAATATTCCAAAAAATTCGTAACTAGCTATCTAACTCAAAATTATAACTACTGATTCTGACGTACCTAGAAAGTGGTAGATAGTGATTTTCGAGTATATTTTGCATCTGGAACGTCTTTCATTTTAGTCCAACAGTAGTCAGCCAGCATATTGGAACTCCACTTGCCTTGGTACCTCTTCTCTATTGTAGAAATTTGCTGATGAAAACACTCACCGTGTTCATCGCTGAAAGCTCCAAGGTTTTCGGGGAAGAAGTCCAAGTGAGAGTCCAAGAAGTGAATTTTTTAATTAATTTTGCATCCCACAACTTTATAAGAATGAAGAAGATCAGCCACTATGTCACGATAGTTTTGTGCTTTATGGTTTCCAAGAAAATTGCAACACAAACTTTTGAAAGACTGCCAGGCTGCTTTCTCCAGTGGATTTAACAGTCCCTCGAAATGTTCATCAGCCATTAATGATCAGATTTGTGGTCCTATGTAAACTCTTTTCAATTTAGCATCACTGACTTTGGGGAATTTCGATTTCAAGTACAAGAATCCATCAGAAAGTTTATCCATAGCTTTGACGAAATTTTTTATAACTCCTAACTTAATATGCAATGGAGGTAAAAATATTTTTTCAGGCTTCATTAAAGGGACACATGCCACATTTTTCTGGCCAGGGATAAGAGATTCACGTTTTGGCTATGATTTTCTAACCTAGTGAGACTTCTTATCTCTGCTGTCTCACTCGCACAAAAAACAGCAAAATTTGGTGAAACCAAGTTGCAAACCAAGCAATAAAGCAATGACCTTTAAATCACCACAGATATTCCATTCATATTTTCCATATTGTGTTTTCTCTAAAACTAGTTTCATATTTTCATGTCTCTTTCATATCAGCGGCATGTGCTACTGGTATTGATGGAAGTTTATTGCCAATATGTAGCAGCACAGCCTTCAAACTTACTTTAAAGGAGTCTATGAACAAGCGCCACTCATCTAGCCAGTGTTGAAGCCCAAGAGTTTCCATAACTGAACAAATATTATTACAAAACACAATACCATTTTCTTCAGAGAAGTATACTTTGAAAACACTATGGCGGCTACAATATATACTAATTCTTACATCTTTTTGGAGTAGATTCCACCCTTTGAGTCTGGAAGCTAAAACTTCCGCTTGCTGTTTAGACAGATTTAAATCGCGAATCAGGTCACTAAGGTCTTGCTGATTGGGAAAGTATGGTTCTGATGAACAGCTACTGCCTTCATATGTAAGATCATTTTTATTTTCATCTGAATCATTTGCAGTTTCAGTCAGGTCAGAACCAGAGTTATCACTTAAGGTCGTATCTGCATATACTGGTATGGGGAACTCTTCACTGTGTTAGACAGGTCTCATTGTAGATTGCAAATTCGGATACTTAACTGTATATTTTGTTTTAGATGTGATTCCTTTAATATTTGTCAAACAAAAATAACAGTCGGTTAAATGATCCTTCGGTTCCCTCCAAATCATGGGAATTGCAAATGGCATATGATGTGTACCATTTTTCCACCCATTCAGCAGTCTAATACACAAAACACAGCATGTATTTGGGGCCCAGCTCTTATCAAAATCACCAACTTGACAGCCAAAGTAAAGTTTATAACACTTCTTTACAAGTGGGGTCAAATTTCGCCTCTGAGACTTGAAGGTCAGCTCACCACAAATATAGCAGAAATTATCTGCACGATTTACACAATTTCTTGGCACGACGAAAAAATAAAACACAGAAATACAACATACACAATACACTTCTAAACAGAAAGGAAGGAAATATTTCACTACTCAACAATCTCACAGTCAGCTCAACACTGACACATCACAAACAGGTCTGAACATGTCTAAACAATAACATAGAACAACAATGAACCTGCACAGTCATGTTTTATTGCGCTTCAGCATGACATTGCAAATAATTTCAATAATACAGCTTGAGTAAAATAGCTACATATGAGGTAACGGTTCCTATGACAGGTCAAAGAAAACGCTTGAATCATATTTTAAAAAGTAACTTTTACAGAAAAACTATGCCTAATGGGAAAATTCTGACTACATATCTGAATTCAGGATGGAAAATGCCACTAGATTCACTATTCAGATCTCTTGTGAAAAAAACCTTGTCGACCAGTGTTATCAGTGGAATTTCTCTTTCTTCCGCACCAAATTTTCAAAATATCTTGTACTGTTAAATCATCTTCAAACGTGTCTTGAATTTTAGTTATTGTTACCTTTGTAGGTGGTGGTTGCCAAATTCAACCATCCAATGCCGTTGCACTTCAAAAACATTCTCCAATTTCCAATAACACTACAGTATCCACTTATGTTCCTCGAATGATAATCTCGTCGCCATTGTTGTTTATAAAGACTTGAAGATCTATGAACATGTTGCTATGCTTATCCAGTGCCTTGTGGATAATACATAACAAAAACTGTATTTGTCTCAAATTGTTGCGGAGAAATAACACTTCAAAGAATGTATACATCAATTTGGGACACCCTGTAATTCTATAAATTATCACATACTTATATGTAGTTATTATATCTGTTGATAATTTCATTATGGACTTCAACTTTTTTTAATGTAAGAAAGTTTGTTTTATATAGTTTAATGATAGCTTATTTGCCTCAAACTAGATGCTGAGCTGCTCAGAAGGTTTATTGATAGAATCTCTTTTCTATTATGAATGACCATAACTTTAAGCTCTAAAGAACCTGGACTCATTTAAGCATTTAACCAATTTCACTCGTTGTACATGACTTAACGTTAGAGTATGTAAATTTTTAAAAAAATCGGCAAAAGTATAGATAATTGACTGTTACTTAGGATGATATGTCAAGTCATTTCATTTATAAATATACAAAATGCAATTCCCTGAATGCAGAATGTTGTGGGACACCTTCAGTAATGTAACTTGTTCAGTAACTTTTTATTTTAACGTCCTCTGACGTTAGTCATATCCTACGATGAATGAAATAATGTTCAAATGAGGCCACGGTCCATAGAGCTTGGAGTTACCTGACATTCAACTCTCAAAACAACAGGAAGTCCCAGAACAAACTTTTCCCAGCCAACTCAGCCTGACCAAGATTCGAACTCGGGATCCCTTGAACTCAGGCGACGCTACCATCTATGCTACCGAGGCAAGCCAAGTGATGATGAGAACAACAGCAACAAAAATGATAACCACTGCGTTGATCCACTGCAATGCCAGAGTTTCTTTGTCAGTTTCCTTGCGTATTATAGTATCGCTGGTTTACTTACGTAATGTTGGCATTTTCCGCATAAACACAATGTGGAGGTTGGCAACGCTCTAGCCATGATGTTACGTATATTCTAACCTTGTATTTGCGGAGCACATTTGGGTCGAAAATTTCTTCTAAGCCAGTGCATTAGTTACAGCTGGATGACATTTCACTATGTTTTTGTGGCAAAGCTGAAGATCAGGTGCGTAGAGTTATGTTGGTACGGAATGACGTCACAAAAACAAGTTGTTGCCAACTGCGGCACTCCGATATATACCAAAACAGCAGAGCGTTGCCAACACATTTTCTTTTTTATCATCATCATCATTAAACTCTGGCAATGATCCACTGAACTTTACTTTATTTGCGTAATGTTGGTTTTTCTACCTTAGCATGCTGTGGAAGTTGGCAACGCTCGAGCTATGACGTCAGCGCCCGGATATCGCAACGCCACTTGTCTGCAGTATTACCTAGTTTACTAAAGAAGAAACCTTTTTAAGTAGAACGGGGTTTGGGAACTAGCCCTCGCAAATGTTTACATTTTCTAAACTTCTACCTTAGATATTTTGATTACATTCGTGTCCGGCCGTATAGTTAAATTTACCTTATGTCTAAATTAGCTTTTGAACCGCATTAAACTTTATTAGCAATACAAGTTCTCTGTAGTTGTTCTTAATTCCACTGAAGAAAAAATGTTTTGACACAAGAATTATGCATTGACCCACAAACCTGATCGCTTATTAATATATGAGTATAGCAGAGTAGAGACAAAACTTTACTTACAGAAATCAGGAAATATCTCTTAATAGAAAACGATGACCACAGTTGTTTAAATGGGATAACCACAAGAGAAACAATTACATCAGAACAAAACATATTAATCCCTTCCAATGTTCACTTAAAGGCCTGATAACTCAGATAGGAGACCAGGAGACACATTAAGGTTCGCGAAACACCCGGGGTCTAAAGATACAGTATTGAGCGCTGCAGGCGCCGGATTCAATGCCGCCAATATAATTATTTTGGCTGCCGTGTTGCATACTGACTAATATATAAAATAACTTCTGCTTAGTTCAAAATTTAATAGTTATTGTATTATTTTACTACTTATGAAGTAATTTTCGTAATATTATTGACCTATTATCGACCTTATTTGAGCTCAATGTACGATATGAATAAGACACTACATTGGCTAACCTGTAAATATTTGAATTAAAGCTTTAACGGCAAGGAGGCCAAGCCAAATTAAGTTCTGAATAAAATTTTCATCGATTTGTGAAATTGTAAGCATTTGAAAGAACTACGAGGACGTATGGGCAGCAGGAAGAACGAGAATAGATTTTCACAAAGACCTATTGGTAAGTAAGATTTAGCATGTAGCTAAATACAGACAATTAATATGACATAACCTGAAATGTGCCTTAATACATATTCATGCATAGTTAAATTCTCTACATCAATGTAGCGCCTTATAATGGAAAAAGTGTGTTGTTTTACATACAAAAGCATTAGTTTCATTAACCTTGTTACTTTATTACTGTAATAATGGCATTTTCTGTTTTTTGTCTTTCAGGGGTCATCCATCATCTCAGGCTACCAGGAATACGATGGCAGAAATCAGAGTGCAGGATTATTGGATATTGTGTATGTGTCTTGTTTTGGTGATGTGCAGTGATCTTCAGGAACTTTAGTAATGTAGCACAAAGCATTCTTTCCCGCGTATACAGCAATTTAATGTGGCATATCAAATATTTCTGAAAGTTTGAGTTTCATTTCATATCAGTGGAAAATTTAACAAAAACTTTGAGGAATACTGTGACCAACAAGGAAAAGTGAAGTTATTTTAGACAGTTGATTGGGTGTATTAATTTTTGCGTTTGTACTTGTAGTTTTAAATTTAAAATATATGTCATATATAAGTCCATGTAAGGTAAGTAATATGCAGTTTAAATTACTGAAAAAATAGCTGTGAATTTTCAGACATACCAAAATTAGCATCATCTGTGTTTACGTATAATCTAGGTGGCTTAAATTAAAATATTTGGGCGAGATGCTTGATATGAATTTTATAAACTTTTTCTTTAAATTGCAATGATAAGTATTTTGAAGAATTAAGTTCTCTTAACCTTACTCATCAGTGTATATCGACATCATTGATCAAGAATGTCACAGCTTTTAACAGCAATTAAAAGTATGATCTGAGATTACATAAACCTAATTTGTTCTATATTGTTTAATACAGTAGTCACTATGCAATATTATTGTACACACTACACTAAATTATTTACCTGAATAACCACCTTTGAAGAGATCTGATGGAATTAGAACTTATTTGAAAAAGCTTTACAAGTTTTTAGGTCTAATTGTGCAATGCAAGAAATGATTAAAATGTCATTGTGTCATCATCATTATATGCCACTTTTAATTTTATTTCTAATATTTCAGTTATTCTTAAAACATGCACAATGTCAGCTAGCTAGGACCTAAACACAGTGTGGCTTGATCTCAAATTAGTAAAACTTCACAATAAATAATAGGTTATAAATCCTCTTCCTTGTTAACACACACACACACACACACAAATGGGTTCAGAAAAATAACAAGTTAAAGTGATATTTGCACAGCATTTATGTATTCTGTGGTATATCTGTTCTCAACATGTACTTGCCACCATTTATGAGTAATATTGGTACACAATTTCTGTAATGCTAACCATTTTAAGGGTGATATAACGTTACTAGCGTGACCCACAGAAATGTTACATGTCACATTAAACTACACTGTTAAACATCCTCTCATTGTTCTAAGTTGGAATGAAAATCTCAATCTTTGGCATGGGAAAAAGATGTTTAACTTAATATATGAGCCATTCGTTACATGCAGTGATGCGAAGCCACATAATAATTTTGAAAAGTAGATAAAACTGCACATTATTTTGCTATATAATGCACTTCTTGTTTCTTTGTAGTGAACACATAAGGGAATTATGGACTGTTAAAAGAAATAATGGTTAGATGTGTGAGCAAATAAATTACATTACTAAATTATTTTCTATTAACTACTCAAACACACAGTTCCATCACTTTCACTTCTTAACTAAAACTACAAACAGCATTAATAGTTCATAGTGTAATCTTTCATTGAGTTATTTATTTGACACACATTCAGTTGTATGTCATGGACTGAGAGGTTTACACTATGCAGAGGGCTCCATTTGCCACCTTAGTCATAAAGTACATTGTTTAAAGTCTTATCAAGTTAAAGCAAGCCATTTATCCAAACAATTGCTCTGCACATTAAGCAAATTATATTTCACAGTCAGATAACTACATGAAATAATCTCTTATTGGAAGATACACTGTGCATTAAATTTTATTTTTAAAACTGCACATTTTCTTCTTCAGCATTCACTTCTGTGCATATGCATGTCATTGAAGCATTTAAAAATTCAACGCTGTAATATTCTTGTGTTGTGAAGACAGAGTTAAGCTTAGGACAATTTTAAATGAATGATACAGCTTTAATGTAATTATTATTTTTCATAATTTATTTCAACCAAAGTGATTAGAAGTATATAAAATAGTGCCATTTATGAAATTTATGTCACCAGTTGCTAATACTGACTTCTGTACTAATTTGACATTATTAATCTTATATGAATCGATTACAAATTTCAGGTTTTTCTCTGAATATACTTTAGTATACTTGTGCTGAAAATAATGTATGTACTATTGAGCTTTTAAAATTCTTATTAAATATAACCATTAACAGAGCTGCTTTGTTGTCATTTTAAAGAAATAGTGCTATTTTTTTGTACATAGTTGTTATCATTTCAAATTTATATACATATTTCTTTAGGTTTTTTTTTTCTCACTGTTATTCCAGGGAATTTTTCAACATTCTGTGTACAAAGAAATTGCATTACATATAACATTATGGTAACCTTACCTGCTTTCCTGTATCTACAGAATCATTATTTTAGTGTTAAGTTATCTTTATTTTAAGTATTACATTAAGAAGCTTGAGGGAAAGGGTATACAGATGTCTTGTATAATCTCAACAGCATCTTAAGTGATCTCACTCTCTCGTTTTTTAAATTTTAATTGTTTTTAAAGACAAAATTATCAATTTGCAACAGGAATAAAGATATAATGCTTTGTGGAAGTCAATTATTCATATTTAACAGGAAAAGTTCAAGTGGATTCTTCCAATTTCTTTCACAAATTGGACAACTTCTTTCGAAGTCACATTTCGCACACTGATGAATAGTTTATCGCACATTTCCTCACGTATTTGACGCGTATTATCCTAATATGAAATAGCTGATATGTGCCGTAAACTATTCATGTGTGACGAGAAGTGATTTCGAAAGAAGTTGGATTCCATCAGTCAGTGAAAATGGGTGCCGAAGGGAAGGGGAGGTGAATGCACCATAGCTCGGTCGCAATAGAAGCTTACTACATTACTGGCCGCACCGGCCGTAGTTGCCAAGGTCGCCGGGGTCTAAAGATTTAGGAAAGAGCGCCCTATGCGTCTTCAGATTTTAACACAGAGTTGAGCATCTGGTATTAATCTGTGCTTAAAGGTTAGTCTGCTGTTTCAAAGAGCTTCAATTCCCGAAGAGAAACCAAATCACACAGAGCAAATATATTTGTCTTTTTGTTTACAGGTATTTGTAAAGCACAATCTCGGGAACATCATTAAATTGTACAAATATACAATGAACCTTCCATTTCTCATTGGCTGTGAAATTTCCCAGTAACTTCCAATGCTTGTTCTCATGCTATTAAATATTTGTCTTCTCTTTTTCTTTTCAACTTTTTTATGAACTCGCTATTAAGTATTAAACAAAGCATAAATATGCTTATATTAAGACCTTAATAACTGTAGACAGACTAAAAGACCTAAATGCAATGGCATTCATGGATATTTATTTCTCGTGTCTACATTATTATCTACCATTGACGATATTCCTAACACGTATTAAGTTTCCTTTCTTATTTCCGTCCATTATACCCTTCCTATATATATTGTGACTTTGTGGGTTCGAAAAATTAAAGGTCCAATTTTCAGAAATTCAAAACTTTATTTATTTCCGTAGAAATACGCTTTGTACACCTCTCACAGCAGCAGAATCACGTATTATACACAGACACCATAGTCGAGATCCTCGACCACAAAGAGTTCAGTTTCAAAACACAGCTGCACGCGCACGTTTATCAAGTTTCGATTACGACTCTGTCTACTGGCGATCCGCGCCTTCTTAAATACCTCAACTCATATTTCTACGAATTAATCGAATGTTTTGTAACAAACAAGACGGCACCAGACGAAACCTGAACGTTTCAGTCATTTAATTTATCTGTTTGGCCAAGCGTATTATCGCCACGTTTTATGCGCCGGCTTCATTCATTTTCACTGTTAGTTGACCAATATTTTTCTTTGGCAGCGAGATCCACATGACTATGTCATTTGCATAAAGTGCAGTTTTAATGCCTTTGACTCTTTGTATCTCTCCTGGTACGTCATTAATCATGACATTAAATACTGTAGCGCTGATCACTGCTCCTTGTGGTACTCCAGTTCTCATTTGTTTATAACCTGACATTGCATTATTGATCCTGCTACCACAGTATCGTTGGTGGGTAAAGAAATGCCATTTCAGCAGTTTAGCATGTGGCGTCTTTTTCCTCCACTCGCAGCAGATAGGAAGCATGCCGACTGTTTGGAAGTCCAGGTCGAGATTTTATTAAATAAGAGTAATGAGATCTCTTCTCAGCTGTAGATTTTTGGTGACAGAAATAACATTTTATATGACTCCGATTTCGTAATATATTATGTAATTCTATAATCTGGATTACAGTTCACTCGAACTTTCTTTCTTAATCAGTCACTGTAAATTACCTCCAACACATTGATAAATCCTTATTTTTAAGTCAATATTTGTGGCGATATAACAGGTCGTCTCGTTTCTCGATGTTTAATCAGCCCCTAAAGTTGGGAGCGATCATTGTGACCATCCCTTTTAATCATTGCAGGTCAAATTGTTTCTTGATGATTGAGTTTGATTAACTATATAATTTGATTGTATAATCTGGCGTCCACTCGTCACTATTACGAATACCTAATAACTCTTTTTGACGATCATGGTTTTTCACTTACAAAACTTTTATATTCACCGCGGCATCTTTTTATCGCCATGAAACAAGACTGAAGAACATTTATCTAACTTAATATTATTTATTTTCCGTAACTATCGCTACTCATCTATTAATTTTGTGATTGGCCGATGTACTGCCACGACACCGCATTACGTAATACAATTATTATTACGGCCAATCACAAAATTACACATATATTTGTTTTAATATTGTCGTTACATGGCCTACTAAGTCATATCAGAAAACAATATTCATATAACAAGTTCTAACTAAAACATATCGTTACAAGCACTAAAGCCATAATTCCGCAATTTATCCAATAGTTTTAGTCTCCACACAGTGTCATAGGCATCCTTAAAATCGTCAAAGACTGCCAAAGCTGTATTGCTGTTATCCAAGGCATCTTTAACTTCTTGTCTGAAGCGGAGCAATTGCTGGTTTGTTGAACGGTGTTTACGAGTCTGCTTGCTGGGGACAAATAATTTTGTGAGCTTCACGATAATATGAAAGTCTATTGTTAACCATTGTCTTGGAGAGAGTGGAAGTGAGAGAAACATGTCGGAAATTTGCAAGAGTTTCGTGATTTCTTTGGTTTTAGGACTGGCATTACAATAGTACAAATGGGAACCCTTCATTCCAACTTTTACTAAACAGTGTGCATACTGTGTGCTGTGCAACTGGTCCCAAATTCTTCAGAAACTCTGCAAGGATCATGTCACAGCCAGGTCTCTTCTTACTTTTTAGTGACTTTAGTACCCATTGAAGTTCATAAATTATGAAATCAGCATTAAAAATTTCCTCACTTCGATATTGCCATGCTATTTTAATACCACTTTTAATTTCCTTTTCCTTTTTTTCCCTTCCCTTGGCAACTTGGTGAAGAACTTGTTGTAAGCTGTTGCTAGATCTTTGTCATCATGTATATTCTTTCCTCACAACTGGGTTGGTTCTTTGTAAGCTTGAGGTTCGCTGTACTAGATATAAACTTATAGATGGCTGATTTCTTTGATGTAGGTGAGATTACTAATAAATTTTGAGAAGCAATCCTTTTTGGCCTGTATTAATTCTCTTCTCATAACTGCCGATTTTCGTTTCCATTGGGTAATGTCCAGGACATCTTCAGCTGCTTCTGCTGGATTGCTTCCTCTCTGTCTTTCTTTAATTTTTCCAATTGTTTATGCAAAATGGTTTGTAGTTATAAGATATTTCCGTTAGTAATAAGTCATCTTGCACTCTCAAGTATTATTTCACAAATATTTTCATTAAATTTATCAGGAGACTATTCGTGAGAGTTGAAATTATCTAGTGCCAGTTTCTTTACAAGTTCTTCTCTAAAGACGTTCGTTAGCCTTTTTAAAAATCCTTCTGCACTTTACTTGATTTTTCGTACACAAGAGTGTTAGAACACAATGAGGTTTCTATTGCCATAAAAGTCAGTAGTAAATGTGTAAAAGCCATTTCCTCCATCTTTCATGGAATAATTATACTACAGTAACTCAACCCCAAGAACGTCACCTGTTAAAGCACGGAGCACCATGGGAGGAAGAGGATGGTATTTGGAAAAGAGAGGCGGTAAGAGGTGCAGTGCTATCCCTTTTACTCATAATTTCGATGTTTGCCTCATTTCATAGTTTGTTGCGGAGAAATAACCATTCAAACAGTGAATGTCATTCTGGGATGCTCTGTATGTTGCAAGTAGTGTGCAACATGACAAAATGACAAACAAATTAATACAAATAAAAATATTTATAAAAGAATCTCCACTTAACTTAAGAAGTTCATGTTAATACTTCCTTCTTTATAAAATCAATTTCAAAAGCAAATCGCTTTCATCATCAGTTAATTCCAAACTCCGTTGTTAAGGAAATCTCCTTTTTTTAATTACTTTTTTCTCCGCTGTTTTTCATGAATACTATTATTATCAAATTTAATAGTCTTTCTAACAAATACAGGAACTACTTTATGTTTTAAACAAAGATTTAGAAAATGAATGTCTGCAAGAATAGATGTTTTTTCTTTTGAAGTTTTAAATATAGCTTAATTTCAGATTTAGTACCTATAACATTTAAATTAAATGCATAAATGTTGTCATAAACAAAACTATCCATAGTAATCCAAAAGACGAAAACAACGAAAATGGATGCTTCACATTAAACATTTCCTTAACGGAGTTTGGAATTAACTGATGCTGAAAGTAATATGCTTTTGAAATCAATTTTATAAAGAGGAAGGGCGTATTAACATCAAATTCTTAAGTTAAGTGGAGATTCTTTTCGAAATATTTTTATTTGTGTAATATTTTTTACTTCAATTGTGACTAGCTTCATTTTCTGTGTGATCATTTAATTAATACAAATTACACATTCAATAGAAAATACAGGATTCACACAACAAAATAACTGTTGAGGACTGATGCAGAAGAGTGGAGTACTTCTCACTTCATCACTCTCCTACAGATAGTTACATCGTGTATAAGTGAAAAAGTTATGAAGTCTGAAACTAATACAACTCTATAAACACACATTACCCTTCTGTGGTGTTTTCTCCTTATGAATCTATTTGCGTTTTCAAGCTTTACAAGTGTGTAAAAGTCTAGTTACAGATTTACAAAAGTGTAAAGGTCTCTTCACAGATTTACTGTTGTGTGGGTTTATACCTTTATTAATGCAAGTGATGCTTGAAACTTGCTTTCATAAGTAATACGTAAAAATTGAACCTATTAATGGTGAATACAAATAGTAGAATAATATACAATAATTTGCTACAAACTTCACTTATCTTTACAACAAATTATAGATTCCTAACAACCTTCAGAACTAATTTAACAAATACATTATCTGCAACTTCTGTTAAGTTGCAATTCCTTTCTTCTTAGTGTTGGAAGATTTGTTCAGCACATTCCTTGAACCGACACCAGAGGAGACCTGTGACAAAATATTGTCAACTACACCAATGAGAACCAGTCGATGGCCGGCTGAGGATAGAGGCAAATCCTCTGAAACATGTTCCGGAAAAATTTTAAAGTTAATGTTGTTTAGTGTCATTAATTGACTCCCTTTAAAGTTAATTCTGTTAAGTTGCTCATTTCATTTTAGATTAGGACCTTGTTTACATTGGAAGAAAGTTTTATATCTGGCTTTTGCCATGACTAGTTTTTTAAAGGGCGCTGATGACCGAAGTAGTTGAGCGCCCTTATATATAATCATCATCATCATCATCATCATCATCAGGGCCAAAGGTAATTTGGCAACAGGATGAAGGGACATTTTAAAAATATTAGGTATCAAAAGATCGATAAATCAGCTCTTGCAGGTAAATGTTTAGCCTCTTAAGCATAAAATAAATCAAGGAGCTAAGTTAATAAGCCAACTAAATGGACTGACAGATTTAATGGTTGAGGAGAAAATATTTAACCTAGAAAAGGACATTGCTTGATGAACTTACAAATACCACTAATCGATTTTCTCAAAAAGTTAGTTTTACTGTCAGAGGTGGGTGATAAATACACAAATAATTTGTCACAGAGCATCAGTAATGATGATAACCTTCTGGACCTTCTGGAAGTACATGTCACTGCCATTATAGACAACCACGACAACAGAAACAACAACATGGTTCAGTCAGAACGTTCTGATGATGACAACACATGTTCCCAAAACATGTTGACAGAGTTACATAAATAAACAACTTTGTTTGATAAGATACAAAATATTTATTTGCGAAACTAGTTCTGAGTCGAGGAATTTATTATTTGTTGATAAGATAACTGAAGTTCGTTTCAAATATTATATATTATTTTAGAACTTATATTGCTTCACTGTTGGAATGATGCAACTGTTGTACACTTGGTCACAAATGTTACACTTGTGTGGCTTCATCTTTTAATGAATCAATTTGTCTTTTCAAACTTGATACAGTAAGCCCCTTTTTACAAGTTACACATTCTCTATGCCAGCATGATCAATTTGTGTTTTCAAATGTGATGGATGATTCAATTAACCACTTGTAACAAATGTAACATTTGTCTTTTATGCCATTATGAATCAATTTGTGTTTTCAAATGTGATGATTAAATTAACTACTTGTTACAAATGTCACATTTGTGTGTTTTAAACGATCATGAATCAATTTGTGTTTTTTTAAATCCGATGATCGAGTAAACCTCTTATTACAAATGTCACATTCATGTGGCTTTATGCTATTATGAATCAATTTGTGCCTTTTCAAATCTGATGAGCTAGTAAACTCTTTATTACAGATGTCACATTTGTGTGGCTTTATGCCGTCATGGATCAATTTGTGTGTTTTTAAATGTGATGATTGAATAAAAGCCCTATTACAAATGTCACATTTGTGTGCCTTTATGCCATCATGAATTAATTTATGTGTTTTCAAAATTTTTAAACAAGAGAAAGCCTTATTACAAATGTCACATTTGTATGCATTTATTGCAATATGAATTAATTTATGTGTTTTCAAATTTGATAAACAAGAGAAAGCCTTATTACAAATGTCACATTTGTGAGGCTTTATGCCATCATGAATCAATTTATGTGTTTTCAAATTTGATAAAAAAGAGAAAGGTTTATTACAATTGTCACATTTGTGTGCCCTTATGCTATTATGAATTAATTTATGTGTTTTCAAACTTTTTAAACAAGAGAAAGCCTTATTACAAATGTCACATTTGTGTGCCTTTATGCCATCATGACTGAATTTGTGTGTTTTCAAATTTGATAAACAAGAGAAAGCCTTATTACAAATATCACATTTGTGAGGCTTTATGCCATCATGAGTCAGTTTGTGTTTTCTTAAGTCTGATGAGATAGTAAACCGCTTATTACAAATGTCACAATTGTGTGGCTTTATGCCATCATGAATCAATTTGTGTGTTTTCAGACTAAATAAACGAGTAAAAGCCTTATTACAAATGTCACATTTGTGTGGCTTTATACCATCGTGAATCAATTTGTGTTTTTTTAAGTCTGATGAGCTAGTAAACCCCTTATTACAAATATCACAGTTGTATGGCTTTATGCTGTCATGAATCAATTTGTGTCTTTTCAAATCTGATAGTTTAGTAAACCCCTTATTACAAATGTCACAATTATGTGGCTTTATGCCATCATGAATCAATTTGTGTCTTTTCAAATCTGACGGTTTAGTAAACCCCTTATTACAAGTGTCACATTTGTGTGGCTTTACATCACACATATTTGTTTCTTTACTACTATTATCCCTTATGTGGTTTTCTAAATGGGAAGAATCACTAAAATGTTTCACAGAAGTGTCACATTTGTAAGACCTTTCGTACTGCTGGCTGAAGACTGCTTTAGAGCACTCCTTATTGATATGCTGTGTACTGCTCTGCTGAGGAATACAGACAATTTTTCCATCGTCAGGTATTTCTGAGTGAACATTGGTTTCAAATGGAGATAAATCTCTAGTATGACTTTCCTGATGCTGACATTTACTTTCTCCCTCAGGACTATTCTTTTTCATATTGAAGCTTATATCATTTTGGAAGTCTTCATTGAAGAATAAATCTGATGTATAACTGGAAACATCCACTTTGTAGAAACTGAAATTTGAAAACAATATTGTCACATATAAGGTTTTAACCAGTCTAAATTCATTACAATCATGAAGGTTATGCAACTTCTAGCATAGTAGGAGGAGGTCCATGCACAGAGCAGTGCAAATTAGTTCTAGGAAGATCTGGAACAGAAAGACATTATCATGGCCAGAACAGTCAATCACAGTAGAGTGATGGATGTGCTTGGGAGAGGGCTGGTCAGGCGATGGTCTTCGGGGCTGGGAGCTTAGAGAATGTACAGTGTACTGTATTCAGTCAGCAATTAGTCACAATGTATCCAAGTAAAACTATGGAGATATAGGTTTGCCAATAAATGTATAATTTGTATGTTTTGATAAATGGAATTTAACTTGGTCATGCTGTGCACATGCACATATATTTCCATGCAGCGTTACATGTCCTTCTATACTGGTCGCCAATCTAGATGGTGATTGACATTTCGTATGGCGAGAGACGACATTGCTGCTTATTGCTGCCAAGGGGAGGGCAAGATAGGAGTATGCGTGTGAAGGTGATTCAGCTACAACTACAATGGGTATTTATCATCATCATCATTATTATTTATTATACTATACACAAAGACAATAGTAAAGTCGTGGATCTACATACAAATGCTAGAACATGCAGGAACACATGAATGTTCCTTCAGAAATTACTGAATGGTATCTGGCATTGTCCATTACTATAGCAGACAGTCTGGTTAAATTTGAAAGAAACTGTTCTGTGAACCATTTAAGAAAGGTGTTATGCTTCATTTCCTCATTATAGTCTACCGTCTTTTTTTATTTAGAAAGAACGCAACAGTTGGGAACTAAACCTGATGCAGTTCCGACTTGTAGAGGTATAATTCTGCCTCCCTTGCCTAAGGGCACATTCATTGTTCCTTCCAGCATATCGTCAGTCCAGACTTTGCTGGCGGAATGATTGGCATTTACCCATGTCTCGTCGAGCCAAACAATATTTTCAAAATCATGGCGAAGAATTTTCCGAGGAATCTGCAGCGCCAAGCAGAGATGTCAGGTTTCTCCATTAGCAATTTTCTGCCATTTACTGTTTTGTAGTGGAAACCTAATTTTTTCACTATTCTATGCAAAGAAGTGTTACTACCTTGAAACAGCTTGGCTTCCCTTAGAGAAACGTGCAGCTTGAAAATAGTAAGATGCTCCTTTCTGTTGTAATATGAGTAAATATTGTTACGCAAGCGGCGAACTCGCGATGCCGATCAATAAATGAACTACGGTGGAGGGAAGGAAGACAGATGGGGTGGCTGGGTCTTCGTTTACCCCTCCTCCTACCGCTCGAAGGAGCACGAAGCTTCGAGAATGTTTTCATCCTCCATAAAAGGAGACTCGAGAAACTTCGGGCCGCCGATCAATACCAGCGAGGCGACGGGCAGTTGAGTTGAGTGAGTTGTGGCGTGCGGTGCGTAAGGAGCGCCCAGTGTACGTGAAAAGACGAACTGGCTTAGTTGTAATTGTGTACATTACGAAATTGTAATTGTGACATTGGAATAAGGTGGAAGTAAAGAACATTTTGAGTGGTGTAATTGACCTTTTTTTTATTTCACGAACCCACCAAAGTCACAACTGGCGTCAGAAGTGGGATAACGGCCATGGAATCGGCATTGGAAAAGCTTTTGGAAAAGATGAGCGAATTAACAGCGAAGACGGAAGCGGCAAATAGCCTGGCCGTGGAACTCAAACAAATGAAGACGGCTAATGACATCACCGAAAAAATGGAAGAAATGAAGACGGCCAACGACATCGCCGTGAAGATGGAAGAAATGAAGGCGGAACTAACAGCAAAGACGGAAGCCACAAACAGCAGCCTGACCGCGAAGATGGAAGCCACAAACAGCAGCCTGACCGCGAAGATAACCGAATTTACCACGGAGATGAAAGCGGCAAACGAGGCCCTTGCCGTGAAGTTCGAAGAGCAGCTGACCGGCGTGAGAGATGACGTCACAGAGCTCGGCAAGCAGATTGGTCAAATGGACGAGCGCGTCGAAGATTTGGCAAGCCGCGTTGACGAGCTGGAGGGAAAGGCTGACAGCAACGCAAAGTCCCTGAACGCCATAGTAGAGGACGTCGTCGGCAGGACGTTAAAGGATTTGAAGGTCGACGCACCCTGACGCGACACAACATCGGCGTCCGTCAAACCTCCGAAATATGACGGCGCGTCAACGTTTGAGGTCTTCCGCCGCCAATTCGACGCAGTGGCCAAGCACAACAAATGGTCACCAGAGGAGGCAACGCAATTAATAGCCAGCCTCCAGGGACGGGCCGCAGAAGTCCTAAACGCGGTACAGACAACGGTGGCGTCCAAGGACATCTGGGAGGCCCTGGAGAATCGTTTTGGAAACCACCGCTTAGCCGCAGCGTACCGCAGCCAGCTAAAGGCAAGGTCGCAGCAGCCAGGGGAGACGCTGCAGGAGTTCACCCTGGCAGTTGAACAACTGGCTAGCAAGGCCCTAGTCGAACTCCCACCAGAGTTCGTATCCCGGGAAGCTGCCTACGCCTTCGTTGACGGGGTACGGGACACGGAGATTCGTCAGCGCCTAATGCTCGGCGATTATAAAACAATCCACGAGCCGCTAACGCCAGCATAAAGGATGGAGGCGGCCAAGGTAACAGCTATCCCGTCGTCGAGAAGAGAAGTGTGCGCTAAGCCGGAGACAGAAGACCAGCCGAGGGACGCCGGCGAACCCCTAGTGGCCTGTGTTGGGGGTGTGGACAGCCCGGGCACCTGCACAGACTGCCCACAACCAGGAAGAGCAGCCGGAAAACGAGTGAGGGCCGTCGTGGAGAGGGGCACGTCGGCGCCATTACCACCGTCAGCCGGCGGATGGATGACAGCCTCATCGCGGACGGCTGGTTAAGAGGAAAGCCGTGCCGCGTGCTGGTGGACACCGGGGCGGCCGTGACCATCATCAGACCTGACGTGGCGAAGGGTTTGCCGACGAGGAAGCCGAGCCGACCATACCAGCTTGTGACGGCATCGGGCGACACCATGCCTGTGGAGAGGGAGGCCCTGTTGGAGCTGACCTTGGGACGGAGTGCCGTGCGTCTGTGGGTGTTCATCGCGAAGGTGGCTGGGGAGATGATTCTGAGACTGGATGCCCTCAGGAGCCACGAGGCGACGGTCGACGTCGGCAGGAAAATCCTGCGGCTAAACAGAGATGAGGTTATACTCCGTCAACCCGAAGAGCGCCTTGGGATCTGCATGGTCGTCTTGAACGAAGACGTGGTTGTCCCCGCGAGGAGCGAGGTAGTGGTGAAGGCGCGACTGGAAGGCCAGAGAACCAGCAACATGATGTTGGACCAGAAGACGCTTGTACGCGGACTGTGTGTAGCCAGGGCATTGCTGCCGTGCCGAGGGGAGGTGCCAGTGAGACTGTTAAATCCAACGGACACCGATCATGACGTCCAGGCCGGGACGGAGTTGGGAACGTGCGAGCCCGTGGTGAGCGTAACAGCAATCGACAAGACACAGGAGCCGGTGCCGACGCAACACCATTCCGCCCTAACCTGGCTATTGAGCTTCAAGAACCTGGAAGGCCAGACAGCACGTTGGGTTCAGAGGCTGCAGGAGTACGACTTCACCTCGGAACATCGCAGAGGGAAGAGCCACGGTAACGCGGACGATATGTCCCGAAGAACCTGTCCAGAAGAGTGCGGCCAATGCACAAGAGTGGAGGAGAAGGAGCGTGCCGCAGCAGTTCGAGCAGTCACGGATGGCTGGGTTAGCTGGGTTAGCGCAGGTCTGAGGAGGGAGCAGCTGGCGGACGCAGACTTGGGTCACTCTTGAGGGAAGTGGAGGTAGGACGAGACCAACCTGAGCGGACATCGCACCGAGGAGCGCCACCTACAAGTCTTACTGGGCCCAATGGGACTCGTTGAAGACCAGAGAGGGTGTGCTGTTCCGGGTATGGGTATCACCCGATGGGAAGACGCAGAGAGAACAGTTGGTACTTCCCCGGAGTAAGGTCCCGGAAGTCTTGGAAGAAGTGCACGCCGGTACTTCAGGACACCTGGGAGTGAACCGGATGGTTGACAAACTACGGCAGCGCTACTGCTGGCTGAGGCTCCGAGCAGACGCTGAGAGATGGTGCCGTCAGTGTCACACGTGCGCGGCGAGTCGCGGTCCCCAGACTAGGAGTCGGGGTCGCATCCAACAGTACAACGTCGGAGCGCCATTCGAACGGATCCCCGTTGACATTGCTGGACCGTTCCCAATATCCGACCGAGGCAACAAGTACCTGATGGTAGTCGTGGACTACTTCACTAAGTGGCCGGAGGTGTATGCCATTCCGAACCAAGAGGCAAGGACAATCACAGACTGCCTCGTGGAGCAAGTGTTTTGCCGATTTGGGGTACCATTAGAGCTGCATAGTGAACAAGGCACCAATTTTGAGTCCAACCTGATGAAGGAGGCACTAGAGAGACTTCGGGTTAACAAGACCCGCACAACACCTCTACATCCCCAGTCGGATGGCATGGTCGAAAGATACACCAAGACCTTAGAGGAACACTTGAGGAAGGTCGTGGCCAGCCATCAGCGAGACTGGGACGTCAAGGTGCCACTGTTCTTGCTGACCTACCGCTCATCAACACACGACACCACGGGGATCACGCCAGCCAGCTTAATGTTCGGCCGAGAGTTACGCCTCCCCTGTGACCTGGCGAGCGACCGCATGAAAACCCGATACGACAGGCAAGCCAACAGCCAAGGGTTCCAGCAATGTGACCTTTTCTGGTTGTACCGCCCGATCCGGACCAAGGGACGCTTCCCGAAGCTTCAGCAGCCATGGCAAGGACCGTACCGTGTGGTGAAGAGGATTAACGACGTGGTCTACCGCATCCAGAAGGTGCCCCGAGGAAAGATGGTGGTACACCTGGAAACCCTGGCCCGCTACGATGGCGCTGTTCGTGACGACCAGCCTTGAGGAGGGAGCAGTGTTACGCAAGTGGCGAACTCGCGATGCCGATCAATAAATGAAGGCCGGAGGAGGGAAGGGAGACGGAAGGGGTGGATGGTTCTTCGTTTACCCCTCCTCCTACCGCTTGAAGGAGCACGAAGCTTCGAGAATGTTTTCCTCCTCCATAAAAGGAGACTCGAGAAACTTCGGGCCGCCGATCAACACCAGCGAGGCGACGGACAGTTGTGTTGAGTGAGTTGTGGCGTGCGGTGCGTAAGGAGCGCCCAGTGTACGTGGAAAGACGAACTGGCTTAGTTGTAATTGTGTACATTACCAAATTTTAATTGTGACATTGGAATAACGTGGAAATAAAGAACATTTTGAGTGGTGTAATTGAACTTTTTTTTTATTTCACGAACCCATCAAACCCACAATATGTCTGAAAATTGCATGCTGCTAGAAAGGATCCATGTTGGTGATATGCTTATATCCTTTTCCTTTTTTCCCGGGAGTTTCTAATTTAGACCCCGATGCCAGACTTTCTTCTTTAAAATACTCTCCTTTCCCAATCTTAACCACAGTGTTCTTACTGATTCCTAGAGCATGTGAAGTCGTATCAGCACCTTAGAGAATGGAATAATAGACTCCCCTTTCAATTTACCCTCTTCGAAGTATTCTCTCACAGAGCATATTATTTCCCGTGTCTGTCCTTTAATCGGAATATCTTTACCAAATATAGTTTTATTTGGTTCCCGAGCATGTTCAGGTTTCGCTTGTCACTATTTTTAGACATAATTAAACATTCATTAAAACACAATTGTAAATGATCACAACACATGGACTCAAACACACGTAAACCAAGACAAATTGCCAGAAATAAAATGCAAAGGAACTTGCCATTACAGGATTTCTAAATGTTGTATATAAAATAAGAACAGCAGCAAATACGTGAAGGCATTCTGTTTATGCAGTGTAATCAGTACAGAAATAAACACCAAGGTATTGTGTTTACTGCAGCATTTGCATAACATGCTCACCCGCAAGTCATGGAAACGTCTCTACTCTAATTGGTCGCTCTGATCATTACTATGACAACCATTATGATGTACTCATCCCCTCCCATTTATTTAAAGCGTTGTTCCATGTGCTTCTTAACTGTCAATCCCATTCTAGTTTGGCTACCAGTATAAATCCCTGTGTGACTCTGAGCTAGCTTCCCCATGGTATAATTGCAGTCATTTAAACAAAATAATATAAAAATACTTATTTATGAAAACAAAGGTTATAATTTGGTGCAGGGCTGTCCTTTTAACTTAAAACCTAAATATTGACTTTCCGCATGGCATAATGACGTGTAATACATCTGTAATCTCTCTACATTACCCCATTCCTGTAATTTAAATATTCTAATTGCATATTTCACATAATTAACTGTATTCTTTTTCAGGATTTGTCATCCTTAATCCCATGTTATTGAATTTTTCTTTAAATCAGTATCTTAAAATTCCTGATATTTCAGTCATATTGGATGCAATATATTTCAACTGGTATGGTGCAAATCTCAAAATCAAAATTCTTAATTTACATCATTATTACTAAGCAACATAATAACCATTAATTTGTTGTAAATATGGGGTTAAAGTAATTAATTTTGGTTTCTTTATCACTGAATTTTGATTGTTGAGAGTGCATTGCAACTCTATTTTCATACACATTACATACATAGTTATATATTACTTGCAAAAATGTATCTACTACTTGTAATTCCTTATCAATTGTTGCATGTATGTTAAAGAAATCAGAGTTAGGGCTCTCTGCATTAGTAAAGAGATACAGTGTGTCCTGCTAATCTTACTATAGTATTTGAAAATACATCATTGCAAATTTTGACAAAATGCCTACCAAAAAGACAAAACAACCTTCTAGTTTGTCCATTAAAAATGGTAATGATGCTCCGTCACCCACTTCCATGGTTAATAGATCTGAAATAGTAACTACAGTGTAAGCAGCAATTCAAATATTATAACATAATATAAAAAAGTAAGTGACGAGTGTCAATGAACTGGCTACAAATAGTTTTTACAATTAATTTTGACGTCACTGTTATTAAATTCCTCCAAACATACATAATTCAAAATATGTTACTTAATATGCAATCGACTACTTCAAGACAATGTACTGAACCTCATTTGTTTGATCCTGCTATAGACGACGTATTTGATTTCATTAGAAATTTTGAAATAATAGGATGTGCCAATGACCGGGCAGATTATAAGAAATTGAAAGATTTTACCTATTATGACGGGCTCCATTTATATTTTGAGTTATATTTATAACTTCTGATTGACAAGTGCTCTATGTTTTTCAAAATATTCTCCTTTATGATCAATATACTTTGTCATCTGTTTGAACCGTTTGTCAAAGCATTTATTCCTGTCTTCTTGGGACACCTCCAAAACACGGTTTTTAAAGCCATCAATGGCTTCTTCTGCCGACGAAAATCATTGTCCATACAATTTATTCTTGATGTTCAGAAACAAAAAAAAGTCACTGGGAGCCAAATGAGGACTGTGTGGCTGATGACCCTTCAATTCGATTCTTTGAGCCTTCAAATACTCTGTTGTTAGATGAGATGTGTGTGCGCTCGCATTGTCTTGATGAAGAACGGTCCTACAGTTCTTGTTATTTTCCTTACTTCACCAAAAAGTTCCTGTGTAACATTCGGCATTGTTGCTCTAAAGGCACTGCAGCCACATGGCCAGTTTTGCTGAAAATGCAGGCAATTAACTTTAAAGAGAGTTGATTAATGACACTAAACAACACTTCCTTTTAAATTTTTCCGGAATATGTTTCAGAGGCTTTACCTCTATCCTCAGCCGGCCATCGCCTAGTTCTCCTTGGTGTGGTTGACGATATTTTGTCACAGGTCTCCTCTGGTGGCGGTTCAAGGAACTTGCTGAACAAATCTTTCTGGGAGATGTCGAAATTGAATACTTTGTTCCTATTTTTTGAAATGAAGATTTGTTCCCATGTGGATAGTTCTTGTTTTCCTGATGTATGTTTTAGTAGTTTTGGTTCTGGATTTATGTAGTAGCTTTTCCCCCAAAAATATGTGGCAACTGCTGATTTTTCTAATTGTTTATATTTTATGTTTCTAAAGTGTTCCTTTGCTCTTGTTTCTAAATTTCTTTTGGTTTTTCCAATATAAATTTGACTACAGTCACTGCATTCAATTTGATATATACCAGATATTTTGTTAGATGGAATGGCATCTTTGATGTTTGAGCAAATTAGGTTTTTTAAGGAGAAATGGTTGACTGATGCCAGTTGAATGTTTTGTTTTCTGAAGACTTTTTTGAATTTATCATAGGCCCATGGATGGTAACTGAATTTTTTGAAAATCATATTGTAGCTGAGAGGGTTGTGGTTTCCTTTAGTAGCTTCTTCTTTTTTGCTAAGTTCACTTTTTGTCCACTAATGATTTGGGAAAGTTATTTTTGTGCTATTTCAATTACTTTGTTGTATTCTGTCTTGTATTCTTCTGCTGTGAGAGGGATGTTTACCAGTCTGTGTCTGGTATATATCAAATTGAATGCAATGACTGTAGTCAAATTTATATTGGAAAAACCAAAAGAAATTTAGAAACAAAAGCAAAGGAACACTTTAGAAACATAAAATATAAACAATTAGAAAAATCAGCAGTTGCTTCACATTTTTGGGAAAAAACCCACAATATAAATCCAGAACCAAAACTACTAAAACATACATCAGGAAAACAAGAACTATCCACATGGGAACAAATCTTCATTTCAAAAAATAGGAACAAAGTATTCAATTTCGACATCCCCCAGAAAGTTTTGTTCTGCAAGTTCCTTGAACTGCCACCAGAGGAGACCTGTGACAAGATATTGTCAACTACACCAATGAGAACCAGTCGATGGCCGGCTGAGGATAGAGGCAAAGCCTCTGAAACATGTTCTGGAAAAATTTAAAAGTAAGTGTTGTTTAGTGTCATTAATCGACTCTCTTTAAAGTTAATTTATCATAACAACACTGTTTTCAACACTTCCAAGAAAGGAATTGCAAGCAGGCAATTATTTGCTTTGAAATGCTTCGTGTTCAATCAATTATTTTTTTGGATTTCCTTCATCTTGAAGCACCCGGCCCAAATGACCTGGTTGTCGACGGGCCCTTAAACTCCACACACTCACTCACTCACTCTTGAAGCACCCTACAGGCGACTGCTGTTTACGTTCCGGCTTGTATGCATAGATCCATGATTCGTCATCTGTTACAATTTTATGTACATCTTTTGAGGCACTTGAGAATTTTTGTACAACAATCCACAGTAGCCTTTGTTAATGGATGGAGCTTTGTCGCTAAATGTGGAATTTAGCTGATCGATGCACTCTTGTCTTGATACTACACGTCGTAAAGTTGTAATAAATTATTGCACAAACATTTTCATGAGTTAATTCCGTGTTTCTGGTGAAACACAAATTTCATGTCCATGTACACAAAACAAAAATGACACTGTTGACAAAATGTCTCAAGTAGTACATGGTTAACAATGTCAAACTTTCCATTGGAAACGTCAGATGGCACCTACAACATTCAGGGTTGCCAAGGCTCAAAATATAAATAGTACCCCTCGTATTTTAAAGAAGCCGCAGCTCAATGGTTTCAAACATTTTGTCACAGACGGATAGAGACAACATGAAAAATTCAATGCCATGGCCGGGGATTTGAACCACGGATCTCCTGGTTTCCGTCCAGTCGCTCTTAACCTTTGAGCTACCATGGCCAACGTGCCGTCCTGACATTAAATTCTCCAGTTGACTCATATATTTCCCCGGTAGACCACTAAGGGCTCTCGCATCCGAGATACACCGTTTGTGGCGACTTACTATTTTAAGTACTTAAGTCCCAGGCTTCATCATTTAACTCTTATTATTTTAGCTAATTGATGGAAATTAATCATTTCTCCACACTAGCCATATATAGGCTAAGATATTTGATGGATAGAGACAACATGAAAAATTCAATGCCATGGCCAGGATTTTAACCACGGATCTCTTGGTTTCCGTCCAGTCGCTCTTAACCTTTGAGCTTAAGTACTTAAAATGGTAAGTCACCACAAACGATGTATCTTGGATGTGAGAGCCCCTAGTGGTCTACCGGAGAAATATACGAGTCAACTGGAGAATTTAATGTCAGGACGGCACGTTCGCCATGGTAGCTCAAAGGTTAAGAGCGACTGGACGGAAACCAGGAGATCCGTGGTTCAAATACCGGCCATGGCATTGAATTTTTCATGTTGTCTCTATCCATCAAATATCTTAGCCCATATACGGCTAGTGTGGAGAAATGATTAATTTTCATCAATTTTGTCACAGATCTCATATATGAGTGCTATTTATTAAGGACTACTTTTCTTTCAGCTTTCCAGGTGGCACATAAAGAAGATTTATCACAAATTGAGCTTTGTCAAAGGATTCATTTAGAACCAGAACCTGTATTGCAATATGTTTATGACGTATTATCCATATGTGATAAATTAAAGCCACAAATGACTCAAAGTGAGCAAGTAAAGAATTTACTTAAAGATCTTAAACCTGATTATGTAGAACTGCACAAAACATCATTATTTGTTAAGAAACTCAACGTATTTTAAGGAAATTTTCATCAGATTCCTTAAAGATACGTGAAGTTTCGTTACAATTATATTTTGTGTAGTACTGTAAGGGTCCAACCTCTGTCGTTGACAGGAATATGCTCAAGATTACATTGAATAAGAATGACAGTAGATAGCGGAAGTGAGTGCTAACAGCCAGAAGGACAATGGCATTTCAGTATTTTTTAATGAATGCATAAAACTGAATACAAATAAATGTAAAAACCACAGTAACTGGCGCTACAAGTCATGAAGTATAACATTACTTAGGGATGACCTTTTTACTGTAGTGTACGTCTAAATTTAACGTCAGCTGGTTTTGTCGTTACTTCGACAATATGTTCTGATTCAGTTGTTTTGGTATCCACTTGACACACAACAGGACTCTTGTGACAGTTTCAAACATGGAGGAGCATACTTATAGGACTACTGAGTGCTAGAATTTCAATTACACTCCCTAAATATAGAGAATACCTCCCTATATAATACTAACAGGGAATATGTCAATGTGTTTGAGAATAGGCGCTGAAAGAACTTGATCAAAGAACTGTGTTATATTACTTAGGATCAGAAAACAGTTAAATATCTAACATGGAGAAAAAATAAAAATAAATAATTGGTGTACATGGAATTATCAAAAGGACTTACCTTGGTCGTTTTATGGAATAACAGTCTTCATCTATTCCATTCTGAAACAGAACAATTCACTTATAAATAACATGATCTGCTTCTTGAGACTTATCTTCACAAAGACGGACATAAACATGGAAATACTTTTAAGACCTGAAGTTTTCTGGCGACGAATATGTTCAAGATCTTCTTGGAAAACAAGCCAGATGAAAAGACAATTAGAAATCAACATTTCGGGGGCGCACATCACTCCCATCTTCTGCATATTTTTAAGAAATTTTATAACCACGAAATAGATATAACAAAAATATCAGCAAAGACAAAACACTATGAATACTCGCATCAGTAAACAAAAGGATGTTTGCAGTACTAGAAATGTCAGGTCCGAAGATGGCATTAGTGTGGAAAATTAATTAGATCAAAGAAACGTAACTACTTGGTGATCAAGCTGTATAGATGTGCGCTTCTTAAATCAATGGATTTCCATTTTTAAGAGCAGTTTCCAAGAGGAGCTGAACTGAAATCCGGCATCACGTTTAAGCGTGCTCCTCTGGGAGGAAATGGCCAAAGCCCCATTAACTCTCCGCTCCCAGTAACTGATGCATTTTGTCAAGATGGTTTTCTCCCGAAAGTTGGCTCTATGGTCGTTATCAAAACAATGTTCTGCCACTCCAGACATATCAGGTTGCATTAAACGAATGCTCCGTTCATGTTCGTTTATTCTGTTAGTGGTGGTCCTTTCAGTTTGTCCTACATACAGTGTGCCACATTAACAGGGAATGCGGTACACTCCCAGAACTTGTAAATCCAGTTTGTCTTTCACTGGTCTCAACAGATGTTTAATCAAGTTATTAAGTTAATTGGGAGTCGATTAATAACACAAAACAACACTCACTTTTAATCTTCGAAGGTGGCTTGTGGTTGGTCCTGATGTTGTATTTGGCGAGAATTCTGCTGATTCTGCCGGATAGATTGCCAGTAAATGGGATTTAGGCTGTAGCAGTAGGCTTATCTCACGCTTGCTGTATTACAGGTTTCTCTTTCCTAGCTTTGGTGATTGAGGTTTCAACGTCATATTCGGAGTAGCCGTTTTGACGGAAAGTGAGTCACAGGTGTTGCAATTCCTGACCCGATGTTTAATTGACTGAAAACAGTCTTTTGTTCAGTGATGTGAGTATTGATAGTGCTTTGTCTTTGTTTATATTTGTGTTATATCCGGTGATACATTTGTGGTTATAAAATGTCTTGAAAATATGCAGTGATGTGCGCTTCTGGAACATTGATTTCTAATCGTCTTTTTACCTGGCTTGTTTCACGAGAAGATCTTGAACTTGGAAATACTTTTAGTATAACATATAGGAAAGATAGTACTTTATATAAATCTCATTCCAAACAGGATAAATGATTAAATTTAAAGGGAGTCGATTAATGACACTAAACTACACTTACTTTTAAATTTTCCCAGAACATGTTTCAGAGACTATTTGCCTCCATTGTCAACTGGACATTGACTGGTTCTCAGTGGTGTAGCTGGCAATATTTTGTCGTAGGTCTCCTCTGGTGGTAGTTCGAGGAACTTGATGAACAAATCTTTCTGGCTATTTTTTGTGCTATTTCAATAATTTTTTTTGTATTTATTGAAATAGCACAAAAATTGACTTTCCCAAATCATTAGTAGACAAAAAAGAGAACTTAGCAAAAAAGAAGAAGCTAATAAAGGAAACCTCAACCATCTCAGCTACAGAAACTAATATGATTTTCAAGAAATTCACTTACCATTCATGGGCCTTTGATATATTCAAAACAGTCTTCAAAAAACAAAACATTCAACTAGCACCAGTCAACCATTACTCCTCAAAAGGTCTAATTTGCTCAAACATCAAAGATGCCATTCTATCTAACAAAAAATCTGGGATATATCAAATTGAATGCTGTGAATGTAGTCAAATTTATATTGGAAAAACCAAAATAAATTTTGAAACAAGAGCAAAGGAACAATTTAGCAACATAAAATATAAAAATTAGAAAAATCAAGAGTTGCACGCATTTTGGGGGAAAAAACCACAACATAAATTCAGAACCAAAACTACTAAAACATACATCAGGAAAACAAGAACTGTCCACATGGGAACAAATCTTCATTTCAAAAAATAGGAACAAGGTATTTAATTTCGACATCCCCCAGAAAGATTTGTTCAGCTAGTTCCTCGAACTGCCACCAGAGGAGACCCATAACAAAATATCACCAGCTACACCACTGAGAACCAGTCAATGTCTGGTTGACGATGGAGGCAAAAACTCTCTAAAACATGTTCCGGGAAAATTTAAAAGTAAGTGTTGCTTAGTGTCATTAATCGACTCCCTTTAAATTTAATTTATTACAACAACACTGTTTTTAACACTTCCAAGAAATTAATTGTAAGGATAAATGATGTCTTTCTGTTGAAACAAAAATTCTTGTAAGATTAAATACCCACCGTGTTAAAGGTCAATATATTAGATATAACTGTGCTACAAGCATTTAAACATAGGTGTCATCGTTATACTCATACAGCTAAGTAATCAGCCAACTCCTCACTCAGTTTCAGTGAGAAGTACTCAATCCTGTCATACAGCCAAGATTTTGCAATGAATGACTCTCATCTTTTTTGGCAGTTGAAGAAAGGACTTGGAGGACAGCACTTCTGAACAAAGAACTACAAGAATGATTGATTGATTTATGTTGAGTACACTAGCAATGACAAAGGCCGTTGAACATGTAACATTCAAAGAATCTGCACTGTAGTACCATATACACTTGTGTGCTGAATGTTAAAGACATAAGTAGAAAGTAACAGTCTCGGATAAGAATGAGCTAACATTAGGGATATTCTGTAAGTTAGCTAAGATATTTGACAACCTATTGCTGCAGAAGTTATTATTTTATATTTCAATGAGATCTATATAAACGGTTCATATCTTACTTGGCAAATAGCATTCAGAAAAGCTGAATAAATATCATGACTGTGAACCACATGTTATTACTAAGACTCTATTACTCCCTGTTTTGTTAATTTTGATATTTATAAATGACTTGCCAAATAATTTCAGCAAAGAGTGAATAGTTGTGCTCTTTCCAAATTTAAACAGTGCTTTTATTTATGGATGCTGTTTCATTTCTGTCGTTCTCATTTTATATTGGCTCTGGAAGATAATTCAGTGAGTCTCTTTATCAGTAATATGAGGTTCTCTTACGTAACATAATTCTACATCAGACAACTGGCTTTACTTCCCTTCCAATTGACCTTGGGAAACAATTGCTAGCATGTTACCATTAGAACACTGTGAACCCCATGCTCTTTTATATGTTACAAGTATCTTGATATTCAAAAAGTTACATCAGCGATTAAGAAACTCTGTTAATGTAATCTTTGAACAGCTTGGTTTGAAGCAAATAACCAAATGATAAATTATAATAAAATAAATAACTTCAATTCAAAACCAAACATAATCAAAATAATGAATTAAACATAAGTTACAATAATTAAATTAGAAGCTAGTATCTGATATAAATTTTTTTGGAGATAATAAGATAAGTCATGCAGGCAAAGCTTAGCTGTTTGCTGTTTGCTAACCTGAAAGATCTACTACACAAATATAACTATTTGTAACAGTAACTTCACTTATCTTCAGTTGTTTGCAACTGAACATATAAGCAAGAGTTCACGAAATCAATCTCAGCAGTTAACAAGAAACATTTATGGAGTATCTTACTACATTGAGAGTTCGTGAATAGATCATCCATTTTGATAATGAAAGGGAAGGGTCAGACTGAAAAAGTCAATGCCATAGCAGGGATTTGAACCACGGATCTTCTGGTCTCCAGCCACTCTTAACCATTGAGCTACTATGGCCAACGTGCCAACATTACATTAAATTCTCCAACTGACTCATGTTTTTCCTGGTAAACCACTAGGAGTTCTCCTACACACATGAGACTACTACCTTAATGGCCACTTGCTATGCTGTAAGTACTTTAAGACCCAGGCTTTATAGTTCGGACCATTATTAGGTACAATTAATGGAAATTAATTGTTCTTTCACACTCGCCGTGTGAGGGCTTAAGTATAGAAAGGTTGAGTTAGACTGAAAAATTCAATGCCATAGCCGGGATTTGAACCACAGATCTTCTGGTCTCCATCCAGTCTTTCCAGCTACCATGGTCCTGATATTAAATTCTCTAATTGACTCACATATAGTTCCCCGGTAAACCGCTAGGGCCTCTCCTATTCAATATACGCCACCTGTGGTGACTTATTATTGTAAGTACTTAAATCCCAAGCTTCACCATTAAACTCCTAAGAGTTAAACATTAAGTTCACAAAACAAACTGCTTATTCCATCCAGGGGTGACCAGTGAGGCATTGTATTGATGGCGCCAATAATAAATAACTAACTAAATAAATAACTTAATGAATAAGTAAATATAAAATAAATTAATAAGGGTCGTTAAAATATATATATGTGTTCCTATTTCGAACAATTTAGGTAATCTTCTCAATAACCTGTTCTATTTTATAATATACCACACCAAACAGAACGTACAGTGAAATGGAAATGAATATTTATTACATCCGTACTCTTGTTATGCACAGGTGAAACGAGTACAGTAAACGTTTGATAATACAGTTTATGGAGAATCTGATGTGAAGCGACAGAAACAGTTATCGAAAGTCCACTGCTTTACTGCACTCTAACGGATGAAGTGTAGGTTATGCGCCAGAGAAATCTCGGCACTACCTGCTCCAATAAGAAGCCGTGTATAAGCAGACATCCTAGCCCTTAACACAGGCGCTTATGAGCGTAGATGGTGTCGTTCTGGAGTTGGCGCCAAGCCACGGAAAACAACCAGGTCAGAGCGCTTGCGTTTAATGCATCTATTCACACGAGGGAGCAGATACTCTAAAACAATCTTTTTTGCGCAATTCCTATACCCTTCTCTTTATTTCGTTTTCATACAGATAGTGCCACAGCACGGTGGCACTACCTCAGAAGAGGCCCCTACTTCCATCTAAAATAAAACAGCTGCCTTCATCAAGACGTCAAAGTGGCAGCATATCGCAAACAAAACCTTCAGTTAGCTATGTGTTCTGTTACAGATGCCTCCCTTTCTTAATGCAGTGATGTAGGTACATTATTTCAAAACCTGTCTCAAGATTATAACCCAGCACAATGGACAATTTTCATAGATTCTCCCAACAGCAGCTTAAAAGTTGTTCTCTTGCACAATGGGATGAGAAGCCGAGTATACCTGCAGTACTGTTAGCATTGGACTTTGATAACTATTAAGGAAAAAAAGAATTGTGATGCACTTTTTCAGCAGAACTTACCTCACTAGCATCACAAATATCCTGAGTTCTAGTCAAAGCTGTTTCTAACGAGTCAATTTCATAGTTTTGGATGCTTTCATTACATGTCATAACATGGTGTTCTGAAAAAGGTTCATTCTGTAAACAAGAGTTGGAAAGTTCAGTTTCTTCAATTTCTAGTTTTATATCTGTATCACAGTCACTGCCACTTGTCACAGTTTCACTCTTAACTTTCTTTAAAGAGATTTTGGAACAACAGTCTTCCTTATTCTGTGAGCAAAGGTTCAGGAAATTATACTCTTGTTTGATTTCCTTTTTGATATCCATTTTACTACAGTTCTTGTTTTTGAACAGTTCAGTTATTAAACTTCAGTAGCTTGTCTGTGGACAAAGAAACCATTATTAGTAACATGACATATCTCTTGGAGTTTGCTCGTATATAACTGAAACTATTCCACATTTCAATAACTGATACAGACAAAATAAACATGTACAGACAAATAATGGCAATTTGGGGTAATATGGTTAGTTATGGTTTTGTTAATCTTAGTCTAATGTAAGGCTGAATGATAACAATGGCCTGCAGGGGAAAAAAAAACAGATTTATCTGGCAAAAGATTGAGGAAGTGATTTACCTTAATTTGTGTGTGCTGATGTCAAATAGGTGAACTGATTTTGCCTATCACGTACAGTGTTTTTGCTATTTAAAATTGAAATTTTACATATTATTGTAATTTTGATATAAAACACCATAATATAGAATACATGTAATTTTAATGGAACATGATCAAACTGCAACAAATATACAAAAGAGTAAAACACTATTTGTAGTCGGTTTTTAACTCCTTGTAACTTATATTTCATATTATTAAGAGATTAGTTTCGGAAGCTGATGTGTCCATTAACAACCTTGGTCCAACTGTTGTCTGTTGTCATTTGCTCTCCTCTCTCTAGTGGTGGAACTATGGACGTCTCTGTCAAGTTATCTATTGGTAGGATTAATTATTTAATTTAACAATTTTAATACTGAGCACCTATCTGAAAGTGTCAAGCTGATATTCTGTTGCAGAATATCTTTATGAATTGATTTAATGTTTTTGGGTTCTATGTGAATGCACTGAATATGCTGTTGCTGTTTTTCTTTAATGAATGTGGTTTCTTCTTTAATGGCTTTCTTTTATTTTGCTTTTTTAATTTTCTTCAACACCAGACTTTTGTTGTATCCACTTTCTTCTGCTATGTGCAGTATAGCTTTTGTTCTTTGAAGTATTCTTCTTTATCCATGGGAACGTTGACTAGTCTGTGTCTAAGGCTGTTTATTATTGCATGTTTATGTATAATTGGGTTATAGCTATTAATTTTTAAGTAATTTTCTGACTGCGTTAGCTTCCAGTAAATTTCAAATTTTATTTTTATGTCACTCCTGGTGATATTTAAGTCCAAGAACAAACAAACAAAAAATAAACTGACAACATAGGAGATTATATCCATATGGGAAAAGAAGGACCAAGTAATGAAATTTGAAATCCCACCAGTAGATAATTTGATAAAGAAGTTCAAAGTTTCACTGCCAGAGAGAAAAAAGCAGACGACAATTGACAGGAGTTGGATCTTTGAGATTGTAAATGGACGACGCCAGCCAGCTTAATGTTCGGCCGAGAGTTACACTTCCCCTGTGATCTGGTTTTGGAAGCCCCCGGACGCAAAACAGCCAGCAACCGAGTATTTGGAGAACCTAGTGGACCATCTCCACGACATGCATGAGATGGCTCATCAGAACATCCAGGAGGCGAGCAACCGCATGAAGACCTGATACGACACGCAAGCCAACAGCCATCCATTAACATCCATTATAATAACAAATAAGTGTAAATCTCCATAATATGCAATCTGCCCAATCTATTGATACTTAATCGTAAAAATTCTCTGTAGTTGGTTTATTGACACTCGTCACTATTTTATATTATTGAGGGACTAGTTTCAAAGGTCATTGCCTCCATTTTCAACCTCTCTCCAACTAGCATCTGTTGTTGTCTACTCTCCTCTCTCTGGTGGTGGAACTATGAACTTGATACTTACTTGCTGAGTGACATATAGAAAAATTCCTCCATTGTATATTAAGAGTGCATATATACAATTGACTTTAAACTTTTCTGGAAGCAGAGAATTAAGGAGGCTATGGCCATTTCATCCGAGAGGAGCACGTTTAATCCTGAGGCTGGATTTCAGTTCAGCTCCTCTTGCAAACTGGCCTTAAAAATGGAAATCCGTGGACTTAAGAAACATAGAGCAATACAGCTTGATCATCAAGTTAAGTATTTACATTTCTTTGACCCAATTAATTTTCTATATTCACGCCATTTCCTGACCTGGCATTTTATTTACTGAAAACAGTCTTTTGTTCAGTAATGCAAATTTTGATAGTTCTTTGTCTTTGTTTATATTTGTGTTATATCCAGTTATACATTTGTGGTTACTAAATTTAATAAAGATCCTGATGATGGGAGTGATACTCCCGAAACGTTGATTTCTAATCATCGATTCACCTGGCTTGCTTCCCGAGAAGAAATTGAGAATGTTCATTGCCAGGAAAGCTTAAGGACTTTGCAGGGATCATGTAAAAGTTAAGAATCTCGGTCATCTGACTGATGAAGAAATAATCTTTTCGCCAAGCCTATAGCTGCGGAACCTAAAGCAGAAGATGTGGACATTTTTGAAGAGGATACCTCAGAAGACGAGAATGTTGAAGAGAACCACAAAATGGAGTCAGAGTTAGCACAAGGTGTAAGCGAGTAACAACAAGAACTGCATAAAGTCAATCTAAGTGAGGGAAATGAATATTTTGTGGCCAAAAATAAAACATTGCGGAGTAAAAGGCCCCTTGCAAGTAAATTTGGTAAAACAAGTAGCAAAAATATTGTAAGAACTTTACCTGGTCCTAAACTCTGTGCGTGAAACATTAATGATGAAAGTAGCACCTTTGAAAAAATATTCACTGATGACATTATTGAAAATATTGTTTGGTGTACAAACCTAGAAATAGGAAGAGTGAGGACTAACCTTGACTGAACAAGAGATGCAAGAGAAATTACAACAACTTAAATGTCGGCATTTACAGGACTACTGTTTTTGACTGGAGCTAAGAAACAAAATCATATAGATTTTCAGAAACTCTGGACAACTGATGGAACTGAATCAGAAATAATTAGGGCATGTATAGGTTGTAATTGATTCCTCTTCTTACTCACTGTCATTAGATTTGATGATAAGCACACTAGACCTGACAGGAAACATCTGACAAACTTGCTGCAATTAGACTTACTTTTGATCGTTTTGTAGGAAACTGCAAAAACAGCTTCTGTTTGGGGGAGCAAATTACTATAGATGAAATGTTGGTGCCTTTTAAGGGAAGATGTGGCTTTGTTCAGTACATCCCCAATAAACCATCAAAATGTGGATTAAAAGTATTTCTGGCATGTGATATTAAAAACTTTAATGTACGTAATTTAGAAATCTATTGTGGTCAGCAACCAGAGGGGCAGCCGCCTTGGTAGCGTAGATGGTAGCATGTCTCCCTCACGTTCAAGAGGTCCCGAGTTCGAATCTCGGTCAGGGCGAGTTACCTGGATAAGGTTTTTTCCGGGGTTTTCCCTTATCCTTCAAGACAAATGTTGGGTTACTCTAAGCTCCATGGACCCTGAACTCATTTGAGCATCATTTCACCCATTTTACTCACTGTCCGATATGACTTAATGTTGGAGGACATAAATTTAAAAAACATAAACAAACAACCAGAGGAGAAATATAAAATGTCCAACAAACCAGCACACATCACGCACCACTTGCTTGAGGCATGAAAAGGAAAAAATAGGAACATAACTTGTGATAACCGGTACACAAGTTGCCTTTGACAATTAATCTTTTGAAAGACAAAATAACAATGGTTGGAACCCTGAAGAAAGATAAGCCTCAGCTGCCACAGGAGTTTTTGCCAAACAAAACGAAAGAAGTAGGAACGTCTCTTTTTGGGTTTTGGGAGGAGGTTATCATGTCCTACATTCCAAAGAAAAACAGATCAGCAATTTTGCTGATTACTATGCACAATGATTCTGCAATTGATACTGAAACGAAAAACCCTGAAATAATAATAGATTAAAACAGATACAAAGGTGGTGTTGACTCTGTGGATAAATTATGCAACACATACAGTTTCAAGAAGAACAATAAAAATAATAATAAGTAATAATAACAATAACATTGGCAATGGTCCACTGGTGTTTACGTCGCGTATCAGTCTCGCTGGATTGTTTACGTAATGTTTGTATTTTCCGTAGCAGCATGCTGTGAAAGTTGGCAATGCTTGAGCAATGACGTCAGAGCCACGATGTCCCTGCGCCGCCTATCTGCATGATCAACTTCTACCTTTGATATTTTGTTTGCATTCGTATCCGTCCCTATTACAGTTAAGTTTACCTTATATCTAAATTCGCTTTTGAACCGCATTAAACTTCATTAGAAATATAAGTTCTCTGTAGTTGTTCTTGATTCAACTGAATGAAAACTGTTTTGACACAAGAATTATGCATTGTGTACCATAAATTTGATCGCTTAGTAATATATGAGTATATCAGAGTAAAGACAAAACTTTACTTACAGAAATCAGGAAATACCTCTCAACAGAAAACGACGACCACAGTTGTTTAAATGGAATAACCATAAGAGAAACAATTACATCAGAACAAAACATATTCATTTCTTCAAATATTCACGTAAAGGTTAGTCTGCTGGTTCAAAGAGCTTAATTCTCGAAGAGAAACCAAATCACAGAGAATAGAACAAAAGCAAAAAAATATTTAGCTTTTAGTGTACAGGTATTTGTAAAGCACATTTTCAGGAACCTCATGACCTCTACTAAAGCCCAACTCGGTAGCGTGGTGGTATGTACCATGTCTGCCTCACGTTCAAGAGGTCCCGAGTTCGAATCTCGGTCAGGGTGAGTTACCTGGATAAGGTTTTTCCGGGGTTTTCCCTTATCCTGAAAGACGAACGTCGGGTAACTCTAAGCTCTATGGACCCCGGGTTCATTTGAGCATCATTTCACCCATTCCTTTCATCGTCCGATATGACTTAACAATCGAGGACGTAAATTACAAAAAAAAAAAAAAAAAAAAAAAGCCGGTGGACTAAATCTGGACACATAACTGGTTTAAAGCAAGGATGATTGGGATAGCTTGCCAACTTCGAGACGTATGAGCAGAGTAACAGCGACGAATATGGAGTGGAGGTTCGCCTGAGTCTGCATACAGGCAGTCGACTCCACTGGTGCGGAAAGCTCCTGTGGCAAGGCGGATACCAGTATGATGCACGGTGTCTAAAAGGCGAAGTTTAGAGGCGGTCGCTGCGCCATAAATAAAACTGCCACAGTCCAGCTTGGACCGAACCAGAGAGCGGTACAGCCTCAACATTACCGTGCGATCGCCCCCCCCCCCAAGATCCTCCAGATAATACCTTCAGCACCCGCAGAGAACGATCGCAAGAGGCTCGAAGGTGACGAATGTGGTGCTCCCAGTAGAGTTGTCGGTCCAAGTAGAGGCCCAAGAACTTCATGTGCGAGACAAATGGCAGGGGAGTGCCGTTCAAATGAAGATCAGGAGGCGGGTGAATACCTCGTAGGCGGTGAAAATGGATACACTGTGACTTCGCAGCTGAAAAGCGGAAGCCGGTTTCAAGCACCCAAGCTGCTAGCTGGGTGATGGTCAGCTGCAGTTGGTGCTCTATGTGATCTATGTTGGCTGACCTATAATAAAACGCGAAGTCGATGATGGAATTCCGCTTCGAACGGCACTAGTGATGCCGTTGATAGCTACGGCAAAAAGGGCGACGCTCAAAATCGACCCTTGAGGTACGCCGTTCTCCTGTATCCGCTCCCGGGATATCGTGTTTCCTATGCGCATACGAAAACGGCGAAGTTTTAAAAAGTTGCATAGGAATTCGGGTAGATGACCACGAATACCGTAACCTTGTAGGTTACGGAGTATGCCGTACGGCCAAGTGGTGTCATAGGCCTTCTCCAGGTCGAGGAACACGCCCACGGCATGCTGCTTCAGTAGAAAGGCATCGGAAATATACCCCGCAAGGCGTGTTAGATTATCGACACTTGAGCGATGGCGACGAAAACCGCATTGCAAGTTGGACAGATGGTTGTTTTTCTAGCCACCAATTTAACCGAGCGTTTATCATTCGCTCGAAGGTCTTACAGATGAAACTCGTCAGGCAAATGGGGCGGTAGCTAGATGGAAGAGTGCGGTCCTTTCCGGGTCGAGAGATGGGGATGACAATACCCTCTCGCCAGGAGGAAGGGAAAACCCGCTCATGCCAAATGCGGTTATAGATGTTTAAAAGGAAACATAGCGCCTCAGATGGAAGATGTAGCAGCATCTGTCGGTGTACGTCATCCGGACCTGGAGAAGAATCATTTGTTAACGCTAGACAATGGGCCAGCTCGGCAGCGGTAAAAGGTTGGTTGTACGGCTCGGTGCAGTCACTATTAAAATTTAGTTGTACCCGCTCCGCCTTTTCCTTAATAGGCAGGAAGAGAGCGTCATAGCGGGCAGTTTGGCTAGTAGCAGCAAATGTGGTAGCTAGGGCTTCAGCTATGTCCCGCTCGGTGGTGCACATGGAACCGTTGGTGGCAAGGCCGGGAATTACCGTCCGGCGATACTTGTCATACATCCGCCGAACAGCTGACCATACTTGTTGGGTAGAGCTGCGCCGGGAAAGGGAAGACACATAGGCTTCCCAAGATTTACGTTTTGCGTTGCGCAGTATAAAGCATGCCCTAGCGCGAGAACGTTTGAAGGCGACGAAGTTCCCTTCCGTCGGGTGCCGCTGAAAAACGCGCAAAGCACGTTTGCGTGCTTTGACAACCAAACTGCATTCCTCAGACCACCACGGTACAGGGATACGACATGGTGTAGATGAACCTCAAGGAATGCTGGATTCTGCAGCGAGCAGGATCGAGCAAGTAAAATATTCGACCATTGCATCGATGGTGTCGAAACCATCGTCGATGAGGTGTATGTGGGATTGGAATTTTCCCCAGTTAGCTTTGGAAATAATCCAGCGAGGGTGTCGAGAAGGTACACATTGGCGGCCAGAAAAATGAATGTTAATGGGGTAATGATCACTGCTAAAGAGGTCGGAAAGTACTGACCACTCAAGTAGTGGTACTAATGACGGACTGCAGAAAGAAAGTTCTAGTACGGAATGTGTACCATAAGCGGATGATAGGAACGTCGGGTCACCAGTATTTAGCAGAAGCAGGTCAGACTTATCGAAGACGTCTACGAGGAGGCATCCACGGGCGTCATCAGTGTCTGATCCCCAGAGCGTGTGCTTGGCATTCAAATCTCCCACAAGGAGTAGTGGTGAGGGGAGCTGAGCCAATAGAGCTAGAAGATCCCGCTCTGGAACTATACTGAGCAGCGACAGGTACATGTTACAGATGGTAAAACTGACGCTCTCCAGCTGTATCCGAACGGCCACAGCTTGCAATGGTGTGGTGAGAGGAACGTTGGCGGCGGAGATGTCAGACGCCACTAAGGTAGCAACGCCACCGCTTGCACGCATACCTGCAAGAGAATCACTTCTAAATGCCGAAAAAGAGTGAAGGTGTAACGAGTGATTGGGATGTAAGTGGGTTTCCTGGAGGCAAATAATTGACGGTGACCGTTGAGAAACTAAATGTTGTAGGTCTTGAGCACGAGCTCGAAAACCATTGACATTTCACTGGATTATTTCCATTAAGAGTTTTTAACGGGCCGTTTTAACCTTTTTCTTGACCTTGGCTGACTTGGGCCCTACGATTCGAAAATCGTTAGCCTCCTGTGACTCCGCTGATGTTCGGGAGTCAGAACTCCTACGGCTCGTAGAACGAGACCGGGATCTAATAGAGGGCAAGCGACTTCGCGATCTATGTTGTGGCCGGGATCGGTTTTTCACATTTACTACGGGATTGTTGTTACTCGCTGATGGCTTGGTGGCTGGAGTCTGTACGGCTGAAGCGGATGTAGTGCTGGTGGATATACAAGTAGTCTGAGACAACGTGGGTTTAACGGCTAGAAAGTCAGTCTGTGTGGAGGCGTGGGCGACAGGGACGTGTTGAACAGCAACAGTGGTATTAGGAGTACGGCGAGTTGCTAATGCATATCCAGTAGTAGTGGTAGCAGGCTTTAGTTGTTCAAAGCGCCGTCGTGCCTCTGGAAAAGTCAGGCGTTCCTTTACACGTAGCTCCTGAATACTTTTTTCGTCCATGAATCTAGGGCACTGTCGCGAGCTGGAGGGATGACTACCGCCACAGTTCACGCAACAAGGTGTTCGACTGCAGTTTGGGTCATCGTGTGTCGGTAGGCCACATTGCTCACAAAGAGCAGGATTTGTACACGTGACCTTAGTATGTCCGAACCGCTGACATTGGAAACAGCGCATGGGGTTCGGGACATACTGGCGGACGCTGGCACGTTCATAGCCGCAATAGATGTACTCGGGTAACTTAGTCCCGGCGAAGGTAAGAAAAACCGTACGTAGTGGGTACTCCTTGCCATCTTGTTTTCGTGTTAGCCGGTACGCCTGACAAACAAGTTGATCAGAGAGGCAACTTACTATTTCCTCATTCGCAAGACCATCTAAGCTGGTGGTGGTGACTACTCCTCTACAGGTGTTAAGCATTTTGTGTGGGGCTACCGGGATAGGGTAGGAGCCCAACAAAGACGCTTTTTGCAGCTTGCGAGATTGCTCTGCACTTGTGCTCTCTAATAGTAAGGTGTCGTCTCGAAGGCGCGTCGCATTTTTAACTGGGCCGCTAATTTTGTCAAGTTCGCGCTTTATATAAAATGGAATAATATCTTTAAACGTTCTGCCATTACATGCCAAGGTCATGTAAAGGATAATTCTAGTGACATCTTGATTGTCTTACAGAACATTCGATTTCTTGTTTGTTACAGAATATTCCAGAAATGTCTGGTAATATGAACAGTAGTATATATAAGGAAGCCATGACTCGCAAAGAGTAGATAGACAGTGGTAAACAAGAGTCCTAAACGGAGTTTTAACGAGAGTTGTAAACCTAAGGGAACTGTGAGCGCTGTTTGTTTGTGGTTAACGACCTTGGAAGATTGTATGGGTATGAGACAATTCTGCTACTGTGAGGAGCACAGGGCCGGGAGGCACGTAATACCCCTCTCACTCTAACAAGAATAATCAGTGCATTATCTGAGAGGTATCTATTACTAAAGATAAATCCATGGTAACCGTTCGAACAGTGCGACTATATCTTACTAACATATTTACATAATCCCCCCAAATACATTTGGAGTTGGGAATCAAACATAGTGTCCCAAACTGATGTATACACTTGTGCAACGAAATGAGACAGAAACACAGATTTGTTGTATATGAGCCACAAGACACTGGAAAAGCATAGCAATACGTTCATGAGATTTGTTTGTCGCATTTCATAGATTGTTGTGGAGAAATAACCATTCAAACAGTGTATACGTCAATTTGGGATGCTCTGTATGTTACAAGTAGTGTGCAAAATTGAAAAAATGACAAAGTATAGAGAACAGAATGTTTGCTTTTATACATTGTGTACTGTATTTATATACAACTTAATACAAGTTATACATTCAATAGAAAACTCAGGATTCACACAACAAAATAACCGTTTGAGGACTGATGACGAGTGGAATACTTCTCACTTCATCACTCTCCTGCTACAAACTTCACTTATCTTTACAAGAAATTATAGATTCCTAAACTTCAGGACTAATTTGACAACTGCAACTTCAGCTTAGCTGGTTATTTCATTTTATACTCCAATCTTGAAAGGAAGGAAGGACCAAAGGTAATTTGGCAACAGGAATGAAGGGCCATTTTAAAAATATTAGGTATCAACAGATCGATAAATCAGCTCCTGCAGATAAATGTTTTGTCTTTTAACCATCAAATAAATGGAAAAGTTCAGGTAATGAGCCAAATTAAATGGACCGATAGATTTAATGGTTTGGGAGAAAAAATTCAACCTAGAAAAGGACATTGCTTGATGAATTTACAAATACCAATAATCAATTCTGTCAAAAAGTTTGTTTTTCTATCAGAGGAGGGTGATATATACCAAATTAATTCATCACCTAGCAGCAGTAAGGATGATTACCTTCTGTAAGCCCTGGAAGTACATTTCACCGCCATATGACGCTGCCATTATAGACAACCATGACAATGATAAACAACATGATTGAGTCGGCATGTTCTAATGATGGTAACACATGTTTCCAAAACGTGTACAGAGTTAAGTAAATAAACAACTTTGTTAATTGAGATGCAAAATATTTATTTGTAAAACTAGTCCTAAGTAGAGAAATTTATTTCTCGTTTAGATAAGTGAAGTTTGTTTCAAATATTATATATTATTTTAGAACTTATATTGCTTCACTGTTGGAATGCTGCAACTGTTGTATATTTGGTCACGAATGTTAGACCTGGGTAGCTCTATCTTTCAATGAATCAATTTATGTCTTTTCAAACTTGATGATACAGTGAACCCCTTTTTACAAATGTTACATTTGTGTGGCTTTATGCCATCATGATCAATGTGTTTTCAAATGTGATGATACAAATAAGCACTTGTAGCAAATGTAGCATTTGTGTTTTATGCCATTAAAATCAATTTGGGTTTTCAAATGTGAAGATTCACTTAAGCACTTGTTACAAATGTCACATTTGTGTTTTTCATGCGAATATGAATCGATTTGTGTTTTTCTAAATCTGATGAACTAGCTAACCCATTTTTACAAATGTTACATTCGTGTAGCTTTATACCATCATGGTCCATTTGTGTCTTTTCAAATGTGAACATTCAATCAAGCACTTGTTACAAATGTCACATTTGTGTGCTTTACGCGATCATGAATCAATTTGTGTTTTTTTAAGTCTGATGAGCTAGTAAACCCCTTATTACAGATGTCACATTCATGTGGCTTTATGCCATCATGAATCAATTTGTGTCTTTTCAAATCTGATGAGGTAGTAAACCCCTTATTACAGATGTCACATTCGTGTGGCTTTAAGCCATTATGAATCAATTTGTGTCTTTTCAAATCTGATGAGCTAGTAAACCCCTTATTACAAATGTCACATTCATGTGGCTTTATGCCATTATGAATCAATTTGTGTCTTTTCAAATCTGAGGAACTAGTAAACCCCTTATTACAGATGTCACATTTGTGTGGCTTTATGCCAACATGAATTAATATATGTGTTTTCAAACTTGATAATCTAGTAAACCCCTCATTACAAATATCACACTTGTGTGGCTTTATGCCATCATGAATCATTTTGTGTGCTTTTAAATCCGATGATTGAGTGAACCTCTTATTACAAATTTCGCACTTGTGGAGCTTTATGCCATAATGAATCAATTTGTGTTTTTTCAAACTTGGTAAAGCAGTCAAAGCCATGTTGCAAATGTCACATTTGTGTAGCTTTATGCCATAATGAATCATTTTGTGTTTTTTCAAATCTGATGATTGAATAAACCCCTTACTACAAATGTCACATTTGTGAGCCTTTATGCCAACATGAATTAATTTATGTGTTTTCAAACTTTTTAAACAAGAAAAAGTATTATTACAAATTTCACATTTGAGTCGCTTTGTGCCATCATGAATTAGCTTGTGGTTTTCTAAATGTGATAATAGCGTAAACCCCTTATTACAAATGCCACATATGTGTGGCTTTGTGCCGTCATGAATCAATTTGTGTCTTTTCAAATCTGATGGTTTAGTAAACCCCTTATTACAGATGTCACATATGTGTGGCTTTATGCCGTCATGAATAAATTTGTGTCTTTTCAAATCTGATGGTTTAGTAAACCCCTTATTACAAATGTCACAATTGTGTGGCTTCATGCCATCATCAATCAATTTGTGTGTTCTCAGTTCAGATGATTCAGTAAATCCCTTATTGCAAATGTTGTATTTGTGTGGCTTTACATCGCTCTTATTTGTTTCTTTACGACCATTATCCCATACGTGGTTTTCTAAATGGGAAGAATCATTAAAATGTTTCTCAGAAGTGTTACATTTGTAAGACTTTTCGTCGTGCTGGCTGAAGACTGCTTTAGAGCACTCCTTATTGATATTCTGTGTACTGCTCTGCTGAGGAATGCTGATAATTTTTCCATTATCAGGCATATGTGAGTGAACACTGGTTTCAAATGAGGATACATCTATATCATGACTTTCCTGACGCTGACATTTACTTTCTCCCTCAGGACTATTCTTGCTCATATTTAAGCTTACATCATTTTGGAAGTCTTCACTGAAGAATGAATCTGATGTATAACTGGAAACTTCCACTTTGTAGAAACTGAAATTTGAAAACAATATTGTTACATATAAGGTTTTAACCAGTCTAAATTCATTACAATCATAAAGGTTATGCAACTTCTAGCATAGTAGCAGGAGGTCCGTGCATAGAGCACTGTAAATTAGTTCTAGGAAGGTCTGGAACAGAAAGACATCATGGCCAGAACGGTCAGTCACAGTAGAGTGAGGGATGCGCTTGGGAGAGGGCTGGACAGATGATGGTCTTCAGGTGTTGGGAGCTGAGAGAATGTACAATGTACTGTATTCAGTTAGCAATTAGTCACGATGTACCCAATTGAAACTATGTTGATGTAAGCTTGTTCGTGAAATGAAAAGTCCAATTGCACCACTCAAATATGTTCTTTATTTCCACCGACTTACAGTTAAACACTTGCCAATTACACAGAATTACGTAATGCACACAATTATAATTAACCAGTTCGTCCGTTACAATTCCACTTTGCTCTCGCAATTACGTAAACTCTTCCGATGCACGTACACAGTCTTCTCGTTGTACACTAGCACTGCACTCTTACGCTGCTCGCCAAGAACTGACTGACTGACTGAATTCACTCACTGCAGCCCTTTTTATAGGTATATCGCTGTTCTCGAAGCCTCTAGTTTCCATGAATCACCGCGAAGGTTCCAGATGGCAGTGGAAGGGGGGAAAGAGGCGGCCAGCGACAAGTGACATTTCCTTAATCATCCCCTCAGTTAGTGACAGAGACTGATGGGTGGGTGTGGCTTAGCTGCCTCTGGCCCCTTACTCAGCTGTCGTTGGTTGTGCCTTCCGAAAATTGGGTGACACTGCTCCCTCCTCAAGGCTGATCGTCCCGAACAGCACCATCGTAGCGGGCTAGACGATCGAGGTGTACCACCAACATCTTCCCTCGGGGAACCTTCTGGATGCGGTAGACCACGTCGTTAATCCTCTTCACCGCCCGGTACGGTCCTTGCCATGGCTGCTGGAGCTTCGGGCAGCGTCCCTTGGTCCGGGTAGGACGGTGCAACCAGACCAGGTCACCTTGCTGAAACCCTTGGATGTTGGCTTGCCTGTCACACCTGGTCTTCATGAGGTCGCTCGCCTTCTGGATGTTCTGGCGAGCCATCTCGTGCATGTCGTGGAGGTGATCCACCAGGTTCTCCACATACTCGGTCACCAGCTGCTTCGCCTCCGGAGGCTTTCAAAAGCAAGGTCACACGGGAGGCGTAACTCTCGGCCGAACATTACGCTGGCTGGCGTCATCCCAGTTGTGTCGTGTGTAGACGAGCGGTAGGCCAGCAAGAACAGTGGCACCTTGACGTCCCAGTCTCGCTGATGGCTGGCCGCGACCTTCCTCAGGTGTTCCTCTAAGGTCTTGATGTATCTTTCGACCATGCCATCCGACTGGGGATGTAGAGGCGTCGATCGGGTCTTGTTCACCCCCAGCCTTTGTAGTGCCTTCTTCATTAGGTTGGACTCAAAGTTGGTACCCTGGTCACTGTGTAGCTCTAACGGCACCCCAAATCGACAGAACACTTGCTCCACGAGGCAGTCTGTGATTGTCTTTGCCTCTTGGTTTGGGATGGAATACACCTCCAGCCACTTGGTGAAGTAGTCCACTACCACCATTAGGTACTTGTTGCCTCGGTCGGAAACTGGCAACGGGCCAGCAATGTCAACGGCGATCCGTTCGAATGGCGCTCCGACGTTGTACTGCTGCATGCGACCGCGGCTCCTAGTCTGGGGGCTGCGACTCGCCGCGCACACGTGACACTGACGGCATCATCTCTCAGAATCTGCTCGGAGTCTCAGCCAGTAGTAGCGCTGCCGTAGTTTGTTAATCGTTCGGTTCGCTCCCAGGTGTCCTCCTGAAGTACCGGCGTGCACTTCTTCCAAGACTTCCGGGACCTTACTCCGGGGAAGTACCAACTGTTCTCTCTGCGTCTTCCCATCGGGTGACTCCCATACCCGGAACAGCACGCCATCTCTGGTCTTCAACGACTCCCATTGGGCCCAGTACGACTTGTAGGTGGCGCTCCTCGGTGCGATGTCCTCCCAGGTTGGTCTCGTCCCTGCCTCCACTTCCCTCAAGAGTGGCCCCAAGTCTGCGTCCGCCAGCTGCTCCCTCCTCAGGCCTGCACTATCCCAGCCATCCGCAGGCACTGCCATACTACTCGGACTGCTGCGGCAAGCTCCTTCTCCTCCACTCTTGTGCACTGGCCGCACTCTTCTGGACAGGGTGTCCGGGACATGGCGTCATCGTTACAGTGGCTCTTCCCTCTACGATGTTCCGAGGTTAAGCCGTACTCCTGCAGCCTCTGGACCCAACCTGCTGTCTGGCCTTCTGGTCGCGCCGTCACCATCACCTCGCTCCTCGCGGGGACAACCACGTCTTCGTTCAAGACGACCCTGCAGATTCCAAGGCGCTCTTCGGGTTGACGGAGTATAACCTCTTCTCCGTTGAGCCGCAGGACCTTCCTGCCGACGTCGACCGTCGCGTCGTGGCTCCTGAGGGCATCCAGTCCCAGAACCACTTCCTCAGCCACCTTCGCGACGAACACCCACAGACGCACGGCACTCCGCCCCAAGGTCAGCTCCAGCAGGGCCTCCTTCTCCACAGGCAAGGTGTCGCCCGATGCCGTGACAAGCTCGTATGGTCGGCTCGGCTTGCTCGTCGGCAAACCCTTCGCCAAGTCAGGTCTTATGATGGTCACGGCTTCCCTCTCACCCAACCGTACGAGATGAGGCTGCCATCCATACGCCGGCTGAAGGCGTGCAGTGTCACTCGAGGGGATGGTGGTAATTGCGGCAACGTGCCCCTCTCCATGCCGGGCCTTACTCGTTCTTCCAGCTGCCCCTCCTGGTGTTGGCAGTCTCTCTGCAGGTGTCCGAGCTGTCCACACCCCCAACACAGGCCACTAGGTGTTCGCCGGCGTCCCTCGGCTGGTCTTCTGTCTCCGGTGTAGAGGACACTCCTCGTTTTCGACGTCGGGATAGCTGTCACTTTGGCCGCCTCCATCCTTAATGCTGCCGTTAGCGCATCGTGCATTGTTTTATAATCACCGAGCATTAGGCGCTGAAGAATCTCCGTGTCTCGTACCCCGTCCACGAATGTGTAGGCAGCTTCCCGGGATACGAACTCTGGTGGGAGGTCGACTAGGGCCTTGCTAGCCAGTTATTCAACTGCCAGGGCGAACTCCTGCAGCGTCTCCCCTGGCTGCTGTGACCTTGCCTTTAGCTGGCTGCGGTACTCTGCAGCTAAGCGGTGGTCCGAAACGATTCTCCAGGGCCTCCCAGGTATCCTTGGACGCCACCGTTGTCTGTACCGCGTTTAGGACTTCCGCGGCCCGTCCCTGGAGGCTGGCTATTAATGTGTGGCCTCCTCCTCTGGTGACCATTTGTTGTGCTTAGCAACTGCGTCGAACTGTCGGCGGAAGACCTCAAACATTGACGCGCCGTCATATTTCGGAGGTTTGACACGCGCCGATGTTGTGTCGCGTCCCGGCGCGTCGGCCTTCAAATCCTTCAGCCTCCTGCCGACGACGTCCTCCACCATGGCGCTCAGGAACTTGACGCTGCTGTCGGCCTTTCCTTCCAGGTTGTTAACGCGGTTAGCAAGGTCTTCGACGTCTTCCGCCATAGCGTTCAGGGACTTGTCGGCCTTTTCCTCTAGGTCATTGAAGCGTTTCGCCAGGTGCTCGACGCGCTCGTCCACTTGGCCCATACGCTTGCCCAGCTCCGTCACGTCATCCCTCACGCCGGCCAACTGTTCTTCAAATTTGGCGGCGAGAGCTTCGTTCGCCACCTTCATTTCCGTGGTCAGTTCGGCCATCTTTGCGGTCATTGTCGTGGCCAAGTTGTTGTTTGCCTTTTCCGTCTTTGCTGTTCGGCCTTCATTTCTTCCATCTTCTCGGTGATGTTGTCGTTGGCCGTCTTCATTTGTTTCAACTCTGCGGCGAGGTTGTTATTTGCCGCTTCTGTTTTTGTTGTTAACTCGTTCATCTTCGCGGCCAAGTTGTTATTTGCCGTCTTCATTTCTGTCAGCTTCTCCAAAATCTTTTCCAATGCCGTGTCCATGGCTGTAATGTTCGGTGATGATGTGATCCCACTCCTGACACCAGTGTGACTTTGTGGGTTCGTGAAATGAAAAGTCCAATTGCACCACTCTAAAATGTTATTTATTTCCACCGACTTACAGTTAAACACTTGCCAATTACACAGAATTACGTAATGCACACAATTACGATTCACCAGTTCGTCCGTTACAATTCCACTTTGCTCTCGCAATTACGTAAATTCTTCCGATGCACGTACAGTCTTCTCGTCGTACACTAGCACTGCACTCTTACGCTGCTCGCCAAGAACTGACTGACTGACTGAATTCACTCACTGCAGCCCTTTTTATAGGAATATCGCCGTTCTCGAAGCCTCTAGTTTCCGTGAATCACAGCAAAGGTTCCAGATGGCAGTGGAAGGGGGGAAAGAGGCGGCCAGCGACAAGTGACATTTCCCTAATCATCCCCCTCAGTTAGTGACAGAGACTGATGGATGGGTGTGGCTTGGCTGCCTCTGGCCCCTTACTCAGCTGTCGCTGGTTGTGCTTTCCGCTAATTAGGTGACAGTATGTTTTGCTAAATGGACTTTAACTTGTTCATGCTGTACATATGCACATATATTTCCATACAGGGTTACATGTCCTTCTAAGTCCCTGTATGACTCTGAGCTAGCTTCCCAATGATATAATTCAGTTGCTTAAACAAAATAATAATATAAAAAGACATATCGACTCTCCACATGGCATAATGGCGTGTAATACATATGTCATCTGTCTACATTACCCCATTCCTGTATTTTGAGTATTATAATTGCATATTTCACATAATTAACTGTATTCTTTTTCAGGATTTGTCATCCTTAATCCCGTGTTATTGACATTTTCCTTTAAATCAGTATCTTAAAATTCCTGATATTTCAGTCAGATTGGATGCAAAATATTTCAACTGGTATGGTGCAAATCTCAAAATCAAAATTCTTAAGTTATATCGTTATTACTAAGCAACATAATAACCATTAATTTGTTGTAGATATGGGTTTAAGTAATTAATTTTGGTTTCTTAATCACTGAATTTTGATTATTGAGAGTGCAGAGAGTACACTGCAACTCTATTTTCATACACATTACATACATAGTTATATATTGTTTTAAAAATATGTATCTACTACTTCTAATTCCTTATCAATTGTTGCATATATGCTAAATAAATCAGATTTAGGGCTCACTGCATTAGTAAAGAGACACAGTGTGTCCTGCTAATCTTACTATAGTTTTTGAAAATACATCATTGCAAATTTTGACAAAATGCCTATCCAGAAGGCAAAACAACCTTCCAGTTTGTCCATTAAAAATGGTAATGATGCTCAGTCACCCACTTCCATGGTCAATAGTTCTGAATTAGTAACTACAATGTAAGCAGCAATACAAAATATCATAAAAGTTATTTGTAGTCATATTATTATAATATAAAAAGTTAGTGTAGACTGTCAATAAACTGACTACAAATAGTTTTTACAATTAATTTTGACGTCACTGTTACTAAATTCCTCCAAACATACATCATTCAAAATATATTTCCCTATATGCAGTCGACTACTTCAAGACAATGGATTGAACCTCAGTCGTTTGATCCTGCTACCAATGACATATTTAATTTTGTTAGAAATTTTGAGATAATAGAATGTGCCAATGTTTTTTCTTTTTTGTTGTTGTATTTTACACCCTCCAATGTTAAGTCATATCGGACAATGAATGGAATGGATGAAATGCTCAAACGAGCTCAGGGTCCATAGAGCTTAGAGTTACCCAACATTCGTCTTTCAGGATAAGGGAAAACCCTGGAAAAAACCTTATCCAGATAACTCACCGTGACCGAGATTCGAACTTGGGACCTCTTGAACATGAGGCACACTCGCTACCATCTATGCTACCAAGACGGGCAATTTGCCAATGGCTGGGCAAATTATTAGAAATTGGAAGATTTTACCTATTATGAGGGCCACTATATATTTTGAGCCTAATAATTAAAACAAAGTAATTTCTGATTCAAAACTGCTTTATGTTTTTCAAAATATTCTCTTTATGACCAATACACTTTTGCATCCGTTTGAACCATTTGTCAAAGCATTTATTCCAGTCTTCATAACACACCTGCAAAACATGAATTTTAAAGGCATCAATGGCTTCTTCTGCTGACGAAAATCATTGTCCATTATTCTTGATGTTCGGAAACAAAAAGAAGTCACTGGAAGTCAAATAAGGACTGTATGGTGGATGACCCTTCAATTTTATTTTTTGAGCCTTCAAATACTCTGTTGTTAGACGAGATGTGTGTGCGCTCGCATTGCCTTGATGAAGAGCGGTCCTACGGTTCTTGTTATTTTCCTTACTTCACCAAATGCTTCGAGTTCGAACAATTTTTTTTTTTTTTTTTTATTTCCTTCATCTTGAAGCAGCCTACAGGCGACTGCTGTTTACGTTCCGGCTCATATGCATAGATCCATGATTTGTTATATGTTACAATTTTATGTACATCTTTTGAGGCACTGCCATTGTATTACTTGAGCATTTTTGTATACCAAGTGACAGGAGCATTTGTTGATGGGTGGAGCTTCATTGCCAAATGTGGAAGTTAGTTGATCGATGCACTCTTGTCTTGATACTACATGTCGAACGTTGTAATAAATTATTGCACAAACATTTTCACGAGTTAATTCCGTGTTTCTGGTGAAACACAATTTTCAACTCAAAGTAAACAAAACAAAAATGATACTCTGTTGACAAAATGTCTCAAGTAGTACATGGTCAACAATGTCAAACTTTACAATGGAATCATCAGATGGCACCTATAACATTCAGGGTTGCCAAGGCTCAAAATATAAATAGTACCCCTCGTATTTTAAAGAAGCCGCAGTTCAATGGTTTCAAACATTTTGTCACAGATCTCATATATGAGTGCTATTTATTAAGGACTACTTTTCTTTCAGCTTTCCAGGTGGCACATGAAGAAAGAAAATTACAAATTGAGCTTTGTCAAAGGATTCAGTTAGAATCAGAACCTGTATTGCAATATGTTTATGATGTATTATCCTTATGTGCTAAAGTAAAACCAGAAATGGCTCAAAGTGAGCAAGTAAAGAATTTACTTAAAGGTCTTAAACCTGAGTATGTAGAACTGCACAAAACACCATTATTTGTTATGAAACTCAACTTATTTTAAGGAAATTTTCATCAGATTCCATAAAGATGCGTGAAGTTTCGCTGCAATTATATTTTGTGTAGTACTGTAAGGGTCCAACCTCTGTCATTGATAGGAATATGCTCAAGTTTACAGTGAATAAGAATGGCAGTAGATAGCGGAGGTGAGTGCTAACAGCCAGAAGGACAATGGCATTTCAGTTTTTTTTTATGAATGCATAAAACTGAATACGAATAAATGTCAAAACCACAGTAAGTGGTGCTACGAGAGTCATGTAGAATGACATTACTTAGGGATGACCTTTTTACTATAGTGTTCGTCTAAATTTAACTTAATTTGTGTAACTCTAAGCTCTATGTACCCTGTACTTATTTGAGCACCAATACCGTTCATCGTCTGCTACAGCCTAACGTTACAGGTTTTAAATTATCCTAAAAGATGAATGTCTGGTAGCACTAACATCTATGTACTCTTTACTTATCTGAACATCATTTTCATCGTCCGATATAACTTAACATTGCAGCATTTAAAGTATCCTGAAAGATAAATATCTGGTAAATCTAAGCTCTATGTACCACACTCATTAGAACATCACTTCATTCACTGTCCGAAATGACAACATTGCAGGAATGTTCTGGGACTTTGTGGGTTCATAAAACCCTGTAGTGCTAACAGGGAATATGACAAAATCTTGAGAGCAGACGCTGACAGAACTTGATCACAGAACTGAGTTATATTACTTAGGATCAGAGAACAGTTAGATATCCTACACTAACAAGCGATAAGGAGAAAAATAAAAATAAATAACTGGTGTACATGGAATTATCAAAAGGACTTACCTTGGTAGTTTTATGAAATAACAGTCTTGATCTGTTCCATCCTGTAACAGAACAATTCACTTATAAATAACATGATTTGCTTCTTGACACTTATCTTCACAAAGAGGAGCATAAACATGGAAATAGTTTGAAGACCTGAAGTTTTCTGGCAACGGATATGTTCAAGATCTTCTTGGGAAACAAGCCAGGTGAAAAGACAATTAGAAATCAACGTTTCGGGAGCACCCATCACTCCCATCTTCTGGATACGTTTAAAAAATGTTATAACAAAAAAATAGATATTATACAAGTATCAGCAAAGACAAAACACCACCAATACTTGCATCACTTAACAAAAGACTGTTTTCATTAAATGCCAGGTCTGAAGATGGCATGAGTACAGAAAATTATGTCAAAGAAACATAACTACTTAACTGTAGGTCTGTGCTCCTTAAGTCAACTGATTTCCATTTTAAGGGTTTCCAAGAGGACTGAACTAAATTCCAGCATCACTATTAAGCACACTCCTCTCCGAGGAAATGGCCAAAGCTCCCTTAATTCTCCGCTCCCAGTAACTGTTGCATATTGCCAAGACAGTCGTCTCCCGAAAGTTGGCTCTTTGGTCATTATTGTCGCGAGCACACTGTTGATCGAAGAAATCCGTCTCCTTCCCCCTACCATTTTGGCCAGCTTTTATCTGCACACTGCATTGCCTGTCTCTTTGAACTAGACGCCCGCGCCGACTTGATCAACAATGGGCTCGCAACATTATCAAAGCAATGCTCTGCCAGTCCAGACCTCTCAGGCTGCATTAAACAAATGCTCCGTTCATGTTCGTTTATTCTGGTAGCGATGGTCCTTCTGGTTTGTCCTATATACGGTGTCCCACATTCACGGGAATGTGATAAACTCATGGAAAATTTCTTTAAAATATTTTCTTAAAAATATCCTGATGATGGGAGCGATGTACACTCCCAAAATGTTGATGATTTCTAATCATCTTTACACCTGACTTGTTTCTCGAGAAGTTCTTGAATATGGCAATACCTTTAGAATAACATAAAGGAAAGATAGTACTTTATATAAATCTCATTCCAAACAGGTTAAATGATTTTAGTTAATTAATGGAAATTAATCATTTCTTCACACCAGCAGTACATAGGCTAAGGATTTTGATTGATAGAGTCAACATAAAAAATTCAATGTCACGGCTGGGACCCAAACCACGGACCTCCAGGTTCCTGTCCAGTCGCTCCAATCCACCGAGACACCATGGCCAACCCGCCGTCATGACATCCCATTCAACTGAAAGAGGCCTATGAGCATATGATAGTGCTCATTGAAAAACTGTAATATGATTGTAATCATTTGGATGTCTGTGGTGATCTGAAGGTGAACAGTATGCAACGACAGTTTACAAAGTACTGCTGTGTCCTGTACTTGTGCGACGATCACGCTGTTGTTGAGCACTTTGTTCAATGCCAGTGGCCATTAAGGACCACATACAAACCGTGAACAAGTACTGTCTAGTTATAAGTGGCTTTGCACAAATTTCCTAGAGATTTCCTGATTATAAAACTGAAGTACAGAGGCTTTTGGATGCCTACAGTGAAATGGGTTGTTGAGTGTTTTAAATGGAAGTTTGCATAACATGTTTCTTAGCTGTATTGGTATACATATTGATATCTGTATATATTTAATTTAATTTCGACAAATCAATATCTCTAAAATGTGATGGGCTACAGCAAAACTAAACTCATGTGAGAAATCAGCAGGAAAAATACTAGAGAATAATTGTTTTATATTTCTGATGAGTAAATTTGTCCTCATTTTGCTGAGCAGTGTTATTAGTAATGCTGCAGTGATGTAGTCTGAAAAAACTGACCACAAAATATTTGAAAATGCAAAATTGTTGCTAACACTGAATTATCATAAAATGATTATTAATTCTGTATTCTTTCTAAGGCTTTATTTCTATAATATTTACTTATAAATCATATGTTAGTATTGGACATTGGAGACTATTAAAGAAAAAAAGAATCGTGATGCACTTTTTCATCAGAACTTACCTTACTGTCCTCACAAATATCCTGAGTTCTAGTCAAAGTTGTTTCTAAAGAGTCAATTTCACAATTTTGGATGCTTTCATTACATTTCATAACATGGTGTTCTGAAAAAAGTTCATTCTGTGAACAAGAGTTGGAAAGTTCAGCTTCTTCAATTTCTATTCTAATATCTGCATCACAGTCACTGCCACTTGTCACAGTTTCACTCTTAACTTTCTTTAAAGAGTTTTTGGAACAACAGTCTTTCTCATTCTGTGAGCAAAGGTCGAGGAAACTATACTCTTCTTTGATTTCCTTTTTGATATCCATTTTACTACAGTTCTTGCTTTTGAACAGTTCAGTTATTAAACTTCAGTAGCATGTCTGTGGAAAAAGAAACCATTATTAGTAACATGATATATTGTCATGAGTTTGCTCGTATATAACTGAAACTACCTTACATTTCAATAAATGATACAGACAGAATAAACAAGTACAGACAAATAATGGCAATTTGGGGTAATATGTTAAGTTGCTTGGTTAGCTATGCTTTTGTTAATCTTAGTCTAATGCAAGGCTGAATGATAACAATGGCCTGCAGGGAGAAAAAATATTTCTCCGGCAAAAGGTTGAAGAGGTGATTTACCTTAATTTTGGTGTGCTGTTGTCTGATATGTGAACCGATTTTGCCTATCACGAACAGCGTTTTTGCCATTTAAAATTGAAATTTTACATATTGTTGAATTTTGATAGAAAACACCATAATAGTGAATACATGTAATTTTAATGGGACATGATCAAATTGCAACGAATATACAAAAGAGTAATATGTACAGTACATGGACGGAGTATATATGAATCAATTGAAAAAACTATTTGCAGTCTGTTTTTAACTCTTTGTAACTTATATTTCATATTAAGAGACTAGTTTCAGAAGCTCTTGCGTCCATTAACAACCTTGGTCCAACTGTTGGCTGTTGTCATCTGCTCTCCTCTCTCTAGTGGCATAGCTATGAACTTCTCTGTCAAATTATCTATTGGTGGGATTAATTATTTAATTTAACAATTTTAATACTGAGTACCTATTTGAAAGTGTCAAGCTGATATTCTGTTGCATATCTTTTTGAATTGATTTAATGTTTTTGGGTGCTATGTGAATGCACTGAATATGCTGCTGCTTTCTTTTTCTTTAATGAATGTGGTTTCTTTCTTAATGTTTTCTTTAGTTTAGCTTTTTTAATTTTCTTAAACACCAGACTTTTGTTGTATCCGTTTTCTTCTGCTATGTGCAGTATGGTTTTTTGTTCTTTGAAGTATTCTTCTTTATCCATGGGTATGTTGACTAGTCTGTGTGTAAGGTTGTTTATTATTGCATGTTTATGTATAATTGGGTTATAGCTATATTTTTTATGTAATTTTCTGAATGTGTTAGCTTCCACTAAATTCCAAATTGTAGTATTTTAGTTAATTAATGGAAATTAATCATTTCTTCACAATAGCCGTATATAGGCTAAGGTTTTTGATAGACAGAGTCTACATGAAAAATTCAATGCCATGGCCGGGATTTGAACCACGGATCTCCTAGTCTCCATCCAGTTGCTCTAACCCATTGAGCTACCATGGCCAATGTGCCGTCCTGACATTAAATTCTCCATCTGACTTGTATATTTCCCCGGTAAACCACTAAGGGCTCTTGCATCCAAGATACAACATTTGCGGCGACTTACTATTGTAAGTACTTGAGTCCCAGGCTTCATCATTTAACTCTTATTTAATGTTGGCCATGATTGCTCAATGGGTTAGAGCAACTGGACGGAAACCAGGAGATCCGTGGTTCAAATCCCGGCCATGACATTGAATTTTTCATGCTGACTCTATCAAATACCTTAGCCTATATAAGGCTAGTGAGAAGAAATGATTAATTTCCATCAATTAACTAAAATAATAAGAGTCAAATGATAGTGCCTGGGACTCAAGTACTTATGATAGTAAGTCGCCGCAAACGGTGATCTAGAATGCAAGAGCCCCTGGTGGTTTACTGGGGTAATATGAGTCAAATGAAGATTTTAATGTCAGGATGGCAAGTTGGCCATGGTAGCTCAATGGGTTAGAGTGACTCGACGGAAACTAGGAGATCTATGGTTCAAATCCCGCTAAGGCATTGAATTTTTCATGTTGACTCTATTTATCCAAATTTTAGTTTTGTGTCACTCCTGGTGATATATAAGTCCAAGAACAAACAAACAAAAAATAAACGGACAACATGGGAGATTAGATTCATATGGGAGAAGAAGGACCAAGTAATGAAATTTGAAATCCCACTACTAGATAACGTGATAAAGAAGCTCACAGTTTCACTGCCAGAGAGAAAAGAGCAGACGACAACCGACAGTAGTTGGATCTTTGAAGTTATAAATGGATGAAGCAGTTTCTGAAACTAGTCTCTCAATAATATAAAACTGTAGTGAAAAAGAGTTAAAAACGGACTACAAATAGTTTTTTCAATTAATGATTTAAATTCTTTCTTGAGGAAATAGTGATTGAAAAATGTTGGACCATGCAAGCTGATGATGTAACAGAGACTTAGAGAAAAACGTTATACTGACATATTTACTCTGTGTACATTCCGTGTACTGTAAAAAGTAAAAGTGACTCTAAGTTAGCACTAAATAATTCTAGTGACAAACAAAGTGTGTTAATTACTATGCGCTGTGGTCATTTTAAATATCACCAAATTGTGTATTATGCCATTAGGATTCAACTGTCAGGAAACTGAAAGTTAAAATTACCCCATGCTGTCATGCAAGCATTGTTATAACTAATGTATGGAACATTGATGCTAAATATATTTCTCCAATGAAATGTTGGTAACTTTTCACCTATGCTGAACATGCTTAAATGAGTGTATCCCACTATAAGGCCATTTTAACTGCTTCTCCTAAGGTTCACAAAGGGTAGTTTGGTCACCAGAATATACAGCATTGAAGACAAAGTTTCTATATATTGTCGCGAACCTGTATCCACGATCGCGTGGCTTGTTTACACAAAAGGAACTGATAGGCGGGCAGTGTGAAAACCAAGAGCCCGCGGACAAAGATATCATGCAGATAAGGATCTGCTGAGGCAAACAAACTGAACTAAATGGAAATTTTTTGACTGATAGAGATTGTTTGGGTTCTGGTTTATTTTCAAATTGTCTAGAAATTCTCAGCAAGGTATTTAAGAGATTGTAACATGCCAGCGCGAGTGACAAGTTAGTTGTAAACAAGAGTGAGTGAGTTACAGTTGAAAAAACAGTGAGGTAAGCAGAGTTAGCTGTGAAGTGTTTTAACGAGAGCTAATGTTAGTTATTGTCATTGACCTTGGTGCTGTAGATTGTGATATGTGATGTAATGTTGTTACGTGAGAATTGAACAGTGTATTCTACGGAAATAAAGAACTTTTAGAATTTCGGCAAATTGGACTTTTAATTCTACGAACCCACAAAGTCACAATTGGTGTCAGGAAGCCGGACGACGACATCACCGAGAAGATGGAAGAAATGAAGACCGAATTAACAACCAAGACGGAAGCTGCAAATAGCAACTTGGGCGCGACGATGACCGCGAAGATGACCGACACCAGGAAAAGCAGCCGGAGGAACGAATAAGGACCGGCGTGGCGAGGAGCACGTCGGCGTCATCACACCATCCCCTCGAGTGACACTGCGCGTCAACCAGCTATGGGACAACCAGCTAAGTTTCCTGTCAAATGTTAAGCCCAGAAAGGTCTTTTCGTCTGCAAAGAGAAGATGGGCTGGACCGAAACGGAGACAAGGTGGTGAGCGTCTGTGGCAGCGCCAAAAATTAACGCAGATGGACTTCTCTGTAGAGAAACGGAAGCCGGTTTGAGAGCTCAATGCGAAGAGACTGTCGAGACATTGCTGCAGACGACGTTCCAAAAAGTGCGTACGCCGAGAGGTACAGTAGATGGCAAAGTCATCTACAAAGAGGCAGGACGATACCCCAGGAGGGACACATTGCGAGATCGAGTTGATTGCGATCGCAGTGTCACACTTAGAACAGATCCCTGAGGAACGCCGTTCTCCTGAACAGAAGGATCCGAAAGGACCGAACCTACCCTTACACGGAAGACGCGGTCCCGCAGAAACTCCTGGATAAACAGGGGTAGGCGTCCACATATGTTCCAGGTATGTAGGGACCGTAGAATGCCTGCACGCCAACAAGTGTCATAGGCCTTTTCGAGGTCGAAGAATACCACGACGGTCTGACTGTTCTCCATATAGCCGTTGACGATTTGCGTCGATAATGACACAAGGTGGTCAAGGGTGGATCACCGCCTGCGAAAACCGCACTGGGTGTTGGTCAGGAGGGCGTGAGATTCCAACCAACATACCAACCGTCCATTGATCATGCATTCCATCATCTTGCAAACGCAACTGGTGAGGGAAATAGGACGGTAGCTGGAAGGAAGCTGGCGGTCCTTTGCAGGCTTTAAGATGGGTATGACGGTGGCCTTACGCCACATGTCTGGGAAGGTAGCGTCCACCCAAATGCGATTGTAAACCTCAAGTAGGAATGCCTTTCCCTCTGGAGAGAGCTGTTGCAACATACGAATATGTACACCGCCTGGGCCGGGAGCTGATGGCCGCGAGGATGCAACGGCATGGTCCAGCTCAATCATGGTGAATAATCTATTGTAGGGTTCAAGGTTTCCAGAAATGAAGCTAAGGACCTGAGATTCCACCTGAGCCTTTACAGGAAGGAACTCCGGGAGATAGTTCGCGCAGCTAGACACATTAGCAAATGCACTGGCGAGGACATTAGACACTTCGAAGGTATCAACAATCACTCCTGCAGAAGTTTAAATACCTGCTATAGGGGAATGCGTCATTTTTCCGGCCACCCGCCGTAATCTGTCCCAGACGACCTAGGAAGGTGTGTACTGGTTAAAGGTCGAAACGAACTTCTTCCATGAGGTCTTCTTTCTATTCTAAATAATCTGCCGGGAATGGGCACGCGTTTTCTTATAGCTATTCAGGTTCTCCAGCGTGGGATGGCGCTGGAAGGTCCGGAGGGCACGCCTGCATGATCGGACAGCTTTGCGGCGTTCATCCGTCCACCAAGGAACTGGAAAGCGACGGGGCTGGGCTGTAGACTGGGAAATACATTGCTCAGTAGCACCCAGAATAGTCTCTCGTAGGTGGTCTATCAGGACGTTAACGGTGTCCTGGTCAGTGTAACTGAAAACGGCCCAGCAGCAGCCAGAATAGTCTCTCGTAGGTGGTCTATCAGGACGTTAACGGTGTCTTGGTCAGTGTAACTGAAAACGGCCAACTCAGAAAAGTTTCCAGTTAGCCCGATCAAAGCTTCACCTAGGGGTATACGCGGAGCGGTTAGTGGGGTGTAGCAGGCTAAGAAGACAGGGAAAGTGATCGCTAGAGTGTAAATCTGATAGGACAGACAATTGGAAGGAAACCGCTAGTTGTGCGGAACAAACCGCTAAATCAAGATGGGAACAAGCATGGAAAGTGTCGGAAACATAGGTAGGATCCCCAGTGTTCAGGATAGCCAGGTTATGGTTGGCCAGGAAGTCGGCGAAAAGTTGGCCCCTCGAACAGGTACGTGGGGAGCCCCAAAGAGGGTGATGAGCATTGGCATCTCCAACCAACAGGAAAGGAGTGGGTAGCTGCGAGATCAGGTGGTCTAGATCGGTGATCGTGAGGTCAGCTGATGGAGGTAAGTAAAAGGTGCAAATGGTGAATGGAATGGATGACAGGGTGAGTCGTACAGCTACGGACTGAATGTCAGGCTGCAAGGGAATAGGTTCGACAAACAAATCGTTCCTCAGTAACAACATTGTGCCCCCGTGCGCGGGGACTCCCTCGTCCGGTAGAAGATCACACCGTAGGACGGAGTACCACCTGATTTGAAAATGGTCCTGAGGTCGGAGTTTAGTCTCCTGAAGACACATCACCAAAGGCTCGTAGTCATAGAGTAAAATTTCGAGCTCTGATCGATGGCTCCGAACTACACGTAAGTTCCAGTGTACGATGGCCATGGGCATTTAAGCTGGGATTTGGAAAATATCCACTAAGTGGAGGACAGCGGTAGCCGAACCAGTTTGCCCTTTTTCTTAGGTGTCGGGCTAACACCTTTTGTAGCCGGTTCATCTTGTCGCTTTTTGACGTGCGATCGAGTAGTGGCACCAGAGTCCTGCAAGTCCATGTCTTCCACCGGCGGTGGCCCCTTCCCAACCGATAACTTCGGATCGAGGAGCTCGAACCGGTTGGAAGTCGAGATCGGCGGAGGTGGACAATGCCGATCGTGATCTTTCCCGAAAGAGTCCTCGGAGGACGACCTCCGAGATGCCCGTGAAGCACCACTTCCCTTGGGGCTTCTAGGAGATGCTGATTGCTTGGTCGTACGGCTAGATTGCTCTACTGGTGGAGTAGTTTGCACCCCTGTGGAAACAAGAGAGGGAGCGCCAGGACAGGTTTGTACAACGGCGTCATGTTTCTCAACTGATTTGTGGACAGCGGCAGCAAAGTTCAGGCTGGTGGCCGGGTTAAGTTCAAAATAGCTCTTTCTTGCTTCTGGAAAGGTGAGGTGTTCCTTTACACGCAGTTCTTGTATGTGCTTTTCTTCCAGAAAACGGGGGCAATCGCGCGAGTTCGACGGATGCGGGCCTCCACAATTGACACATGAGGGGTCCTGGGAGCAATTGGAGCCGTCATGAGAACAAATGGGCAAACCGGTGCACCGCTGTTGCGTATGTCCAAAATTCTGACAGCGGTAGCAGCGCATGGGGTTGGGTACATAGGGTCTCACCGATGCATGCTCATAACTGCACAGGATGAAAGACGGAAGGACATAGCGTAAGGGAAACGGTTGGTCGTCCTTCTTTCCGATTAATCTGAAAGCTGATGTTACTCCTTGGTCCGAAAGACAGTTTACAATGTCCTCATTTGTGAGCCCATCCAGACTCGAGGTGCTGACCACTCCACGACAGCTGTTCAATGTTTTTCCACTTTGATAGGGTAGGAACCCAAGAGACTAGCCTTAAGGAGTTTGCCTGCCTGGGCGTCTTGGGCGATCTCAATGAGGAAACTGCCATTCCTGCACCGCGTAGCATTCCTCACTGGGCCACAGATCTTATCCAGTACGCGTTGGATGTAAAAGGGATTCACATGGGACATATTCTTGCTTTCGCAAGTCAAGCGCATTACATAAAAACGTGGGGTTGAAGAAGGTGTGCGCAGAGGAGCCATGATGATAGGTCCCCTTTCCGGAACCGTCGGCATCAGCCTACCATCCGGGGGAAAAAGCAAAGACACCAAAACCTTACGGTCTGTGCCGGCCTGAGGTACCCACTTCAGGCCCGATCTCAGAGAGTACGTCAGAGGAGTTACCCTCCGACTATCACTACTGACCGGTATGCGATACTTTCACCATAGGCAGGCCCGACTTTATGCCCCTACCACTGGAATAACCGCCAGTGGCTCCCCGCTTTAGGCCACGTGGTCTCAACAGAGCCAACGTGGATTCAGGGGACTTGTGGTTAATTTACGTCGGGCCCCAAGCAGCAGTAACACGTCGGGTCCTCTCGTGCACCCCGACGAACCCGGCCGTCGAGGAATCTCAGACGACCCGGCCCCCGGAGGGGCTACGTGGGTGTACATGGCTCCGCACCTAGTATCGCACAAAAGGGGTAGTGAGGAGGGTCCACTCAACCTTCACGCTTGAGACCTCCAGGGAGCACACAAGTTGAAAGTTGCGCTGAAAACCGTGGGACAGGAACCACGGAGAGAGGAAAGATCCCTGCTGGTGAGACAGGAGTTTATAACCTAAACACTTACAGCTATAGGGGAACAATAAACCTAGAAGAGGAAGAAGCTTAACGCTAGGGGTGTCAAACGTGGCACATCCAAAATGGGATGAGAGGGTGAAGATGTGGATGAGGATTACACCAGAACCTCTTCTGCCAGTTTTCGGGGTTACTGATTTACCTTCTCGTCAGCCGTAGCGGTCTTGGGGTACAGCAAGTCCCCGCCGTACTTCATCCCATCAGTCAGCCCCTACTTCCTGTTGCCCACCCCTCGGGACGAGGACCGCAGAGGTTGGGTTTTGAGGGGCAGCCTTGAGGAGGGAGCAGTGTCGCGAACCCTTATCTACGATCGCGCGGCAGTGTGAAAACCAAGAGCCCGCGGACAAAGATAACATGCACAGAAGGGTCTGCCGAGGCAAACAAACTGAGATAAACGGAAGTTTCTGGACTGATAGACATTGTTGGGGTTCTAATCGTCTAGAAATTCTCAGCGAGACATTTAAGAGATTGTGACATGCCAGCGCGAGTGGCAAGTTAGTTGTACACAGAGTGCGTGAGTTGCAGTTGAAAAAAACAGTGAGGTAAGCAGAGTCAGCTGTGAAGTGTTGTAACGAGTGCTAATGTTTGTTATTGTCATCGACCTTGGTGCTGTAGATTGTTGTATGTGATGTAATGTTGTTACGTGAGAATTGAACAGTGCGTTCTTCGAAAATAAAGAACATTTAGAATTTCGGCAAATTGGACTTTGAATCATTTCCAGGGGTGGTTTCTCCATAAGGTTGCAGGTTTGCGCTACATCCACTGATTTTGAATGTACAACAGGTGCATTTTGCACATTGAAGCTGTACTTGTTTGCATTGTTTTATATACAAACATGTTTCAATTATGCTTATCGTCTGTAGCTGTCCATGACCACAGAAGTCGAAATAAACAGAGGTTAGCTGTAGGAGCCGCCAGGTTTGCAGCGAAGTCTTAACCTAAGATTTCGCCCAAATGTTGGCTCTCTAAGGGGGTTAAGGGAAGGTGAAGAGATGGGAGTGGCTTCTTATGCATTGCTTAAATGGAGGTTTATAAACCTAGCTCCTCCTATTCTTAGCAACGGCTATAGCATGACATTCAGGCTTAGCTTCTGTGTGTCTGCTTGCTCTGTAGTGTGGTTTCGTGCTCGTAGAGCTTTGAGAAAGCTTTATTTAAGGTTAAACTGAGTATTCTAACATTTTATTTATACTGCTTATTGTGAGGTGTTGTTTTTGTACGTTTTTAAAATTCTGATAGAATGAATACCGTGCAATCTTTACTGGAAAAGCCCTTTTCTCAACGGAGTGCTGAAGAAAAATCTGAAGTGAAATGAATGGGCAGGCCCACGCCAAACATTTCTATAACTCAAACGATTAAGTCAAAAGCTAGAACATTCAATAGGAAGTTCAATTCTGACATGTACAAGAAGCACAACTGGTTATGTGGATGTGAAGTTAATAACTCTTCATACTGTTTCCCATGCCTGCTCTTTGGAGGAGATGATTCCTGGGTGAAGCAAGGAATGAAAGACATACAACATATGCATGACCGTGTTAAAAAGCATGAGTCCTCTTCATCTCATATAAAAAATGCATTAAGTTTAGCAATGTATGGCAATATTACTATTGCTGCACAAATGGACAGTGCATACAGAAGGAACATACAGCTGCATAACGATAGAGTTACGCAGAACAGATATGTCCTAAATATCATAATAAACTGCATACGGTTTTGCAGCTCATTTGAGCTGGCTATGAGAGGTCATGATGAATCTGATATATCACAAAACTCTGGTATCTTTCGAGGCCTAATAGATTTCAGCACTGATCTCGATAGTGTCCTGAAGGGCCAGCTGGAAAAAGCAACTGTTTTTAAGGGCACTTCAAAAACTATACAAAATGAAATTCTTCAGTGTATGTTAGAGGTATGGCAAGAGGAAATAATGAAGGAGATTAAGGATGCAGAATTCCTTGCTGTCATAGCAGATGAAACCAATGATGTTTCCTCAGTGTATCAGATGGTTATTATCTACAGATATCTTGTGAATGACAAACTCGTAGAACGATTTTGGAGTTTTGTTCGACCTGCTGGTCATGATGCAGACTCTCTTGCCACAATCATTAAATCTGAACTTGATCTGCAACTGTCAGGGTGCCCGAATAAACTTATAGCGCAGACCTATGATGGTGCATCCGTCATGGGAGGTAGGAAACATGGTGTTCAGGCAATTGTGAAAGAGAAGTATCCTTGTGTCTCTTATATACACTGCCATGCACATATACTTAATTTAATAATGCTGAATGCAGCCTCAGTAAACACCAGTGTGAGGATATTTTTTGACAGTTTACAAGGAAAATGCACATTTTTTCAAATTCTCGTCAAAGAACAGCTGTGCTTGATGAAGTTGTGCAGAAACAATTGCCACGTTCTGTTCCGACACGATGGAATTTTCATTCACGGACCGTCAATACCATTTTCGAACACAGGGAGAATTTAATTGAATGCATGGAGGTCATTCAGACACTTGTTCAGGCTTCTGGGTTTATGGCCACTTTGAAAGATTATAATTATGTATTCTGGCTGTCTTTCTTCCACAAGATCATGCCCCATGTGGACATTTTGTACAATCAGCTGCAGAAACGAGACTGCAATGCAATATTTGCCCTCGCCCAGCTAAACGCATTTGGAAGGGAAGTGCAAAAAGTAAGAAATAGCGTGGATATTGAGGAACACGAAGAAACTGCAATTAAGAGGAGAATGAATGAATGTGTAGTGTTTAACGCCCGATTTTACTACATACGGCACCGCAGGCGATGACACTGATGATACATGAGATGAAGATGGAGCACCGGTGGAATGAGATGGCGGGGAAAACCAGAGATCCCGGAGAAAACCCGCCCCAGCGCCGTGTTGTCCACCACAAATCTCACTTTGAGGTCGCCTGGGATCGAACCCGGGCCGCCTTGGTGAGAGCCAAGCGGTCTAACCACTGAGCCACGGCGCGGCCTAAGAGGAGAAGAATAGAAGATAATGATGTGAAAAGAAGAGAAGCGGTAGCCTCGACTTTATTTCATCAAGAAAATTTCTCCGACTATGATAAGACATTTCCAGAGGATTCCCTTAGAGAAACAATAAGGTTCTATCCTTTTATCATTGGAACAAAAATTCGTACAGAACTGACGGTAATTTACAGTCAAGAAGAATTTCGTGGAATGTCCGGCACTTTGTGCTTGACGGACTTCATTAAGGAAAACAATTTATGTGCTAGATTCAGCGAATATGTCAAACTCCTTTTTTTTTTTTATTTATTTATTACACTGCATGCTTCGTTACATCGTAACACTACATGCATTCCTTAAACTTATTACGAGTTGTAGTAATTACAATTTTTACAAGTGTTACAAGTTCTCATTATATGATACAATTTTTTGGTTATGCTTTTACATTTTTTCAAAGTCTATTTTGTTTATGAATTTTAAAAATTGTTTTTGGTAGTGCTTGATTAGATCACTGTTTGTTGCCGGCCACTGTCCACCCCTCAGTCTAATGTTTTGAGTTCTAGTCTTTCACTGTTCAGAAGAGGACAGTTGTATATTAAATGATCTACTGTTTGGTTTTGTAGTTCACATTTGCACATTGCACTTTCCGTTATTTTGAATCTGTTGTAGTAGTCCCTTGTCTTCCCATGTCCAGTTAGGATGGCAGTAGTCTGTCCGTTGAGTGGGATGCTCATTTTTAGTCGTTCTTGCACAGAAGGGAAGAACTTATTGCTGATTATTCCTTTTGTTGTGTTCTCCCATTGGTCTTGCCACCGTTGCAGTCCTTTCTCTTCTGCTTCCTTGATTATGTATGTCCTAGGTATCTTGCTGTAGATAATCTCCCCGTTGTCTTCCTGTGCAGCCTCCTTTGTCAAACTCCTGCGAGTATTGTTAACTATGCCAATGTCTACCGCTGAAGCAGAACGCTGTTTCTCAACTTTAAAAGGAGTAAAAATTTTCCTTAAGAACACAATGTCACACGACAGATTGTCAGCATTAGCAATGCTTTCAATTGAGAGGCAGTTTGTTATGAAGATCAGCGACTTCAACGCAAAAGTTATCGACAGATTTGCCAGGTCTAAGGAGAGGAGAGCAGGGGTTCTGTATAAATGGGTGAGTCACTACTACTCTGTATTTTATTTTTCATTTGTGAACCACGAATAATTTAATCCACCAGCCACCACTGATCATTTCTATGTATGAAGATGAAGCTTTGTTTCACTAACAGATCAAAGATAGCACATTGTGTTGTTCGATTGTTACGACTTTTACTAGCCAAACATATAGATTGCCGCCCAAATATTGCCAGCATGTTTAGTTCACTGCAGCCTTGCATGGCACACAGTCCATTTTAGCCGGTCTGATTTGCAAGAATGGATAGTAGAGGAAGATGTTTGGTGAAATTGGCACTGGATTCCCTGGTTTCTGAAGATGTCTTACATTCTGCACACAATATTGCAGACGAAGTAGTTGTATTGGGTATGTATTAAGTTTATTTTAGGGTATTTTTTATATTTAATTTTGTGATGGGTCTAAATTATTATAAATGCGTCAGTATAACAAGTAATTTATTAAAGATATAATTTTAACTTTATAGAAACAAAAAAAAAAATACCCAGGAAGTATTATTAAATACATTTATATTGTTACAAATAAAGAGTGTATTATATTGCCGTGAGATGATGTTCCAGTAGCAACCATGCCAACACTGAAGTAATGGCTGATCATTTATAGTGAGTAATTCTGATACAATTGGCGTAAATGACACACAAATTCCAGTGGTGGAGCTGAATATACCAGTTCAGACAATTATAAACTGAGACCCCAAATACGTCCACTTTATCTGATATAATAGGAGTAGAGCTACCTGTCTCTAACGACGATATTCTAGGCAGTGGAAATGAAGGCGACAATGAAGAGAATGACAAGGACTTGGGGAAGAAAAATAATAGTAGAGCGGATAATAAAGAACTAAGAATGCACGGGAAGAAATATCAAGGGAGGAAGAAGGATGCCAACGTGTACATTATTGTAGAATGTGAGGAAAGAAAATTACTACCTAAAACTTATCTACACAAAGAGAGCAAATCAGGCAAAAGAAGTTTCATGCACTATAAATTCTACGAAAATATACGAAAAAAAGTACATGAAAGATTCTGGAATTTTAATACCTGGGAGGAGAAAAAGGTGTATATTAATGGTCATGTGAACTTTAGGCCAGTTATTAGAAGAAAAGGTACTCAGAAAGATCATCCTACTAAGCAGTATGGCTATGACTGTTATCTACCTTGTAACAGTATTTTTGTTTAGTAATGTTCGAAGGAATAATAAATATATATAAATGTATGTAGTTGTGTGATTGGCCGAAGTAGTAGTGGTATGACGTGGTGTGATGACGTGTCAGTGAATCGGCTAATCACAAAATAAAGTGGGAATTACTATGGGGACAAGAAAATCAATAATCTAGAAAAGTGTTAGAATCTTGTGTCTTGCTGGAGAACGAGGAAAGACGTTACGATGATTATAAAATCTCCAAGAAAATTATATACCATTTTGTCTTAATCTGTGAATCTATCATTTGGCGCTAGCCAGTATTACTTTTGATAGAAGAAAAAAAAAATTGATTAAATTAACTATATTCGAGTAACTGCGTCGTTAGTGCTGTCTTATGGGAGAAACATGGCGACTAGCATAGAAAGAGCGATGGAAAATCATGATTCTGGAGTGAAAGAAAGTATTATACCGACCGCCATAATGGAGAAAGAAAACATTCCCGTTACAAATGGCGCAGCAACGTGTGGGGCTCGAATGGGATAAAGAAGAGGAGATTAAAGCATCGTACAGTTCCGTGGGAATTTAAAAGGAAAGAAGAAAGAAGAGAGAAGAAAGAAGAAAACGAGAACTGGTTTAAGTGAGTGAAATTAAAAAAAAAAAAAAAAAAAAAAAAAAAAAAAAAAAGTAGTAGTAGTAGATTTATGTTGTTAAGAAATCAGAAAATAGTTAAAAAGATGGCGAGTAGAAAAGAAATAATAGTGGAAGGAGGAGTTACTGATAGTGTAGGAATGAATAGGGAGAATGCAGGATTAAGCATAGATAATGAGTCAATGTTGGAAAGAATAACGAGAATGTTAAGTAATTTAGATTCTAAAATAGAACAAAATGCAAATGATTTAAAATCAGAGATGAGTAATTTAGATTCTAAAATAGAACAAAATGCAAATGATTTAAAATCTGAAATGAGTAATTTAGATTCTAGAATGAGAGATGTAAAATCAGAAATAGGAGATGTTAAATCTGAAATGAGTAATTTAGATTCTAGAATGAAAGATGTAAAATCAGAAATGAGTAATTTAGATTCTAAAATAGAACAAAATGTAAATGATTTAACTAAGAAAATGAATGATTTAGATGTAGGAGTAAGACAGGAACTAGCACAAAATGTGAGTAACTTAGAAATTAATTTATTACAGAAGCTAAAACAGGAATTAAAATCTGAAATTTCACAGGAGATTAGAGAAGGGAGAAAAGAGTGTAGGGATAATATGGAAAGGCTCATGCAGATCATAGAGATTAATAAGGATGAGAATAGAAAGGAAGTCAATGAGTTGAGAGAGATAATTCAGGAAACTAGGTTAGGTCAGGACATTGTGAAACAAGAAATAAGAATGGAATTAAACAAAGAGTTAGAAACATTTAGGATACAACAGGCAGAAATAACACAAAAACAAAGAGAAGAATTAGGAGATAAAGTAGAACAAAGAATCAATGTAATTTGTTCTGAAATGCAATTACAACATGATGAAAGTAAGATACACCAAGAGGAAATAAAGTTACAAATTGATGAGATAAGTAAAGCAAAAGAAGAAGTAATTTTGCAAATTAAAGAGGTAAAAGAACATTTTGAAAAAGAAAAGGATAACTTAGGAAAATTGACACAAGTTGTAATTGCATTACAGGCTAGAAAAGTAAATAACGGGAAAGAAATGTCTAGAATTACAAATATAAACGATTGTGACTTACCAGGTGAATTAAGCAATCATCAGAAGTCTAGTGATGTAGTAAGTGAATGTAGTGATTTTGTGAGTCCAGATAATGATATTAATTATCACAGAAACACACAGAACATGTCCTCACACACCCAACTCCACAGTCTAGGTCAAAATGAATGTGTACATTATTCACTAAATGATATTAGTCCACCAAGTTTTGATGAGGAATCAGGTGATAATCCCAAAGTATTTCTTAGGGAATTGGAAGAATATTTCCGTATTAAGAGAATTCCCAATGAATTTCGGATGGTAATAGTAAAACGCTGTTTGAAGAAAAATGCTCTTGAGTGGTTAAGGTTAACTTTGGCTTCACATGAAACATACAGTGCTTTCAGAAATCTGTTTATAAATAGATTTTGGGGATCTGAGAGACAAAGAAGAATAAAAGTTGAGTTAGCAACGGGTAGGTTTGAGTTTAAAAAAGGGATTTCTATGACTGAATATTTCTTAAAATTAGCAAACAAAAGTAAGTTGATCAATCCCGAAATTTCTGAGACAGAAATTGTCAACATGCTAATACGTCATTATCCACCACATATCAGAAATCATTTAATTGTGGCTAAGCCTATCGATTTCTCTGATATGATTGAATTATTATCCGAATTTGAAGCACATAACCTCATTAATGATACTACATCCTGTGATGGTAACTATAATAACGTCCATATTGAGCGAGGAAGAAATCGACAGGAATCACAACCTACAAATAATAGGAATAATAGGACGAGTTTAAATTGGGGCGGGGCACCCGTGAGAAATCAAAGATTTGAAGGAAGAGGTTATGATCCTAGACGAACTTATGAATCTGTAATTCCCGGAACAGGAAGTGGAGTTCAAAATAATGTGCAAAGGAATTATCATAACAATCAGTCGACGAGAATTGGAAGAAATGATCAAATAAACCAGGTAAGATTTTATCGAGGAAATAATCAGCGAATAAGTAATCTTAATAGGGGTAGAGGTACTAGTTTATTTAGTGCAAATCAAAGAGATTTTAGGGGTGTGAGATTTGAAAGAAGTAATCAAAATGAAAGAGTCGAAAATACACAAAGCACGGAGAATGATGCGAATATAAACGATAGCACCAACCTAACCAACAATGAAAGTATTAATTAAGGGCCGAATAGGTGAATGGAATTTCAATTTCATTACGTTGGTAATTCCACATTTGGCAAGAGATGTAATTGTGGGTAATGATTTATTATATGAATGGCAAAGTGTATTGAATTTCGAAATGCATGAAATGAAGGTTAAGACAGAAAATGATTTATTAGTAATAAAATTATTGGAAGAAGATGGAAGAAAAGAAGAGAACAGGGATAATATAAATAATGAAAGGTTTTTTGTGGAAGATATACTTTTGCAAGAAAATGGTAATATTGAATACGATGAAAATGAAAATTGTGGGAAGAATTTAATTATTGATGGATTGCAAAATAATGTAACTGACCTTGAAAAGCATTGTTGCCAATTATATACAATACAAGATAAGAACGGCGGAAGCCAAGTGGAGGAAGAAATAGAATTCCAGAGAAGATTACAAGTAAAGTTAGAAAACACATACAATTTAGACCAAGCGAGAAAAGAACAGTTGAAATTGTGTATATTAAAGAATAGAAAAGCCTTTAGTTCAAAACCTGGACTGTGTAACAAATACACACACACATTTAAAGTGAATGATACTGATCCCTATACACATAAAAGCCTTGACAGTAATTGAAACAATATTGAATATATACTATGTGTGTGTTAAATAATAATAAAAATAAAACATTGTTAAACATCAATATATTGTTGTATTTTAATTAATGCTAATTTATTGTTGTTAAATGTTCATTTATTATATTTCATCCAATGTATATTATTATATTTTATGTATGTTGTATTGGTGTTGTGTAATATTGGTGTAAACGAAATTGTTAATTGGGGCTGTTCTTCGAAATATATGGAAACAGATTGTTAATTCCTTTGTTTGGTTATTTTCCATATATTTCGAAGAGGGGCATTTGTAACAGTATTTTTGTTTAGTAATGTTCGAAGGAATAATAAATATATGTAAATGTATGTAGTTGTGTGATTGGCCGAAGTAGTAGTGGTATGACGTGGTGTGATGACGTGTCAGTGAATCGGCCAATCACAAAATAAAGTGGGAATTACTATGGGGACAAGAAAATCAATAATCTAGAAAAGTGTTAGAATCTTGTGTCTTGCTGGAGAACGAGGAAAGATGTTACGATGATTGTAATTGTAAAGGAAAATTAATAAGATTCAAAAAGTGTTATTCAATATTTATAATAGATAAGAGTGAATCATAGTTCATATTATATAATTAAATAATATATTACAAAATTGGACTCATCTAAATTTTATTTTCACCAAAAATCCGCATCCACACCTGAGAAAAGATCTCACGACTCTCAGTATATTAAAACTCGACTTGGATCTTATAAAAAGTTGGCTTGCTTCTTACTAGTTGAAGAAGAACGAAAATAAAATCCCGTTACAACCTCTAATAGATGGGTCAAAGGAAAGGGTGTGTAGAGATTTTTTCTTCCTACCCTGGGACTGAAGAAAACTGTTTTTAATAGCTGGGTCAAGGATTTTAATGAAATTAAGACAAAGGAAACCATCAAAAGTGAAGAATCCGACATTGAAGCTGTGGAGGGTGGAAAGAGGATATGTACACAAGTACCATCAAATAAGAGGAAACTGCTAAAATCAGAACCTGTAAGCAAGTGGTTGGAGTTAATTCCAAAAGTTCCCAGCCACTTCTGTAGAGCTAGTAGTTCACGTGTATATGTGGATTCAGAATTTAGATCTCTTAATCAAATGCACAAAATTTATAAGAAGTGGTGTGAAGAAACAGAAAATGAATCAGTGGAAAGGAAAAAGTTTTGTGAAATTTTAATAGAACAGAAAATATCCATACACAAACCTAGGAAAGATCAAAGCGACAGTTGTACTGCATTTACGGAAAGGAACCTGAAACAAGAAGATTATAATCTGCATGTCCAGAAGAAAAATGAAGCGCGAAAAGCGAAGGAAGATGCGATTTCTTCAGCATCTGATAGTGTCCTTGTGGCTACGATGGACGTCCAAAGTGTTCTTCTGTGCCCAAAATCTGCTGTTGCTAAACAATACTGCAGCCAGAAATTACAAATACACAATTTTACAATTTATGCTAGTAATACAAAAGATGTACACCTTTATGTGTGGCATGAAGGAGAAGAGAAAATTACAGCCAATGAATTTACAACTTGCATCCCTGTTTCATAAGCAAAAATTTGACGTACAAACAGATCATTTTGGTGTCCGATTATTGTGCATACCAAAACAAAAATAAAGTTTTGGCAAGTGCTTTGGCTGACACATCGAGCAATTTTCAAATTGAAATTGAACAAATCATACTGCAGAAAGGACATACAATGATGGAGGTGGATAGCGTCCATTCAACATTAGAGAGGCTCTTTAATACACCAATACACACCCCTGCACATTATGTCAGTAGGATGGAGGAAGCTTGGAACAAGAATAAAGGTACCCATCCATACATAATAAATCATATGGACCATTCATTTTTCAAAAATTTTGAAAGCCTTCCACATAACTTTACATGTTAAGACCAGGAAAGAAAACAGGCTATCCTGTCACCGACATACGAGCACTACTTTACAAAGAGAGGAAGGTTTTCTACAAAGTGGACAATCGAGACGAGTGGCAACCACTTCCACAGCGCAGGCACAAATTGAATGTAAGTGATCCTCAAAATCTCCATCATGATTCGCTGAGGATACACAAAACAAAATTTGAAAGCCTACAGTCTCTGAAAATGTTCATGAACAAGGAATATCATTTGTTCTATGATAATTTAAAATATCATGAACAGTAACTTTCCAAAATAAGTATTCTTCCCATTATATATACAAAGTTTTCTTTCAGATATATTATTATAAATATATTGATATATTTTACATATCTTCATCCACTTTGCAGTTTTTTGTTGTTGCTGTTTTTTTTTTGTAAGTCATTTACATTATGTTTTATACCATTCATGCTTATTTTTTGTGATGACTACTGGGCCACTATGATTAATGCTCTCATAATTATAGCCTAACTATTTTGTTTCAATTTAAATCTGTTTTATCATACATTTTTGTAACATGTCTTCAATATTGCAACATTATGTAACTGGAATGCTATGATATACTTCTGTATGTTATCTGATTGTTGTATAAAAGTGGAGAAAAGTGTATACTTTATTTTGTATGTAATATCAAATATACAAGAACTAATGACTAATTCAGTATTGTGAAGTCACAAAATGAGATTTTGCATAATCAGCTATGTGCATGATAAAGCGCAACATAACGGAGTCAAGGTCGGCTATGTGCGAGACATTCACATAGCTGATTTGGCAGGAACAATATGCAGTTCAAGCACATAGCCAAATTTGTATTTTCACCTGTACAAGCGCAACCATGGGAGATTCACTTAGACGGTTTTCAGGATCAATTATGCTTGCTTTCTTGCTCCCTGAGGTACAGAACTCATTTTCATAAAAAAGTGCACATAGACGATTTTGCAGGCGCAACGACGATATATAAAATTGACTTAAACTTTTCTGGAAGCGGAGAATTAAGGAGGCTTTGGCCATTTCCTTCAAGAGGAGCACGCTTAATCATGATGCTGGATTTCAGTTCAGCTTCTCTTGGAAACCGGCCTTAAAGATGGAAATCTGTCGATTTAAGAAGCAAAGATCAATACAGCTTGATAATCAAGTTAAGTAGTTATATTTCTTTGACCCAATTAATTTTCTATACTCATGCCATCTCCTGACCCACCATTTAATTTACTGAAAACATTTGTTCAGTAATGCGAATTTTGATAGTGTTTTGTCTTTGTTTATATTTCTGTTATATCCAGTAATACATTTGTGGTTATAACATTTAATAAATATCCTGATGATGGGAGAGATGCACACTCCTGAAACGTCGATTTCTAATTGTCTTTTCACCTGGCTTGCTGCACGAGAAGAAATTGAGCAAATTTTTACAGGTGTTTGTGAAAGCTTGGGAAGACGACGTACACATAGTTTAATGATAATGTCCATACTTATTAACAAAGCTATTGAACAATTCTGGGCTATTAGCATTATGCAGCTGTCAAATCAAGATTTCAGAATGTCAGACGCTGATCACTGGAAATGCTTTCTGTCTGGAATGTTCTTGTTAAGTACATACGCTGTAAATTGCCACAGGTTTTGACAGTAGGGTTAATTTTAAGTTCAATAAGGGCATGATCAGAGAGGGAAGCTTTCTCACTAAGTGACCACACAGAAATGAAAAGTAATAAATTAGAATTGCAGGCAATAATGTCTATAAAGCTTGTAGTGTCACCACATTTGTATGTAGGCTTATCTCCCTCGTTAAGGACAGTAAGACTGTTCATAGAACAAAGTTGTCTTAAGTGTTAGGTTCTGTATACAGAGAATCCGTACCTCCGAGTTTTGCGAGTGCATAAAGCTGCTGTTGATTAATACTTCTTGTGTTAGCACAAGGGACCTACGTAAATTCTGCTGGAAAATTGCAATTTGAGCCATAACTGATTTTTGCTTTGATTACAGTACTGATTCGCTTATAGGCTGGGCACTCCACAGAAGATGTTCCATACCTATGATCTGAAGGTATAACATTTTTTCTGTTGGACATTTTCGTATTATATGCTTTGCAGATTAAACATTCTGATTTATTTTTGGGGCGGGATACTTTATCATGCTCGTCAGTACACTCTTGACAACATTTGGAAGACTGGCGTTCAATGGCAACATGTCCAAAACCTAAACATTGGAAGCAACTTACTACACCTTTTCACCGTACAGCAACTGAAACCGACGTAAACTTTGCCTTCACACAACATAGCCTTGCTGATTCCCGGTGAAACCTCGATAACAGCATATTTGGTGCAACCATCCTTAGCTATCCGAACAAAAAACTTTCTCAGATGTTGTGAATCATCCCGTAGGCACTGTCAGATTATTAGGTTCTGATTCAAAATGGCTTCCATATATAGAATAAAAAGAAGTATTTCAGAAAGTGGCTTCCATAATTTCCTCCTCTGAAAGAAAACCTTCAATCCCATGAATAATAACTCGCGGGTTGTAATTTACTGGAATTTTGGCTGATATTCTTTTCTCATCTTTAATTTTCTCCAAGAAAGCATGGCATTCAGTCTTACTTCTGAGTTCTATTATTACCTTCTTATTTCTAACCTTCTTAACACTTTTTACACCGACAGTTGTACTAGTCGAAATTACATATAATTTGTTCCGAGTCTCTCACATCTTCAAGATTTGTGGAAGTAACAAACACTATAGGTAAACCGCGAACAAAATGCAGTTGGAGGCGTTGCTTAGCAAAACTGAAGTCGTCTAGCTTTCCCCCTCTACCATCATTTTAGGTTGCCTCTCCTCTCCTCCAAAGTGCAAGTTGCACTGAACTGGTCAATGTATGGAGAAGTGGGAGTCATGTGATGCTCGAATGGTGAGGAGAGGATAAAACTGTGCTCGCACATGCACACACTGACTGCATTTTGTCTGTGGTCTATCTATAGTATCTTCATTAACTGCTGTAGTTTTAACAGCTGTAGCATACGATTGTCTTGGTACCTGAGCACTGATGTTCCGAGAGTTAGCAAGAAGATCTTTGAAGTTGTCCACCAGACTTCAATATTTTAAGTTCAACACCACATTTTTTGTTCCCTAAGATCACTATTTAAAATGTTAATGATTAGTTTATAAGAAACATTCCACAAAAATAAAACACATTTCAATTACAAAATGAATTGGAGAAAACAGTATTATTATTATCATCATCATCATCATCATCATCATCATCATCATTACAATTATTATTACCATTATTATTACCATTATTATTACCATTACCATTACTATTATTATTATTAATTATTATCATCATTATTCTTTGCCAGTTGCACATTAGAGCAACACCAGTTTAAAAAAAATAATAATTATGATGATGCTGATGATTTTGTTGTTGTAATTTACGTCCTCCAACGTTAAGTCATATCGGACGATGAATGGAATGGGTGAAATGATGTTCAAATGAGCTCGGGGTCCATGGAGCTTAGAGTTACCCGACATTCGTCCTTTTAGGATCAGAGAAAACCCTGGAAAAAAACCTTATCCAGGTAACTCATCCTGACTGAGATTTGAACTCGGGACCTCTTGAACGTGAGGCAGACATGCTACCATCTACGCTACCGAGGCGGGCGATGCTGATGATGATGATGATAAGCTTACTACACAGTATTCCAATTACAGTTATCACCGGTTTATCCTTTAAGTACATGCACTGGTGTACAAAATACATCACATTAACTAAATACAATATTTCTACAATTCTAATTCTTCCTGCAGCACTTGAGAGCTACCTAACCTATTGTTGGAGTGTGTGGTATGGCCGATAACAGACATAGTCATTGGCAAAGTTATATTTGAAATGAGCTTTTAGTTGTGCAGAGAGGTCTGTCTGGTGAACCTAACACACCACATGTGTAGTTATGTAAGTGTATCTGATTATATGGAATTTGCTTGATTATTTATTGCTTCATAAGAAGTAAAAACTATGACACTGTCTAATTCGCAGGGATCATGTAAAAGTTAGGAATCTCAGTCATTTGAGTGATGAAGTCTTTTCGCCAAGGCTATAGCTGCGGAACCTGAAGCAGAAGATGTGGTCATTTTTGAAGAGGATACTTCAGAAGACGAGAATGTTGAAAAAGATAACAACAAAATGGAGTCAGAGTTAGAACAAAGTGTAAGCGAATCACAACAAGAACTGCATAAAGTCAATCTAAGTGAGGGAAATTAATATTTTGTGGCCAAAAATAAAACATTACAGAGCAAAAGGCCCCTTGCAAGTAAATTTGGTAAAACAAGTAGCAAAAATATTGAAAGAATTTCACCCGGTCTTAAACTCTGTGCATGAAACATTAATGACGAAAGTAGCGCCTTTGAAAAAATATTCACTGATGACATTATTGAAAATATTATTTGGTGTACAAACCTAGATATTGGAAGAGTGAGGACTACCTTTGATTGAACAAGAGATGCAAGAAAAACGACTGAAATGTTGGCATTTATAGGACTCTTGTTTTTGATTGGAGCTAAGAAATAAAATCATATAGATTTTTGGGAACTCTGGACAACTGATGGAACTGAATCAGAAATATTTAGGGCATCCATGGGTTGTAATAGAAACCTGTTCTTACTCGCTGTCATTAGATTTGATGATAAGCACACCAGACCTGACAGGAATAAAACTGACAAACTTGCTGCAATTAGACTTACCTTTGATCGTTTTGTAGAAAACTGCAAAAACAGCTTCTGTTTGGGCGAGTAAATTACTATAAATGAAATGTTGGTGCCTTTTAGGGGAAGATGTAGCTTTATTCAGTACATCCCCAATAAAGCATCAAAATATGGGTTAAAGGATTTGTGGCATGTGATATTAAAACATTTAATGTAGGTAATTTAGAAATCTATTGAGGTCAGCAACCAGAGGGGCACCCGCCTTGGTAGCGTAGATGGTAGCATGTCTCCCTCACGTTCAAGAGGTCCCGAGTTCGAATCTCAGTCAGGGCGAGTTACCTGGATAAGGTTTTTTCCGGGGTTTTCCCTTATCCTTCAAGACAAATGTTGGGTTACTCTAAGCTCCATGGACCCTGAACTCATTTGAGCATCATTTCACCCATTTTACTCACTGTCCGATATGACTTAATGTTGGAGGACATAAATTTAAAAAACATAAACAAACAACCAGAGGGGCAATATAAAATGTCCAACAAACCAGCACACATCACGCACCAATTGCTTGAGGCATGAAAAGGAAAAAACAGAAACATAACTTGTGATAACCGGTACACAAGTTGCCTTTGACAATTAATCTTTTGAAAGACAAAATAACAATGGTTGGAACCCTGAAGAAAGATAAGCCTCAGCTGCCACAGGAGTTTTTGCCAAACAAAACAAGAGAAGTAGGAATGTCTGTCTTTGGGTTTCAGGAGGAGGTTACTATTGTGTCCTACGTCCCCAAGAAAAACAGGTCAGCAATTTTGCAGTCTACTGTGCACAATGATTCGCAATTGATACTGAAATGAAAAAGACTGACATAGTAATAGATTATAATAGATACAAAGGTGGTGTTGACACTGTGGATATATTATGCAACACATGTACAGTTTCAAGAAGAACAAGGAGATGGCCTTTGGCTATATTATTCCAGCTGTTAGATATGGCAGATATCAACAGTCAAATTCTGTATAATGCAACACACATCAATGAAGCTCATGAATACAGACGAAATTATCTGAAAGCCTTATCATTGTCTATCATGAAGTCATACCTCAGAAACAGCTGGACTGAAGAGCCTGCTCTCAGATATTCAATTCTTCCTACGCAAATATAGAAGGCACGAAGAACAGAAGAGGAACTGCCACCAGCCAAAGTAAGATGACATTGCTTTTCTTGTGAGAGAAAGAAGAATAGAGTTACAACAATGTCATGCAGTGAACGTAAAAGATCAGTGTATAAAGAACATTCTGTAACAGTAATCACTTGTTTATGGTGCAGCAAAACACACAGTGCTGAAGATGTCATTACAGTAATTTAGATTACAATTACACCATAGTTCAATGAACTGTAAACTCTAACCTGTCATAATCAGTGTACACACATTTTAGATTTAGCTATACATCTAAGATCACACAATGATGTAATAATTGTGCTTACATTTACCTCTTACAAGTAATAAGTACATACACAATTATTTACATACACAATTATTTACATTGTGTTACATTATTATGACCTAAAACACTGTTTCTGCTTACTACAAATGCATGTGTGGCAAATATAAAATGCTTAACAAACGATTTTCCCAATAATTTTCGTTCTTTGGGCCTTCTGTTGTGTAGTGTATGGAATACACCACTTGTGTACTTGAATTACATAAGTAGTCGCGTGTACTTAAAGGTTATAATAAGAAAATGTGTTGGCAACGTTTCTCTGTATTCATATATATCAGCGTTCTGCAGTTGCCAATCTGTTTCCGTGACGTCATTCCATACCAACATTACTGTACGCCGTCAAAATGCAGGGTATTATACCAATCTAAACCCTAAATTACCCAAGAAAACGTATATATTTGCGGAGTACATTTGTGTTGAAAGTTTTTTCTAAGCCTGTGCATTAGTTGAAGGATGGAGTCCTTTAATGATATTGAAATACGAATTTGCAAACGAAGAAACCGTTTTAATAAGAACCGGGTTTCGGAACTAGTCCCCACAAATGTTCAATTATTCTAAACCTGTAAAAGTTACTAATGTAATTATATATAATACTGTTAATAACTCTAGCAATGGTCCACTGATCTTTACGTCGCGTATCAGTGTCGCTGATTTACTTAGGTAATGTTTCTTTTTCCGCAGCAGCATGCTGTAAAAGTTGGCAATGCTTGCGCAATGACGTCAGAGTCTCGATGTCCATACGCCTCCCATCTGCATGACCAACTTCTACTTTAGATATTTTGTTTGCATTCGTGTCTGTTTGTATTACAGCTAAGTTTACCTTATATCTAAATTTGCTTTTGAACCGCATTAAACTTCATTAGAAATACAAGTTCTCTGTACTTTGCTTGATTCCAATGAACGAAAACTGTTTTGACACGAGAATTATACATTGTGTCCCACAAACCTGATCGCTTAGTAATATGACTATAACAGCGTAAACACAAAACTTTACTTACAGAAATCAGGAAATATTTCTTAACACAAAGCGACGACCACAGCTGTTTAAATGGAATAACCATAAGAGAAACAATTACATCGGAACAAAACACACTGACTTCCTCAAATGCTCACTTAAAGGTTAGTCTGCTGTTTCAAAGAGCTCAATTCTCGAAGACAAACCAAATCACAGAATATAGAACATAAGTAAAATAATTTTCCTTTTTGTGTACAGGTAATTGTAAAGCACATTCTCAGGAACCTGTATGTACTGATATAATGTATCTTCCATTTCTTATTGGCAAAGAAACTATTCCCCAGTAACTTCCAATCCTTGTTCTCCTGCTATTAAACATTTGTCTTCTTTTTTTTTCCTTTAAACTTTTTTATGGACTCGCGATTAAGTATTAAACAGAGCATAAAGATGCTTATATTAAGAATTCAATCACTGTAGACAGAGTAAAAGACCTAAACGAAATGGTATGCGCAAATATTTATTTCTCATCTGACTTCATGGTTACCATTAACAACAACATTCCTAACGCATAACAAGCATTGTTTCTTATTTCCGTCCAACATATACCCTTCATATATAAAATACCCCTCTACTCATATTTCTACGAATTAGTCGAATGTTTTGTATCAAACAAGACGGCACCATACGAAACATGAACTTTTCTGTCATCTAAATATATTTGTTTGGGCAAGCGTTTTATCTCCGCGATGCACTATCTGTCCAATGTACGCGTCGGCCGCGCTATCGCAATAATGGCTCGCGACACTGCTCCCTCCTCAAGGCTTGCCGTCCCGAACAGCACCATCGTTACGTGCCAGACGATCCAGGTACAACAAACATCTTTCCTCGGGGCACCTTCTGGTTGCGGTATATCAAGTCGTTAATCCTCATGTGCATTGGCCGCATTCTTCCGGGCAGGGTCCTCGGGACATAGCGTCTGCGTTACTTTGGCTCCTCCGTCTATGATGTTCAGAGGTGAAGTCATACTCCTGCAGCCTCTTGACCTAATGGGCTGTCTGGACTTCCAGGTTCTTAAAGCTAAGTAGCCAGGTTAGGGCGGATTGGTCAGTCCTCAGCTGGAGTGCCTCATCGTAATGGTACTTGTGGAAGTACTCCAAGGTCTTTACTACCGACAGTAGTTCTCACCGGATGACGCAGTAGTTCTTCTCTGCCTTGGATAGCGTCTTGCTGTAGTAGGCCTGGACTTGTGATAGGATGCCTCCAATGCAATGGTCGCTGGCGTCGGTGTCCACAATGACGGCGCCGCGTGTTTTTGGGAATCCCAAAATAGGAGCACTGCAAAGCGTCTTCTTCACCTGCTGGAAATCGGCCTCGGCGTCCTCCTTCAACACATAACGTCGGCATTCCATTGTCAGGCGGGTGAGATGTTTGGCGATTTTGGTGAACCTCTTTATAAAGCGGCGGTAATAACTGCACAGCGCCAGAAATCTGCGCAACTCTCGCTTATCCTTTTGGCGAGGCCAATCTCCCACAGCCTGGGTTTTCTCCGGGTCTGTGGCCACTCCGTTTGGTGAGACTATGTGACCCAAGTAGTTCACTTCCTTGCGGAGGAGCTGGCACCACTTCGCGTTTAGCTTCAATTTGGTCGCCTGCAGGCTCTGCAACACCTTCCTCAGGTATTCCTCATGGTCCCCGAAAGTCTTACCGATAATGATAATGTCGTCCAGGTATAGCAGGCTGGCGTCATATATCAACCCTCTCATTGCCGACTTCATGAGGCTTTGGAAGCTAGCTGGTGCGTTGCAGAGGCCAAAGGGCGTAACTGTGAACAGCCAAAGCCCTGGGCCTGTTGAGAATGCAGCCGTTTTCTTGTCTCTTGGGGCTAGAGCTACCTGTCACGAACCCGACTTCAGGTCCAGGGTCAAGAAACACTGCGTACCATCAAGCATGTCCAGGGTATCGTCAATCCGGAGTAAGGGGAAGCAATCCTTCCTGGTGACAGCATTCAGCTTTCTATAGTCCACGTGGAAGCGTGCTCTTTGTCACTCACCGTTCTTCTTTGTCACCAGAACTACAGGGGAGCACCAAGGTCTGTCACACTCTTCAATCACACCCCTAAATCTCATGTCCTCTAGCATGTACAGTACCGCCGCTTGTTTCGCCAGCGGAACGCGTGTAGGTGGTTGCCGAATAGGCCAGGCATTTCCGGTGTCATTGCGGTGGAGCACCCGGTCCGTGTGGTCGTAGTGAGTGTTACCTTAACAGGGAGGGATCCGTCCCCTTCAGCTGCCGTGGTGCGGGTGCTGTGGACCCCTAGCACTCGTGATACCTCATACGTTACTAGAGGAACCTCGGGCCGAACATTCGAGACCCTCCCTGATCGGGAGTTGTTCGGTTTGGGTTGGACTCGAGGGGCAGTGGCTCCCGATACCCGTGAGTGATCGGTCACGTCTCCGGACGGGGTTGAGGGAAGCCCGCGTACCAGCCAGCATAGCTAGTAGAAAGCGTGCTAGATCACCAGGCGGCCCCACCGAGGTCATTTCGGTAGCCTTACCATTTTGGATTAGGCGCGCGTGAGTGGCGCATCTCCTTCCATCCAGTCTTGAGTCCACAGGACCAGATGGGAGCTTGTTAGTCTCTAGGTCTTGCCCTTATGAAAACCCCACAGAGGCGCCGGCGCCCTTTTGGCACAGCTCGGCAACTCCCTGGTCGAAGGAGGCCAGGGTCCTTGGTCCTACGGGTGCAGGAGTAATGGGAGTAAAACCTCTGGCATAACAAGCATAACTTATAAAATTTTAGATGAGTCGTATTTTTTACACATCTGCTTCACTTTCGTACCTATTTTGAGGACATGTTTCGGAAATCTTCGTTTGCATCTACGGCTCTGTTTCCTTGACTAAAAAAGCGCTGGTACCGTCTCATCAGTTGCCAAACCTTCCCGAGAAATTCTGCGGTCAAGTGGTCGGCCGCCCTCTCTAGTATGCCTTCCAACCGGGGTCCCTGGTGTCGCATTGGCACCGGCTCCTGGTTCTTGTCGATTGTTGTTATGCTGAACCCGAGCTCGCACGTTTCCAACTCCGTCCCGACCTGGACGTCGTGATCGTTGTCTGTAGGGCTGAGCAGGCTCAGCGGCACGGCAAGTGTCTGACTACACAGAGACCGTGCACAGGTTTCTTCTGGTCCAGCATCATGATCTTGGACCACTGGCCTTCCAGTCGCGTCGTCATCCCCACCAATCATCTTACGGGGACAACCACCTGTTCCCTCAGGCTGACACTGCAAATTCCAAGTTGTTCATCGGTTTATCGGAGCATCACCTCTTCTGCATTGAGCCACAGGACCTTCCTGCCGTCGTCGACCGGCGCCTCGTGGCTCCTGAGGGCATCCAGTCCCAGTATCACCTCCTCAGCCACCTTCAAGACCAACACCTACTGACGCACGGAACTGTGTCCCAAGGTGAATTCCTCTAAAACTTGCTCATTTCTACAGTACTGTATGTGAAAATTGCAACACCAATTACGAAACGCATGGATTCAGGAATTTAGTACCACAGGTTAGGTACATGACAAGTTGTAAATTATTAACTTTTCAAATGTATACCTCATCTCAGAGCTCTAATATTCAGTAAAATCCAGAAATTATTCCAGAAATAGCACGTAAAGCTGCAGTAGCAAATTTTAGATTACTTACACAAAATTATTATTTGGCCAAATACTTACAAGGAGTAGGAATTTATACAAGTCCAAGTTATTCTCTGTGGAGCAAAGAAGAGGAAATGACTGAAGAACATCTAACCTGTGAAGTCCTATCTGCCGGATCTACGCTAATAGCTTAATTGCCAAAGCCTAACATTTGAAAACAATATCTTAACAGTTAGTACTTCCATGGAGCTACCCCACTTTTTTTCCAGCTAATCTCTTTAAGATATCCCACTTTTCCTTGGCCTTATTAACAATATATTCTACATGGTTTTCCCACGTCATTTTGTGGTTCAAGAAGATACCCAGAAACTTTGCAACGTCACTCTGAATTAACTGTTAATTCTCATACTGCATTTTTATACTGGAGTTTAATGCCCGATTTCACCAACAGATTTTAAAATCGACGTTAACAAATGTAACGTAACAATTGTCACAATGCTAACACTAATCTAAAATTTCTTGCATTTCACCAACCTATTTTCTGAAAATGTTAACAAACCTGTTTTAACGCCAAGAAACGTGTAAATATCACAGTAATAGAAGGCTATGGATAAGTTGTATTATTTTCTGAACTTACTGCGATGCGCTTTTGTTTTCATTTTCGTCTGCACAAATGGCGGATGAACAAAATCATAAATAAAGACGTGAGACAAATTTCTCATCGACGGAGAAAGAATTGTTAATTGAAAAAGTGACGAAGTGTAAGGGTATCGTGGAAAATAAGAGGACGGATGCAGTGAATGTAAAAGAGAAAGATGTCGCGGGGAAAATATTGGAAACGAATTTAATTCAAATGCATGTGTCACTACTACAAGCACCAAACAACTTGTCAGTATTACGTAAATTTTAAACGAGGTGTGAAGGACAAGTGCCTTAAATGTTTCAAGACGGGAGGTGTACAATGTATTAACCACATAATTCAGTGAATTATAAAATCGCAAGGTTATTAATACACGTGGCAAGGACCTTACCGGGTGGTGAAGAGGATTAACGACGTGGTCTACCGCATCCAGTATGTGCCCCGAGGGAAGATTTTTGTGGTACACTTGGATCGTCTGGACTGCTAAAATGGTGCTGTTCGGGACGACCAGCCTTGAGGCAGGAGTATCAGAATATTATTAGAGAATATTCCAGAAATGTCTCGTAATATGAGCAGTGGTCATAAGGAAGCCGCGACTCGCTAAGAGTAGATAGACAGTATTAAACAGAGTCGTAATCGGAGTTGTAAGGAGAGTTGTTGTAAACCGAGGGGAACTGTGAATACTGTTTCTTATGGTTAACGACCATGGTAACCGTTTGAAGAGCGCAATAATACCTCACTAACCTATTCACATAATCCCCCAAATACATTTGGTGTTGGAAATCAAATATGCAGTGCCCCATATTTTCAGAGACACTGGAAAAACATAGCAATACGTTCATGAGACTTGTCTGTCTCATTTCATAGATTGTTGCTGAGAAATAACCATTCAAACAGTGTATACATCAATTTGAGACGCTCTACATGTTACAAGTAGTGTGCAAAATTGAAAAAAACAAACTATAGAGAACATTGTGTACTGTATTTATATACAAATTAATACAAGTTACACATTCAATAGAAAACACAGGATTCACACAGCAATATAGCCATTTGAGGACTGATGAAGAGGAGTGGAATACTTCTCACTTCGTCACTCTCCTGCTACAAACTTTACTTATCTTTACAAGAAATTATAGATCCCTAACAACCTTCAGGACTAATTTAACAAATACATTATCTGCAACTTCAGCTAAGTTGGTTATTTCATTTTAGACTCCGATCTTGTTTACATTGGAAGGACCAAGGTAATTTGCCAACAGGAATGAAGGGCCATTTTAAAAATATTAGGTATCAACAGATCGATAAATCAGCTCCTGCAGATAAATGTTTCGTCTTTTAATCATAAAATAAATTGAGAAGTTAAGGCAATCAGGGAATTAAATGGACTGATAGATTTAATGGTTTGGGAGAAAAGATTCAACCTAGAAAAGGACAATGCTTGTTGAATTTACAAATACCACAAATCGATTATGTCAAAAAGGTTGTTTCATTGTCAGATGTGGGTGATATATAGCAAATTAATTCATCACCTAGCAGCAGTAATGCTAACCTTCTGTACCTTCTGCAAGTACATATCGCCACCACATGATTCCGCCATTATAGACAACCATGGCAATGGAAACAACATGATTGAGCCGGCATGTTCTGATAATGGGAACACATGTTCCCAAAACATGTTAACACAGTTAACAGAGTTAAACAACTTTGTTTGATGAGAAGCAAAATACTTATTTACGAAATTAGTCCTAAGTCGAGGAATTTATTTCTTGATAAGATAAGTGAAGTTTGTTTCAAATATTATATATTATTTTAAAATTTATATTGCTTCACTGTTGGAATGCAGAAACTGTTGTATATTTGGTGACAAATGTTAGACTTGTATAGCTTTATCTTTTAATGAATCAATTTATGTCATTTCAAACTTGATACAGTAAAGCCCTTTTTACCACTGTTCCATTCCTGTGGCTTCATTCCATCATGATCAATTTGTGCCTTTTCAAATGTGAAGATTCAATCAAGCTCTTGTTACAAATGTCACATTTGTAAGCTTTATGCGATCATGAATTAATTTGTGGTTTTTTAAATGTGATGAGCTAGTAAACCCCTTATGTAAAAAATTGAAGCTGATGACAGTGAAGTAAGCTAGGTTATCAATAATAATTAAACACTAGTAACACAACTGTCAAATTCGTGTGGCTTTATGCCGTCATGAATCAATTTGTGTCTTTTCAAAGCTGATGAGCTAGTAAACCCCTTATTACAGATGTCACATTTGTGTGGCTTTATGCCAACATGAATTAATATATGTGTTTTCAAACTTGATAATCGAGGGAATCCCTTATTACAAATGTCACATTTGTGTGGCTTTATGTCATCATGAATCATTTTGTGTGTTTTTAAATCTGATGATTGAGTGAACCTCTTATTACAAATTTCGCACTTGTGAGGCTTTATGCCATAATGAATCAATTTGTGATTTTTCAAACTTCGTAAAGCAGTGAAAGCCTTGTTGCAAATGTCACATTTGTGTAGCTTTATGCCATAGTGAAACATTTTGTGTTTTTCCAAATCTGATGATTGAATAAACCCCCTACTACAAATGTCGCATTTGTGTGCCCTTATGCCATCATGAACTAGTTTATGTGTTTTCAAACTTTGTAAACAAGATAAGGTTTTATTACAAATTTCACATATGTATCGCTTTATGCCATCATGAATTAGTTTGTGGTCTTTTAAATGTGACGATAGAGTAAACCCCTTATTACAAATGTCACATTTGTGTGGCTTTATGCCATCATGAAATAATTTATGTGTTTTCAATCTTGTAAAACAAGAGAAAGCCTTACTACAAATGCCACATTTGTGTGGCTTTATGCCATCATGAATTAATTTATGTGTTTTCAAATTTGAGAAACAAGAGAAAGCCTTATTACAAATGTCACATTTGTGTGGCCTTATGCCATCATGAATTAATTTATGTGTTTTCAAATTTGAAAAACTAGAGAAAGCCTTATTACAGATGTCACATTTGTGGGCCTTTATACCATCATGAATCAATTTGTGTTTTTTTAAATCTGATGATAGAGTAAACCTTTTATTACAAATATCACATTTGTGTGCCTTTATGCCATCATGAATCAACTTGTGTCTTCTCAAATCTGATTGTTTAGTAAACCCCTTATTACAAATGTCACATTTGTGTGCCTTTATGGCATCATGAATTAATTTATGTGATTTCAAACTGTTTAAACAAGAGAAAGCCTTATTACAAATGTCACATTCGTGTGCCTTTATGGCATGATGATATAATTTATGTGTTTTCAAATTTGATAAACAATAGAAAGCCTTATTACAAATGTCACATTTGTGAGGCTTTATGCCATCATGAATTAATTTATGGGTTTTCAAACTTGAGGAACTAGAGAAAGCCTTATTACAGATGTCACATTTGTGTAGCTTTATGCCATCATGAATCAATTTGTGCTGTTTCAAATATGATGATTCACTAAACCCCTTATTACAAATATCACATTTGTGTGGCTTTATGCCATCATGAATCAATTTGTGTCTTTTCAAATATGATGGTTTAGTAAACCCCTTATTACAAATGTCACATTTGTGTGCCTTTATGGCATCATGAATTAATTTATGTGCTTTCAAACTGTTTAAACAAGAGAAAGCCTTATTACAAATTTCACAATTGTGTGCCTTTATGGCATCATGAATTAATTTATGTGTTCTCAATCTTTTTAAACAAGAGAAAGCCTTATTACAAATTTCACATTTGTGTGGCTTTATTCCATCATGAATCACTTTGTGTTTTTTTAAATCTGATGATATAGTAAACCTCTTATCACAAATGTCACACTGGTGGAGCTTTATCTTTTCATGGAATAATTTGTGCGTTTTCAAGCTTGATGGTGTATTAAATCCCTTATTACAAACGTTACATTTGTGTGGCTTTATGCTATCATGAATTAATTTGTGTGTTTTCAAACTTGATGATCGAGTGAACCCCTTGTTACAGATGTCACATTTGTGTAGCTCTATGCCATCATGAATTAATTTGTGGTTTTTCAAATATGACGATCGAGTAAACTCCATATTACATATGTCACATTTCTGTGGCTCTATGTTGTCATGAATCAATTTATGTCTTTTCAAATCTGATGACCGACTAAACTCCTTGTTACATATGTCACATTTGTGTGGCTTTATACCGTTATGAACAAATTTATGTGTTTTCAAAGCTGATGGTTTAGTAAACCCCTTATTACAAATGTCACAACTGTGTGGCTTTATGCCATCATGAATCAATTTGTGTGTTTTCAAATCTGATAGTTTAGTAAACCCCTTATTACAAATGTCACAATTATGTGGCTTTATGCCATCATGAATCAATTTGTGTCTTTTCAAATCTGACGGCTTAGTAAACCCCTTATTACAAGTGTCACATTTGTGTGGCTTTACATCACACTTATTTGTTTCTTTACTACCATTATCCCATATATGGTTTTCTAAATGGGTAGAATAATTAAAATGTTCCTCAGAAGTGTCAAATTTGCAAGACCTCTCGTACTTCTGGATGAAGACTGCTTTAGAGCACTCCTTATTGATATTCTGTGTACTGCTCTGCTGAGGAATTCTGACAATTTTTCCATCATCAGGCATTTCTGAGTGAACATTGGTTTCAAATAGAGATAAATCTATATTATGACTTTCGTGATGCTGACATTTACTTTCTCCCTCAGGATTGTTCTTTCTCATATTGAAGCTTACATCATTTTTGAAGTCTTCATTGAAGAATAAATCTGATGTATAACTGGAAACATCCACTTTGTAGAAACTGAAATGTGGAAATAATATTGTTACATTTAGGGTCTTAACTAGTCTACATTCATTACAATTATAAAGGTTATGCAACTTCTAGCATAATAGGAGAAGGAAGTCCATGCATAGAGCACTGTACACTAGCTCTACAAAGGTCTGGACCACAAAGACATATTGTCACGGTCAGTCACAGTAGTGTGATATATGCACTTGGGAGAGGAATATGGAGAAAAATAAGAATAAATAACTGGCGGAACTGGAATTATCAAAAGGACTTACCTTGGTTGTTTTATGGAATAACAGCCTAGATTTATTCCATCCTGTAACAGAACAATTCACTTATAAATAACACGATTTACTTCTTGAGACTTATCTTCAAAAAGAGGAGCATAAACATGGAAATACTTTTAAGACTTGAAGTTTTATGGCTACGAATATGCTCAAGATCTTCTTGGGAAACAAGCCAGGTAAACAGACAATTAGAAATCAACGTTCCAGGAGTGCACATCGCTCCAGTCTTCTGCATATTTTTAAGAAATTTTATAACCAAAAAATAGATAAAACACAAATATAAGCAAAGTAAAAATACCACCAATACTCGCATCATTAAACACAAGACTGTTTGCAATATATTAAATGCAAGGTCCGAAGATGTGAGTTTAGAAAATTAATTGGGACAAAGAAACGTAACTACTTAACTTGATGATCAAGCTGTATAAATATGTACTTCTTAAGTCAACTGATTTCCATTTTAAGGTGTTTTCAAGAGGAGCTGAACTGAAAGCCAGCATCACGATTAAGCCTGTTCCTCTCAGAGAAAATGGCCACAGTCCCCTTAACTCTTCGCTCTCAGTAACTGTGTCATTTTGACAAGATGGTCGTCTCCCGGAAGTTGGCTCTATGTTCATTATCAAAGCAATGCTCTGCCGGTCCAGAATTCTCAGACAGCATTAAATGAATGTTCCATTCACGTTCGTTGATTCTGGTAGCAATGGTCCTTCTGGTTTGTCCTATAGATGGTGTCCCACATTCACGGAAACGTGCTAAGCACCTGGCAAATTTATCAAAAATATTTTCTTAAAAATATCCTCATGATGGATGTTTGCGCCATTATCGTAATTTGTTCCGGCGGGCGCATGAATATTTCACTTGGCGCCGGTTATGCACCAGCTGATCATGTGACTCGCCAGTGCGCAAGAAAAGAGGCTTTTTCTTTCTTATTTTAGTAATTCTGTACATACAAAAACATAGTGAACTCGTCATATGGGAGAGGATATACATAGAAAAACATAAAAACCAACTAATGAACTTTGAAATCCCGCTAGAAGAGAATCCCACATTTCAGTTCATCACTAAATCAACAGATGGCAGCAACAACCCCAGAATTACCCACACCGCTGGATCTAGCTTCAGTCGCACAAGAGCCGTAGATGCAAACGAAGATTTGCGAAACATGTCCTCAAAATAGGTACGAAAGTGAAGCAGATGTATAAAAAATACGACTCATCTAAAATTTAATAATTTTTCGCTTCACTGTGGTGTTCCAATACAGTTAAATCTCGAAATATGAAGCTATTCAGACCCAAATTGAATCTCTTGTGGAAGCGGAAACTGAATTAGATATGCATGCAGAACACAAGGAGGAAACAAGAAACAGTTACATCGAATTGAAGGCTAGGTTAGCTGAATTAATACAGGATCATGAACAGCAAGAAAATGGTTCTGGACATTCGCAGCACACAGTGCAGTCACAATCGCCACAAGCAGCTAAAGCTATCAAACTGCCTGTGATACAATTACCTAAATTTGAGGGTGATGTCACTCATTTCAAACATTTCTATGACACATTTACAAGCTTAGTGGTAAACAACCAAGCTTTAGATGCTATTCAGAAATATCATTACTTACTTTCCTCTCTCAAGGGACAAGCTCACTCACTAATACAGAACATACCTGTCACTGGTGAAAATTTTGATGTAGCATGGCAGCTCATATGCTCACGCTATAACAATACAAGATTAATAGCTACAGCTCATATAAAAAATTTATTAACACTACCAGTAATGCATAAGGAAACAGTAAATGAACTATATACCTTGCTCAACCATTTTCAAAATAACTTGAATGCCATTGACGCAATTAAAACTTGAAGTGCCTTTGCATGAAATAATTTTAATGCAACTTCTCCTAGAACATTTGTCTGACACCACATGCAGAGAATGGGAGAGTAAAATAGATTCCCAAAACTTCCCTTCTTTGAAGGATCTTATGCAATTTTTAGAAGCAAGAGCACACTCTGCTACGCCCAACAGCAGAGACAGTAAACACTCTTACTTGTCCACAAGTAATCGTGTATGTCCATTTTGTCAGTGCAATCACATGGTACATAATTGTGATAACTTCAAAAACCTTAATGTGCATAAGCGTTGGACTTTCATTAAATCCAAGCGCCTTTGTGACAATTGCTTTGCTCCTAATCACATATCAAGTAAATGTAATCGTGCCTCATACTACAATTGTGGCTCATCCACTCACAGCAAGTTGCATCATGATAGTAGCAGAGAAAATGCTTCACGTGCAACTTCATCTAGTCCTGTAAATTATTCTACTAGAACGATTGATGCGCCATCTAGCTACTGTTCTTTTAAATCAAAATCCACGCAGCAGGTTTTGCTTGCCACCGCACTAGTGCAAGTGGAAGACAGATATGGCTATCTCATACAATGTAGAGCACTCCTCGACTCAGCCAGTCAATCCAATTTCATAACTGCAGATCTTGGGAAGCACTTACAGCTTAACAAGGTGACAGCTGATACGCCTATCAATGGTATAAATGGCACCATTTCTACGGCCACTCACCATGTTCAGGTCAATCTGAAATCTATGGTACATGATTTTATGACTAAAATTGAATGTCTAGTACTTCCTCGTCTAACAGGAAAACTACCTTCCACACATATCAATTTCTGCAACTGGAATATTCCTTCTAGCATTCCATTAGCAGATCCTAGGTTCAACATTCCTGATGAAGTTGAAATCCTAATCGGAAGTTCCTTATTCTTTGAGTTATTGCATGGGAAAAACTTAAAGAAACAAGGACATCCTATACTGGCCAGCACAGCCCTCGGTTGGATAATATCAGGCCCTATTCCAAAGTCATCATACAAGTAAAAGGCTAAGTCTTCGCCTCAGCATAATTTCTTCATAAGCACTGATAACCTTGACACACAGTTAAGACGTTTCTGGGATTTGAAAGAATTTCCTCAGCATGTTCTTACTAAGGAGGAAAAGGAGTGTGAAGAATACTATGTAAAAACAACCACTCGTAATGCCAGGGTAGCCTTACAGTTCGTCTACCCGTCAAGGAGGACAAAAATCGCTTAGGTGAATCTAGACAGCAAGCCATCAATCGCTTTATGCACTTAGAACAACGTCTTCAAAACGACATCACACTTAAAGAAGATTACACAATTTCTCTCTGAATATGAATCCATGGGGCACATGAAGCAAGTGTCACCACCAAAGGAAGGCGAACCATGTTACTATCTTCCGCATCATGCAGTTTTCAAACCTTTGTCTACTACTACTCGCACCAGTGTTGTATTTAATGAATCTGCGCAGTCATCTTCAGGACTATCCTTGAATGATGTGCTGAAGTTGGGTCCTACTATTCAGGATGACCTTACCTCCATAATTTTACGCTTCAGAACTTATCGCTATGCATTCTCAGCTGACATTTCTAAGATGTACAGGCGAGTGAAAATGCATCCTGATGATCAAGATCTCCAAAGAATAGTATGGCGAGAAAACAAAGATGAACCTATCAAGGACTACGCTCTTACTACAGACACATATGGTACCAAACCTGCATCCTTTCTGGCCATAAGGACTTTGCATCAACTAGCTTCAGAGGAAGAGGCTAAATATCCACTAGCTTCTAAAGCTATCCGTGAATCCTTCTACGTAGATGATTGCTTATGTGGTCATAATGATCTACAGCAAGCTTTACATATTCAGAGGCAGCTACTTCAGATGTTAGACAGTGACAGATTCCCACTTAGGAAATGGTGTTGTAATCATGAAGATATTTTAAAATCCATTCCACCGGAACACAGAGAGACCCAACTTTTACTTTCATTGGATAGCAGTGAAAATGCGCATGCTCTTGGTCTCCTCTGGCATCCTGGAACAGATCAATTCCAGATACAAGACAATCCATCTCTTCAGGATAATCTAAATTCTAGCTACACCAAACGAAGCATACAAATTGATAAATCGGCCGTAGCAGATAATTTTTGGTCATTTAATCATGAAATAAATCCGGAAGTTAAATTACTAAAACAAATAAATGTTCCCATAGATTTAATGGTTTGGGGAAAAAAAATATTTATTCTAAAAAATAAAAATCGCGTAAAAAATTTTGACATACCGGCAACTGATTCTGTTTTCAGGTTTGTTTCGTCTTCAGATGTTGGTAATACGTAAATACATGGTATCCTTGACAACGAATTGTGTTTGACTGAAGATGTGGGCAAATGTCCACGAAATTAATTTTGCAAAAACATAATAAAAGTATTGTCATTGGCTTCTCAAGTTAAGTGGAGAATATTGTCAACCGAACGTTGGAACACCCTACGCCTCCCTTGTGACCTGGCTTTTGGAAGCCCTCCGGAAGCGAAACAGCCAGCGACCTAGTATGTGGAGAATTTGGTGGACCATCTCCACGACATGCACGAGATGGCTTGTCAGAACATCCAGAAGGCGAGCGACCGCAGGAAGACCAGGTATGACAGGCAGGCCAACAGCCAAGGGTTCCAGCAAGGTGACCTGGTCTGGTTGTACCGCCCTACCCGGCCTAAGGGACGCTGCCCGAAGCTCCAGCAGTCATGGCAAGGACCGTACCGGGTGGTGAAGAGGATTAACGATGTTGTCCAGAAGGATCCCCGAGTGAAGATGTTGGTGGTACATCTGGATCGCCTGGCACGCTACGATGGTGCTGTTCGGGACGACCAGCTTTGAGGAGGGAGCAGTGTCACCCAAACGTCGGAACACCCTATAGAGCGGGCAAGCAGGAGAGGGTCGGCGTTCGCCATGCCCCCCCCCCCTCGTTTGTCTTATAGTGGTGACAAGGGGTGGCTGGGATAAAAACATCACTGCGCCGTCTCTTTCTGTTCCACCTGTGTTCTCGAACTTACGGGATATTTTGTCTAATCTAGAACATTCCAGATCGGCCAGCTGACCCTATATAAGCAACACGCCGGGCAAGAGGAGAGAGTCAGAGTCAGTTCTTGGCGTAAGAATGCAGTGCTAGTGTACGACGAGAAGACTGTGTGAGTGCATCGGAGGATTGTACGTAATTACAACTGCAAGTGAAATTGTAACGGACGAACTGGTGAATCGTAATTGTGTGCATTACGTAATTCTGTGTAATTGGCAAGTGTTAAACTGTAAGTCGGTGGAAATAAAGAACATTTTGAGTGGTGCAATTGGACTTTTCATTTCACGAACCCACAAAGTCACAATATTTACTAAATATTTATATTTGTGTAACAATGATTCTAATAATTTGGATGTCTGTGGTGATGTGAACGTGTACGGTATGCAAGGACAGTTTACACAGTACTGCTGTGTCCTGTACTTGTGCGACAATTACGCTGCTGTTGAGCACTTTTTTCAATGCCAGTGGCCATTAACGACCACATACAAACCTTGAACAAGTACCGTCTAGTTTTAAGTGGCTTTGCACAAATTATCTAGAGATTTCCTGATTATAAAACTGAAGTACAGAGGCTTTTGGATGCCTACAGTGAAATGGGTTGTTGAATGTTTTAAACGTAAGTTTGCATAAGAACATGTTTCTTAGCTGTATTGGTACACATATTGACATCTGTATATATTTAATTTAATTTCAACAAATTGATATGCCTAAAATTTGATGGGCTACAGCAAAACTAAAGTCATGTGTGATAGCAGCAAAATATACTACACAATAGTGGCTTTATATTTGTCATGAGTAAATTTGTCCATATTTTGTTGAGCAGTGTTAATAGCAATGCTGCAGTGATGAAGTCTGAAAAAGCCGACCTAAAATACTTGAAACTGCTAATTTGAAAATGCAAAATTCTTACTAACACTGAATTATTATAAAATGATTATTAATTCTATGTTCTTTCTTTCTATAATATTTACTTATAAATCATATGTTAGTATTGGACATTGGAGACTATTAAAGAAAAAAAGAATCGTGATGCACTTTTTCAGCAGAACTTACCTCACTAGCATCACAAATATCCTGAGTTCTAGTCAAAGTTGTTTCTAACGAGTCAATTTCACAATTTTGGATGTTTTCATTACATGTCATAACATGTTGTTCTGAAAAAAGTTCATTCTGTAAACAAGAGTTGGAAAGTTCAGCTTCTTCAATTTCTAGTTTTATATCTGTATCACAGTCACTGCCTCTTGTCACACTTTCATTTTTAACTTTCTTTAAAGAGTTTTTGGAACAACAGTATTCCTCATTCTGTGAGCAAGGGTCGAGGAAACTATATTCTTCTTTAATTTCCTTTTTGATATCCATTTTGTTACAGTTCTTGCTTTTGAACACTTCAGTTATTAAACTTCAGTAGCATGTCTGTAGAAAAAGAAACCATTATTAGTAACATGAGATATTTCCACGAATTTGTTTATATATAACTGAAACTACCTTTCATTTCAATAAATGATACAGACAAAACCAAACAAGTACAGACAATGCCAATTTGGAGTAATATGTTAAGTTGCTTGGTTAGCTATGCTTTTGTTAATCTTAGCCTAATGCAAGACTCAATGATAACATGACCTGCAGGAAATAAACAAACAAAAAGATTTCAAATACGTGAACCGATTTTGCCTATCACATACAGTGTTTTTGCTATTTTAAATTGCAATTTTACATATTATTGTAATTTTGATAGAAAACACCATAATAGAGAATACATGTAATTTTAATGGGACATGAGCAAATGGCAACGAATACACAAAAGAGTAATATGTACAGTACATGGACAGAGTACATCTGAATGATTTGAAAAAGCAGTTTGTAGTCGGTTTTTAACTTTTATAACTTATATTTCATATTATTAAGAGATTAGTTTCGGAAGCTGCTGTGTCCATTAACAACCTTGGTCCAACTGTTGTCTGTTGTCATCTGCTCTCCTCTCTCTAGTGGAAGAACTATGAATGTCTCTGTCAAGTTATGTATTGGTAGGATTAATTATTTAATTTAACAATTTTAATACTGGGTACCTATTTGAAAGTGTCAAGCTGATATTCTGTTTCATAATATCTTTAGAATTGGTTTAATGTTTTTGGGTGCTATGTGAATGCACTGAATATGCTGTTGCTTTCTTTTTTCTTTAATGAATGTGGTTTCTTCCTTAATGGTTTTGTTTTGTTTAGCTTTTTTAATTTTCTTAAACACCAGACTTTTGTTGTATCCATTTTCTTCTGCTATGTGCAGTATAGCTTTTGTTCTTTGAAGTATTCTTATTTATCTACGGGAATGTTGACTAGTCTGTGTCTATGGCTGTTTATTATTGCATGTTTATGTATAATTGGGTTATAGCTATTATTTTTTATGTAATTTTCTGACTGTGTTAGCTTCCAGTAAATTCCAAATTTTATTTTTGTATCACTCCTGATGATATTTAAGTCCAAGAACAAACAAACAAAAAATAAACTGACAACATGGGAGATTAGAAAAGAAATTCATAGTTTCACCGCCAGAACAAAAGAGCTGATGACAACCGACAATAGTTGGATGTTTGAGGTTGTAAATAGATGCAGCAACTTCTGAAACTAGTCTCCCAATAGTATAAAAAAGTAAGTGAAAAAGAGTTACAAACGGAGTACAAACAGTTCTTTCAATTAATTTTGACGTCCCTGTTACTAAATTCCTCTAACCAAGCATAATATAGTGTTACCCAGGCGGCAGATCGCGATACCGATCAATAAATGATGGCCAGTGGAGAGAGGGGAGACAGGAGGGGTAGCTGAGTCTTCGTTTAACCCTCCTCCTGCCACTCGAAGTTGACACGAAGCTTCGAGAATGTTTTCCCCCTCCATAAAAGGAGATTCGGGAAACTTCGGGCCGATCAATACCAGCGAGGCGACGGGCTGTTGTGTTGAGTTAGCGGAAGCGAGCAGAAGTGTAGTCGCGCAGAGTGTACGTGTAAAGACGAACTGGCAAAATTGTAATTGTGTACATTAAATTGTAATTGTGATATTGGAATAAGGTGGAAATAAAGAACATTTTGAGTGGTGTAATTGAAGTTTTTAATTTTACGAACCCACAAAGTCACAATATGAATTATTTTAATTCTTTCTTGAGAAATAGTGATCGAAAAATGTTGGACCATGCAGCTGATGATGTAACAGAGACTTATAATGACACACTTACTCTGTGTACATTCCGTGTACATGTAAAAAGTTATAGTGACTCTAAGTTAGCACTAAATGATTCTTGTGACAAATAAAGTGCGTTTATTACTACGTGGTGTGGTCATTTTAAATATCACCAAATTGTGCATTGTCACCCAATTATCGGAAGGCACGACACCAGCTGGCAGATAGGGTGGGAGACAGAAGGCGTTCATGCTACGCCTACCCTTCTGACTGGTTGGCGCTCGCTGAGGGTGAGGGAAAACTACCACAAGTCACTGGAACGTCCCTTTCCCCTCCCCTGACTTCTGGAAAAACCATGTTTCATCTAGCCCGGAATCTTCTGGATTCGCCAGTTGGTGCCTATATAAGCGATGCGTTGGGCTGGAATTGGAAGATTGCGAACGTGTATGTTATCAGAGGTGCACGAAGATTATTTCTACGGAAATAAAGAACGATCTGAATTTCTGCAAGTTGAATTTTAATTCTACGAACCCACAAAGTCACAATTGGTTTCAGTAAGTGGAATATTACGACATGGAGGCAGCATTGGAGAAGATTCTACAGAAAATGGACAACCTCACCGCCAAGATGAAAGAATTGAAGGCGGCTAACGACAATATCACTGAGAAGATGGAACAATTGAATTAACAACGAAGACGGAAGCTGCAAATAGCAACTTGGCCACAACGATGACCGCGAAGAGGACAGAATTAACCACTGACATGAGAGCAGTGAACGGCGACCTGGCCACGTAAATGAAGGCCGAATTATCGGAAATGAAGGCTGCAAACGAGGCCCTCGCCGAAAAATTTGAAAAACAGTTGGCCGGCGTAAAAGAGGGCGTCACGGAGTTAGGCGGGCGCGTCGAAGACCTGGCGAGTCGCGTTAATGAGCTGGAGGAAAGGCCGACAGCAGCTTCAAGTCCCTGAACGCCATGGCGGAGGAAGTCGTCGGCAGGAGGTTGAAGGATTTGAAGGCCAACTCGCCGGGACGCGACACATCTGCGAGCGTCAAACCTCCCAAATACGACGGCGCGTCAAAGTTCGAGGTCCTAATCCGCCAGTTCGAAACGGTGGCCAGGCATAACAAGTGGTCACTGGAGGTGGAGGCCGCACAGTTAATAGCCAGCCTTTAGGGCTGCAGAAGTCCTAAACGCGGTCCAGACAGCGGCGGCTCACAAGGATATCTGGGAGGCCCTAGAGAACTGTTTCGGGAACCACCGCCAAGCCGCAGCCTACCGCAGTCAGCTGAAGACAAGGTTGCAACAACCAAGGGCGACGCTGCAGGAGTTTGCCCAGGCAATTGAGCAGCTGGCTAGCAAAGCCTTGGTTGACCTCCCGCCAGAGTTCGTATCCCGGGAAGCCGCATAAACCTTCGTTAACGGGGTACGAGACGTCGAGATACGGCAGCGCCTGATGCTCGGCGACTACAAAACCATTAAGAGGCGCTAACGGCAGCATTGAGGATGGAGGCGGCCAAGGTGACGACTATCCCGACGTCAAGAACAAGGAGTGTCCACTACACTGGAGACAGAAGGAGAGCCGAGGGACGCCGGCGAAGACCTAGTGGCGTGTGTTGGGGGTGTGTACACCGGGACACCTAGAGAAAGATTACCGACACCAGCAAAAGAAGCCGGAAGACCGAGTAAGGCCCAGTGTGTGAAGGGGCACGTCGTCGGCGACCCCACCGTCCCCTCGAGTGACACTGCGCGTCGTCTGCCGACGGTTGGATGACAGCCTCATTGCGGACGGTTGGGTGAGAGGGAAGCCGTGCCCCGTGCTCGTAATCACCGGGGCAGCCGTGACCGTCATCAGACCTGACATAGCCAGGGTTTGCCATCCAGGAAACCAAGCCAACAATACCAGCTCATGACGGCATCGGGCGACACCTTGCCTGTGGTGAAGGAAGCTCTACTGAAGTTCACCTTGGGGCGGAGTGCCATGCGTCTGTGGATGTTCGTCGCACAGGTGGCTGAGGAGGTGATTCTGGGACTGGATGCCCTCAGGAACCACGAAGCGGTGGTCGACGTCGGCAGGAAGGTCCTGCGGCTAAACGGAGAAGAGGTCATATTCCGTCAACCTGAAGAGTGCCTTGGAATCTGCAGAGCGTCTTGAACGAATACGTAGTTGTCCCCGCGAGAAGCGAGGTGGTGGTGACGGCGCGACTGGAAGGCCAGCGAACCAGGAACATGATGCTGGACCAGAAGACGCTTGTACACGGGCTATGTGTAGCCAGAACATTGTTGCCGTGCCGAGGGGAGGTGCCAGTGAGAATGCTAAATCCAACGCACACCGATCACTAAGTCCAGGCCGGGACAGAGTTGGGAATGTGCGAGCCCGTGGTAAGCGTGACAACAATCGACAAGACACAGGAGCCGGTGCCAACGGAACCCCTGGGGCCCCGGCTGGAAGGCTTACTGGAGATGGCGGCCGAACACGTCACCGCAGAACAGCTGGAGAAAGTTCGACAACTGCTGAGACGAAAACCAACGCGTCTTCAGCCAAGGTAACAGTGACTACGGCCGCACGGACAAAGTACTTCACCGCATCGACACCGAAGATGCCCGGCATATTCGGCAACCACCTAGACGCATTCCGCTGGCAAAACAACGGCGGTACGAGACATGCTTGAGGACATGAGATTCAGGGGAGTGATTGAAGGGTCTAACAGTCCTTGGTGTTCCCTTGTAGTTCTGTTGACAAAGAACGGCGAGCCACACTTCTGCGTGGACTACCGGAAGTTAACGCTGTCACCCGTGAGGACTGTTTCCCCTTACCCCGGATTGACGACACCCTGGACACGCTAGCTGGTGCACAGTAGTTCTCGACCCTGGACCTGAAGTCACGTTACTGGCAGGTGGCTCTAGAACCCAGAGACAAGGAAAAGACCGCATTCTCGACAGACCAAAGGCTTTGGCAGTTCACAGCTATACCCTTTGGCCTCTGCAACGCACCAGTTACATTCCAACGCCTCATGGAGTCAGTGATGAGAGGAGTGACTTATGACGCCTACCTGCTATACCTGGACATCATCGTCGGCAAGACTTTCGAAGTCCATCTTGAGAATCTGAGCAAGGTGCTACAGAGACTGCAGGCGACCAACTTGAAGCTGAACGCGAAGTGCCAGCTCTTCTGCAAGGAAGTCAAATACTGGACCACATAGTCTCATCAACCAGAGTGGCCACAGCCCCGGAGAAGACACAGGTCGTGAGAGATTGGCCTCGGCCCAAGGATAAGTGAGAGTTGCGCAATTTCCTGGGGCTGTGCACCTACTATCGCCCCTTCCTAAAGAGGTTCTCCAAAATCACTAAGCCCTTTACCCGCCCGACAGAGGAACACCGACGTTATGTGTGGACGGAGAACGCCGAAGGCACTCTCCAGCTCCTGAAGAAGACACTGTGCAGTGCTCCTATTCTGGGATTTGCACAACCAGGCGGCGCTTTCATCGTGGACACCGACGCCAGCGACCATTGTATCGGAGGCGTCCTATCGCATATCCAGGACGGTCTTGAGCGGGTGATAGCCTACTACAGCAAGACGCTATCCAGCGCAGAGAAGAACTACTGCGTCACCCGGCGAGAGCTACAGGCGGTAGTAAAGACATTGGCGCACTTCCACTAGTACCTGTATGGTTAGCCATTCCACTTGAGGACTGACCATTCCGCCCTAACCTGCCTACTGAGCTTTAGAAACCTGGAAGGCCAGACCGCACGTTGGGTCCAGAGGCTACAGGAGTACGACTTCACCTCTGAACATCGTAGAGGGAAGAGCCACGGCAACGCAGGCACCATGTTCCGGAGACCCTGCAGAAGTGCGGCCAATGCACAAGACTGGAAGAGAAAGAGCGTGCCGGAGCTGTAAGAGGTCACGGCAGTGCCTGCGGATGGCTGGGATAGCGCAGTCCTCAGGAAGGAGCAGCTGGCGGACGCAGCCTTGGGGCCACTCTTGAGAGAAGTGGAGGCAGAGGCAAGACCAGCCTGGGAGGACATCGCACCGAGGAGCGCCACTTACAAGTCGTACTGGGCCCAATGGGATTCGCTGAAGATCAGAGAGTGCGCACTGTTCCGGGTATGAGAATCACCCGATGGGAAGACGCAGAGAGAGCAGTTAGTACTTCCCCGAAGTAAGGTCCCGGAGGTCTTAGAGGAAGTGTATGCCGGTAGTTCAGGAGGACACCTGAGAGCAAACCGTACGATCGACAAACTCCCACAGCGCCACTACTGGCTCAGGCTCCGAGCAGACGCTGAGACATGGTGCCGTCAATGCCACATGTGCGCGGCGAGTCGCGGCCCCCAGACTAGGAGCCGGGTTCGCATGCAGCATACAACGTCGGAGCACCATTCGGGCGGATCGCCGTCCACATAGCTGGACCATTCCCGGTGTCCGACCGAGGTAACAAGTACCTGATGGCAGTCGTGGACTACTTCACCAAGTGGCCGGATGTGTATGCCATCCCCAACCAAGAGGCAAAGACAATCACAGACTGCCTCGTGGAGCAAGTGTTCTGCCAATTTGGGGTGCCGTCAGAGCTCCACAGCGACCAGGGCACCAATTTTGAGTCCAACCTAATGAAGGAAGCACTGGAAAGACTTGGGGTTAACAACACCCGCACAACACCCCTACATCCCCAGTCAGATGACATGGTGGAGAGATACATCAAGACCTTAGAAGAGCATCTGAGGAAGGTCGTAGCCAGCCATCAGCGAGAGTGGGATGTCAAGGTGCCACTGTTCTTGCTGGTCTGCCGCTCGTCAACACACACCACGGGGATAACGCCAACCAGCTTAATGTTCGGCCGAGAGTTACGCCTCCCTTGTGACCTGGTTTTTGGAAGCCCTCCGGAAGCGAAACAGCCAGCGACCAAGTATGTGGAGAACCTGGTGGACCACCTCCACGACATGCACGAGATGGCTCGCCAGAACATCCAGTAGTCGAACGACCACATGAAGACCTAATATGACAGGCAAGCCAACAGCCAAGGGTTCCAGAAAGGTAACCTGGTCTGGTTGTACCGTCCTACCCGGACCAAGGGACGCTGCCCGAAGCTCCAGCAGTCATGGCAAGGACCGTACCGGGTGGTGAAGAGGATTAACGACGTGGTCTACCGCATCCAGAAAGTGCCCCGAGGAAAGATGTTGGTGGTGCACCTGGATCGCTTGGCCCGCTACGATGGTGCTGTTCGGGACGACCAGCCTTGAGGAGGGAGCACTGTCACCCAATTATTGGAAGCCACGATACCAGCTGGCAGGTAGGATGGGAGACAGAAGGCGTTCAGACTACGCCTACCCTTGTGACTGGTTGTCGCTCGCTGACGGGGGTGGGGGGAAAACTACCACAAGTCACTGGACCGTCCCTTTCCCCTCCCCTGACTTCTGGAAAAACCATGTTTCATCTAGCCCGGAAGCTGCTGGATTCGCCAGTTGGTGCCCCTATAAGCGATGCGTTGGGCTGGAGGAGAGTTAGTTGTTTTGGCGAAATGCCGCAAGAGAAGGGTGCAGTGCTATCAAACAGTGTGCGAATAGACTGGAAGATTACGAATGTGTGTTATCAGAGGTGTACGAAGTTTATTTCTACGGAAATAAAGAACGATCTGAATTTCTGCAAGTTGGATTTTAATTCTACTAACCCACAAAGTCACAGTATTATGCCATCAGGATTCAACTGTCAGGAACTGAAAGTTAGAATCACCCCATGCTGTCATGTAAGCATTGTTATAACAAATTTATGTAACACTGATGCTAGATATATTTCTCCAATGAAATGATGGTAACGTATAACCTATGCCGAACATGCTTAAATGATTACGTAGAAAATGAAGCTAGCTACAGTGAAGCAATGAACATTATAGAAATATAAATATTTGTAACAAAAGGCTTCACTTAGCTTAAGAAAATGGTATTAATTCTTCTTTCTAATGGAGTTCGATTTTAAAAACATTATTTTTATCATCAGTCAACTTCGTAGTCAAAGATTCCGGTTACCACGCTTTTCTTATTTTTTTTAGTATTACCAACATCTGAAAATAAGACAAACTTAAAAACATAAACAAATGCTGGTATTTCAAAATTCATTATGCAATGTTTATTTTTTAAAATAAATATATTTTCCCAAACCATTAAATCTATTGGACCATTTAATTGTTTTAATAATTTAACTTCAGGATTTGTTTCATGATTAATGAACAAAAATGTTCTGCTATGGCCGATTTATTGGTTTGTTTATACTTAATGTTAGGAAAATGTTCTTTTGTTCTGGTTTCCAAATTGTGTTTCGCCTTTCCAATATAAACCTGATCACAATCAAAACAATTAAATTGATAAATACCAAATTTTTTTATTACTAGGAACTTTATCTTTTTTAGAAAAATGTAGTAAATTTTTAATACTATATTTATTTTGAGCAGCTTAAGTTATACCAACTTCTTTGAAATTGTTTTGAAAATGTTTATTAACCCAAGAATGGTAAGTAAATTTTTTATAATTATAATCATCTTTTATTTTTTTTAAGGTAGAAACATCATTAACATTTTGTTGATATTTAAATTTTTCAATTTGTTTAGTTTTTAAAAAATAAACGTCACCTAATGAATTTTGAAACACCAGCATTTGATTCTGTTTTTAGGTTTGCTTCGTTTTCAGACGTAGGTAATACTAAAAAGACATAAAAACATGGTAACCAGAATCCTTGACTACGAAGTTGACTGATGATAAAAACAATCTGCTTTTGAAATCTATCTCCATTAGAAAGAAGAATTAACAGCATTTTCTTAAGATAAGTGAAGCCTTTTGTTACAAATATTTATATTTGTGTAATGCTTTAATTACTTACCACATTATAAGGCCATTTTAACTGCTTCTCCTAGGGTTCACAAAGGGTAGTTTGGTCATCAGAATATACAGGATTGAAGACAAAGTTTCTATATATGATTAAGTCTGTACAGTTTCAAATATGAGCAAGTAATTTATCACACAATTTATCCATCATGTTTCATACATACTGCCATTTCAACTCTAAACTTCAAACATCCATTAGAATAACAAATAAGTGTAAATCTCCATAATATGCAATCTGCCCAATCTATTGATACTTAATCGTAAAAGCTCTCTGTAATTGGTTTATTGATACTCGTCACTTACTTTTTTATATTATTCAGGAAGTAGTTTCAAATGCCATTGCCTCCGTTTTCAACCTCTCTCCAACTAGCATCTGTTGTTGTCTGCTCCCCTCTCTCTGGCGGTGGAACTATGAACTTGATACTTACTTGCTGAGTGACATATAGAAAAATTCCTCCATTGTACATTAAGAGTGCATATATAAAATTGACTTTCAACTTCTTTGGAAGTGGAGAATTAAGGAGGCTTTGGCCATTTTCTCCGAAAGGAGTACACTTAATCGTGATACTTGATTTCAGTTGCGCTCCACTTCGAAACAGGCCTTCAAATGGCAATCCGTCGACTTAAGAAGCACAGAACTATACAGCTTGATCATAAAGTTCAGTAGCTACATTTCTTTGTCCCAATTAATTTTCTATACTCACGCCATCTCGTGACCTGTTATTTACGAGGGGCAATCAAATATTAACAGGCCTTTGTTTACTGCGCATGCATAGAGCGCCATATGGGTTCAAGACTTTTACAGCACATGCAGTGAGGTCTCTGGAAGGGGACAGTGGCTTTGGACACTTGTTTGGCTCTGTCCCTCAGTTACTGCCGATTGAGAGAGAGAGAGAGAGAGGTGCATCCAGCTGTTGTTCGAGTAATAATCAAGTTTCTTGTCAATGAAATTGTCGGTGCAGCTGAAATTTGCTGTCAGTTACTCCCACAGTTTGGAGAAAGAACCCTTTCATGTTCCAGAGTTAAACGTTTGTGCCATGAGTTTAATGAAGGACGTGAACGTGTTAAAAAACTTGGCCCACCCTCACTGCCCATGCACTGGCTTCAATCCAGAAAACATCGAAGCTGTTCAAGACATCATTGAAGGGGATCGCCACATCTCAGTGCTTGAGATGTGTCGACAACTACTCATAAGCTATGGCGGAGTGCCCAAACAATCATTTGAAGGGAACTGAAATTTAGAAAAATGTCAGCTTGTTGGGTTCCGTGGTATCTTACTGTAGAACAGAAAGCAGTGCGAGTTTAAATGTGTCGCATGCTTCTCACTCACTAAGAAGAGGAAGGTGATGCTTTTCTGGATAGAATCGTCACTTGTGATGAGACATGGGTACATCATTACACACCCATATCAAAGAGGGCCAGTCTGGAGTGGAGAGCAACCTATGGTAAAAGACTTTGTGCGCAACTGGCTCCGCACCCGTCCTCGTACTTTCTTTGAAACTGGCATTAAAACCTGCCTGTCCGTTGGAACAAATGTATAGGAAAAATGGGGGAATATGCAGAAAGTAAGAAAAATGTTAATTTCAATTATTCTTCATGAATAAATTGTCTGGAACGAAAGGCCTGTTGATGTTTGATTGCATCTCGTAATTTACTAAAAACAGTCTTTTGTTCAGTGATGCGAAAATTGATAGTGTTTTGTCTTTGTTTATATTTGTCTTATATCCAGTGATACATTTGTGGTTATAACAAATCTTAAAATATCCTGATAATAGGAGAGATGTACACTCCTGAAACAAAACAAAACGAGAGAAGTAGAAACGTCTTCTTTTGGGTTTCAGGAAGAGGTTACTATCGTGTCCTACGTCACCAAGAAAAACATGTCAGCAATTTTGCTGTCTACTATGCACAATGATTCTGCAATTGATACCGAAACGAAAAAGACTGACGTTATAATAGATACAAAGGTGGTGTTGACACTGTGGATATATTATGCAACACATGTACAGTTTCAAGAAGAACAAGAAGATGGCCTTTGGCTATATTATTCCAGCTGTTAGATATGGCGGATATCAACAGTCAAATTCTGTATAATGCAACACACATCAATGAAGCTTATAAATACAGATGAAATTATCTGAAAGCCTTATCATTGTCTTTCATGAAGCCATACCTCACAGGAACAGCTGGACTGAAGAGCCTGCTCTCAGATATTCAATTCTTCCTATGCAAATATAGAAGGCAGGAAGAACAGGAGAGCAACTTCCACCAGCCAAAGTAAGATGACATTACTTTTCTTGTGAGAGAAAGAAGAATAGAGTTACAACAATGTCATGCAGTGAACGTAAAAGATCAGTGTATAAAGAACATTCTGTAACAGTAATCACTTGTTTATGGTGCAGCAAAACAGACAGTTCTGAAGGTGTCATTACAGTAATTTAGATTACAATTACACCATAGTTCAATGGACTGTAAACTCTAACCTGCCATAATCAGTGTACACACATTTTAGATTTAGCTATACATCTAAGATCACATAATGATGTAATAATTGTGCTTACATTTACCTCTTACATGTAATAAGTACATACACAATTATTTACATTGTGTTACATTATTATGACCTAAAACACTGTTTCTGCTTACTACAAATGCATGTGTGGCAAATGTAAAATGTTTAACAAACGATTTTCCCAATAATTTTCGTTCTTTGGGCATTCTGTTGTGTAGTGTATGATATACACCACGTGTGTACTTGTATTACATAAGTAGTCGCGTGTACTTAACGGTTATAATAAGAACAAGAAAATGTGTTGGCAACGTTTCTCTGTATTCACAACCTGTTTCCGTGACGTCATTCCATACCAACATTACTGTACGCCGTCAAAATGCAGGGTACTGTACCAATCTAAACCCTAAATTATCCAAGAAAGCGTATATATTTGCTGAGTACATATGTGTTGAAAGTTTCGTCTAAGTCTGTGCATTAGTTAAAGCAGGGTGGAGTCCTTTAATGACATTCCAATACGAATTTGCAAAAGAAGAAACCGTTTTAATAAGAACGGGGTTTCAGAAGTAGCCCTCAGAAATGTTCACTAAACCTGTACTTTAGGGTAAAAGTGCAGAATAGGTGCGCAGAGTTATGTTGGTACGGAACGACGTCATGAAAACAAATTGAAATCAACTGCGGCGCTCCGATATATGCGAAAACATCGGAGCGTTGTCAACACATTTTTCTTATTATTATAAACTAGCGATACTGAATATACGCGAATACAGAGGAACGTTACCAAACACATTTTCTTTTTCTTATAAACTAGCGATACTGTAATGGGAATAGTTCGTAGTAAGCTTTGTTGTTTATGATTATTGTTTTAATATTAGCAATAATAATGACAATAATATATAATAATGATAATAACTTTGACAATGATCCACTAATCTTTACGTCAGTTTATTTGGGTGTTAAAGTATCGCTGGTTTGCTTACGTAATGTTCACTATTCCAAAACTTTTTGCTATAATCGTCGAAGTTTTTAAATAATTATGACAATAATAAAAATTAAGAATATAAATAATCAAAACTCTGGCAATGATCCATTGATCTTTATGTCGTGTATTACAGTATCGCTGGTTTGCTTGCGTAATGTTTGTATTTTCCGCGGCAGAATGCTGAGGAAGTTGGCAATACTCCAGCTATGATGTGAGAGCCACGATGTCCCTACGCCGCCCATCTGCATGGTTACCAGTTTAGCTTATATCTGAATTAGGTTTTGAACCGCATTAAACGTCATTAAAAGTACACGTTCTCTATAGTTGTGCTTGATTCAATTGACGGTATAATACTTTGATTAGAGAATTAAGCATTATTTCCCACAAACCTGATCACTTAATAATACGAGTACCTACCTATAGCAGAGTGAAGACAACACTTTACTTACAGTAATAAGGAATTATCTCTTAAGACAGAACGACGACCACAGCTGTTTAAATGGCATAGCATTAACAGAAACAATTGCATCAACACAAAACATATGTATAGCTTCGCCTGTTCACGGTTAGTAACAGGCACGCGCAACCACGTAACAATATTCTACAATGATAAGATATCTTCTGTGATGATAAGAACAGATAAGAGAGCGCACCAATGTTTGAAAAATCTTAGCGATCCGCACGATCGCTTCAGAAACTAGTACAGCAATGAGCCGTAGAGACAAAGTTAGTGCGTTGGAATGAAAAGAGAGCGAGCTAGTAAAAGTGACATCGATTTCGCTTAGCTTAGCGCACAGATTAATACCAACTGCGACACCGAATGGGAGTACACGGGTTTCATTTTAAAGTGTGCAGGCACGAGCAAAGCATGTAGTAACAGCTGTGAGAGGTACACCTACTGAAGTGCAAAAACAGGACAAAGTCTATAATGGAATATGCAAAAGAAAAATAAACGCCCATATGCACTAATGTGTGAACCGTGTGAACACTCTCAAATACGCCACCAGAGAGAAGAGCGCAGACAACAGAAGATAGATGTTCGAGGTTGCAATTGTACGCAACAGCTTCTCTGAAACTAGTCCCTCAATAAAATAAAATGTAAGTGATAGTTAAAAACCGACTACAAATAGTTGTTTTCAATTCATGCATATATATTCCGTCTCCATATATAATGGAGGAAATCTGTAACATTCCATTCAACAGGTAAATTTTCATTACATAGATCAGATTGCATGCGACAATGGTTTTATGATTTACATTATTTTTTACCTACTGTTATGTAAGTTCTGGGGTTAATGTTTGAAGTGGCTCACAATTATTTTGTGAATATAGAATGTAAGAGTTATAAAAAAAGGTAGCAAGTGCTAGGTTTATTGCTCATGATATATTTGTCGTAATGTATGACGTGTTCAATGGTTTGCTCATGGTGCTGACCCAGGGAACAAACTGGTTCAGAATAAATATATTGTCAACATTAACATTACTATTGATGTCAATTTTTTAAAAAGTTTGTTTACAGTTTCAGGCTACAGCTCTGAACGTCACATCTATTATTGTTCATAGTATTCGATATATTTACTGACTTGTAATATTACTTAATTTCATTATATATCCTTACTGTTTCAAGCATCATTCACTTATATATGTGTATCGCAATGCATTTATTATTTAGTTGTAATAATATTTCCTTGTATTTTCATGCTTTGTTATTATTCTCTGCAGCACATTTTATGAATACCAACTGTATCAGTTTTCCCTATATTTACAATGAAATACAGAGGAGTGTCACAAGCAAAGAAACATGAACTACTAAAATTATACATGGTCATAATATTGATACGTTAACAATTCATGACAAAATTTAACATTAAAACAACTAAAGTATTACCAGTACCAGAATTTTAGTATATAATTACTTCATAAAGGATGACAAACAATCAATTTTACTCTAGTTTGAGTTCGAAAAGATCTTACAGAAGGGGAATATACATTTTTAAATAGAAATGGCCAGAGTGTGATGGATATTTTAATGTGCTCACTGGGAATTGACAACTGGGTATTAGATTTTGAGGTTGTAAATTAAATAACATCTAGTTTTCATTTTCCAGTGAGAGATTAAAATTAGGAGAAATTAGTAGCAAAATGGCAGTAGTAGATACAAATTGTTACAGAGTGGTGGAAATTTATAAATGGAGAGAAGAAAAGCACGAAATGTTTTGCAAGGAGTTAAATTCAGAATGTGCGGAAAATATTACAAGTGAGTAGATAGTTTAGTGAATACCAATAAAATAGAACAAGCTGTAGAAGCATTAGAATATACTGTGAAAAAAGCTGGGGATGAATGTTGGTTTGATAAGTGTCAAAGGGCTAAAATGAGAGTAAGACAAGAGTTGAGGAATTGGAGGCATTCAGGGGAGAAAGAGGAGAGAGAAAACTTTTTAGTATTAAAATGGGCATATAGATGTCTGATAGAAGAAAAGAAGAGGGAGTGGGGCTTAAGAGTAGGTAGAATATTAAGTGAAGCAGAAGAAACCCATGATAGAAAAAGATATGGTCAGTTAATAAAAAGTTTACATAACGAGGGGGCAGGAAAGGGGATCTAAGACCAGACAAATGGTGTTTACATTTTCAAAATTTGTTAGGGCAGTCTTACATACAGGGAATAGATAAAATAAGACTTGAAGCTTTCCTACCGATGAATGTGCTCACATTCTTCTCGGGCAGCCAGCCAGGTGAAAAGATGATTAGATATCAACGTTTCGGGAGTGTGCGTCACTCCCATCATCAGGATATTTGTAAAATGTTATTACCACAAATGAAACACTGGATATAACACATCTATAAACAAAGACAAAACATTATCAAAATTCGCATTACTGAACAAAAGACTGTTTTCAGTAAATTAAATGCCAGGTCAGATGGCATGAGTGTAGAAAATTGTGTCAAAGAAACGTAACGACTTAACTTGATTATCAAGCTGTATTGATCTTTGCTTCTTAAATGCATTTACCAGCAATCTATATGGTAGAATCAGCAGAATTCTCACCACATACAACATCAGAACCATCTACTTCCGAAGATTAAACATCTGTTGATACCAGTGAAAGACAAAGTAGACTTCCAAGTTCCGGGAGTGTACCGCATTCCCTGTGAATGTGGGACACCGTGAATAGGACAAACTGGAAGGACCATCACTACTAGAATAATCGAACATGAACGGAGCATTCGTTTAATGCAACCTGAGAAGTCTGGGCTGGCAGAGCATTGTTTTGATAACGACCATAGAGCCAACTTTCGGGAGACGACCATCTTGGCAAAAGGCAACAGTTACTGGGAGCGGAGAGTTAAGGAAGCTTAGGCGATTTCCTCTGACAGGAGCACGCTTAATCATGATGCTGGATTTCAGTTCAGCTTCTCTTGGAAACCGGCCTTAAAAATGGAAATCTGTTGATTTAAGAAGCAAAGATCAATACAGCTTGATAATCAAGTTATGTAGTTACATCTCTTTGACACAATTTTCTATACTCACGCCATCTTGTGACCTGGCATTTAATTTACTGAAAACAGTCTTTTGTTCAGTAATGCGAATTTTGATAGTGTTTTATCTTTGTTTATAGTTGTGTTATATCCAGTGTTTCATCTGTGGTTATAATATTTTATAAATAACCTGATGATGGGAGAGATGCACACTCCTGAAACATCGACATTTAATCATCTTTTCACCTCATTGGCTGCCCGTGAAGAAAGTGAGGGAATAGATAGTTGATTGCAGGGGAGCCAATACACAATTAAGGAATTAGATGGAGAAATTACAGATGTTGTATGATGTGAACAAATAAAGAAGTTAAAAACCAATAAAGCAAGTGGTATTCCAGGGGAGTTATGGAAGGTATGGGCTGTTGAGGGAACTTGAACAAAAACAGTAATAAGGCTGAAATATGAGCTGAATCTTTCCTGGCGGCGTATATGTTCTAGACATTCTCAGGCTTCGAGCCAGGTAAGTAGATGTTGAGACATCGACGTTTCAGGAGCGTACATCTCTCCCATCTTAAGTCATTCAACATCCTGAAAATGGGAGAGATGTACGCTCCCGAAACGTCGATGTCTCAACATCTACTTACCTGGCTCGAAGCCCGAGAACGTCTAGAACAGTAATAAGGCTATTTAATAAAATATTGGAAATGAGAGAGATTCCCAAGAAGTGGAGGACAAGCAAAAAAAGCAACCCTGCAAATTATAGGGGGATTGACCTACTGTCTATCTTAGGGAAGATGTTTACAGGTATTTTAGCAAACAGGTTGCAGAAGTGGGTAGAGAAGGAGAAGTTATCAGAATTTCAAGGCAGGATTTAATTTAGACCAGGGAGGAGAACAGCAGATAATATTTTTATAATCAAAACAATTGTAGATAAATATATAAGTATTAAAAGGGGAAGGGTGTACTGGCATTTGTTGATTTGGAAAAAGCGTTCAATACAATTGACAGAAAAGCATTGTTGGATAAAATTAATTAGTAAATAAGTTGCAAATTTATTGAAATATTACAAAAGATATATATGGAAAATTAGTTTTGTATTAAACTGCAGGGAAGTAAAGTAACTGATTGCCTACAGAGTAAGGTGGGGTAAGGCAGGGATGTAAACTGAGTCCTGTGTTATTCTAGAGGAGATTTCCAAAAATAGAGTACATTCACCAGTTATTTATAATAAAGAAATCCCAGGGTTATTATTTGCAGATGACTTAGTACAGAATGGCCATTGGATCTCCGGCTCTGATGTTTTGCGGCTGCAAGAGGTGGAGGGGGAAGGTTAATAGTACCAACATACACTAATGAGCAATTGAAAACATATCCTCAAAATTATCTTGAGAATGAAAATATAGGACTATATTAGCTTTGAAACATTGAAATCTAACTTGCAATTTCATTACCATGCAAGATATACATTAAAACACCACTATTCAAATATTTCGTTCACACCTTTCATGCATACTAACTGCTTCTGTTGGTAGTACTGGGAATCTCTACATCCGGTGTTGTGGTCAGGAAGTTAGCATTGCTGCTGCTAGGCGGCTTCCGAACCCACTTGTGTGTTGCCAGGTTAAATTTGTTTGAACCACGTGACTTTAGTTGCTTGCACTGGTGAACTTTCTTTGGTATTTTGTGCATGTGTGAATTCTGATTTTTAGTGTTCATAAGTTCTATTATTATCGCTATTATAATATGGCTACTGGTTCGTGAAATATGCAAATGTGTGAAATATTTAAAATACGCATGTTCCTCTGCTTGAAATTCCCGCTAAAGAACTAGCAACAGCCTGTTTCCCCCTCTCGAGAAATGTCAGAGCCGGAGAATGAGCGGCTGAACTGTAGTTGGTTCCATATCATTGGAGGGTTGAGAAGAGTGATTGAGGCAGTAAGCAGTTACTGTAAAAAACAGGGGGGTTAAAAGTAAATGAAAAGAAAACAGATCATGGTTTTTAAAACCGGATATAGACTGCAAAAAGTGAGAAATGGGAAATAAATGGAAGAGAAATAGTGGTCATTAAGAGATTTGACATGGATGAAACATGGACAGAGCTGGACTTTATTAACAGATCCTTTTGTAAATATATTCTAGGCTTGCCAGTAGCCTCACCTGACGGGGCAGCACAACTTGAGTTAGAAAGACACTCAACTAAAGTCAAAATTGTCTCAAGAGTAATGAAATATTTGTATATGGTTGCTAACATGGAAGATAACAATATGATAAAGGAATGCTTACTTGTGCAAATGAGAAGCGAATGGAAAGGAGCTTGGACACAAAAGGTAAAGGAATTGATGGAGCAGACAGGTATGGGACATTTTTGGAGGAATGGGGAATACTGTTACAGAGACTTTTGGAAATAAGTAGAATCAAGATTAGAAGATATGGATAGTCAAGTTATTTTTACTAGTACAAGAGAGAAAAGCTGATTGAGGATATTGTGACTTTGTGAAATTAAAAGTCCAGGTTTCAAACACAAAAAATTGCTCTTTATTTCCGTAGAAACACTCTAGTCAACCTGACAGTCCAGAATTACGTCACATACACAATACAACTTGCAAGGTCAATGGTCACATATACAGCTCACACAGCTGTTCATGCATGCGAGTTCAATTAACGACTGTCTGTCAGTGGCAGGTGGTGGCTCCTTTTATAGCTACTCACTATACAACAGCAAAAATATCATCAACATATCCAAAGAAATCTTGCAAGATCCTTACTCAGGATACAGAATTGCAATTGTCACTATTCAGCAAAAGAAAAATTTAACTCCTATCAACTATATACCCAAATGGAACCTTAAAAATAAACTGAAAAGATTTTACAAATGAATTAGAAAGCAAATTTGAAACAGCAATATATTAATAAACAAACTCAGATGTTTTTGAGTTTGATTTATGAGTCACTATGTTTACACTCAAACTTCACTTACTTGTTTTGTATAACTGAAACGTTTTCAAGATCATTCGATCTCATCCTCAGCTGTTTGGTGACTGAATGAACATTCCTCTTCTTCCGATATATTAAACAAAGATTTATGTGATGCAATTTTATAGACAGCAGACAAATACATACAAAGAGGATTAAGTAAATACTATAAACCTTTTTGGAATTCACAATTAGACAAAATGAAGAAAGAAAGACCTAGCTAGAATTGCAGCAGAAAAATCTAAAGATCAGAAAGAAGTACAAAATAGGAGGAAATTGACTGCTCAGTTCAAAAAAAAAATTAATAACTCAAAAAGAACTTTTTTAATAATTTTAATAAAACTGTAGCTAACCAAGCAACTTAACATATTACCCCAAATTGCCATTGTCCGTACCTTTTTATTCTGTCTGTATAATTTATTGAAATGTAAGGTAGTTTCAGTTATATACGAGCAAACTCGTGGAAATATCTCATGTTACTAATAATGCTTTCTTTGTTCACAGACATGCTACTGAAGATTAATAACTGAACTGTTCAAAAGCAAGAACTGTAGTAAAATGGATATCAAAAAGGAAATCAAACAAGAGTATAGTTTCCTGGAACTTTGCTCACAGAATGGGGAAGACTGTTGTTCCAAAAACTCTTTAAAGAAAGTTAAGAGTGAAACTGTGACAAGAGGCAGTAACTGTGATAAAGATATCAAACTAGAAGTTGAAGAAGCTGAACTTTCCAACTCTTGTTTACAGAATGAACTTTTTTCAGAATACCGTGTTATGACATGTAATGAACGCATCCAAAACTGTGAAATTGACTCGTTAGAAACAACTTTGACTAGAACTCAGGATATTTGTGATGACAGTAAGGTAAGTTCTGCAGAAAAAGTGCATCACAATTCCTTTTTTCTCTAATAGTTTCTAATGTGCAATACGAATATATGATTTATAAGTAAATATTATAGAAAGAAAGCCTTAGAATAAAAGAAAATAGAATTAATCACATTATGAAGATTCACAATGTTAATACCAATGTTGTATTTTCAAATTAGCATTTTAAAATATTTTGTGCTCAAGTTATTCTTGGGAAGCAAGCCAGGTGAAAAAACGATTATAAACATAAACAGAGCATTCGTTTAATGCATCCTGAGAAGTCTGGACTGGCAGAGTATTGTTTTGATAACGAACATAGAGACAACTTTTGGAAGACGTCCATGTTGGCAAAGTGCAACAGTTACTAGAAGCGGAGAGTTAAAGGGGTTTTGGCCTTTTCCTCCGAGAGGAGCATGCTTAACAATGATGCTGGATTTCAGTTCAGCTCCTCTTGGAAACTGGCCTTAAAAATGGAAATCCGTCGATTTAAGAAGTAAAGATCAAGCTTGATAATCAAGTTAAGTAGTTACGTTTCTTTGACCCAATTAATTTTTTATACTCATGCCATCTCCTGACCTGGCATTTAATTTACTGAAGACAGTCTTTTGTTTAATAATGCAAATTTTGATAGTGTTTTGTCTTTGTTCATATTTGTGTTATATCTAGTGATTCATTTGTTATAACATTTAATAAATATCTTGACGGGAGAGATGCACAGTTCCGAAACGTCAGTTTCTAATCGTCTTTTCTCCTGGCTTGCTTCCCGAGAACAACTTGAGCATATTCGTCGCCAGGAAAGCTTCAGGTCTTAAATATTTTGTGGTTGGTTTTTTCAGACTACATGACTACAGCATGACCAATAACACTGCTCAACAAAATGAGAGAAAATTTACTCATGACAAATATAAAACCATTATTCTGTATTATTTTTTGCTGCTGATTTCACATGAGTTTAGTTTTACTGTAGCCAGTCTTTTTTCAGAAAAACCGATTGGTCGAAATTAAACTAAATTATCCAGATATCAACGCATATACCAATAAGTTTTACGAAACATGTTCTGAAACAAAATTCCATTTAAAAACATGGTGAACATGACTGTCTCTTGTATGATTTGTTTGGTAACATGCATCCCTGTACAGCATCCAGCTTAGTCAGAAGGACATGACAATACCAGAAACTCGGGTAACGATTTTCTACTCTCCTGCTGTCTTATGAAGCACACTTTCCTGTGAACAATTCTGCAAACAGCTCCTCCACATGATCAGTGAATGCTGTCATTTTTCTGAGAACAAAGTACTCAACTTAAAATAGTGCCATCTTTTCTTTACACTTGTAAAATACGCTAAGGGGTATGTTTAATTGTAGCATTGCAGTGAGATGTATTTTTATAGTCGTTCAGAAATGTACATATGTCCTATAACAAGAAATAAGCTGCTAACTCTAGCATAACCCATTAATGCCCGATTTCACCAACAGATGTAAAAGTCTACGTTAACAAATGTAAAGTAACAATTGTAACAGCGCTAACAAAGCTGTTAAATTTCTTGCATTTCACCTATTTACTGAAAATGCGAACACACACATGTTAACGCCAAGAAACTTTAAATATTACAGCTATAGAAGGCTATGGATGAGTTGTATTACTTTCTGAATGTACTGCAATGCGCTTTTGATTTCATTCTTGTCTGCACCGCAGTCTTCACACAGCTAAAAAATGGTGGATAAACAATATCATAAACAAAAGCCATGAAACTAATTTAACAGCGATGGAGAAAGAATTCTTAATTGAATTAGTAATGAAGTATTAGGATATTGTGGAAAATAGGATGGATGCGGTGCATGTAAAAGAGAAAGATGTCAGGTGGGAAACAATTGGAAACAAATTTAATTCAAATGCATGTATGAGTACTAGAAACATGAAACGTATTATGTAAATTTAAAACGAGGTGTAAAGAAGTACATGTGACGAGTGACTTGAACATTTCAAGACGGGAGGTATACAGTGTATTACCCACATAATTCAGTGAATTATAAAATCGCGAAGTTATTAATACTTGATGCAAAGGCGAGATCTGCATGTTCTAACTCAGTATTATGTAAATTTAAAATGAAGAGCAAAGGACAAGTGACGAGTGACTTGAATGTTTCAAGATGGGAGGTGGACAGTGTATTATCCACATAATTCAGTGAATTATAAAATTGCAAAATTATTAATACTTGAAGCAAAGGCGGGATCGGTATATTCCTTTTGATGCATGTTCTAACCTCTCTTGTACTTCTGCAGTAACCTTCATAGCAACTTGTTTGGATAGTCTATACCTCTGTAGAAAATTTTCTTCTGATAGTTCCGCAAAATAATTTCTCCTCATATGCCGTATTCTATTACGAGTTATTTAGACAGTCTTAAATATAGCAAATTGACGACAACAGCTGTGTTCACGTCCGCCATCTTGACTGTTTACAATTCTTAAGGACTTAACATATGAAATTGGACTTGTCAGTTTAACAAGAGATTTAACACGAGTTTTAAGCTAACAATTTTTGTTATAACTATTGTTAAACCCATCTTAAGTCTTAACATCTGTTGGTGAAATCGGGCATAAGTGTATAATTTATTCTAAAGTGCATACTTTTTTTTTGACAATGAGCCACCTACCATAAAGAAAGTGTTAAATGCTGTCAACAGTAACCCTGATTTACCAACTTTTAACCACACAAACTTCCATTCATTGCTTTTAGAAATTGGATTTTTGTTTGTGAAATGAAATGTCAACATAATTGTAGATTAGTTGAACTGATTAAACTGGTTCAGAACGTAATGGATAACAACGAATATAAGTATGTGATAGATGACCTAGCAAAAAAGTCTCTTCATTGTAGAAAGGCTGCCCCGTATCACAGTAAACTGAATCCCATTGAGCTTGTGCAGAGTATTGTTAAAAAATAAAACTTTCAAACTGAAAGAGGTGTTCCTTTCTTGGAAGTGTTGAAAACAGTGTTGTTATGATAAATTAACTTTAAAGAGAGTCGATTAAAGACACTAGACAACACTTACTTTTAAATTGTTCCGGAACATGTTTCTGAGGCTTTGCCTCTATCATCGGCCGGCTCTCGACTGGTTCTCGTTGGCTATATCGTCAGCTACACCAACGAGAACCAGTCGAGAGCCGGCCGATGATAGAGACAAAGCCTCAGAAACATGTTCCGGAACAATGTAAAAGTAAGTGTTGTCTAGTGTCTTTAATCGACTCTCTTTAAAGTTAATTGAAAGAGGTGTGTCAGCTTTTAGATGAAGCATTGACTCACGTGAAGGCAGAAATGTGGCAGGCCGATATCAGGCATGTAAACAAAGAAGAAGAAAAAGTGTCGCAACTGGGCTGTCTCACTGCTACTGTCATCAATAGTTTGGTGATAAACTTAGGTGATGACAGTTCAGGGTCATCCTCAGATTCCGACCTGGGAATTGCAGCATTACCTGCCAGCATTGACGGCTCTGAATCTCACTAATGTATGTACAAAAGTGTTTGTTTGAAGGTGTTCGCTTTAATGTTACATTGTTGATACGTTTCTCAGTATTCGTTTAATATTGTGACTTTGTGGGTTTGTGAAATAACAAGACGAGGTTACAAACACAAAAACTACACTTTATTTTCCTAGCAATACACCGTTTTCCATTACAAATTGCTAGATCACCTCAAAACTGTTTATTTTTCAAACACTACGCCCAACTGTCACTTCCGGTAACGATCGGCCCCGAAGTTTCCCGAATCTCCACCGGCCATCATTTATTCATCGGCTTCGCGAGTCTACCGCCTGGGTCGTCCCGAACAGCGCCTTCGTAGCGGGCCAGGCGATCCAGGTGTACCACCAACATCTTCCCTCGGGGCACCTTCTGGATGCGGTAGACCACGTCGTTAATCCTCTTCACCACACGGTACTGTCCTTGCCATGGCTACTGAAGCTTCGGGCAGGGTCCCTTGGTCCGGGTCGGGCGGTACAACCAGACCAGGTCACCTTGCTGGAATCCTTGGCTGTTGGCTTGCCTGTCGTATCGGGTTTTCATGCGGTCGCTCGCCTTCTGGATATTCTCGCGAGCCATGTCGTGGAGGTGGTCCACCAGGTTCTCCACATCCCTCAAGAGTGGCCCCAAGTCTGCGTCCACCAGCTGCTCCCTCCTCAGGCCTGCGCTATCTCAGCCATCTGCAGGCACTGCCGTGACTACTCGAACTGCTGCGGCACGCTCCTTCTGCTCCACTCTTGTGCATTGGCCGCACTCTTCTGGACAGGGTCTTCGGGACATAGCGTCCGCGTTACCGTGACTCTTCCCTCTGCGATGTTCCGAGGTGAAGTCGTATTCCTGCTGCCTCTGGACCCAACGTGCTGTCTGGCCTTCTGTCTGTTGTTCCCTACAGCACAGCTCAAAGGTGGTTTAAAATGTTTGAAGAGGGGAGACAATCAATTTCAAAGGTGGACCCGATGTTCCAGTTACTGCTCTTACGGAGGAAAACATCAACACTGCTGCTGCCATTGTGAGAGAGGATCGATGAATTACCTTAATATCACTTTCTGAAATAGTGAATATTTCATTGGGTGCCACCCACAGACAGAAACATTACACATTAGAGGTGTTTGTGTGCGATGGGTTCCAAGACTGTTGATTCGCGAACAAAAGGACATTTGCATGCAGGTGTGCATGCAGTTAAAGTTGATGTTAGAGGAAGATCCGGAGTTTGTTTTAAACATAGTAACTGCTGAGGAGCCTTGGCTACATCATTTTGATCCTGAGAGCAAACAGCAAAGCTCAGTGTGGAAATCTCCTTCATCACCAACCCCCAAAAAAGTAAAAGTGGTTGCTCCTGCTGGGAAAGTTATGGTCATCTCATTCTTTGATATTCATGGAATGGTTTATCAGCATGTTGCACCTGCACTCACATCAGTAACTGGACAATACTACAGGGATGTCCTGAAAACATTGCAAGTCCATATCAGGTGCAAAAGACCACATTTCCGTGAAGCAGGCTGGATGCTGCACCACGATAATGCACGGCCGCATATTGCCAATGTTGTTGCTGAATATATTGCAAAAATGAATGTGAGGTGCATCCCTCATCCTCCCTGTAGTCCGGACTTAGCCCCATGTGACTTTTTCCTATTACCTAATTTGAAGAAACGGCTTCGAGGGAGGCATTATCCATCATCAGAAGCAGTGGTGAAGGCTACCGAGACGATTTTGTAGCATCTCTCAAAAAATGGTTTCCAGCATGTCTTTGAAGACTGGCAGAAACGCTGGGACAAGTGCATCACATTCAGGAGAGACTATTTTGAGAAGGACCATCAAAATTATGAGGATGAGTAAAGATACGTTGTCAAAAAAAAAAAAAAAAAAAAAAAAAAAAAAATTGTGATCATTCTTTATTGAACAGCCCTCATATTATAACCATAGCATGCTTGTTTTGGTGGGGAACTAAAGAGCAATACTGCTGTAACTATCAAGAAATTGCATAGTAAAATGCATAATATGCTATATTTTATAGGTACACAAACTGATCCTGATGTGCAACACTTTGAAGCTCCATGTTCTCACCAGAAAGGGAGATATAAATGCAGAAGCATTCCTATGTACTTTCTCTTGAAAGCAAAGAATCTGGTATGCGCAGTATCTAATAAACTAGAGTAAGATCGCCGATTAAGCTACCTGCTAAAAGTTAAATCTCCTAAGCCACGGAGAATGTGGCAATCACAGTCGTACTTCCATTGTTGTATCTTACGAGGTAAATTCTAGAATTAATGTACTCTATGATTTCTGTGGGGCTCGAGTATCAAGTTGATCATGCGCATGCACCAGCTGATACTTCATACTTCCTCAAATGATTAAGCGACAAACAATGCAGCGCTTTGCATTAGTCATAGTACAGTCTACCACAAAACCTACAACATACTTACCATATTCCTTGCACTGTTCAGCTTCAAATGTGCATGCTGCTGCTTATTTAACGTGTTATAACAACTGGAGACGTTTTCCTTACTTTGGTTGTTATCTCCTTTCAGGTGAAAACAGGTGACAAAACACAACCAGTATGTTCAACGTTTTTTCAGCATTTATTTGGGATAAGTCAAACCAGACTTAATAGCATAGCCAAGGCTGTAAAGGAGGCCAGGGTGTTAAAGAGAGGAGAGGTTATCGAGATAGGGCTCTGTTTACTGCAAAAAAGAGAAGTGTGTTCAAGATTTTAACGAAATTAATGGCAAGAGAGTCCCATTACAACAGACGCAACAGTCAAAGTTTATATATGTAGGCTTTCGTGGTCGGCGTCTTGTTCAGTAGAAGATTCTGGGCTGTAAATCTGTGGTTCACTGGGTTTCCTCATCTCTCTCCCAGACGTTTCACTTGCATCTGCGGCAAGCATCATCGGTGGTGTTGAAAAGTCCTCCTTGTACTCTTTGTAGTTACTGAAGAGTAGACCGAAATCTTCTGAGCTAAGGTTGTATCTATCAGCTAATTTAAGCACAAATAAATTATTCAAGATGTACAATGCGAGTGCTCCTGCCCAACTTAAGGTAAAAAAGTGGATTTCAAAGAATATTTTCCACACAAAATTTAGCATCGACGTTGGGTCACCTTCCATTAATGCATGTAGTTACTGTGCTCACATGGCATTTCAAATTAAATATGCAGCAGATATTCAAAGAAAGAATCACTTACTGGCTGATCTGGGAGCACACAAACTTTGTTCCAAAACCCTCCATAAATTAATGAGGGAGTGTTTTGCTGATAAAAGAAGTTTCTGCTTTGATTCGCAACAGGTACAGTCCCTTCCAAAGTTATCAATTGGCAAAGCATACTACTCCTGCCAAAAATCGTTTTATGCGCTATATGTCACTGACATCAGCAATAAGAGTGCTGCATTCTTTACATGGAATGGGACTGAGAGTGGCAGAGGAGAAAACAAGGTGGCATCGGGTGTACTTTCTTATCTGGAGGAAGCTCATTTTGAGGACTTGTTTACCACTATTAGGCTTTTTGCTAATGACTGCAGAGGCCAAAATAAAACATGCATGTAATTCATGCTCTAGATTATGGAGTAGTTTATGGTGATAGGTGACTACCACCACCCCCTCGCACGGAGCGCAAGCCAAGCCAACCACGAGATGGCAGACCAAGTATAAATACAGCTGCATCGCCAGCTAGTGAGTCAGTTGTGACTGAAACTTCACCCAGAAGACTCAGACCACACCACCACTGATGATGTTCACCACAGACGTGAATGAAACATATGGATGTTCCAATTCCATCAGACCAAAGCTCCTGAGCCCGGAAAATTTTTCTATCTTCAAATTCAGGAAATTGGATGGAATGAAAGACATGAAGAGGGTAATTTTGAGGAAATGTATTGTAATTGGGAAGCTCCTCGTTAGAGTAAAGATGGAGCCAACGTATAGGTGTAATGATCCATCAAAAAGTTTCACAACAATACTGAAATGAACAAATATTGAACATGTGTTTGAACTGCCTATAGTTGATAAACTAAGAACTTTAACAGACAGAAAGAAAACATGTGAATCTGCTGAAAGGAAAATTTGATAACTGGAGAGAAATACAAAGTTTGCAGATGTATAAGTTAACTCTGAATTTTGATGCACTACCTGAAATGTGTGATCCTGAAGACCATGACTGTTTGCATGAAGAGACAGAACTTGCAAGATAATATTTTGAGGTAATTGTACTGTAAAACTCAATTTTTTTTATTCTTAATGCCCTTAAACAGCATAATTGTAACCAGAAAAAATATATCCCATTATGACCTAATATGTATACCTGGGATAAATGGAATCAGTGTCATAGACACTAATTTTGTACTACCTATTTGAAAGTGTATGTATGCTGCTGACAATTTTTAAAAACATTAATTAAATGTAAACTACACTGCAAAAATAATATGAAAAGCCCTGTTTGATTTACTCTCTATAAGTTTACTGACTAAATTGTTGAACACGTATTATGTTCAGTAGATCGGTTTAAAACATATTAGATGACAATTTCAAATTTGAAAATAAGGCTACTTATTTTTTTTTTAATTTATGTCTTCCAGCGGTAAGTCATATCGGACAATGAATGACATTGGTGAAATGATACTCAAGGGAGCCCAGGGTCCTTGGAGCTTAGAGCTACCTGACATCCGTCTTTTAAGAATAAGGGAAAACCCCAGAAGAAACCTTATCCAGGTAACTCACCCTGACCGAGATTCGAACTTGGGACCTTTTGAATGTGAGGCAGACACACTACCATCTACGCTATCGAGGTGGGCAAGGCTACTTAATGACAAACCATTTTTATATTTTGAGGATTCTCAAACATTGCCCCAGTATCTAAATCCTGATATCTGAATCTTGCAGATAGCTTTTCTTGCTCGGAAGTAAAAGGTTTTCTTCACTTCTGAAAAATTTACCTTCGTGCACTTAACACATTTTGAAACAATGCTCCTCACATATTGCGATACAAACTTTAATTTAAAAACATGCTACGCATGACTGTCTCTTGTATGATTTGTTTGGTAAATCCCTGTACAGCATCCAGCTTTAGTCAGAAGCACATGACAGTACCAGAAACCTGGGTAAAGATTTCCTATACATTCAGTATCTTAGTGAAAGTGCCCTGATGCGAGATTCTCTGTAAAGAAATAAATGCAAGACTGAAGAAAATGTATCTTCAGTGATATTCAATGGCCCATTTCACTGTAAGCATCCAAAAGCTTCTGTACTTCAGTTTTATAGTCAGGAAATCTCTAGGAAATTCATGCAAAGCTACTTAAAACTTGACATTACTTGTTCGTGGTTTGTATGTGTTCCTTAATGGCCATTTCCAGTAAACAAAGTGCTCACCCACAGCGTGACTGTTTAACAAGTACCGGAGATAGCAGTACATAATAAACTGTCCTTGCATACCATTCACCTTCAGATCACCAGAGACATCCCATGTCATGCCATTGTACAGGAGAACAGTTTCAAACTTCTGTTACGAGAATTTGAAAAATTGAAAAATTCAATGCCATGGTTGGGATTTGAACCACAGATCTCTCAGTTTCTGTCCGGTCTCTCTTAAGCTTTGACCTATCATGTCCAATGTGCCGTCATGATTCCAAGTGGCTCATATGTCTTTGTACTGATTTCCATCAATTAATTCAATAATGATATTCTTTGATGGATTATTGTGTCCTCCAAGTCCTTTCTTCAGCTGACAAAAAACTGAAAATCACTCAGTGCTGAATCTGGGCTGTATGCCAGGTGATTGAATGCTTTCCATTTGCACTATACATTTGCATTGATGGTTCTTCCTATCTCCACAAACAGCACACCTTTTAGTTCCCAGAAAACAGGAGCCATGATCTCGTTGCCAAAGTTTATTTGAACTTTTTGGGTTTTTGAAAGAAGTATGTGTGCATCCAATATTTGAGTTGTTAATGGTTTGTCATAAAGAGTCCACAGTTTCATTCCCTGTGTTAGTGGAGCTGAAAAACTCTACCCATCATCAGCCCAACATGAGAGATGCTGTATGTTGTGGTTTCTAGCAGCAGTTTTGTGTGTTGATATCTTCTTATTTTTACTCAACATTGCCATTTGTAAATTTTTGGTTATTTTCTCCAGCAGGTACTACATATCCGTAAGGAAATATATTTGTAACTATTTTTCCCATTATAATTATTTTATTTCATCATACCTCATTTCTGTGACCATTGTAACATTTTTAATTGGTTATTAATATTTTGTTGTTTCTCATTAGGCTTTTGTCCCAGTTAGTTTAAGTCTTCAATTGTTAAATGAATTAGAGGATCTCCTCCCTGTTACAAACGAAAGTCTTTCTACAGTTATTACCAACATACTACCAAGCACCAGTACTGTTATTTAATGTGTTCACATTAATATCTCTAAAAACTATTTAACAGTTTACAGCTGTTTTTATTCCTTTATCTTATAACAGTTTTTGTTTTGACAGAAAAACATTCTTTATGCTGTTTGAAATCAGATATATAAAGTAATATCTTCCCTGTATGTTATACTCAAAGTATTTCCATGTTTGTGCCCTTCTTTGTTAAGACAAGTCTCAAGAAGCAAATTATGTTATTTATAAGTGAATTGTTCTGTTACAGGATGGAATAGATCAAGACTGTTATTCCATAAAACGACCAAGGTAAGTCCTTTTGATAATTCCATGTACACCAATTATTTATTTTAATTTTTCTCAGTGACTAAGAAACCAAAATTAATTACTTAAGCCAATATCAAACACAGATTAATAGTTATTATGTCATTTAGTAATAACAATGTAAATTAGGAGTTTTGCTTTTGACATTTGTGCCACAGCAGTTGAAATATATCACGTGCAGTATGATGAAATTTCTGAAATGTCAAGATACTGAGTTAAAGTGTCAGAAACATAGGATTAAGGGTGACAAATCCTGTAAACAAATACAGTTAATTATGAGAAATATGCAATTAGAATATTTAAATTATATGAAAGGTGGTATATAGACAGATTACAGATGAATTACACATTGTTTTATGCCACGTGAGAGAGTTCATATATGTTTTAAGTTAAAAGTACGGTCCTGCACAAAATTGGAACCTTTATGTTTTAATAAACATAACCCAACCTTACCTAGACTTTATGGCTTACCCAAAATACATAAACCATCCATAACAATGAATCCTATAGTTAACAGTATAAATTCACCAACATACAAACTTGCAAAGTGGTTAATAAGCAAATTCAACTCATTTCCAAAATGCAATAGCCTAAGCATCAGAAACACCTATGAACTTATTGAACACATTAAGGATACTGAACTAAAAGAAGAGGACACACTAGTCTCGTTTGATGTTAAATCACTGTTTCCCAGCATACCAGTAAAACAACTCCCAATATTGATAAAATATTGGCTCAAATCACTTGGAATGTCTTCACCTGAAATTTCAGATTACATCAAACTAACAAAATGATGCATAGAATAAAATTTCTTCCAGTTTCAAACAAAATATTTCCACCAAATTTCAGGGTTAGCAATGGGCAACCCCCTATCACCCTTTCTGGCCGATCTGTACATGAGTGCATTAGAAATAAGGATCACTAAAGGTTTCCCTTGGAAGTTCAAACTCTGGCAACGATATGTAGATTACATCTTTGCAATAGTACCAAAAAAACACATCAGTGATGCACTAAAACTTTTAAATATCCAAGAAGAAAGCATCAAGTTCACTGTAGAAATAGAAAAATACGAGTATTTACCATTTTTGGATCTAAAAATAATGAGAAATAAAAACAGAAAGACAACTACATAAAAGCTAATGGCTACAATCCAAGATCCTACAAACAGGCCTTGCCCAAATGACCTTGTTGTCGACGGGCCCTAAAACACCACACACTCACTCACTCACTACAAACAGGCAATCTTCAATAGTTTAGCACATAGACTGGTCAACATCCCTCTCACAGCAGAAGAATGCAAAACAGAATACAACATAATTATTGAAATAGCACAAAAAATGACTTTCCCAAATCATTAGTAGACAAAAAAGTGAACTTAGCAGAAAAGAAGAAGCTAACGAAGGAAACCACAACCCTCTCAGCTACAGAAACTAATATGATCTTCAGAAAATTCACTTACCAACAATGTGCCTTTGATAAATTCAAAAAAGTCTTCAAAAAACAAAATATTCAACTAGCACCAGTCAACCATTTCTCCTTAAAAAACCTAATTTGCTCAAACATCAAAGATGCCATTCCATCTAACAAAAAATCTGGTATATATCAAATTGAATGTTGTAACTGTAGTCAAATTTATATTGGAAAAACCAAAAGAAATTTAGAAACAAGAGCAAAAGAACACATTAGGAACAGAAAATATAAGCAATTAGAAAAATCAGCAGTTGCCACGCATTTTTAGGGAGAAAACCACAACATAAATACAGAACCTAAACTACTAAAACATACATCAGGAAAACAAGAACTGCCATAATCCTTTATTCACCATTAAGCTTACAAGAAGCAATAGGTTTCGTCAGTTATAAAATGTATTTACAATGTATTTACAAGTACAGAAGGTTTACAAATTAATGCATATAAAATTCTAGGTGAATTAAGATTATTTGCATGGCTTAAGCTGGTAATTATCGTAAGTTAACTTTACTATAGTAATAATAAAATTAAACAATTAGGTACCTACTACTATAATTTACAATAGTTTTACATAAATTCACTAGTATGTATGTTATATTCTAAGTATTCTTGAACAGTATAAAATGCTTTTTGTTTAAACCAGTTTTTTAGTACTATAACAAATCTGTTTTGTGGCAGTTCTTTTATTTCCAGAGGAAGCTAATTGAATAATTTTAACTGTTGATAACAGTGGCTATTTATGGTCTTGCTCAATCGGTTGTGAGGTGTATCTAAATTATGTTTGCATCGAGTGTCATAACTGTGTACTGAGGAACGATTTATAAATAAGTTTTGATTTTCTTTAACGTGTATGATATTGGTGTATATATACATTGAGGTAAAGTCATTATCTTAAGGTCTATAAAGCTAGGCTTACATGTATCCTGTTGTCCTAATCCTAGAATTAGTCTGAGAGATTTCTTGTGCCATATGAATGCATTTTTGGAGGTAGCACAATTACCCCACAGCCTAGCCCCATACAGTATATGTGGATGAAAGAGGGCATAGTAACATATCTCGACTAACACATTTCTTTAGTTTCCCTAGAAGATACCAGATTCTAGCAAGCTTTTTACAAAGGTAAAGTATGTGTGTTTCCCATGTTAGTCTGTTGTCTAAATGTAATCCTAAGAGATTTGCTGAATTACTGCAGGTGTCATTATGTTGCAATGTAAATAATATATTTTCAGTTTTAGACATATTTAGACTTAAGGTGAACCAGACTTTTGCACTTTCTAGGGATAGTTGCATTTGTTGCTTTACTGTATTGATATTATTGCTTTTACTCAGTAAGGTAGTGTCATCTGCATATAACATAGTAGTGCAAGGTAAGTTATGGCTTAAGTCATTTATATAAATTAAAAATAAGAAAGGTCCCAGCACCGATCCTTGGGGTACTCCTGCTATCACTGGAGCTAGCTCCGAGTTTTTGTTGTTCACAACTACCATCTGCTGTCTTTGGCTAAGATAGTATGCTAGCAAATTTAGTTCATGTCCAAATAATTTAGCTTACTAATCAAAATATTATGTGAAATACAATCAGAAGCTTTGGTTAAATCTATCAAGGTAGCACCAGTTGTCTCTTTTTTTCAAAGTTATTTATAATTTCATTGATCACATATTCAACTGCTTTTTCAGTAGACAGTCCCATTCTAAATCCGAATTGTTTGGGGTATAATAGGTTGTTGGCTGTAAAATAGTTATCAAGTTGGCTGAGAATACGGGATTCTACCACTTTGCTTACTATGAGTACTATTGTTATAGGACGATTGTTTGATGGTGACGTATTATCACCTTTCTTAAACACAGGTATAACTTTTGAGATCTTTAGGCTGGTAGGAAATACTCCCTCTATGAGCATCAAGTTAAATAAGATAACGGTAAAGCTATTGCATCGATTATTTTATTTATTATGTGGTTGGAGAAGCCATAAATATACTGGGTATGAGATATGTTTAATGCTTTGACCGCAGGGATTACCATTTCTGGAGAAACTTCATGTCAGTAAAAATTATGGTTATTTGGGGAGCCCGAGTGTTCAAAGTTATGTAGCATATCTAGAAATGTATAATTATTTGTTATAAATGAATTTATTGGCTCGTAACATACATTTTTAGAAACATTAATAAAATATTTGTTAAATTCATTCGGTTGTATATGTTTGTTTTGTCTTTCAGTGGAGGTGTTCATAATATTTTTTATGATAGACCATGCTGTTTTACATTTGTTTTTTGCTGATAAGATAAGATTATCATTGGCTCTAATTTTTGCCTTTTCTGTGTTTTCCCTTACAGTCTTCTGTAGTCTTTAAATCTCACTCTATCTTCTAGTTTGAATTTATTGTACAATATCAGTAGCATATTTCGCATTTTAAGAAGTTAAGGAGTAAACCAGTTTAGATTTCTAGCACTAGTTTTTGTATGTTTTTTTTTTACTTTAATAGTTTTTTAGGACATTCCATATTAAAGCAGGAGGTTATGACTTTATTAAAGTATGAAAATGCATTTTCTATATCCTCAATACTGTACATCGCTGCCCAGTCTATTTCCATTAATTTTCCACATGGGGACAAATCTTCATTTCAAACAATAGGAACAAAGTATTCAATTTTGACATCCCCAGAAAATTTGTTCAGCAATTTCCTCAAACCACCACCAGAGGAGACCTTCTGACAAAATATTGCCAGCTACACCACTGAGAACCAGTCAAGGTCCGATTGACGATGTAGGCAAAGTCTCTGAATTAAATACAATAACACTTTTTAACACTTCCAAGAAAGGAATTGTATTTCTATATTATTTTCTTTAAGCAAGTGCAATTATACTATGGTGTAGCTAGCTCAGAGGCACAAAGGAACTTAGGAAGGACCTGTAACCCTCCATGGAAATATGTGTGAGTGTGCACAGCACAACCAAGTTAAAGTCCATTTATCAAAACATACAAATTACACATTTATTGACAAACTTAGATGCTCCACAGTTTTACCTGGATATATCATGGCTAATTGATGATTGAATACATTACACTACATACTATCTGCTCCCAACACCCGAAGACTGTCGCCCGACCAGAACTCTCCCAAGTGCATCCATCACTCAACTGTGACTGGCCGTTCTGAATTAATTTACACTGCTTTGTGCACGGACCTCCTACTACTATGCTAGTAGTTGCACAACTTTTATGATTGTAATGAATTTATACTTGTTAAAACCCTATATGTGACAATATTATTTTCAAATTTCAGTTTCTACAAAGTGGATGTTTCCAGTTATACATCAGATTTATTTCTTGATGAAGGCTTCCAAAATGATGTAAGCTTCAATATGAGAAAGAATAGTCCTGAGAGAAAAAGCCAATGTCATCATCAGGAAAGTCATAATATAGATGTATCTTCATTAGAAACCATTGGTCACTCAGAAATATCTGATGATGGGAAAATTGTCAGCATACCTCACCAGAGCATTACACAGAATATCAATAAGGAGTGCTCTACGTCAGTCAGCAGCCAGCAGTACAGACAGTCTTACAAATGTGACACTTCTGAAAAACATTTTAATGATTCTTCCCATTTAGAAAATCATATATGGGATAATCGTGGCAAAGAAACTAATATGTGTGATGTTAGGGGCAAAGGTTTGAATCCTTTGTCAGCTCTGACATCACATAAATTGCTTAATGTGGACAAAAAACTACATATGTGTAACATTTGTAATAAGTCTTTTCCTTCTTTTTCAAAATTGAAAAGCCATAAATTGTTCCATGGAAACATAGAGCTTCACAAATGTGATATTTGTAATAAGGGGTTTACTCAATCTTCAAGTTTGAAAACACACAAATTGGTTCATGATGGCATAAAGCGACACAAATGTGACATTTGTAATAAGACTTTCACTGTTTCATCAAGTTTGAAAAGACATAAATTGATTCATGATGGCATAAAGCTATACAAATGTGACATTTGTAATAAGGCTTTCACTGTTTTAACAAGTTTGAAAATACATAAATTGTTCCATGAAAACATAAAGCTTCACAAATGTGATGTATGTAATAAGGAATTTACTGTGTCTTCAGGTTTGAAAACACACAAATTAATTCATGATGGCATAAAGAAACACAAATGTGACATTTGTAACAAGGCTTTCACTGTTTCATCAAGCTTGAAAAAACATAAATTAATTCATAATGGCATAAAGCCACACAAGTGTGATATTTGTAACAAACAATTCACTGATTTGTCAACCCTGAGAAGACATAAATTGACTCATGAGGGCATAAAGCCACACAAATGTGACATTTGTAACAAGGCTTTCACTGTTTTAAGAAGTTTGAAAATACATAAATTAATTCATGACGGCATAAAGCCATATAAATGTGACATTTGTATCAAGGCTTTCACTGATATATCAAATTTGAAAACGCATAAATTGTTCCATGAAAACATAAAGCTTCACAAATGTGATATATGTAATAAGGGATTTACTGTGTCTTCAGGTTTGAAAACACACAAATTAATTCATGATGGCATAAAGAAACACAAATGTGACATTTGTAACAAGGCTTTCACTGTTTTATCAAGCTTGAAAAAACATAAATTAATTCATAATGGCATAAAGCCACACAAGTGTGATATTTGTAACAAGCAATTCACTGATTTGTCAACCCTGAGAAGACATAAATTGACTCATGAGGGCATAAAGCCACACAAATGCGACATTTGTAACAAGGCTTTCACTAATTTATATTATTTGAAAACGCACAAATTAATTCATGGAAACAAAGCTTCACAAGTGCGACATTCGTAATGAAGCCTTCACAGTTTTATCAAATTTGAAAAGACATAAATTAATTCATGACCGCATAAAACCACACAAATGTGATATTTGTATGAAGGCTTTCACTGATTTACCAAGTTTGAGAAAACATAAATTAATTCATGACAGTATAAAGTCACACAAATGTGACATGTGTAACAAGGCCTTTACTAATTCATCTTATTTGAAAATGCACAAATTAATCCATTAAAAGATTCACAAGTGTGTCTTTTGTAACAAGGGTTTTATACATCAAGTTTTCATCATCCATGAAAGCAAATTTATACATTTGTAACAAGGCTTTCACTAATTCATCAAATTTGAAAAGACATAAAAGATAAGGACACAGGCATAATATGTATGATCAAGTTTAGAACAGTTGCAGCATTCCAACAGTGAAGAAATACAAGTACTAACATAATATATTGTCACCCAATTATCGGAAGGCCCGACCAGCGACAGCTGAGAGGGGACCAGAGGCAGCCAAGCCACACCCTCCCATTAGTCTCTGTAACTAACTGAGACGTTGATTAGGGAAATGTCATTTGTCGCTGGCCATCTCTTTACCCTTCCCCTGTCCTCTGGAATTTTCGCGGTGATTCACTAAAACTAGAAACTTCTAGATTGGCCAGCTGACCCCACATAAGCAACACGTCGGGCTGGAAGTCAGTCAGTGGTTGGCGAACAGCTGCGAGGAGCATCCAGTGAGGGGACGGACTGCGTACGTGCGTCGGAGGAGTTTACGTAATCGCGAGTGCAATTGGAATTGTAACGGACGAACTGGTGAATCGTAATTGTGTGCATTACGTAATTCTGTGTAATTGGCAAGTGTTTAGGTGTAAGTCGGTGGAAATAAAGAACATTTTTGAGTGGTGCAATATCAAAAACCTTAGCCTATAAACGGCTAGTGTGGAGAAATTATTAATTTCCATCAATTAACTAAAATAATAAGAGTTAAATGATGAAGCCTGGGACTCAAATACTTAAGATAGTAAGTCGCCACGAACGGTGTATCTCGGATGCGAGATCCCCTAGTGGTCTACCTGGGAAATATAGGAGTCAAATGGAGAATTTAATGTCAGGACGGCAAGTTGGCCAGGTAGCTCAAAGGATAAGAGCGACTGGACGGAAACCAGGAGATCCGTGGTTCAAATCCCGGCCATGGCATTGAATTTTTCATGTCGACTCTATCCATCAAAAACCTTAGCCTATATACGGCTAGTGTAGAGAAATTAATTTCCATCAATTATCTAAAATAATAAGAGTTAAATGATGAAGCCTGGGACTCAAACACTTACGATAGTAAGTCGCCACGAACGGTGTATCTCGGATCCGAGGTCCCCTAGTGGTCTACCTGGGAAATATAGGAATCAAATGGAGACTTTAATGTCAGGACGGCAAGTTGGCCATGGTAGCTCAAAGGTTAAGAGCGACTGGACGGAAACCAGGAGATCCCTGGTTCAAATCCCGGCCATGGCATTGAATTTTTTATGTCGACTCTATCCATCAAAAACCTTAGCCTATATACGGCTAGTGTGGAGAAATTATTAATTTCCATCAATTATCTAAAATAATAAGAGTTAAATGATGAAGCCTGGGACTCAAATACTTACTATAGTAAGCCGCCACGAACGGTGTATCTCGGATGCGAGATCCCCTAATGGTCTACCTGGGAAATATAGGAGTCAAATGGAGAATTTAATGTCAGGACGGCAAGTTGGCCAAGGTAGCTCAAAGGTTAAGAGCGACTGGGCGGAAACCAGGAGATCCCTGGTTCAAATCCCGGCATTGGCATTGAATTTTTCATGTCGACTCTATCCATCAAAAACCTTAGCCTATAAACGGCTAGCGTGGAGAAATTATTAATTTCCATCAATTAACTAAAATAATAAGAGTTAAATGATGAAGCCTGGGGCTCAAATACTTACGATAGTAAGTCGCCACGAACGTTGTATCTCGGATGCGAGATCCCCTAGTGGTCTACCTGGGAAATATAGGAGTCAAATGGAGAATTAAATGTCAGGACGGCAAGTATGCCATGGTAGCTCAAAGGATAAGAGCGACTGGACGGAAACCAGGAGATCCGTGGTTCAAATCCCGGCCATGGCATTGAATTTTTCATGTCGACTCTATCCATCAAAAACCTTAGCCTATAAACGGCTAGTGTGGAGAAATTAATCTCCATCAATTAACTAAAATAATTGATGCAAATTTTGCCATTGAATTTTTCATGTCAAGTCTATCAATCCAATACCTTAGCCTGCATACAGCTAGTAAGAAGAAGTGAATAATTTCCATCAATTAACTTAAATATTTTGCATCTCATCAAGCAAAATTCTTTTTTATATAACTCTGTTAACATGTTTTGGGAAGATGTGTTACCATCATCAGAACGTGCAGACTGAACCAGTTGTGTCTATTGTCGTGGTTGTCTATAATGGTGGCATGATGTATTTCCAGATGGTACTTGTCGGTAAATAAAAATTCATCAACTGTTATAGAATAAAAAGGGGTATTTCAGAAAGTGGATTGCCATTGTTATTGAAATTAGGCAAATGAGTCAACCTTATATACTCTTTTCTCCACTTAAGATGTATTCCAGATAATTTAATCTGTTGCATATTTTTTCATAATGTGGGGTACCTTTCTGGTGGCTGTTAATCAGGCTGCCATGGTATTAAGTCTACAAAAAACAAAATACTATGAATAAGTACCAATCTTTAACCCAAGTAAACCAACTTCATTATTGCCATGTATATACATATTCTAGAAACTGTAGCGTTCATTCATAATAATATATATTACTTTTAAAAACATTATAGACTATCATGCACATATTACTCGAGCAACTGAAGTGATACAACTGCACTATCACTGATTGACCAGAACAATCAAGAGTATTTCCCGCAAATAGTAACTTTGTACGACTGGATGCCTAAATTTATCAAGCCATTCTCAGACAAAATGTTCAAGAAAAAAGTCAAGCATCTTTTTTTTAAAACATACATTTTATGGTGAGAAGGATTTTCTTGAATTAAAACTGTAATATGTTTATTGTTTATATAATTTATTCTGTTATGTGTATACGTAAATAATTTTATGTAAGACTGATGCAGCCGTATATACTTATTGTATATTAATCAGTGAATAAAAATTGTATTCTATTTTATCAAAAGGTGTTACCTTGTCTCACATTTCTTACTGTAGTTCAATTTGACCCTTTGCTGGTGGCCAATGTTATCTGACTCATTCATGAATTAAGTTCTGCATCGAACTAAGAGCTCATATTTCCTACTCAGGTTTTCTTTTCCTCTGTTCTCGCTCTCTAACATTAGAACTGTTCTTTCTGCTCCATCAATAAATCTTTACTCTCATCCGCTTTAACTTCTTAGTGCTGGTCAGAACTTCAGGTGCATTTTGTGTTGTTACAATTCTAATCACAATCACCCTTATGCTCACAAAGTGAAACTAATATACTTCAATTTCAGTAGATACCAGATACATCTTTTATCTAAATACCATCAAGTTGTGAGTGGCATACTTATGGGTATACGAAAAGTCATAACAAACAAGTTTGTAATAATTAAAGCTATCAGTGATGGAGAAGACCTTGCTGAAATAGTAAAAATTGATCTTTGGGGTCAAAAGCAACATTTTAAAATGTATGATGTTTGCAATCCACCTAACAATGTTAATAATACAAATGTCATAGAAAAACTGTAGTAGTTGGAGACTTCAATGCTTATTTCTGCACAATTAGTTACAATGATCAAAATGATGTAGGAATAACATTCCAGGATTTTATTGCATCGTACAATATAGAAGTGATCTATTCACCATCAGATTCCCAAACTTATCTCCATTATAATGGCCAGCAACAAACACAGACCAGACAATAGTTTCTTCTGACATCAATATAACATCGAGGAACATCACCGAAGTTGGCACTGGACACTATTAAGAAACTGGCACAAGATGATTTCGAGTTTCACAATTCATCTCCTGATAAATTTAATGAAAAGATTTGTGAAGTAATACTTCATAGCACAAGATGACATATTCCTAAGGGAAAAATCTTTAACTACAAACCAATTTGGAATAAACAATTGGAAAAATTAAAGAAAGATAGAGAGGACGTAAGAAGGTGAGCAGAAGCAACTGAAGATGTCCTTGACATTATTGAATGGAAATGAAAATCGGCAGTTATGAGAAGGAAATTAATACAGGCCAAAAGCTATTGCTTCTCACAATTTATTAGCAAACTCACCTATAGGAAACAAACCAGCAAAGTCTTTAAGTTTATATCTGGTACAGCAAACCTCAAGCTTACAGAGAACCAACCCAGGCAGGAGGAAAGAATATACATGATCACAAAGATCTAGCAACAGCTTATAATAAGTTCTTTACATATCAATTGAAATGTGTAGTGTTTAATGCCCGCTTTCACTACATACGGCACCACAGGCAGTGACACTGATGATACATGAGATGAAGATGGAGCACCGGCGGAATGAGATAGCGAGGGAAACTGGAGGTCCCAGAGAAAACCCGCCCCAGTGCCGTGTTGACCACCACAAATCTCACTTTGTGGTCACCTGGGATCGAACCCAGCCGCCTTGGTGAGAGCCAAGCGGTGTAACCACTGAGCCACGGCGCGTCCTCCACATTGACAAAGGAAGGCCAAGAAACGGGAAAGGAAATTAAAAAAGGTGTTAAAATAGCATGGCAAAATCGAAGTGAGGAAATTTTTAATGCTGATTTCACACTTCATGAACTTCAATGAGCACTAAAGTAACTAAAAAGTAAGAAGAGCCTTGGCTGTAACATGATCCTTGCAGAGTTTCTGAAGAATCTGGGACCATTCGCACAGCACACATTATGCAAACTGTTTAATAAATGTTGAAATGAAGGGTTCCCAGCTGTACTATTGTAATACCAATCTTAAAACCAAAGAAATCAGGAAACTCTATTGCAAATTTCCAACCCGTTTCACTTGCTTCCACTCTCTCCAAGACAATGGAAATAATGGTTAACAATAGACTCTCATATTATTTTGAAACTTACGAAAGTATTTGTCCTTAGCATGCAGATTCGTAAACACCATTCAACAAATCAACAATTGCTCAGGCAAGAAGTTAAAAGCAATTCAACTTTGGCATTCTTTGTGGATTTTAAGGGTCCTTATGACTGTGTGGAGACTAAAACCATTAGATTGCAAAATTGTGGCATTAGTGGTAAAATGCTGAAGCAGTTGTATTTATTAAATTTCAAGGGAGTCGATTAATGACACTAAACAACACTTTTAAATTTCCCAGAGCATGTTTCAGAGGCTATTTTCCTTCATTGTCAATCGGACATCGACTGGTTCTCAATGGTGTAACTGGCAATAGTTTTTCATAGGTCTCCTCTGGTAGTAGTTCGAGAAACTTGCTGAACAAATCTTTCTGAGGGATGTCCAAATTGAATACTTTCTTTCTATTTTTTTGAATTGAAGATTTGTTCCCATGTGGACAGTTCTTTTTTTCCTGTTGTGTGTTTAAGTAATTTTGGTTCTGTATTTATGTTGTGGTTTATTTTTTCCAAAAATGCATGGCAATTGCTGATTTTAATTGTTTGTATTTTGTGTTCCCAAAGTGTTCCTTTGGTTTCTCCATTATAAATTTCACTACAGTCACAGCATTCAATTTGATATATACCAGATTTTTTGCGATATATTCCATCTCAATACTTCCATGAATGGAATTATAGTTGTATTTGTTTGTAAGACTTGAAGCTTTCGCGATAGCGTTATGGATTATGGTTTCACGGGTGATCAGCCGCGTCAAATTGATGAAGATCGAGCTTTCGGCCATTGTGGACTCTATGGCCTTCAGTTCCTGACGCGGCTGATCACCCGTGAGGCTATAATCCATTGTATTTGTAATAATGATATTGTGTGGAGTACGCAAGCCCGACATTTTTTAATGTTATGACTAATGACTTACCAGAAGACAAGGGCATTAAAACTGCTCTAACAAAAGCGTTTTAGCAACCTTAAGGGCTGACGTATGTACATGGAAGACATTACACAATTGATGAACAAGATGTAGAAAATACTGATGTATTATGCGAACAACTTAGGATGTTAAAAGTCAACAAAGCAAATGGGTCGATGGTATGCCAGGGGAGTACTGGAAGATATGGGCAGTTAAGGGAACTCGAAAAGAATAGTAATAAGGCTATTTGATTAAATACTGGTAACGAGAGGGATTTCCAAGATAAGGAAGACAAATATAGTGGTACCACTGCACAAAGGAAAGGGAGATAAAAGCAACCCTATAAACTGTATATATATTGTGACTTTGTGGGTTCGTAAAATTAAAAAGTACAATTACACCACTCAAAAATGTTCTTTATTTCCACCTTATTCCACTGTCACAATTACAATTTCGTAATGTACACAATTACAACTAAGCTAGTTCGTCTTTTCACGTACACTCTGGGCGCTCCTTACACACCGCCCGCTACGACTCACTCAACTCAACTGCCCGTCGCCTCGCTGGTATTGATCGGCGGCCCGAAGTTTCTCGAGATTCCCTTTTATGGAGGGGGAAAGCATTCTCGAAACTTTTTTTTGTCACTGCCTCCCTTGCTCCGCTGCTCACAAAGGCTGCAATATCAAGTAAATAAGACTTCTTACTTCTGTGCTACTTGCCAAGGTATTGATTGCATCCAGAAATTGGATAACAAGATTTTTTTTTGTCTCGGGCCACGGACGGACTGGATGGGCAGTTCACAGGAATAGAGTGGTATGGCTGGTGGTTTTTTTAAGAGAAAGAGGGAGGAAGGGAGGGACAAGGAGAGGGAGGGACAAGGAGAGGGAGGATGGAAGGGAGGAGACCGATTTATATCTTTATTTTATTGTACCTCACTGTTTTACATGTAAGGGAATGATATCGGAAATTGATATTATATTGCCTATATCTCTTAAACGTGCAGTATCCACGGTTTGAAGGGTGCTATTTTCTGAAGCTGGATCATTGTCCATCTCTCTTCGCGTAAAAATCGTCTGAGCCGTGATATCGAACAATCACCCGGCGTGTCCAGTGTGTTTATCCATGTAAATGTACCCATTATCAGCCAGAGCAGTGCACGTTGTAATGAAGGGTTCACCTTAGGAAGATTCAAATGTAATATATCTTCATGTGAAGCATCCCATCTGGCAGGTATCCAACTATTACATTTGTCTAGCACCCAGTTCCATATACCAGCTTTTCCGGAACATACCATTACTCGATGCGGAAGTGAATCTGCTTCCGAGCAAATAGGGCATCTCGGGCAGTTAGCCATTCTGTGGATGTACAGTTTGTCTGCCGTTGGAAGAATTTCATTGACAATTTCGTACGTCACCGCTAACCATGTGGTGTTCAGTTGCTTACAGCCAACACATTTCCATATGCGCTGCCAGGGCAGCTGCGGATATTTTATCTGTACCTGTGGGGTGATTCTAACTGCTTGACGAAGAGAAGCATAAATGTTCTTTACTGTGCACTTATCACCAATCTATTGAGTGCTCCGGGGGTAACCGCTCCAACGCGTAATACGTGTCTCGTAAAATCTCGGGTACCTTGCCTCGTTGTCCTTGGCGCCAAAAATCCATGTGCGTGCGTTGTATCATGGTGTCCACGGGATCACTGATTATTTAGGGCAAGCAGAAGCATTTTGATCATCAACGCTTGCGACTGGAGAGCCACCTCTATTAATCCCCAACCACCTTGCCCCTTCGGGAGACGTAGCTGAACCCGCGCAACACGGTAGAGCTTCCCTGTCCAGATGAAATAGCCCAATAACTGTTCTATCCTCTGGGAATCCCGCTTTGTTGGTGATAGCACGTGTGCAAGGAACCAAATCCTGCTGAGCGCGAAACGGTTGCAATATCGTATACGTTGTACCAAATTCAACATCCGGAGTTTCTGCGTGTGCATCATCCCACGCAGTACATTAATCCGGGTCGTCCAGTTGTATTCCCTCATGTCCGTCTCGCTATCACTAAAGTTAACTCCCAAAATCTTCGTACGCCGCACCATAGGTATTCCTAAGATGGATGTGTCCGGCGGATCTGGTCCAATGGCTAAAATCTCGGACTTCTGCATATTAAATGTCATCCCTGTCGATCCCGCGTACTCTTGTAAACAATCTCTTAAGCGAGGACTGTCTTGGGAGGTGGTAACTATTACCGTAATATCATCTGCGTAGGCCCTCACAACCATTCGCTGCCCATATATCTCAAGTCCATCAAGTGTAGATTGCAGCTGTCGGAGTAGTGGGTCAACATACAGGGAGAATAGCATCATGGACATGGGACATCCTTGTCTGACTGAGCGTTTAATCGGTATAGCAGACGTTAAATATCCATTGCAGAGAACTTTTGACGAGGCACCAGCATACATGGCTCGAATCAGGTAGCAGAGTTTATCAGGCACTTTTAATTCCATCATACGTCTCGACAAACCGTCATGAACAACCCTGTCAAAGGCCCTTTGGAGGTCCAAATTAATAATCGCTGCAGACTGATGTTCTTGTGCGCAATGCAGTATACATCCTCTCAAGGCAGCCAACGTATTTTGCAGGGTCGCTCCCTTCTTTACTGCGGCCTGGAACTCGCTAATGCTATATGGTAGTATCTTTTGCATACGACCAACAATTATTTTAGCGAACAGTTTGTAATCACAGTTTAACAGCGTGATCGGTCGATAATCCTGTAAGGACTTGGGTCTAGCCACCTTCGGAAGTTGTACCACTATCCCATCTGCAAATGTGCGTGGTAAATGCTCTGTATTCCACATTTCCTGAAAGACTTGTAACAGTTCGTTCTGGATGTGACACCAACATTGCTTGTAAAATTCATATGGCAAGCCATCAGGTCCTGGGGAGGCACGCAATTTGGATTTTTGGATTATTTCACGTAACTCTGATTTGGACAGCGACGGCGTGTCCTACCACAATTCTTCGGTAGCTCTGGTAGGAATTTTGACACATATGCCTCTACTTTGTGTGCGAGATCTGCGGGGTCGGTGAATCGTTGTGCGTAGAAGTTGTTCACTTCACGAATAATGTCGGCTGTAGTGGAAACCTCCCGTCCATCTATTTCAAGTTGAGTGATTAGCTTCCGGCGACCATGATTACGTTCCTTTGCCAAATGAAAAAAACTCGCCTGCTCCCCATGCAGCACTTCCTCCGAGTGTACTCTGGCCAAATATCCCTGAAGTTGTTGCGTTTTACGAGCTTTTATGTGTTCTTTGATCTCCCGCACTAGTTGTAGAACATTGTCTCCTTGCTGTTGGCGTACGTGCAGCTCGTGGAGGATTTGGAAGTAATATTCCATGGTTTCTCTTCTGGCCAGCGCTCGACGAACGGCAGCAGCCCGGAAGAAGTTTCGCAATGTAGGTTTGGCTTTACTCACCCACCAGTCGACTTTGTTTGGTGCACGCGCAAAGGATTCCCGCAATCGTGACCAGCAGTCCTGGAAATCAGTCATCACTTCCTCATCCGTAAGCAAGGAGCAGTTAAGTTTCCAGTAACCTCTGCCTCTATTGCAGCTCGCCGCCCTGCCCTCAAGTGCATGTATTAGAGCGTTATGATCACTAAATACCACCGGCATTATTTCTGTGCGCTGAAGGCGGGGTAAGAGTTCAGCCGTAACATACATGCGGTCCAGTCGTGAAGCTGATGGTCCTCTCACGAATGTAAATTGTACTGCTGAGCCGTGCTTATGTTCCCAGGTATCTGTCAGGTGCATTTGTTCTACTAGCTGTTGCAGAGTACTACACCCATTGACGGCACCCCGTTGATCTTTAGCAGCTAAAGTACAATTAAAATCGCCAACCAGGACGAACGGTGCACTTGATGGAATATGGGTCAAGATGTCTTTCCTAAAAAAATTTCTCGCTGCTTTCGTTTATTACTGCCCGCAGGGGCGTAAATGTTCACCAAGGTAATGCCCTCATAAACTGCTGAGATGGCTCTACCAGAGGGATGGAGCACGAAATTATGTAGTTGAAACCTTGACGATACACAATAGCCGTACCGGTACCTTCCGGCCCAAGATTCGTCTCGTACTCGTAGCCATATAAGAAGTCCATATTACCAATATTCACCTCCTGCAAAAAGCAGATATCTATGTCATGATTTATCAAGAAGTCCCTTAAGAGCTGCTGTTTGACCACCTGTCGCAGACCATTAACATTAAGCGAAGCCCAGATTTGCGCACCTATCGGCATTCAATGGGCTAGGAGCACATCCTTAGTAATGCCAGGATTTCGAAGAACCAGGAACCACTTTAATATCAGTTGAGCCTCCTTGAACAATGCCTGGGCGCGAATCCTCTTTGGTAAGTTTAGCTGAACGTAGTTCTTCTTCATATCCATCACCATCATCCACTGCCGGCCGCTTGCCTGAGTCTACCTCTTTCCCTTGGATGGGAACCGGTGGACTACCTTTCAGGTGTAGCACATCCGGAGGTTGCTGTCTTGGTGGAATACCTTGCACTTCCATCCTCCTGTGCTGACTTCTTAATCGAGAGTCGCGACCCGACAATGTAATGCCAAACTTCTGTCTTAACTGAGCTATTTCAGTAGCAGATACCTCTACTTCTTCATCACTTACAACCTCCATACCACCGTCCCGAGAACCCTCAGCTGGAGCAGTAACAGCAGATATTTCAGGGGCATCCTGTGTCTCAACCATAGGCGTGATATCGTTGGCCACTGCAGACTTTTCGGACTCCGCCGGCTCTCTCGTCAGCTCCACTACTACCGGACCATTGTCTGCCTGTTGTGTAGGTTGCTCCGACGGCTGGTCTTCTGTGGACGTACTCGTCGAACCTGCTGCATGCTCTCTACCGACAGCAGCAGCATATGAGTTAGCACCTGCTGCGACACTGAAGGTCACTGGACGATTCCGTGGGTTGATGGGTAACCGCGTAGCACGAAGGGGGCACTCAGCTTTCAGGTGGGTAGTGGCATGACAGAGATGACAAGCTTGCGGTTGACCGATGTAACTGATTCCAATCAAATAGGTATCGATAACCAAGCTAGCAGGTATGTTGCGTTTTAGTCCCATCTTCATAGCAATCACTCCATTGTTAGTCGGAAGAAGATACTGGGAGCTCCCTTGCTCTCTGCGTATGTCATACACTCTACCGTATTGGCTCAGCTGCTGCGACAACACAGCGAGGGGAACCTCCGAAGGTAAATTGAACACTAACATTCACTGTTTGGTGATCACCCGGTGTAATGCGTAACTTTGCCGTTTCTCCAGAGGCGTAGGTAAAGGTTTGCTCATCTTGATAACGGGCTAGGATATTATCGTATAATACCCCCGAAATCACCTTCACATATATAGCACGTTCTCTTGTGTGCAGCTGGAGCGTGTCAACTTGATCCACTTGTAATCCCATGAAGTTTACAAGCCACTGGTGTATTTCTAATGCAGTAGGTTTACTTGCCGTTGCTTCAAATTGGATTTTTAGTGTATTCACACGTTTGTACATCGCCATGATTACTTTTTCAACTCAAAACCGAACAGGTATAAATGTACCCAATTCAACAAAACTACGCGCGAAGCGCTGAACTGTACACACGACAACACAAACAAAGCCCGCTCTGCCTGGCGTTTACTACCGTACACAGCGTAAAGACAACCTCGCGGTATGCCAGTCACCGCACAACTGAAGCTTCGTGCTCCTTCGAGCGATAGGAGGAGGGGGAACGAAGACTCAGCTACCCTACAGTCTCCCCTCCTTCCACCGGCCTTCATTTATTGATCGGCATCGTGAGCTTGCCGCGTGGGTAACAATATATAACCTGACGAGTCTCCAGTTTACCTGCTTAGGCTCACAATGTAATCGTTATGTGACAATAAATATTCTATTCTATAAGCCTATTTTCTACCTTAAGGAAGATCTTCACTGAGACAGTGCGTTCCCTGAGTGACCGACCCGCCCCTCGGTGACACTAACGGCTGATATCCGGCGTCTGCCCGCAAGAATTATGTCTCAGGTCCGGCAGGTAACGTGTACGGAACTCTGAACTACCCGTTCTAATTTACATTAGGCTTACCTGAATCACAATAGATGTTGAAAGTGATGACCTTCGACGCGAATACTTTCCCTGTATCTTCGGAAACAGTTCTGGTTCACTGCAAGAAGCTCATTTTGACTGATTGTACTTCTCTCGTGGTGTCCTTCAATTCTTGTAACGTGTGCGATTGGATGCGTACAATTTATTCTTTAACGTTCTCCATAAATAAAATTTACATGGTGGTCGTGGAACGAGATGGCCACAATTCTCGACTTATTATTCTGTCACCATATACACTGCTCAATTAATGTATAGAATTCCCAGCAGTGTGCGCTGTAGCTGAGTCATGCTGAAACTACCCCTACACAATCGTTCATCTCTTGTTAGTTGCGACAAAAATCCAAAATGGAATTTACATAAACGTGTGAATCAACTCTTGTGTCGAAGAATATGGGATCGATAATTCTACGCGTACTTACTGCACAACAAACCCCAACTTCTGCAGCGGGGTAAGGAATGTCATGAATAATATGGGCTCCTTCTGCAGCCCAGTATCTATTATTTTGGGTGGAAACGTGACCTTGAAGATAAAAGCACACTTCATGAGTGAAGAACGTCAAAAGTGGGTCCACGTCACCATCATAAATGAAGTGTAAAAATCGACTGCAATAATTAACCCTAGGTACAGAATTCTGTGCTCATAAAGAATATAAAAATAATTGATAGGAAAGCATCGTGAACAAATTCAAATAGTAAATGGCTAAGTTTCAAATTTATTGAAATACTGCGCAAGATTTATCAGCAAAATAAGTTTAATGATTATGGTTTTTAAAAAATTATATAGATAGCGGAGAGACGAGAAATGGGAGATAAATGGAAGTGAAAGAGGTATCGTAAACATATTTGATTATCTGGTGATAGGGCTGAGTTGTATGGTGGGTGAACTGTACAAAATATTTTGGTTTTAGCAAAAGGTAAAATGGCCATGCGTGTTGTAAGAGCATATTTAAGGAAAGTACCTCACATTAATAACAAGTGTCTTGGAATTATCTATGCTGCCATATTTTCTCAGGGGTAATGATATATTGTCGTGAACTCGTATCTACGATCGCGTGGCTTGTTTACACAAAAGAAACTGATAGGCGGGCAGTGTGAAAACCAAGAGCCCGCTGACAAAGATAACAGGCAAATAAGGGTCTGCCGAGGCAAACTGAGATAAATAGAAATTTCTGGACTGATAGACATTGTTCGGGTTCTGATTTAGTTTAGGACAATCTAGAATTATCAATGCAGGTATTTAAAGAGGCAACGACTGGCCAGTAGTTGAGTAGAGCTGTGAAATGAGAGACAGCCAGCTGTGTAACGAGAGCTAATGATGTAATCTGCGGTTACTGTTTGTTATAGTGATCGACCTTGGTGCTGTAGATTGTGATATGTGATGTAATTCCGCTGCTATGCAGAGTGTATTCCTACGCAAATAAAGAAATTTAGAATATCGGCAAATTGGACTTTTAATTCTACGAAACCACAAAGTCACAATATTTATATAGAGTAGCCAATTTGGCGGAACGTAACGATAGTAAGGAATGTTTTCGCATGCAAATGGGAAGAGTCTCAGGTACAAAATGTTAGGGAATTGATGAAATAGATAGATATGGCAGGGGTAAATACATGAAGACAGATGAGAAATATTCATTCATACTGTGACTTTGTGGGTTCGTGGAATAAAAAGTCCAATTGCACCACTCAAAAATCTTCTTTATTTCCACCGACTTACAGTTAAGCACTTGCCAATTACACAGAAATACGTGCTGCACACAATTACAATTTACCCGTTCGTCCGTTACAACTTCACTTGTACTCGCGATTACATAAACTCCGATACTCATACACAGTTCGTACAGCCTTCCGTTGCACAATCCTTTCGTTCATTAACACGTCACTGACTGACTCTCACACCAAGAACTGCGACTGTCTTCTCGCTCACACTCACTAACCAACTGATTGACCAACTTAACACAGCACAACAACTGACTGACTAACTAACTAACTCCGTCGTTCTGTAACCCTCTTTATATCGGAATATCCCGCCTTCTGGTGTTTACAGGATTGTTCTGGTAACAGAAAGATCGAGAAACAGGTGGAAGGAAAACAGACGCACAATTATGTTTCTTTCCGACCACTGGCTGTCACCACTATAAGACAAACGAGGGAGAGGTGTGGCTAACGCGGTCCTCCCCTACCTTCCGTTCCCAGCTGGTTACAGGATGCTCCAACGCTCCTGTTACAATAATATAACATTTAGGTCTTTTAGTCTGTCTACGGTGATTAGTCTGAATGTAAATATCTTTATGCTCTGTATAATACTTAAGGGCGAGTTCATAAAAATGACTTTAAATTGTAACAACAGCTTCCTCTCTCACCTGGTCATTCCGTGTTTAAAATATCTAAATATATTTGCTTATAATCTATATTCTCTGTGATTTGGTTTCTCTTTCTGAATTGAAGCTCTTTGAAACAGCAGACTAACCAAGTAAACATCTGAAGAATTAGATATGTTTAGTTGTGATATAATTGTTTCATTGTGGTTATTCCATTTCAACAACTGTGGTCGTCGTTTTGTGTTAAGATATATTTACTTATTTCTGTAAGTAAAGTTTTGCCTTCACACTGCTATACTCATATTACTAAGCGATAAGTTTTATGGGACACAATGCATAATTCTCGTGTCAAAATATTTTTCCTTCAGTGGAATCAAGCACAACTACAGAGAACTTGTATTTCTATTGAAGTTTAATGCGGTTCAAATCCTAATTTATATATAAGGTAAACTCAACTACAATACGGACGGACACGAATGCAATCAAAATATCAAAGGTAGAAGTTTAGAAAATGTGAACATTTGCGAGGGCTAGTTCCCTAACGCCGTTCTATTTAAAATGGTTTCTTCTTTAGCAGATCATAGTGGAATGTCCATCCAGCTGTAACTAAGGCACTGGCTTAGAAGAAATTTTCAACCCAAATGTGGTTCGCAACGTCATGTCTTGAGCGTTGCCAACTTCCACAGCATGTTGTCGCGGAAGGTACCGATATTATCTAAACAAAGCAGCGATACTATAATACGCAAGGAAACTGACGTAAAGAAACTGTAGCATTGCCAGTGGGTATTTACCATAGTTTATTTATTTATTTATTGTTATCTGAAAAGGTTCCCAGAGCCATAGTTCATGCTAGGGAACAGTACAAAAATATATAAAATGATGGCAAACAGCCCTTAACAATGCTTATATTACATTTTTAGAGTAGGAATGAATTACCGTACAAGAATAACATATATGAAACATACAAAGATACAGACATTCACTATAACTCAAGAAATAATAGTAACAAAGAACTTACAGAAAAATAGAAGCTACATATTCTATGGGACATTAATCCATATTAATTTTTAAACAGTTCAGCTTTCAAACCAGCTATAAATGTGTAACACTTTATCAGCTATCAATATATGCCTTCAGTAAATTTTCAGCAACTTTCCTTTTAAAATCTTTTATGTTCCTGCAGCCTTTCAGTTCCAGTGGCAGCGCATTATATAAGTTGATAACGTGTGAGGTTAAGCTGTTCAGGCCATAAGTAGAAATGTTCACTGTTGGTTTTGTTAAGTTTCCTTTATTTCTTGTATTATATATGTGAGGAGCTTTCAAATGTTAGATTGGACTTCAGAAGATTATTTTTTATTTTGTGGAGATATATTAGCAAGGACAACTCTATGTTTAGTTGTAATGGTAAAATGTTAGTTACATGGTAGAGTGTTTTTGTGTTTGTTCTAAAGGGTAGATTGTAGATTATTTTCAAGGCACGATTTTGAAGTACTTCGAGGTCATGAATTAAATATTTAACAGAGTTACCCCATAAGATGTTTAAGTAATCCAAATGAGATTGAGTTAAAGCATGGTAGATACTTCGTAAATTATTTACACTGAATCCTTTGAATTTCAGCCTGTGAATTACAGCTAACACAGGAAGAATCTTATTTTATACATGCATGATATGGTCCTTCCATGTGAGCGTACTGTCTAGAAGCAAACCTAGATATGTGATTTTTGTTACTCTTTCAATCACTGCATTATCAACATGTATCTTGTTATTTACTACTGGTACGTATGATCTTTTATGAAATAACATATATTTTGTTTTACAGACATTTAATGTTAACTTATTGCCCTTAAACCAGCTATTCAGTGCATTTAGGTCTTGCTGTATGTCATATATCAACTGGTGCTCAGAGTTATCTGTATATAACAAACATATATCATCAGCAAACATAGTCAATTTACCTTTTAGTCTTAAACATCCTATGTCATTTATAAAAATTAGGAATAATATAGGACCTAATACAGAACCTTGTGGAACACCATGATGAATTACTGACAGAGAACTGGAAATGTTGTTCATATTTACAAATTGTTTCCTATTACTGAGATAATTCTGAAACCAGTTGAGAGGAAGTCCTCTTACACCAGCATGCTCAAGATTATTTAGTAATAAAGTATGATCTACAGTGTCAAAAGCATTTTTTAGGTCAATAAATAAACCAGCAGCTAAACGATTTCTATCCAGAGCTCTTTGAATAGGTACGATAATATCTACCGTGGCAGCAAGAGTACTAGATTTGTTAATAAATCCATACTGATGATTGTGAAAAAAGTTGTGTTTTTCTAGATACTGTAATAACCTAACTTTTACTACTTTTTCCAGAATTTTGGCAAATACAGGAATAACACTTATTGGTCTGTAATTATCCATAATTACTCTATCACCTGTCTTATAAATTGGGACAACTCGTGTGATTTTACAACCATCAGGTACTGAACCTGGACTAAGTGATAAATTAATAAAGGTTACAATGTGTGGAACCAAACTGTAGTTGCACTTTGTTAACAATCCATTTGATAAAATATTATCTGTTTTATTACCTTTGTTTTTTATTGTTGCTATCATTTTTAGAACCTCATTATTATCTGTTGGATATAGAAAAAGACTATTTGGTACTGAACTATAAGGTGGTGGAGTATATTGTGTAGTTCTACATATCTTCACCAACTGATCAGCTATATTTACAAAGTATTGGTTAAAAGATTCACATATTTCTAATTGATTTACTATGTTTTGATTACCTACCATTATTGTTTCTATTTGATTGGAATGTACTGGGGTTTTATTTCTTAAGATTCCATTTATTGTCATCCATACCTTTTTTGGATCATAGAAGTTATTCAGTTTATTTGAGTAATATGCTTCTTGAAGTTCCCTTTTCATTTTAGTTACTTCATTTGCACACTTTTTGTACAGTTCAATTGCTATCGGAGAGGGAAATTTGCATTTTGTTTTGCTATACAGTAGGTTTTTCTTTTTAACTAGAGCCAAAAAGTTACTATTAACCCATGGTTTATGTGTTAGTTTATTTTACACAACCTTTCTGCACCTGTAGGAGCAGACTGAAACCCCTTTCTTTATAAACTGCATTAATGAGTTATACTATTCATTAGGGTCATTTGTGACACAGTTAAATCCAGTATTTTGTATAAATAAGGAAAGTCTATTATGCTTTATAGTGTTAAATTCTTGAATTGACATTCTGGTATTGATATACTTATCATGAAGGGCCTTGCAAAGATGTTCTTTTATGTCGATTATAAGTATGTTATGGTCACTGATATCATGCATTATGTTTAGATATCATTGTTATTGATAAGTACATGGTCAATTAGCGTAGCTGAGCTTTTGCCTATTCTTGTTGGATATATTTTATTACCTTGTATAAAATTGAAACTTGTAATTAGTGTATTATAGTTATCAAGACTTTTACTCTGAGTGAGGTAATTAATATTTACATCGCCTATGATCATGGCTGATTTTGCAAGCTTCCTACACAGTACAGTTTCCATATCAGTGAGAAAGTTGCCAGTATTTTGATCATTAGGATTATAAACTGCAATGATATCAAGTGTTATTAGATCCCTTTTCAGGTTTATGTGCAGGATACTGTGGTCACTGTTTACTATGTTTTGTACAGACGTTTTCCATACATCTCTAATATACACTGAAATTCCACCTCCTGTCATTTTCCTTATAACATGATGTGCATAAAAAATTTTTATATTAAAAAAATTAATTATGTTTTCCCTGAGCAAGTTTTCTGCTATAACAATTACATCTATTTTAGTTATTGTTGCCACAAGAAGCTCAATATCATCTAATTTGTTTACAATAGACCTAGCATTCAGGTACACAATTCTTACCTTTGGGCTCGGTTGATCTCTTGTAATGTTTAAATAATCATCTACAGAATCATATTTGAACTCACCTATAATGTTATCACAACCACACATGAAAGGTACAAATATTGCACTTCATCACAAAATAGAAACCTAAGACACTGCACTTCACTGAGCTTCTCTTGTTTCGTTCTGCACTGCTGCTGTGGTTTTTGTATTATTTGAGGTTATCTTGTTTTCATATGCCAGAAGGTGATTCTTCCCCATGATCCTTATTGAAGGTCCAAACTGTTTTTCTCGTATGAAGATTTTGCCATCCCTGGTCCATGCTCGTACTATCTTCCCTTCTTTCCTTAAATCCCTTGTTATTTACTGACTTGCAATATTACTTAATTTTATTATATATCCTTATTGTTTCAAGCATCATTCACTTATATATGTGTATCGCTATGCATTTATTATTTAGTTGTAATAATATTTCCTTGTATTTTCATGCTTTGTTATTATTCTCTGTAGCACATTTTATGAATACCAACTGTATCAGTTTTCCCTATATTTACAATGAAATACAGAGGAGTGTCACAAGCAAAGAAACATGAACTACTAAAATTATAGATGGTCATAATATTGATACGTTAACAATTCATGACAAAATTTAACATTAAAACAACTAAAGTATTACCAGTACCAGAATTTTAGTATATAATTACTTCATAAAGGATGACAAACAATCAATTTTACTCTAGTTTGAGTTCGAAAAGATCTTACAGAAGGGGAATATACATTTTTAAATAGAAATGGCCAGAGTGTGATGGATATTTTAATGTGCTCACTGGGAATTGACAACTGGGTATTAGATTTTGAGGTTGTAAATTAAATAACATCTAGTTTTCATTTTCCAGTGAGAGATTAAAATTAGGAGAAATTAGTAGCAAAATGGCAGTAGTAGATACAAATTGTTACAGAGTGGTGGAAATTTATAAATGGAGAGAAGAAAAGCACGAAATGTTTTGCAAGGAGTTAAATTCAGAATGTGCGGAAAATATTACAAGTGAGTAGATAGTTTAGTGAATACCAATAAAATAGAACAAGCTGTAGAAGCATTAGAATATACTGTGAAAAAAGCTGGGGATGAATGATGTCAGTGGGTTTGAAATATAATAGTAGGCATTGGTTTGATAAGTGTCAAAGGGCTAAAATGAGAGTAAGACAAGAGTTGAGGAATTGGAGGCATTCAGGGGAGAAAGAGGAGAGAGAAAACTTTTTAGTATTAAAATGGGCATATAGATGTCTGATAGAAGAAAAGAAGAGGGAGTGGGGCTTAAGAGTAGGTAGAATATTAAGTGAAGCAGAAAAAACCCATGATAGAAAAAGATATGGTCAGTTAATAAAAAGTTTACATAACGAGGGGGCAGGAAAGGGGATCTAAGAGCAGACAAATGGTGTTTACATTTTCAAAATTTGTTAGGGCAGTCTTACATACAGGGAATAGATAAAATAAGACTTGAAGCTTTCCTAACGATGAATGTGCTCACTTTCTTCTCGGGCAGCCAGCCAGGTGAAAAGATGATTAGATATCAATGTTTCGGGAGTGTGCGTCACTCCCATCATCAGGATATTTGTAAAATGTTATTACCACAAATGAAACACTGGATATAACACATCTATAAACAAAGACAAAACATTATCAAAATTCGCATTACTGAACAAAAGACTGTTTTCAGTAAATTAAATGCCAGGTCAGATGGCGTGAGTGTAGAAAATTGTGTCAAAGAAACGTAAGGACTTAACTTGATTATCAAGCTGTATTGATCTTTGCTTCTTAAATCCATTTACCAGCAATCTATCTGGTAGAATCAGCAGAATTCTCACCACATACAACATCAGAACCATCTACAAGCCACTTCCGAAGATTAAACATCTGTTGATACCAGTGAAAGACAAAGTAGACTTCCAAGTTCCGGGAGTGTACCGCATTCCCTGTGAATGTGGGACACCGTGTATAGGACAAACCGGAAGGACCATCACTACTAGAATAACCGAACATGAACGGAGCATTCGTTTAATACAACCTGAGAAGTCTGGGCTGGCAGAGCATTGTTTTGATAACGACCATAGAGCCAACTTTCGGGAGACGACCATCTTGGCAAAATGCAACAGTTACTGGGAGCAGAGAGTTAAGGAAGCTTAGGCGATTTCCTCTGACAGGAGCACGCTTAATCGTGATGCTGGATTTCAGTTCAGCTTCTCTTGGAAACCGGCCTTAAAAATGGAAATCTGTTGATTTAAGAAGCAAAGATCAATACAGCTTGATAATCAAGTTAAGTAGTTACATCTCTTTGACACAATTTTCTATACTCACGCCATCTCCTGACCTGGCATTTAATTTCCTGAAAACAGTCTTTTGTTCAGTAATGCGAATTTTGATAGTGTTTTATCTTTGTTTATAGTTGTGTTATATCCAGTGTTTCATCTATGGTTATAACATTTTATAAATAACCTGATGGTAGGAGAGATGCACACTCCTGAAACATCGACATCTAATCATCTTTTCACCTCATTGGCTGCCCGTGAAGAAAGTGAGGGAATAGATAGTTGATTGCAGGGGAGCCAATACACAATTAAGGAATTAGATGGAGAAATTACAGATGTATGATGTGAACAAATAAAGAAGTTAAAAACCAATAAAGCAAGTGGTATTCCAGGGGAGTTATGGAAGGTATGGGCTGTTGAGGGAACTTGAACAAAAACAGTAATAAGGCTGAAATATGAGCTGAATCTTTCCTGGCGGCGTATATGTTCTAGACATTCTCGGGCTTTGAGCCAGGTAAGTAGATGTTGAGATATCGACGTTTCGGGAGCTTACATCTCTCCCATCTTAAGTCATTCAACATCCTGAAAATGGGAGAGATGTACGCTCCCGAAACGTCGATGTCTCAACATCTACTTACCTGGCTCGAAGCCCAAGAACGTCTAGAACAGTAATAAGGCTATTTAATAAAATATTGGAAATGAGAGAGATTCCCAAGAAGTGGAGGACAAGCAAAAAGAGCAACCCTGCAAATTATAGGGGGATTGACCTACTGTCTATCTTAGGGAAGATGTTTACAGGTATTTTAGCAAACAGGTTGCAGAAGTGGGTAGAGAAGGAGAAGTTATCAGAATTTCAAGGCAGGATTTAATTTAGACCAGGGAGGAGAACAGCAGATAATATTTTTATAATCAAAACAATTGTAGATAAATATATATGTATTAAAAGGGGAAGGGTGTACTGGCATTTGTTGATTTGGAAAAAGCGTTCAATACAATTGACAGAAAAGCATTGTTGGATAAAATTAATTAGTAAATAAGTTGCAAATTTATTGAAATATTACAAAAGATATATATGGAAAATTAGTTTTGTATTAAACTGATTGCCTACAGAGTAAGGTGGGGTAAGGCAGGGATGTAAACTGAGTGCTGTGTTATTCTAGAGGAGATTTCCAAAAATAGAGTACATTCACCAGTTATTTATAATAAAGAAATCCCAGGATTATTATTTGCAGATGACTTAGTACAGAATGGCCATTGGATCTCCGGCTCTGATGTTTTGCGGCTGCAAGAGGTGGAGGGGGAAGGTTAATAGTACCAACATACACTAATGAGCAATTGAAAACATATCCTCAAAATTATCTTGAGAATGAAAATATAGGACTATATTAGCTTTGAAACATTGAAATCCAACTTGCAATTTCATTACCATGCAAGATATTCATTAAAACACCACTATTCAAATATTTCGTTCACACCTTACATGCATACTAACTGCTTCTGTTGGTAGTACTGGGAATCTCTACATCCGGTGTTGTGGTCAGGAAGTTAGCATTGCTGCTGCTAGGCGGCTTCCGAACCCAATTGTGGCCCGCCTCGGTAGCGTAGATGGTAGCGTGTCTGCCTCACGTTCAAGAAGTCCCGAGTTCGAATCTCGGTCAGGGTGAGTTACCTGGATAAGGTTTTTCTGGGGTTTTCCCTTATCCTTAGAGACGAATGTTGGGTAACTCTAAGCTCCATGGACCCTGGTCTCATTTGAGCATCATTTCATCCAATTCATTCACCATCCGATATGACTTAACGTTGGAGGACGTAAATTGCACAAAACAAACAACAAACGAACCCAATTGTGTGTTGCCAGGTTAAATTTGTTTGAACCACGTGGCTTTAGTTGCTTGCACTGGTGAACTTTCTTTGGTATTTTGTGCATGTGTGAATTCTGATTTTTAGTGTTCATAAGTTCTATTATTATCGCTATTATAATAATATGGCTACTGGTTCGTGAAATATGCAAATGTGTGAAATATTTAAAATACGCATGTTCCTCTGCTTGAAATTCCCGCTAAAGAACTAGCAACAGCCTGTTTCCTCCTCTCGAGAAATGTCAGAGCCGGAGAATGAGCGGCTGAACTGTAGTTGGTTCCAAATCATTGGAGGGTTGAGAAGAGTGATTGAGGCAGTAAGCAGTTACTGTAAAATACAGGGGGGTTAAAAGTAAATGAAAAGAAAACAGAGATCATGGTTTTTAAAAACGGATATAGACTGCAAAAAAAATGAGAAATGGGAAATAAATGGAAGAGAAATAGTGGTCATTAAGAGATTTGACATGGATGAAACATGGACAGAGCTGGACTTTATTAACAGATCCTTTTGTAGATATATTCTAGGCTTGCCAGTAGCCTCACCTGGCGGGGCAGCACAACTTGAGTTAGAAAGACACTCAACTAAAGTCAAAATTGTCTCAAGAGTAATGAAATATTTGTATAGAGTTGCTAACATGGAAGATAACAATATGATAAAGGAATGCTTACTTGTGCAAATGAGAAGCGAATGGAAAGGAGCTTGGACACAAAAGGTAAAGGAATTGATGGAGCAGACAGGTATGGGACATTTTTGGGGGAATGGGGAATACTGTTACAGAGGCTTTTGGAAATAAGTAGAATCAAGATTGGAAGATATGGATAGTCAAGTTATTTTTACTAGTACAAGAGAGAAAAGCTGATTGAGGATATTGTGACTTTGTGAAATTAAAAGTCCAGGTTTCAAACACTAAAAATTGCTCTTTATTTCCGTAGAAACACTCTAGTCAATCTGACAGTCCAGAATTATGTCACATGCACAATACAACTTGCAAGGTCAATGGTCACATATACAGCTCACACAGCTGTTCATGCATGCGAGTTCAATTAACGACTGTCTGTCAGTGGCAGGTGGTGGCTCCTTTTATAGCTACTCACTATACAACAGCAAAAATATCATCAACATATCCAAAGAAATCTTGCAAGATCCTTACTCAGGATACGGAATTGCAATTGTCACTATTCAGCAAAAGAAAAATTTAACTCCTATCAACTATATACCCAAATGGAACCTTAAAAATAGACTGAAAAGATTTTACAAATGAATTAGAAAGCAAATTTGAAACAGCAATATATTAATAAGCAAACTCAGATGTTTTTGAGTTTGATTTATGAGTCACTATGTTTACACTCAAACTTCACTTACTTGTTTTATATAACTGAAACGTTTTCAAGATCATTCGATCTCATCCTCAGCTGTTTGGTGACTAAATGAACATTCCTCTTCTTCCGATATATTAAACAAAGATTTATGTGATGCAATTTTATAGACAGCAGACAAATACATACAAAGAGGATTAAGTAAATACTATAAACCTTTTTGGAATTCACAATTAGACAAAATGAAGAAAGAAAGACCTAGCTAGAATTGCAGCAGAAAAATCTAAAGATCAGAAAGAAGTACAAAATAGGAGGAAATTGACTGCTCAGTTCAAAAAAAATTAATAACTCAAAAAGAACTTTTTTAATAATTTTAATAAAACTGTAGCTAACCAAGCAACTTAACATATTACCCCAAATTGCCATTGTCTATACCTTTTTATTCTGTCTGTACCATTTATTGAAATGTAAGGTAGTTTCAGTTATATACGAGCAAACTCGTGGAAATATCTCATGTTACTAATAATGGTTTCTTTGTTCACAGACCTGCTACTGAAGATTAATAACTGAACTGTTCAAAAGCAAGAACTGTAGTAAAATGGATATCAAAAAGGAAATCAAACAAGAGTATAGTTTCCTGGAACTTTGCTCACAGAATGGGGAAGACTGTTGTTCCAAAAATTCTTTAAAGAAAGTTAAGAGTGAAACTGTGACAAGAGGCAGTAACTGTGATAAAGATATCAAACTAGAAATTGAAGAAGCTGAACTTTCCAACTCTTGTTTACAGAATGAACTTTTTTCAGAATACCGGGTTATGGCATGTAATGAACGCATCCAAAACTGTGAAATTGACTCGTTAGAAACAACTTTGACTAGAACTCAGGATATTTGTGATGACAGTAAGGTAAGTTCTGCAGAAAAAGTGCATCACAATTCCTTTTTTCTCTAATAGTTTCTAATGTGCAATACGAATATATGATTTATAAGTAAATATTATAGAAAGAAAGCCTTAGAATAAAAGAAAATAGAATTAATCACATTATGAAAATTCACAATGTTAATACCAATGTTGCATTTTCAAATTAGCATTTTAAAATATTTTGTGCTCAAGTTATTCTTGGGAAGCAAGCCAGGTGAAAAAACGATTATAAACATAAACAGAGCATTCGTTTAATGCATCCTGAGAAGTCTGGACTGGCAGAGCATTGTTTTGATAACGAACATAGAGACAACTTTTGGAAGACGTCCATCTTGGCAAAGTGCAACAGTTACTAGAAGCGGAGAGTTAAAGGGGTTTTGGCCATTTCCTCCGAGAGGAGCATGCTTAACAATGATGCTGGATTTCAGTTCAGCTCCTCTTGGAAACTGGCCTTAAAAATGGAAATCCGTCGATTTAAGAAGCAAAGATCAAGCTTGATAATCAAGTTAAGTAGTTACGTTTCTTTGACCCAATTAATTTTTTATACTCATGCCATCTCCTGACCTGGCATTTAATTTACTGAAGACAGTCTTTTGTTTAATAATGCAAATTTTGATAGTGTTTTGTCTTTGTTCATATTTGTGTTATATCTAGTGATTCATTTGTTATAACATTTAATAAATATCTTGATGGGAGAGATGCACAGTTCCGAAACGTCAGTTTCTAATCGTCTTTTCTCCTGGCTTGCTTCCCGAGAACAACTTGAGCATATTCGTCGCCAGGAAAGCTTCAGGTCGTAAATATTTTGTGGTTGGTTTTTTCAGACTACATGACTACAGCATGACCAATAACACTGCTCAACAAAATGAGGGAAAATTTACTCATGACAAATATAAAACCATTATTCTGTATTATTTTTTGCTGCTGATTTCACATGAGTTTAGTTTTACTGTAGCCAGTCTTTTTTCAGAAAAACCGATTGGTCGAAATTAAACTAAATTATCCAGATATCAATGCATATACCAATAAGTTTTACGAAACATGTTCTGAAACAAAATTCCATTTAAAAACATGGTGAACATGCCTGTCTCTTGTATGATTTGTTTGGTAAAATGCATCCCTGTACAGCATCCAGCTTAGTCAGAAGGACATGACAATACCAGAAACTCGGGTAACGATTTTCTACTCTCCTGCTGTCTTAAGAAGCACACTTTCCTGTGAACAATTCTGCGAACAGCTCCTCCACATGATCGTAGTGAATGCTGTCATTTTTCTGAGAACAAAGTACTCAACTTAAAATAGTGCCATCTTTTCTTAAGGTTATTACTTGTAAAATACGCTAAGGGGTATGTTTAATTGTAGCATTGCAGTGAGATGTATTTTTACAGTCGTTCAGAAATATACATATGTCCTATTACAAGAAATAAGCTGCTAACTGTAGCATAACCCATTAATGCCCGATTTCACCAACAGATGTAAAAGTCTGCGTTAACAAATGTAACGTAACAATTGTAACAGCACTAACAAAGCTGTTAAATTTCTTGCATTTCACCTATTTACTGAAAATGTTAACACACACATGTTAACGCCAAGAAACTTTAAATATTACAGCTATAGAAGGCTATGGATGAGTTGTATTACTTTCTGAATGTACTGCAATGCGCTTTTGATTTCATTCTCGTCTGCACCGCAGTCAGCACACAGCTAAAAAATGGTGGATAAACAATATCATAAACAAAAGCCGTGAAACTAATTTAACAGCGATGGAGAAAGAATTCTTAATTGAATTAGTAATGAAGTATTAGGATATTGTGGAAAATAGGATGGATGCGGTGCATGTAAAAGAGAAAGATGTCACGTGGGAAACAATTGGAAACAAATTTAATTCAAATGCATGTATCAGTACTAGAAACACGAAACGTATTATGTAAATTTAAAACGAGGTGTAAAGAAGTACATGTGACGAGTGACTTGAACATTTCAAGACGGGAGGTATACAGTGTATTACCCACATAATTCAGTGAATTATAAAATCGGGAAGTTATTAATACTTGATGCAAAGGCGAGATCTGCATGTTCCTTTCGATGCATGTTCTAACTCAGTATTATGTAAATTTAAAATGAAGAGCAAAGGACAAGTGACGAGTGACTTGAATGTTTCAAGATGGGAGGTGGACAGTGTATTATCCACATAATTCAGTGAATTATAAAATTGCAAAATTATTAATACTTGAAGCAAAGGCGAGATCGGTATATTCCTTTTGATGCATGTTCTAACCTCTCTTGTACTTCCGCAGTAACCTTCATAGCAACTTGTTTGGATAGTCTATACCTCTGTAGAAAATTTTCTTCTGATAGTTCCGCAAAATAATTTCTCCTCATATGCCGTATTCTATTACGAGTTATTTAGACAGTCTTAAATATAGCAAATTGACGACAACAGCTGTGTTCACGTCCGCCATCTTGACTGTTTACAATTCTTAAGGACTTAACATTTGAAATTGGACTTGTCAGTTTAACAAGAGATTTAACACGAGTTTTAAGCTAACAATTTTTGTTATAACTATTGTTAAACCCATCTTAAGTCTTAACATCTGTTGGTGAAATCAGGCATAAGTGTATAATTTATTGTAAAGTGCATACTTTTTTTTTGACAATGAGCCACCTACCATAAAGAAAGTGTTAAATGCTGTCAACAGTAACCCTGATTTACCAACTTTTAACCACACAAACTTCCATTCATTGCTTTTAGAAATTGGATTTTTGTTTGTGAAATGAAGTGTCAACATAATTGTAGATTAGTTGAACTGATTAAACTGGTTCAGAACGTAATGGATAACAACGAAAATAAGTATGTGATAGATGACCTAGCAAAAAAGTCTCTTCATTGTAGTAAGGCTGCCCCGTATCATAGTAAACTGAATCCCATTGAGCTTGTGCGGAGTATTGTTAAAAAGTAAAACTTTCAAACTGAAAGAGGTGTGTCAGCTTTTAGATGAAGCATTGACTCAGGTGAAGGCAGAAATGTGGCAGGCCGATATCAGGCATGTAAACAAAGAAGAAGAAAAAGTGTCGCAACTGGGCTGTCTCACTGCTACTGTCATCAATAGTTTGGTGATAAACTTAGGTGATGACAGTTCAGGGTTATCCTCAGATTCCGACCTGGGAATTGCAGCATTACCTGCCAGCATTGACGGCTCTGAATATCACTAATGTATGTACAAAAGTGTTTGTTTGAAGGTGTTCGCTTTAATGTTACATTGTTGATACGTTTCTCAGTATTTGTTTAATATTGTGACTTTGTGGGTTCGTGAAATAACAAGACGAGGTTACAAACACAAAAACTACACTTTATTTTCCTAGCAATACACCGTTTTCCATTACAAATTGCTAGATCACCTCAAAACTGTTTATTTTTCAAACACTACGCCCAACTGTCTCTTTCGGTAACGATCGGCCCCGAAGTTTCCCGAATCTCCACCGGCCATCATTTATTCATCGGCTTCGCGAGTCTACCGCCTGGGTCGTCCCGAACAGCGCCTTCGTAGCGGGCCAGGCGATCCAGGTGTACCACCAACATCTTCCCTCGGGGCACCTTCTGGGTGCGGTAGACCACGTCGTTAATCCTCTTCACCACACGGTACTGTCCTTGCCATGGCTGCTGAAGCTTCGGGCAGCGTCCCTTGGTCCGGGTCGGGCGGTACAACCAGACCAGGTCACCTTGCTGGAACCCTTGGCTGTTGGCTTGCCTGTCGTATCGGGTTTTCATGCGGTCGATCGCCTTCTGGATATTCTGGCGAGCCATCTCGTGCATGTCGTGGAGGTTCTCCACATCCCTCAAGAGTGGCCCCAAGTCTGCGTCCGCCAGCTGCTCCCTCCTCCGGCCTGCGCTATCTCAGCCATCCGCAGGCACTGCCGTGACTACTCGAACTGCTGCGGGACGCTCCTTCCCCTCCACTCTTGTGCATTGGGCGCACTCTTCTGGACAGGGTCTTCGGGACATAGCGTCCGCGTTACCGTGACTCTTCCCTCTGCGATGTTCCGAGGTGAAGTCGTATTCCTGCTGCCTCTGGACCCAACGTGCTGGCTGGCCTTCCGATCGCGCCGTCACCATCGCCTCGCTCCTCGCGGGGACAACCACGTCATCGTTCAAGATACCCTGCAAATTCCAAGGCGCTCTTCTGGTTGACGGAGTATAACCTCTTCTCCGTTGAGCCTCAGGACCTTCCTGCCGACGTCGACCGTCGCCTCGTGGCACCTGAGGGCATCCAGTCCCAGAATCACTTCCTCAGCCACCTTCGCGACGAACACCCACAGACGCACGGCACTCCGTCCCAAGGTCAGCTCCAGCAGGGCCTCCTTCTCCACAGGCAAAGTGTCGCCCGATGCCAACACAAGCTGGTATGGTCGGCTCGGCTTCCTCGTCGGCAAACCATTCGCCACGTCAGGTCTGATGATGGTCAAGGCTGCCCCAGTGTCCACTAGCACGCGGCAAGGCTTTCCTCCTACCCAGCCGTCCGCGATGAGGCTGTCATCCATACGCCGGCTGACGGCGCGCAGCGTCACTCGAGGGGATGGTGGTGTGGCCGATGAGAGGGCGCCGATGTGGCCCTCTCCACGCCGGGCCGTACTCGTTCTTCCCGCTGCCCTTCCTGGTGTGGGCAGTCTCTCTGCAGGTGCCCGGGCTGTCCACACTCCCAACACAGGCCACTAGGTGTTCACCGGCGTCCCACAGCTGGTCTTCTGTCTCCAGCGTAGCGGACACTCCTCGTTCTCGACGTCGGGATAGATGCTACCTTGGCCGCCTCCATCCTTAATGCCGCTGCCAGCGCCTCGTGGATGGTTTTATAATCGCCGAGCATTAGGCGCTGACGAATATCCGTGTCCCGTACCCCGTCGACAAAGTTGTAGGCGGCTTCCCGGGATACGAACTCCAGTGGCAGGTCAACCTAGGCCTTGCCAGCTAGCTGCTCAATCGCTATGGCGAACTCCTGCAGCGTCTCCCCCGGCTGCTGTGACCTTGCCTTTAGATGGCTGCGGTACGCTGCGGCTAAGCGGTGGTTACCGAAACGATTCTCCAGGGCCTCCCAGATGTCGTTGGGCGCCGCCGTTGTCTGCAACGCGTTTAGGACTTCCGCGGCCCGTCCCTGGAGGCTGACTATTAGCTGTTTGGCCTCCTCCTCCGGTGACCATCTGTTGTGCTTGGCCACTTTGTCGAACTGGCGGCGGAAGACCTCAAATGTTGACGCGTCGTCATATTTCGGCGGTTTGACGCGCGCAGATGTGTCGCGTCCCCCTTCAAATCCTTCAGTTCCCTGCCAACGACGTCCTCTACTATGGCGTTCAGGGACTTGACGCTGGTGTCGGCCTTTCCCTCCAGGTCGTCAACGCGGCTCGCCAGGTCCTCGACGCGCTCGTCCACTTGGCCCATCCGCTTGCCCAACTCCACCACGTAATCCCTCACGTTGGCCAACGGTTCTTCAAACTTCATGGCAAGGGCCTCGTTTGCCGCTTTCATCTCCGTGGCCAGGCTGTCGTTCGCTGCCCTCATTTCTGTGGTCAGTTCGGCCATCTGTGCGGTCATTGTCGTGGCCAAGTTGTTATTTGCCGCCTCCGTCTTCGCTGTTATTTCCGCGGCCAGGTTGTTATTTGCCGCTTCCGTTTTTGCAGCGAGGTTTTCATTTGCCGTGTTCATTTCTTCCATTTTCTCTAAAATCTTTGCCAATGCAGCTTCCATTGTCGTATATCCCACTTCTGACACCAGTTGTGACTTTGTGGGTTCGTGAAATAACAAGACGAGGTTACAAACACAAAAACTACAAATTGCTAGATCACCTTAAAACTGTTTATTTTTCAAACACTACGCTCAACTGTCTCTTCCGGTAACGATCGGCCCCGAAATTTCCCGAATCTCCACCGGCCATCATTTATTCATCGGCTTCGCGAGTCTACCGCCTGGGTGACAATATGAAAAGTTGATTTATTGAAACAAAATCTACTGGTAAGCTACTCTTGTGCATACCACTTCCCTGAATGTAATATGGCATAACATATGTGTGAAAGTGTGATCTGTCATGCTTGTGCACGTGTGCTTGGAGTGATACAAAAAGTGTATTTTGTATGACGGATGCAGTGTATATATTCAGGGTCTTGTTGAAAGCACAGATTTTGTGTAAAGAAATTTATATTAGACTGAAGGAAATGTAATTTCAGTGACATTCAACAGCCCATTTCACTGTAAGCATCCAAAAGCTTCTGTACTTCAATTTTATAATCAGGAAAGTATTCACCCGCAGGGGCCTGCTGTGGTAGGTATGGGAATTGGCGATCCCGGGGTCCCGAGTCAAATCTCTCGATTGCGTGCCTCTGACTGGTGACAGAGCTAATGCCAAACACCCAAACAAGGTCCACATCTGTGTTTGACCCTAACCTCCCTGAACACACATCTTGACGGATAACGAGCGCGGGTTGGTGGAGTGGGAAGCGCAGGGGTGACTTGGTAACCTTCTGGTTATCATGTAGGACTGTGTTCGTATCCGCTGATAAAGGTCAGTCCTGGGGAGAGGCCATTGCATGAACTGTAACACTCCTGAAGGCAATTAGGTCCCTCTGTCTATACACTGGGAGGTGAGACCCTGAGGTGGGCAAGGTCTAGGCCAGGACTGTCACCTAAGCCGGGGTAACGCCCAGGATGTTAGCACGCCATCAGAGATGTTTGCAATGGTGGAGGATATTGTCGCTATGGGAACTGATAAAATAAACAAAGCTGTTAAGAAAAGTGGAAGGGAAATGGTTGAGTCTTGTGGTCCTCGCTATTTGGTCATTTTTAGAACTGAGGAAGGTCGAAAATTTACAAAACATGAACCTCTTTATCATTCAGAAGGGTCTGGATAATATTGCTGGTCCAGTAAAATCATGTACTCAGTCTTGCAATGGCATGCTCCTGGTCGAAACAGTCTCACTGATGCAGGCTGCAAAAATTTTAAATGCCAATATGCTATCTGGTGCACGTGGAATTACGTAGGACTCTGAATTCCTCATGTGGAATTGTAAATACCAGCACGTTGGACAGTATGTCCAATGAGGAGATTCAGGAAAACTTGGCAGAACAAGGTGTTACAAATGTATATCGAGTTCACCGCAACGAACTTGTGAACTAGTGCCCAGTCGTACCCCGTTTCTTACCTTTGATCGGGTAGATCTCCCGCAAAGGATTAAGGCAGGGTATGAAGCTATTGAAGTGAGGCAGTATATACCCAATCCATTGAGGTGTTACACATGCCAGTGCTTTGGCCACATGAGTGATTCTTGTAATGGAGTTGCTACTTCCGTTGGAGTTGCTATTATGGGGAAGTCAAACATGATGATCTGTGTACTTCACCTGCAAAATGTGTTAACTGCAGTGGTAATCATTCATCAAACTCCAGAGAATGTTCCCGTTTTATGGAGGAACAGGCAATCCAAGAGATCTGGGTAAGAGAGAGGGTGTCCTTGAAAGCCCGTAAACTCTTGCATATTTCTCAGCCTTCTGTACATAGGACCGTTACTTATAATGCAGTTGCAGCTAAGGCGGTACCTAGACATGAAATCGCAACACAAACTAGCGACATAAATGGGGCAGTAATATCTGAAAGAACAATTACACCAAGATCACATCCAAAGCAACAGACACTAACACGAACAACAGTGAGCACCTCAGTTAAGCTTCACTTGGGTCTTTGTCCACCTTCATTAAGAACATCAGTTCAATCATTTTTCAATTTTACACACAACACACTCACCCATACGTATACACCATACACATGGTTTATTTTTCTGCCACATATTCCCTTCTGCTTGTTGAAGATGTTTGCAAATAGAATACCCACCATGAACTCAGTGGGCATTTAATCTTACAACAAATCCTATTTGGAATGAGATTTATATAAAGTAATATCTTCCCTCTATGTTATATTAAAAGTATTTCCATGTTTGTACCCCTCTTTGTCGAGATAAGTCTCAAGAAGCAAATCATTATATTTATAAGTGAATTGTTCTGTTACAGGATGGAATAGATCAAGACTGTTATTACATAAAACGACCAAGGTAAGTCCTTTTGATAATTCCGTGTACACCAATTATTTATTTTAATTTTTCTCAGTGACTAAGAAACCAAAATTAATTACTTAAGCCAATATCAAACACAGATTAATGGTTATTATGTCATTTAGTAATAACAATGTAAATAATTACTTAAGCCAATATCAACCACCGATTAATGGTTATTATGTCATTTAGTAATAACAATGTAAATTAGGAGTTTTGCTTTTGACATTTGTGCCACAGCAGTTGAAATATATCACGTGCAATATGATGAAATTTCTGAAATGTCAAGATACTGAGTTAAAGCAAAGTGTCAGAAACATAGGATTAAGGGTGACAAATCCTGTAAACAAATACAGTTAATTATGAGAAATATGCAATTAGAATATTTAAATTATATGAAAGGTGGTATATAGACAGATTACAGATATATTACACATTGTTTTATGCCACGTAAGAGAGTTCATATATGTTTTAAGTTAAAAGTACGGTCCTGCACAAAATTGGAACCTTTATGTTTTAATAAACATAACCCAACCTTACCTAGACTTTATGGCTTACCCAAAATACATAAACCATCCATAACAATGAATCCTATAGTTAGCAGTATAAATTCACCAACATACAAACTTGCAAAGTGGTTAATAAGCAAATTCAACTCATTTCCAAAATGCGATAGCCTAAGCATCAGAAACACCTATGAACTTATTGAACACATTAAGGACACTGAACTAAAAGAAGAGGACACACTAGTCTCGTTTGATGTTAAATCACTGTTTCCCAGCATACCAGTAAAACAACTCCCAATATTGATAAAATATTGGCTCAAATCACTTGGAATGTCTTCACCTGAAATTTCAGATTACATCAAACTAACAAAATGATGCATAGAATAAAATTTCTTCCAGTTTCAAACAAAATATTTCCACCAAACTTCAGGGTTAGCAATGGGCAACCCCCTATCACCTTTTCTGGCCGATCTGTACGTGAATGGATTGGAAATAATGATCACCAAAGGTTTCCCTTGGATGTTCAAACTCTGGCAATGATATGTAGATGACATCTTTGCAATAGTACCAAAAAAACACATCAGTGGTGCACTAAAACCTTTAGATATCCAAGAAAAAAGCATGAAGTTCACAGTAGAAATAGAAAAATACGAGTATTTACCATTTTTGGATCTAAAAATAATGAGAAATAAAAACAGAATAAACTTTAGCATTTACAGAAAATCAACACAGACAGACAACTACATAAAAGCTAATGGCTACAACCCAAGATCCCACAAACAGGCAATCTTTAATAGTTTAGCACACAGACTGGTAAACATCCCTCTCACAGCAGAAGAATACAAAACAGAATACAACAAAATTATTGAAATAGCACAGAAAATGACTTTCCCAAATCATTAGTAGACAAAAAAGTGAACTTAGCAGAAAAGAAGAAGCTAATGAAGGAAACCACAACCCTCTCAGCTACAGAAACTAATATGATTTTCAAAAAGTACACTTACCATCCATGGACCTTTGATAAATTCAAAAAAGTCTTCAACAAACAAAACATTCAACTAGCACCAGACAACCATTACTCCTTAAAAACTTAATCTGCTCAAACATCAAAATTGCCATTCCATCTAACAAAAAATTTGGTATATATCAAATTGAATGTTTTGACTGTAGTCAAATTTATATTGGAAAAACCAAAAGAAATTTAGAAACAAGAGCAAAAGAACACATTAGGAATAGAAAATATAAGCAATTAGAAAAATCAGCAGTTGCCACGCATTTTTAGGGAGAAAACCACAACATAAATACAGAACCTAAACTACTAAAACATACATCAGGAAAACAAGAACTGCCATAATCCTTTATTCACCATTAAGCTTACAAGAAGCAATAGGTTTCGTCAGTTATAAAATGTATTTACAATGTATTTACAAGTACAGAAGGTTTACAAATTAATGCATATAAAATTCTAGGTGAATTAAGATTATTTGCATGGCTTAAGCTGGTAATTATCGTAAGTTAACTTTACTATAGTAATAATAAAATTAAACAATTAGGTACCTACTACTATAATTTACAATAGTTTTACATAAATTCACTAGTATGTATGTTATATTCTAAGTATTCTTGAACAGTATAAAATGCTTTTTGTTTAAACCAGTTTTTTAGTACTATAACAAATCTGTTTTGTGGCAGTTCTTTTATTTCCAGAGGAAGCTAATTGAATAATTTTAACTGTTGATAACAGTGGCTATTTATGGTCTTGCTCAATCGGTTGTGAGGTGTATCTAAATTATGTTTGCATCGAGTGTCATAACTGTGTACTGAGGAACGATTTATAAATAAGTTTTGATTTTCTTTAACGTGTATGATATTGGTGTATATATACATTGAGGTAAAGTCATTATCTTAAGGTCTATAAAGCTAGGCTTACATGTATCCTGTTGTCCTAATCCTAGAATTAGTCTGAGAGATTTCTTGTGCCATATGAATGCATTTTTGGAGGTAGCACAATTACCCCACAGCCTAGCCCCATACAGTATATGTGGATGAAAGAGGGCATAGTAACATATCTCGACTAACACATTTCTTTAGTTTCCCTAGAAGATACCAGATTCTAGCAAGCTTTTTACAAAGGTAAAGTATGTGTGTTTCCCATGTTAGTCTGTTGTCTAAATGTAATCCTAAGAGATTTGCTGAATTACTGCAGGTGTCATTATGTTGCAATGTAAATAATATATTTTCAGTTTTAGACATATTTAGACTTAAGGTGAACCAGACTTTTGCACTTTCTAGGGATAGTTGCATTTGTTGCTTTACTGTATTGATATTATTGCTTTTACTCAGTAAGGTAGTGTCATCTGCATATAACATAGTAGTGCAAGGTAAGTTATGGCTTAAGTCATTTATATAAATTAAAAATAAGAAAGGTCCCAGCACCGATCCTTGGGGTACTCCTGCTATCACTGGAGCTAGCTCCGAGTTTTTGTTGTTCACAACTACCATCTGCTGTCTTTGGCTAAGATAGTATGCTAGCAAATTTAGTTCATGTCCAAATAATTTAGCTTACTAATCAAAATATTATGTGAAATACAATCAGAAGCTTTGGTTAAATCTATCAAGGTAGCACCAGTTGTCTCTTTTTTTCAAAGTTATTTATAATTTCATTGATCACATATTCAACTGCTTTTTCAGTAGACAGTCCCATTCTAAATCCGAATTGTTTGGGGTATAATAGGTTGTTGGCTGTAAAATAGTTATCAAGTTGGCTGAGAATACGGGATTCTACCACTTTGCTTACTATGAGTACTATTGTTATAGGACGATAGTTTGATGGTGACGTATTATCACCTTTCTTAAACACAGGTATAACTTTTGAGATCTTTAGGCTGGTAGGAAATACTCCCTCTATGAGCATCAAGTTAAATAAGATAACGGTAAAGCTATTGCATCGATTATTTTATTTATTATGTGGTTGGAGAAGCCATAAATATACTGGGTATGAGATATGTTTAATGCTTTGACTGCAGGGATTACCATTTCTGGAGAAACTTCATGTCAGTAAAAATTATGGTTATTTGGGGAGCCCGAGTGTTCAAAGTTATGTAGCATATCTAGAAATGTATAATTATTTGTTATAAATGAATTTATTGGCTCGTAACATACATTTTTAGAAACATTAATAAAATATTTGTTAAATTCATTCAGTTGTATATGTATGTTTTGTCTTTCAGTGGAGGTGTTCATTATATTCTTTATGATAGACCATGCTGTTTTACATTTGTTTTTTGCTGATAAGATGAGATTATCATTGGTTCTAATTTTTGTCTTTTCTGTGTTTTCCCTTACAGTCTTCTGTAGTTTTTAAATCTCAGTCTATCTTCTAATTTGTTGTTAAGTTTGAATTTATTGTACAATATCAGTAGCATATTTCGCATTTTAAGAAGTTAAGGAGTAAACCAGTTTAGTTTTCTAGCACTAGTTTTTGTATGTTTTGGTTTTACTTTAATAGTTTTTTAGGACATTCCATATTAAAGCAGGAGGTTATGACTTGATTAAAGTATGAAAATGCATTTTCTATATCCTCAATACTGTACATCGCTGCCCAGTCTATTTCCATTAATTTTCCACATGGGGACAAATCTTCATTTCAAACAATAGGAACAAAGTATTCAATTTTGACATCCCCAGAAAATTTGTTCAGCAATTTCCTCAAACCACCACCAGAGGAGACTTTATGACAAAATATCGCCAGCTGCACCACTGAGAACCAGTCGAGGTCCGATTGACGATGGAGACAAAGTCTCTGAATTAAATACAATAACACTTTTTAACACTTCCAAGAAAGGAATTGTATTTCTATATTTCTTTAAGCAAGTGCAATTATACTATGGTGTAGCTAGCTCAGAGGCATAAAGGAACTTAGGAAGGACCTGTAACCCTCCATGGAAATATGTGTGAGTGTGCACAGCACAACCAAGTTAAAGTCCATTTATCAAAACATACAAATTACACATTTATTGACAAACTTAGATGCTCCACAGTTTTACCTGGATATATCGTGGCTAATTGATGATAGAATACATTACACTGTACATACTATCTGCTCCCAACACCCGAAGACTGTTGCCCGACCAGAACTCTCCCAAGTGCATCCATCACTCAACTGTGACTGACCGTTCTGTCCATGACACTACGTCTTTCTGTTAGAAACCTTTCTAGAATTAATTTACACTGCTTTGTGCACGGACCTCCTACTACTATGCTAGTAGTTGCACAACTTTTATGATTGTAATGAATTTACACTTGTTAAAACCCTATATATGACAGTATTATTTTCAAATTTCAGTTTCTACAAAGTGGATGTTTCCAGTTATACATCAGATGTATTTCTTGATGAAGATTTCCAAAATGATGTAAGCTTCAATATGAGAAAGAATAGTCCTGAGAGAAAAAGTAAATGTCAGCATCAGGAAAGTCATAATATAGATGTATCTTCATTAGAAACCATTGCTCACTCAGAAATATCTAATGATGGGAAAATTGTCAGCATACCTCACCAGAGCATTACACAGAATATCAATAAGGAGTGCTCTACGTCAGTCAGCAGCCAGCAGTACAGACAGTCTTACAAATGTGACACTTCTGAAAAACATTTTAATGATTCTTCCCATTTAGAAAATCATGTATGGGATAATGGTGGCAAAGAAACTAATATGTGTGATGTTAGGGACAAAGGTTTGAATCCTTTGTCAGCTCTGACATCACATAAGTTGCTAAATGTGGACAAAAAACTACATATGTGTAACATTTGTAATAAGTCCTTTCCTTCTTTTTCAAAATTGAAAAGCCATAAATTGTTCCATGAAAACATAGAGCTTCACAAATGTGATATTTGTAATAAGGGGTTTACTCAATCTTCAAGTTTGAAAACACACAAATTGGTTCATGATGGTATAAAGCCACACAAATGCAACATTTGTAATAAGGCTTTCACTGTTTTATCCAATTTCAAAAGACATAAATCAGTTCATGAGAGCATAAAGCTTCACAAGTGTGATATTTGTAATAAGAGGTTTACTCAATCATCAAGTTTGAAAACACACAAACTGAATCATGATGGCATAAAGCGACACAAATGTGACATTTGTAATAAGGCTTTCACTGTTTCATCAAGTTTGAAAAGACATAAATTGATACATGATGGCATAAAGATACACAAATGTGACATTTGTAATAAGGCTTTCACTGTTTTAACAAGTTTGAAGATACATAAATTAATTCATGACGGCATAAAGCCATATAAATGTGACATTTGTTACAAGGCTTTCACTGATATATCAAATTTGAAAACGCATAAATTGTTCCATGAAAACATAAAGCTTCACAAATGTGATATATGTAATAAGGGATTTACTGTGTCTTCAGGTTTGAAAACACACAAATTAATTCATGATGGCATAAAGAAACACAAATGTGACATTTGTAACAAGGCTTTCACTGTTTTATCAGGCTTGAAAAAACATAAATTAATTCATAATGGCATAAAGCCACACAAGTGTGATATTTGTAACAAGGAATTCACTGATTTGTCAACCCTGAGAAGACATAAATTGACTCATGAGGGCATAAAGCCACACAAATGCGACATTTGTAACAAGGCTTTCACTAATTTATATTATTTGAAAACGCACAAATTAATTCATGGAGACATAAAGCTTCACAAGTGCGACATTTGTAATGAAGCCTTCACTGTTTTATCAAATTTGAAAAGACATAAATTAATTCATGACCGCATAAAACCACACAAATGTGATATTTGTAAAAAGGCTTTCACTGATTTACCAAGTTTGAGAAAACATAAATTAATTCATGACAGTATAAAGTCACACAAATGTGACATGTGTAACAAGGCCTTTACTAATTCATCTTATTTGAAAATGCACAAATTAATCCATTAAAAGATTAAAGATTCACAAGTGTGTCTTTTGTAAAAAGGGTTTTAGACATCAAGTTTTCATCATCCATGAAAGCAAATTTATACATTTGTAACAAGGCTTTCAATAATTCATCAAATATGAAAAGACATAACAGATACGGGCACAGAGGCATAATATTTATGATCAAGTTTGCAACAGTTGCAGCATTCCAACAGTGAAGAAATACAAGTACTAAAATAATATATTGTCACCCAATTATCGGAAGGCCCGACCAGCGACAGCTGAGAGGGGACCAGAGGCAGCCAAGCCAGACCCTCCCATTAGTCTGTCACTAACTGAGAGGTTGATTAGGGAAATGTCATTTGTCGCTGGCCATCTCTTTCCCCTTCCCCTGTCCTGCGGAATATTCGCGGTGATTCACTGAAACCAGAAACTTCTAGATTGGCCAGCTGTTCCTATATATGCAACACGTCGGGCTGGAAGTCAGTCAGTGTTTGGTGAACAGCTGCGAGGAGCGCCCAGTGAGGGGACTGACTGCGTACGTGCGTCGGAGGAGTTTACGTAATCGCGAGTGCAAGTGGAATTGTAACGGACGAACTGGTGAATCGTAATTGTGTACATTACGTAATTCTCTGTAATTGGCAAGTGTTTAACTGTAAGTCGGTGGAAATCAAGAACATTTTTGAGTGGTGCAATTGGACTTTTCATTTCACGAGCCCACAACGTCACACTGGAATCAGAAAGCGGGACGATAACATCACCGAGCATTACGGCCATGGAATCGGCATTGGAAATGCTTTTGGAGAAGATGAACGAATTGACAGTGAGGTCGGAGGTGGCAAATACCGCCGAGTTGAAGGACATGAGGACGGCAAATGAAAACCTCGCTGCACAAACTAAAGCGGCAAATAGCAACGTGCCGCGGAACTGAAACCAATGAAGACGGCTAACGACAGCATCACCGAGAAGATGGAAGAAATGAAGGCCGAGTTAACCACAGAAATGAGAGCAGGGAACGGCAATCTGCCCAAGGAAATGAAGGCGGCGAACGAGGCTCTCGCCGCAAAGTTTGAAGAACAGTTGGCCGACGTAAAAGAGGACGTCACAGAGTTAGGCGAGCGCGTCGAAGACCTGGCGAGCCGCGTTAATGAGCTGGAAGGAAAGGCCGACAACAGCGTCAAGTCCCTGAGCGCCATGGTGGAGGTCGTCGTCGGCAAGAGGTTGAAGGATTTGAAGGCCGACGCATCGGGACGCGACACAACATCGGCGCGCGTCAAACCTCCGAAATATGACGGCGCGTCAACGTTTGAAGTCTTCCGCCGCCAGTTCGACACAGTGGCCAAGCACAACAAATGGTCACCAGAAGAGGAGGCCACACAGTTAATAGCCAGCCTCCAGAGACGGGCCGCGGAAGTCCTAAACGCGGTGCAGACAACGGCGGCGCCCAACGACATCTGGGAGGCCCTGGAGAATCGGTTTGGGAACCACCGCTTAGCTGCAGCATACCGCAGCCAGCTGAAGCCAAGGTCACAGCAGCCAGGGGAGACGCTATAGGAGTTCGCACTGACAGTTGAACAACTGACAAGCAAGGCCCTGGTCGACCTCCCACCAGGGTTCGTGTCCCGGGAAGCTGCCTACACCTTCGTTGACGGGGTACGGGACACGGAGATTTGTCAGCGCCTAATGCTCGGCGATTATAAAACCATCCACGAGGCGCTGGCAGCAGCATTAAGGATGGAGGCGGCCAAAGTAACAGCTATCCCGACGTCGAGAACGAGGAGTGTCCGCTACACCGGAGACAGAAGGCCAGCCAAGGGACGCCGGCGAACACCTAGTGGCCTGTGTTGGGGGTGTGGACAGCCCGGACGCCTGCAGAGAGACTGCCTACACCAGGAAGAGCAGCCGGAAAACGAGTAAGGGCCGTCGTGGAGAGGGGTACCAGCTCGTCACGGCAACGGGCGACACCTTGCCTGTAGAGAAGGAGGCCCTGCTGAAACTGACCTTGGGAAGGAGCACCGTACGTCTGTGGGTGTTCGTCGCGAAAGTGGCTGAGGAAGTGATACTGGGATTGAATGCCCTCAGGAGCCATGAGGCGGCGGCCGACGTCGGCAAGAAGGTCCTGCGGCTCAACGGAGAAGAGGTTATACTCCGGCAACCCGAAGAGCGTCTTGGAATTTTCAGGGTCGTCCTGAGCGAAGACGTGGTTGTCCCCGCGAGGAGCGAGGTGGTGGTGACGGTGCGACTGGAAGGCCGGAGAACCACGAACATGATGCTGGACCAGAAGACGCCTGTACACGGACTGTGTGTAGCCAGGGCATTGCTGCCGTGCCGAGAGGAGGTGTCAGTGAGACTGCTAAATCCAACGGACACCGATCACGACGTCCAGGCCGGGACGGAGTTGGGAACGTGCGAGCCCGTGGTGAGCGTAACAGCAATCGACAAGACACAGGAGCCGGTGCCGATGCAACACCTGGGGCCCCGGCTTGAAGGCCTACTGGAGAGGGCGGCCGACAACCTGACCGCAGAACAGCTGGAGAAAGTTCGACAACTGCTAAGGCGGTATCAGCGCGTCTTCAGCCAAGGCGACAGTGACTACGGCCGCACGGACAAAGTGCTTCACTGCATCGACACCGGGGACGCCCGGCCTCTTCGGCAACCACATACACGCGTTCCGCTGGCGAAGCAGGGGGCGGTACGAGACATGCTGGAGGACATGAGATCCAGGGGAGTGATTGAGGAGTTTGACAGCCCTTGGTGTTCCCCTGTAGTCTTGGTGACAAAGAAGAATGGCGAGTTGTGCTTCTGCGTAGACTACAGAAACTTGAACGCTGTCACCCGGAAGGACTGTTTCCCCTTACCCCGGATTGACGACACCCTGGACACGCTAGCTGGTGCACAGTGGTTCTCGACCCTGGACCTGAAGTCGGGCTACTGACAGGTGGCTCTAGAACCAAGAGACAAGGAGAAGACCGCATTCTCGACGGGCCAAGGGCTCTGGCAGTTCACGGTTATGCCCTTTGGCCTCTGCAATGCACCAGCTACCTTCCAACGCCTCATGGAGTCAGTGATGAGAGGGCTGACCTACTACGCCTGCCTGCTATACCTAGACGACATCATCATCGTCGGGAAGACTTTTGAAAATCACCTCGAGAATCTGAGTAAGGTTCTACAGAGACTGCAGGCGACCAACTTGAAGCTGAACGCGAAGAAGTGCCAACTCTTCCGCAAGGAAGTTAACTACTTAGGCCACATAGTCTCAGCAACCGGAGTGACCACAGACCCGGAGAATACACAGGCTGTGAGAGATTTGCCTCGCCCCAAGGATAAGAAAGAGTTGCGCAGTTTCCTGGGGCTGTGCAGTTATTACCGCCGCTTCATAAAGAGGTTCTCCAACATCGTAAAACCCCTCACCCGCCTGACAGTGGAACAGCGGCCTTATGTGTGGACGGACGCCGAAACGTTTTCCAGCACCTAAAGGAGACCCTGTGCAGTGCTCCAATTTTGGGTTTCCCACAACCGGGTGGCGCCTTCATTGTAGACACCGACGCCAGCGACCATTGCATTGGAGGTGTCCTATCGCAGATCCAGGACGGCCATGAGCCGGTGATAGCCTACTACAGCAACACGCTATCCAAGGCAGAGAACTACTGCGTCACCCGACGGGAATTATTGGCGGTAGTAAAGACCTTGGAGCACTTCCACAAGTACCTGTACGGTCAGCCATTCCACCTGAGGAGTGACCATTCCGCCCTAACCTGGCTATTGAGCTTTAAGAACCTGAAAGGCCAGACAGCACGTTGGGTCCAGAGGCTGCAGGAGTACGACTTCACCTCGCAACATCGTAGAGGGAAAAGCCACGGTAACGCAGACGCCATGTCCCGAAGACCCTGTCCAGAAGAGTGCGGCCAGTGCACAAGAGTGGAAGAGAACAAGCGTGCCGTAGCAGTCCGAGTAGTTGTGGTAGTACCTGCGGACGGCTGGGATAGCGCAGGCCTGAGGAGGGAGCAGCTGGCGGACGCAGACTTGGGGCTACTCTTGAAGGAAGTGGAGGCAAGGACAAGACCAACCTGGGAGGACATCTCAGCGAGGAGTGCCACCTTCAAGTCGTACTGGGCCCAATGGGACTCGTTGAAGACCAGAGAGGGCGTGCTGTTCCGGGTATGCGAGTCACCCTAAGGGAAGACGCAGAGAGAACAGTTGGTACTTCCCCGGAGTAAGGTCCCGGAAGTCTTGGAAGAAGTGCACGCCGGTACTTCAGGAGGACACCTGGGAACGAACCGAACGATTGACAAACTACGGCAGCGCTACTACTGGCTGAGACTCCGAGCAGATGCTGAGAGACGGTGCCGTCACGTGTGCGCGGTGATTCGTGGCCCCCAGACTAGGAGCTGGGGTCGCATGCAGCAGTACAATGTCGGAGCGCCATTCGAACGGATCGCCGTTGACATTGCGGGACCGTTTCCAGTTTCCGACCGTGGCAACAAGTACGTAATGGTGGTCGTGGACTACTTCACCAAATGGCTGGAGGTGTATGCCATCCCAAACCAAGAGGCAAAGACAATCACAGACTGCCTGGTGGAGCAAGTGTTCTGCCGATTTGGGGTGCCGTTAGAGCTACACAGTGACCAGGGTACCAACTTTGAGTCCAAATAATGAAGGAGGCATTACAAAGGCTTGTGGTGAACAAGACCCGCACGACGCCTCTACATCCCCAGTTGGATGGCATGGTCGAAAGATACATCAAGACCTTAGAGGAACACCTGAGGAAGGTCGTGGCCAGCCATCAGCGAGACTGGGACGTCAAGGTGCCACTGTTCTTGCTGGCCCACCGCTCGTCTACACACGACACAACTGGAATGACGCCAGCCAGCTTAATGTTCGGCCGAGAGTTACGCCTCCTTGTTACCTGGCTTTTGGAAGCCCTCCGGAGGCGAAGCAGCCGGTGACCGAGTACGTGGAGAACCTGGTGGACCACCTCCATGACATGCACGAGATGGCTCGCCAGAACATCCAGAAGGCGAGCGACCGCATGAAGACCAGGTATGACAGGCAAGCCAACAGCCAAGGGTTCCAGCAAGGTGACCTGGTCTGGTTGTACCGTCCTACCCGGACCAAGGGACGCTGCCCGAAGCTACAGCAGCCATGGCAAGGACCGTACCGGGTGGTGAAGAGGATTAACGACGTGGTCTACCGCATCCAGAAGGTTCCCCGAGGGAAGATGTTGGTGGTACACCTGGATCGTCTAGCCCGCTACGATGGTGCTGTTCGGGACGACCAGCTTTGAGGAGGGAGCAGTGTCACCCAATTATCGGAAGGCCCGACCAGCGACAGCTGAGAGGGGACCAGAGGCAGCCAAGCCACACCCTCCCAGTAGTCTCTGTCACTAACAGAGGTTGATTAGGGAAAGGTCACTTGTCGCTGGCCGCCTCTTTCCCCTTCCCCTGTCCTCTGGAATTTTCGCGGTGATTCACTGAAACCAGAAACTTCTAGATTGGCCAGCTGACCCTACATAAGCAACACGTCGGGCTGGAAGTCAGTCAGTGGTTGGCGAACAGCTGCAAGGAGCGTCCAGTGAGGGGACGGACTGCGTACGTTCTTCAGAGGAGTTTACGTAATCGCAAGTGCAATTGGAATTGTAACGGACGAACTGGTGAATCGTAATTGTGTGCATTACGTAATTCTGTGTAATTGGCAAGTGTTTAACTGTAAGTCGGTGGAAATAAAGAACATTTTTGAGTGTTGCAATTGGACTTTTCATTTCACGAGCCCACAGAGTCACAATATAATATTTTTAACAAACGTCTCTTATCTTATCAAGAAATAATAAATTCCTCGCACTCACGACTAGCTCCGCAAATAAATATTTTGCATTGATAGAATCGACATGAAAAATTCAATGCCACGGCCGGAATTTGATCGACGGATCCACTGGTTTCTGTCCAGTCGCCCTAACCCATTGAGCTACCATGGCCAACATGCCGTCCTGACATTAAATTTTCCAATGCTCATATATTTTATCGGTAGACCACTAGGGGCTCTCCCATTCGAGATGCACCGTTTGTGGCCACTTACTATCGTAAGTACTTGAATCCCAGTATTTATTATTTAAGTTAATTGATGGAAATTTTGGCATTGAATTTTTCATGTCAAGTCTATCAATCCAATACCTTAGCCTGCATACAGCTAGTGAGAAGAAGTGAATAATTTCCATCAATTAACTTAAATATTTTGCATCTCATCAAGCAAAATTCTTTTTTTATATAACTCTGTTAACATGTTTTGGGAACAGGTGTTACCATCATCAGAACGTGCAGACTGAACCAGTTGTGTCTATTGTCGTGGTTGTCTATAATGGTGGCATGATGTATTGTCGGTAAATAAAAATTCATCAACTGTTATAGAATAAAAAGGGGTATTTCAGAAAGTGGATTGCCATTGTTATTGAAATTAGATGTATTCGAGGTAATTTAATCTGTTGCATAATATTTTTTCATAATGTGGGGTACCTTTCTGGTGGCTATTAATCAGGCTGCCATGGTATTAAGTCTACAAAAAACAAAATACTATGAATAAGTACCAATCTTTAACCCAAGTAAACCAACTTCATATTTTGCCATGTATATACATATACATATTCTAGAAACTGTAGCGTTCATTCATAATAATATATATTACTTTTAAAAACATTATAGACTATCATGCACATAATACTCGAGCAACTGAAGTGATACAACTGCACTATCACTGATTGACCAGAACAATCAAGAGTATTTCCCACAAATAGTAACTTTGTACGACTGGATGCCTAAATCTATCAAGGCATTCTCAGACAAAATGTTCAAGAAAAAAGTCAAGCATCTTTTTTTAAAACATACATTTTATGGTGTGAAGGATTTTCTTGAATTAAAACTGTAATATGTTTATTGTTTATATAATTTATTCTGTTATGTGTATACGTAAATAATTTTATGTAAGATTGACGCAGCCATATATACTTATTGTATATTAATCAGTGAATAAAAATTGTATTGTATTTTATCAAAAGGTGTTACCTTGTCTCACATTTCTTACTGTAGTTCAATGGTGTAATGAGACTAAACTGCAAATTGCTCCCCAAAAGTCATCATATATTTTATTTAAAGGAAAATTAAAACGAGATCCGATTATTAAGTATAATAATGAAAAAATTAAACGTTGTAGAGAAATAAAATACCTAGGTGTTATGCTGGATGAAAAATTTAATTTTATAAATCATGTAGAGTATGTTAGAATGAAGGCTGAAAAAGTTATGAATAAATTAGCCACAATTGTCAATATAAAATATAAAATATCCTAAATAACATTATCACCTATCATTATACTATTTTTGGATCAATTGTTACATATGCCGCAGCAACCTGGGCTCAAAAATTGTATAATTTGAATATCAGAAACAAATTAAGAAGTACACAGAGGAAGATCCTGCTTCGCCATACGGGTGCTGTTTGCACGACATCTACAGTAGCACTCCTTGTAACGACAGGAATATGGCCCATCGATCTTCTAATTAGATTGAGAGGTGCAATGTTCTGGTTCAAGAAAAATAATTTTGATAAAGTAAATAGTATAGTTGGAAAGGTGTGTAATACCAGACAAGATATCAAGAAACATCTGTTGAAGGATTGGCAGAATGAATGGGATAGTATAAATGAAGGTAGAAGAACTCATGAATTCTTTCCATTTATAATCGAACGCTTGAAATTGAAACATGTAAAACCCACAAAAGGTCTAATTCATTTTTTGACTGGACATGGACCTTATGGTACATATTGGTATAAAGTGAAGAAGTTAAATAGTTCCATTTGTAATATATGTAGTAAAGTAGATAATCCAGAACATGTTTTATTTGAATGCGTTAAGTATGACCATCTAATTACTGAAGAACAAAATAAATTAAGAGGATTTAATTTATGGAACATAATAAGAATCCCAGAATTATATAATATCTTGGCCAAATTAGCAAATACCATCAGCGAATTAGCATGGAAATCAATTCTACCCAAATGTATACCTGTTCAAGAAATTCAACCACCAATTGAATTAAGAAGATCCCAAAGACGTATTAATCCACGGAATGAAGAAAATATTATTATTTAAGAAGGTATGGATATTAATGATTAGCAAAATATAAATAGTAGAAGAACAGGATATTGTGCTTCCCTTGGTCGACGAGATTGGGGCAACAGGAGAACTAGAGCCGTAGCAGAATCCGAAGGTGATGCAGAGAGGATGAGGGTGGCGCAATTCCCCTTCCATGTCTACCAGTTCTGAGGAGGACATATAGAGTTCCTGCCGGCGAATCAGGTACCCGTTTCAAGGTTGTTGGTGCAACTGATTCAGTAGTGTCCAACAATCTGTATAATGAGGAGGTGATCGCAGAAATTAAAGTTTTTTAGTGTTTCAGTGTAATATAGTATCCTGTGAAATCTTTAGGGGAGGGACCCCCTCCCCTCAAATTAAATATAGTTTTGAGTAGTGTTAATAGTATATATTTTTGGGGGAGGGGCTTTGCCCCTCCCCGTGGTGTTTAAAGTGAATGATGAAGTTTATTTGTGGTTTAGTTTAGGGAGGGATTTTCCTTCCCCGGTGTAAGATGATGAGAGAAGTGTTGTAAGTAATAATGTGGTGTAGTAATGGATGAGTAAAGTTTTTGGATGGTTGTTTTGTAGTGAAGGATATTGGTGAATTGAGTTATGGATTATTATTATGGATAATTTGAGTGAAAGATGAAGGAGGATTTTAATGAATTATTTTAAGAAGTGGATATTTGGAAAAATGGATTTAAGAAGTTAATTTGATAAATTATGGAGATGTTATTTTATTTAAATATGGTGTAAAATGAGGATTGTTAAATTTTGAGAAAGTGTGTTTTGATTATGTTGAAGATTTAGGAGATTTAATAGTTGAAATGTGTTTTGGTATAATGTTAATTTGATATTTTTGTCTTAATAAGGTAAAAAAATTAAATTATAAGTAGATGAAATAAATAAATTAAATTGAATTGTTTGGTTTGGTTGTTTGAAGGTTATTGTAATGGTTTAATTTTGAAATATATGAAAGTTATTGAATGTATAATTATTGTTTGTTTAATATGTTTGAATTGTATTGTTATTTTTTGAATTTGAAATTTATATTTTATTTGATATAAAGTAGATTTGAAAAAAAAAAATATTGATTGTTGTAGAATTAAAAATAATAATTGAATTTGTTTGTTTGTATAAATTGATATAATGTATTTTAATTTGTTTAAAGAATTTGGAGTTAATAATTTGTAAATCCTGTGATTGTTGTAATGTAAATTTTATGAATTATTTTTATATAAGCTTTTGGTTAAATGTTTTGTAAGTTTTTAAGAAGGTTTTTTATCAGTTATAAGTTTTAAATGTACTGGTTACCAGTACATTAAGTATCGGTTTCCGGTATTGTAGTCTTATTTTGTAATTGTAGCTGGTTGCCAGTTATTTGTATACTGGATTCCAGTAAATTTTAATTAGTTAAAGTGTAAATTTTAAAATTGGTAGTTTTTGTATTTGTTTAAAATTTTTTCTTTTTTTTTTTTTCTTTTAATTTTTGTTTTATTTTATTATCTGAAAAATGATTGTTTATATTGTATTTTTGTATTTATGTGGTAGTTAATAAATTAGAATTTGGAAATCATGTCCCGGTATAAGAAATTAGGTACCGGGATTAGATTTTCAGATTTTATTTATTTATTTATTTTTTGTAGTTCAATTTGACCCTTTGCTGGTGGCCAATGTTATTTGACTCATTCATGAATTAAGTTCTGCATCGAACTAAGAGCTCATATTTCCTACTCAGGTTTTCTTTTCCTCTGTTCTCGCTCTCTAACATTAGAACTGTTCTTTCTTCTCCATCAATATATCTTTACTCTCATCCGCTTTAACTTCTTAGTGCTGGTCAGAACTTCAGGTGCATTTTGTGTTGTTACAATTCTAATCACAATCACAAAGTGAAACTAATATACTTCAATTTCAGTAGATACCAGATACATCTTTTATCATCATTACCACATCATTACCATCAAGTTGTGAGTGGCATACTTATGGGTATACAAAAAGTCATAACAAACAAGTTTGTAATAATTAAAGCTATCAGAGATGGAGAAGACCTTGCTGAAATAGTAAAAATTGATCTTTGGGGTCAAAAGCAACATTTTAAAATGTATGATGTTTACAATCCACCTAACAATGTTAATAATACAAATGTCATAGAAAAACTGTAGTAGTTGGAGACTTCAATGCTTATTTATGCACAATTAGTTACAATGATCAAAATCATGTAGGAATAACATTGCAGGATTTTATTAAATCGTACAATATAGAAGTGATCAGATTCCCAAACTTATCTCCATTATAATGGCCAGCAACAAAAACAGACCAGACAATAGTTTCTTCTGACATCAGTATAACATCGAGGAACATCACCGAAGTTGGCACTGGACACCATATGATTACTAGCTCTATAATATTGGGTTCTAATACTCATTGTATACTAAAAAATCAGGTAAAGTGCAGTTTGAATTACAAAAAGTTAACTGGAACGCCTTTAGGGAAGAACTTGATAAGAAACTGGCACAAGAAGATTTCAAGTTTCACAATTCAGCTCCTGATAAATTTAATGAAAAGATTTGTGAAGTAATACTTCATAGCACAAGATGACATATTCCTAAGGGAAAAATCTTTAACTGCAAACCAATTTGGAATAAACAATTGGAAAAATTAAAGAAAAATAGAGAGGACGTAAGAAGGTGAGCAGAAGCAACTGAAGATGTCCTGGACATTATTGAATGGAAATGAAAATCGGCAGTTATGAGAAGGGAATTAATACAGGCCAAAAGCTATTGCTTCTCACAATTTATTAGCAAACTCACCTATAGGAAAGAAACCAGCAAAGTCTTTAAGTTTATATCTGGTACAGCAAACCTCAAGCTTACAAAGAACCAACCCAGGCAGGAGGAAAGAATATACATGATCACAAAGATCTAGCAACAGCTTATAATAAGTTCTTTACATATCATCAATTGAAATGTGTAGTGTTTAATGCCTGCTTTCACTACATACAGCACCGCAGGCAGTGACACTGATGATACATGAGATGAAGATGGAGCACCGGCGGAATGAGATGGCGAGGGAAACCGGAGGTCCCAGAGAAAACCCACCCCAGCGCCGTGTTGACCACCACAAATCTCACTTTGTGGTCGCCTGGGATCGAACCCAGCCGCCTTGGTGAGAGCCAAGCGGTGTAACCACTGAGTCACGGCGCGTCCTCCACATTGACAAAGGAAGGGCAAGAAACGGGAAAGGAAATTAAAAAAGGTGTTAAAATAGCATGGCAAAATCGAAGTGAGGAAATTTTCAACGCTGATTTCATACTTCATGAACTTCAATGAGCACTAAAGCCACTAAAAAGTAAGAAGAGCCTTGGCTGTGACATGATCCTTGCAGAGTTTCTGTAGAATCTGGGACCATTCGCACAGCACACATTATGTAAACTGTTTAATAAATGTTGGAATGAAGGGTTCCCAGCTGTACTATTGTAATAACAATCTTAAAACCAAAGAAATCAGGAAACTCTATTGCAAATTTCCAACCCGTTTCACTCGCTTCCACTCTCTCCAAGACAATGGAAATAATGGTTAACAATAGACTTTCATATTATTTTGAAACTTACGAAAGTATTTGTCCTTAGCTTGCAGATTCGTAAACACCATTCAACAAATCAACAATTGCTCAGGCAAGAAGTTAAAAGCAATTCAACTTTGGCATTCTTTGTGGATTTTAAGGGTCCTTATGGCTGTGTGGAGGCTAAAACCATTAGACTGCAAAATTGTGGCATTAGTGGTAAAATGCTGAAGCAGTTGTATTTATTAAATTTAAAGGGAGTCTATTAATAAACACTTTTAAATTTCCCAGAGCATGTTTCAGAGGCTATTTTCCTTCATTGTCAATCGGACATCGACTGGTTCTCAATGGTGTAACTGGCAATAGTTTTTCATAGGTCTCCTCTGGTAGTAGTTCAAGAAACTTGCTGAACAAATCTTTCTGGGGGATGTCCAAATTGAATACTTTCTTTCTATTTTTTTGAATTGGAGATTTGTTCCCATGTGGACAGCTCTTTTTTTCCTGTTGTGTGTTTAAGTAATTTTGGTTCTGTATTTATGTTGTGGTTTATTTTTTCCAAAAATGCATGGCAATTGCTGATTTTAATTGTTTGTATTTTGTGTTCCCAAAGTGTTCCTTTGATTTCTCCATTATAAATTTCACTACAGTCACAGCATTCAATTTGATATATACCAGATTTTTTGCGATATATTCCATCTCAATACTTCCATGAATGGAATTATAGTTGTATTTGTTTGTAAGACTTGAAGCTTTCGCGATAGCGTTATGGATTATGGTTTCACGGGTGATCAGCCGCATCAAATTGATGAAGATCGAGCTTTCGGCCATTGTGAACTCTATGGCCTTCAGTTCCTGACGCGGCTGATCACCCGTGAGGCTATAATCCATTGTATTTGTTTATCCAATAATGATATTGTGTGGAGTACACAAGCCCGACATTTTTTAATGTTATGACTAATGACTTACCAGAAGACAAGGGCATTAAAACTGCTCTAACAAAAACGTTTTAGCAACCTTAAGGGCTGACGTATGTACATGGAAGACATTACACAATTGATGAACAAGATGTAGAAAATACTGATGTATTATGCGAACAACTTAGGATGTTAAAAGTCAACAAAGCAAATGGGTCGATGGTATGCCAGGGGAGTACTGGAAGATATGGGCAGTTAAGGGAACTCGAAAAGAATAGTAATAAGGCTATTTGATTAAATACTGGAAACGAGAGGGATTTCCAAGATAAGAAAGACAAATATAGTGGTACCACTGCACAAAGGAAAGGGAGATAAAAGCAACCCTATAAACTGTATATATATTGTGACTTTGTGGGTTCGTAAAATTAAAAAGTACAATTACACCACTCAAAAATGTTCTTTATTTCCACCTTATTCCACTGTCACAATTACAATTTCGTAATGTACACAATTACAACTAAGCTAGTTCGTCTTTTCACGTACACTCTTGGCGCTCCTTACACACCGCCCGCCACGACTCACTCAACTCAACTCAACTGCCCGTCGCCTCGCTGGTATTGATCGGCGGCCCGAAGTTTCTCGAGATTCCCTTTTATGGAGGGGGAAAGCATTCTCGAAGCTTCGTGCTCCTTCGAGCGGTAGGAGGAGGGGGAACGAAGACTCAGCTCCCCTACAGTCTTCCCTCCCTCCACCGGCCTTCATTTATTGATCGGCATCGTGAGCTTGCCGCGTGGGTAACAATATATAACCTGACGAGTCTCCAGTTTACCTGCTTAGGCTCACAATGTAATCGTTATGTGACAATAAATATTCTATTCTAAAAGCCTATTTTCTACCTTAAGGAAGATCTTCACTGAGACAGTGCGTTCCCTGAGTGACCGACCCGCCCGTCGGTGACACTAACGGCTGATATCCGGCGTCTGTCCGCCAGAATTATGTCTAAGGTCCGGCAGGTAACGTGTACGGAACTCTGAACTACCCGTTCTAATTTACATTAGGCTTACCTGAATCACAATAGATGTTGAAAGTGATGACCTTCGACGCGAATACATTCCCTGTATCTTCGGAAACAGTTCTGGTTCACTGCAAGAAGCTCATTTTGACTGATTGTACTTCTCTCGTGGTGTCCTTCAATTCTTGTAACGTGTGCGATTGGATGCGTACAATTTATTCTTTAACGTTCTCCATAAATAAAATTTACATGGTGGTCGTGGAACGAGATGGCCACAATTCTCGACTTATTATTCTGTCACCATATACACTGCTCAATTAATGTATAGAATTCCCAGCAGTGTGCGCTGTAGCTGAGTCATGCTGAAACTACCCCTACACAATCGTTCATCTCTTGTTAGTTGCGACAAAAATCCAAAATGGAATTTACATAAACGTGTGAATCAACTCTTGTGTCGAAGAATATGGGATCGATAATTCTACGCGTACTTACTGCACAACAAACCCCAACTTCTGCAGCGGGGTAAGGAATGTCATGAATAATATGGGCTCCTTCTGCAGCCCAGTATCTATTATTTTGGGTGGAAACGTGACCTTGAAGATAAAAGCACACTTCATGAGTGAAGAACGTCAAAAGTGGGTCCACGTCACCATCATAAATGAAGTGTAAAAATCGACTGCAATAATTAACCCCAAGTACAGAATTCTGTGCTCATAAAGAATATAAAAATAATTGATAGGAAAGCATCGTGAACAAATTCAAATAGTAAATGGCTATGTTTCAAATTTATTGAAATACTGCGCAAGATTTATCAACAAAATAAGTTTAATGATTATGGTTTTTAAAAAAATTATATAGATAGCGGAAAGACGAGAAATGGGAGATAAATGGAAGTGAAAGAGGTATCGTAAACATATTTGATTATCTGGTGTTATGGCTGAGTTGTATGGTGGGTGAACTGTACAAAATATTTTGGTTTTAGCAAAAGGTAAAATGACCATGCGTGTTGTAAGAGCATATTTAAGGAAAGTACCTCACATTAATAACAAGTGTCTTGGAATTATCTATGCTGCCATATTTTCTCAGGGGTAATGATATATTGTCGTGAACTCGTATCTACGATCGCGTGGCTTGTTTACACAAAAGAAACTGATAGGCGGGCAGTGTGAAAACCAAGAGCCCGCGGACAAAGATAACAGGCAAATAAGGGTCTGCCGAGGCAAACTGAGATAAATAGAAATTTCTGGACTGATAGAGGTTGTTCGGGTTCTGATTTAGTTTAGAACAATCTAGAATTATCAATGCAGGTATTTAAAGAGGCAACGACTGGCCAGTAGTTGAGTAGAGCTGTGAAATGAGAGACAGCCAGCTGTGTAACGAGAGCTAATGATGTAATCTGCTGTTACTGTTTGTTATTGTGATCGACCTTGATGCTGTAGATTGTGATATGTGATGTAATTCCGCTGCTATGCAGAGTGTATTCCTACGCAAATAAAGAAATTTAGAATATCGGCAAATTGGACTTTTAATTCTACGAACCCACAAAGTCACAATATTTATATAGAGTAGCCAATTTGGCGGAACGTAACGATAGTAAGGAATGTTTTCGCATGCAAATGGGAAGAGTCTCAGGTACAAAATGTTAGGGAATTGATGAAATAGATAGATATGGCAGGGGTAAATACATGAAGACAGATGAGAAATATTCATTCATACATTTAGGTCTTTTAGTCTGTCTACGGTGATTAGTCTGAATGTAAATATCTTTATGCTCTGTATAATACTTACGGGCGAGTTCATAAAAATGACTTTAAATTGTAACAACAGCTTCCTCTTTCACCCGGTCATTCCGTGTTTAAAATATCTAAATACATTTGCTTATGATATATATTCTCTGTGATTTGGTTTCTCTTTCAGAATTGAAGCTCTTTGAAACAGCAGACTAACCAAGTAAACATCTGAAGAATTAGATATGTTTAGTTGTGATATAATTGTTTCATTGTGGTTATTCCATTTCAACAACTGTGGTCGTCGTTTGTGTTAAGAGATGTTTACTTATTTCTGTAAGTAAAGTTTTTCCTTCACACTGCTATACTCATATTACTAAGCGATAAGTTTTATGGGACACAATGCATAATTCTCGTGTCAAAATATTTTTCCTTCAGTGGAATCAAGCACAACTACAGAGAACCTGTATTTCTAATGAAGTTTAATGCGGTTCAAATCCTAATTTATATATAAGGTAAACTCAACTATAATACGGACGGACACGAATGCAATCAAAATATCAAAGGTAGAAGTTTAGAAAATGTGAACATTTGCGAGGGCTAGTTCCCTAACGCCGTTCTATTTAAAATGGTTTCTTCTTTAGCAAATCATAGTGGAATGTCCATCCAGCTGTAACTAAGGCACTGGCTTAGAAGAAATTTTCAACCCAAATGTGGTTCGCAACGTCATGGCTTGAGCGTTGCCAACTACCAAAGCATGTTGTCGCGGAAGGTACCGATATTATCTAAACAAACCAGCGATATTATAATACGCAAGGAAACTGACGTAAAGAAACTGTAGCATTGCCAGTGGGTATTTACCATAGTTTATTTATTTATTTATTTATTGTTATCTGAAAAGGTTCCCAGAGCCATAGCTCATGCTAGGGAACAGTACAAAAATATATAAAATGATGACAAACAGCCCTTGACAATACTTATATTACATTTTTAGAGTAGGAATGAATTACCGTACAAGAATAACATATATGAAACATACAAAGATACAGACATTCACTATAACTCAAGAAATAATAGTAACAAAGAACTTACAGAAAAATAGAAGCTACATATTCTATGGGACATTAATCCATATTAATTTTTAAACAGTTCAGCTTTCAAACCAGCTATAAATGTGTAACACTTTATCAAGTATCAATATATGCCTTCAGTAAATTTTCAGCAACTTTCCTTTTAAAATCTTTTATGTTCCTGCAGCCTTTCAGTTCCAGTGGCAGCGCATTATATAAGTTGATAACGTGTGAGGTTAAGCTGTTCAGGCCATAAGTAGAAGTGTTCACTGTTGGTTTTGTTAAGTTTCCTTTATTTCTTGTATTATATATATGTGAGGAGCTTTCAAATGTTAGATTGGACTTTAGAAGATTTCTTTTTATTTTGTGGAGATATATTATCAAGGACAACTCTATGTTTAGTTCTAATGGTAAAATGTTAGTTACATGGTAGAGTGTTTTTGTGTTTGTTTTAAAGGGTGGATTGTAGATTATTTTCAAGGCACGATTTTGAAGTACTTCGAGGTCATGAATTAAATATTTAACAGAGTTACCCCATAAGATGTTTAAGTAATCCAAATGAGATTGAATTAAAGCATGGTAGATACTTCGTAAATGATTTACACTGAATCCTTTGAATTTCAGCCTGTGAATTACAGCTAACACAGGAAGAATCTTATTTTTTACATGCATGATATGGTCCTTCCATGTGAGCGTACTGTCTAGAAGCAAACCTAGATATGTGATTTTTGTTACTCTTTCAATCACTGCATTATCAACATGTATCTTGTTATTTACTACTGGTACGTATGATCTTTTATGAAATAACATATATTTTGTTTTACAGACATTTAATGTTAACTTATTGCCCTTAAACCAGCTATTCAGTGCATTCAGGTCTTGCTGTATGTCATATATCAACTGGTGCTCAGAGTTATCTGTATATAACAAACATATATCATCAGCAAACATAGTCAATTTACCTTTTAGTCTAAAACATCCTATGTCATTTATAAAAATTAGGAATAATATAGGACCTAATACAGAACCTTGTGGAACACCATGATGAATTACTGATAGAGAACTGGAAATGTTGTTCATATTTACAAATTGTTTCCTATTACTGAGATAATTCTGAAACCAGTTGAGAGGAAGGCCTCTTACACCAGCATGCCCAAGTTTATTTAGTAATAAAGTATGATCTACAGTGTCAAAAGCCTTTTTTAGGTCAATAAATAAACCAGCAGCTAAACGTTTTCTATCCAGAGCTCTTTGAATAGGTACGATAATATCTACCGTGGCAGCAAGAGTACTAGATTTGTTAATAAATCCATACTGATGATTGTGAAAAAAGTTGTGTTTTTCTAGATACTGTAATAACTGTTTTACTACTTTTTCCAGAATTTTGGCAAATACAGGAATAATACTTATTGGTCTGTAATTATCCATAATTACTGTATCACCTGTCTTATAAATTGGGACAACTCGTGTGATTTTACAGCCATCAGGTACTGAACCTGAACTAAGTGATAAATTAATAAAGGTTACAATGTGTGGAACCAAACTGTACTTGCACTTTGTTAATTCATTTGATAAAATATTATCTGTTTTATTACCTTTGTTTTTTATTGTTGCTATCATTTTTAGAACCTCATTATTATCTGTTGGATATAGAAAAAGACTATTTGGTACTGAACTATAAGGTGGTGGAGTATATTGTGTAGTTCTACATATCTTCACCAACTGATCAGCTATATTTACAAAGTATTGGTTAAAAGATTCACATATTTCTAATTGATTTACTATGTTTTGATTACCTACCATTATTGTTTCTATTTGATTGGAATGTACTGGGGTTTTATTTCTTAAGATTCCATTTATTGTCATCCATACCTTTTTTGGATCATAGAAGTTATTCAGTTTATTTGAGTAATATGCTTCTTGAAGTTCCCTTTTCATTTTAGTTACTTCATTTGCACACTTTTTGTACAGTTCAATTGCTATCAGAGAGGGAAATTTGCATTTTGTTTTGCTATACAGTAGGTTTTTCTTTTTAACTAGAGCCAAAAAGTTACTATTAACCCATGGTTTATGTGTTAGTTTATTTTACACAACCTTTCTGCACCTGTAGGAGCAGACTGAAACCCCTTCCTTTATAAACTGCATTAATGAGTTATACTATTCATTAGGGTCATTTGTGACACAGTTAAATCCAGTATTTTGTATAAATAAGGAAAGTCTATTATGCTTTATAGTGTTAAATTCTTGAATTGACATTCTGGTATTGATATACTTATCATGAAGGGCCTTGCAAAGATGTTCTTTTATGTCGAATATAAGTATGTTATGGTCACTGATATCATGCATTATGTTTAGATATCATTGTTATTGATAAGTACATGGTCAATTAGTGTAGCTGAGCTTTTGCCTATTCTTGTTGGATATATTTTATTACCTTGTATAAAATTGAAACTTGTAATTAGTGTATTATAGTTATCAAGACTTTTACTCTGAGTGAGGTAATTAATATTTACATCGCCTATGATCATGGCTGATTTTGCAAGCTTCCTACACAGTACAGTTTCCATATCAGTGAGAAAGTTGCCAGTATTTTGATCATTAGGATTATAAACTGCAATGATATCAAGTGTTATTAGATCCCTTTTCAGGTTTATGTGCAGGATACTGTGGTCACTGTTTACTATGTTTTGTACAGACGTTTTCCATACATCTCTAATATACACTGAAATTCCACCTCCTGTCATTTTCCTTATAACATGATGTGCATAAAAATTTTTTATATTAAAAAAATTAATTATGTTTTCCCTGAGCAAGTTTTCTGCTATAACAATTACATCTATTTTAGTTATTGTTGCCACAAGAAGCTCAATATCATCTAATTTGTTTACAATAGACCTAGCATTCAGGTACACAATTCTTACCTTTGGGCTCGGTTGAGATCTTGTAATGTTTAAATAATCATCTACAGAATCATATTTGAACTCACCTATAATGTTATCACAATCACACATGAAAGGTACAAATATTGCACTTCATCACAAAATAGAAACCTAAGACACTGCACTTCACTGAGCTTCTCTTGTTTCGTTCTGCACTGCTGCTGTGGTTTTTGTATTATTTGAGGTTATCTTGTTTTCATATGCCAGAAGGTGATTCTTCCCCATGATCCTTATTGAAGGTCCAAACTGTTTTTCTCGTATGAAGATTTTGCCATCCCTGGTCCATGCTCCTACTATCTTCCCTTCTCTCCTTAAATCCCTTGTTATTTACTGACTTGCAATATTACTTAATTTTATTATATATCCTTATTGTTTCAAGCATCATTCACTTATATATGTGTATCGCTATGCATTTATTATTTAGTTGTAATAATATTTCCTTGTATTTTCATGCTTTGTTATTATTCTCTGTAGCACATTTTATGAATACCAACTGTATCAGTTTTCCCTATATTTACAATGAAATACAGAGGAGTGTCACAAGCAAAGAAACATGAACTACTAAAATTATAGATGGTCATAATATTGATACGTTAACAATTCATGACAAAATTTAACATTAAAACAACTAAAGTATTACCAGTACCAGAATTTTAGTATATAATTACTTCATAAAGGATGACAAATAATCAATTTTACTCTAGTTTGAGTTCGAAAAGATCTTACAGAAGGGGAATATACATTTGTAAATAGAAATGGCCAGAGTGTGATGGATATTTTAATGTGCTCACTGGGAATTGACAACTGGGTGTTAGATTTTGAGGTTGTAAATTAAATAACATCTAGTTTTCATTTTCCAGTGAGATTAAAATTAGGAGAAATTAGTAGCAAAATGGCAGTAGTAGATACAAATTGTTACAGAGTGGTGGAAATTTATAAATGGAGAGAAGAAAAGCACGAAATGTTTTGCAAGGAGTTAAATTCAGAATGTGCAGAAAATATTACAAGTGAGTAGATAGTTTAGTGAATACCAATAAAATAGAACAAGCTGTAGAAGCATTAGAATATACTGTGAAAAAAGCTGGGGATGAATGATGAAATATAATAGTAGGCATTGGTTTGATAAGTGTCAAAGGGCTAAAATGAGAGTAAGACAAGAGTTGAGGAATTGGAGGCATTCAGGGGAGAAAGAGGAGAGAGAAAACTTTTTAGTATTAAAATGGGCATATAGATGTCTGATAGAAGAAAAGAAGAGGGAGTGGGGCTTAAGAGTAGGTAGAATATTAAGTGAAGCAGAAAAAACCCATGATAGAAAAAGATATGGTCAGTTAATAAAAAGTTTACATAACGAGGGGGCAGGAAAGGGGATCTAAGAGCAGACAAATGGTGTTTGCATTTTCAAAATTTGTTAGGGCAGTCTTACATACAGGGAATAGATAAAATAAGACTTGAAGCTTTCCTAACGATGAATGTGCTCACTTTCTTCTCGGGCAGCCAGCCAGGTGAAAAGATGATTAGATATCAATGTTTCGGGAGTGTGCGTCACTCCCATCATCAGGATATTTGTAAAATGTTATTACCACAAATGAAACACTGGATATAACACATCTATAAACAAAGACAAAACATTATCAAAATTCGCATTACTGAACAAAAGACTGTTTTCAGTAAATTAAATGCCAGGTCAGATGGCGTGAGTGTAGAAAATTGTGTCAAAGAAACGTAAGGACTTGATTATCAAGCTGTATTGATCTTTGCTTCTTAAATCCATTTCCCAGCAATCTATGTGGTAGAATCAGCAGAATTCTCACCACATACAACATCAGAACCATCTACAAGCCACTTCCGAAGATTAAACATCTGTTGATACCAGTGAAAGACAAAGTAGACTTCCAAGTTCCGGGAGTGTACCGCATTCCCTGTGAATGTGGGACACCGTGTATAGGACAAACCGGAAGGACCATCACTACTAGAATAATCGAACATGAACGGAGCATTCGTTTAATCCAACCTGAGAAGTCTGGGCTGGCAGAGCATTGTTTTGATAACGACCATAGAGCCAACTTTCGGGAGACGACCATCTTGGCAAAATGCAACAGTTACTGGGAGCGGAGAGTTAAGGAAGCTTAGGCGATTTCCTCTGACAGGAGCACGCTTAATCGTGATGCTGGATTTCAGTTCAGCTTCTCTTGGAAACCGGCCTTAAAAATGGAAATCTGTTGATTTAAGAAGCAAAGATCAATACAGCTTGATAATCAAGTTAAGTAGTTACATCTCTTTGACACAATTTTCTATACTCACGCCATCTCCTGACCTGGCATTTAATTTACTGAAAACAGTCTTTTGTTCAGTAATGCGAATTTTGATAGTGTTTTATCTTTGTTTATAGTTGTGTTATATCCAGTGTTTCATCTATGGTTATAACATTTTATAAATAACCTGATAGTGGGAGAGATGCACACTCCTGAAACATCGACATCTAATCATCTTTTCACCTCATTGGCTGCCCGTGAAGAAAGTGAGGGAATAGATAGTTGATTGCAGGGGAGCCAATACACAATTAAGGAATTAGATGGAGAAATTACAGATGTTGTATGATGTGAACAAATAAAGAAGTTAAAAACCAATAAAGCAAGTGGTATTCCAGGGGAGTTATGGAAGGTATGGGCTGTTGAGGGAACTTGAACAAAAACAGTAATAAGGCTGAAATATGAGCTGAATCTTTCCTGGCGGCGTATATGTTCTAGACATTCTCGGGCTTTGAGCCAGGTAAGTAGATGTTGAGATATCGACGTTTCGGGAGCGTACATCTCTCCCATCTTAAGTCATTCAACATCCTGAAAATGGGAGAGATGTACGCTCCCGAAACGTCGATGTCTCAACATCTACTTACCTGGCTCGAAGCCCAAGAACGTCTAGAACAGTAATAAGGCTATTTAATAAAATATTGGAAATGAGAGAGATTCCCAAGAAGTGGAGGACAAGCAAAAAAAGCAACCCTGCAAATTATAGGGGGATTGACCTACTGTCTATCTTAGGGAAGATGTTTACAGGTATTTTAGCAAACAGGTTGCAGAAGTGGGTAGAGAAGGAGAAGTTATCAGAATTTCAAGGCAGGATTTAATTTAGACCAGGGAGGAGAACAGCAGATAATATTTTTATAATCAAAACAATTGTAGATAAATATATATGTATTAAAAGGGGAAGGGTGTACTGGCATTTGTTGATTTGGAAAAAGCGTTCATTACAATTGACAGAAAAGCATTGTTGGATAAAATTAATTAGTAAATAAGTTGCAAATTTATTGAAATATTACAAAAGATATATATGGAAAATTAGTTTTGTATTAAACTGATTGCCTACAGAGTAAGGTGGGGTAAGGCAGGGATGTAAACTGAGTGCTGTGTTATTCTAGAGGAGATTTCCAAAAATAGAGTACATTCACCAGTTATTTATAATAAAGAAATCCCAGGGTTATTATTTGCAGATGACTTAGTACAGAATGGCCATTGGATCTCCGGCTCTGATGTTTTGCGGCTGCAAGAGGTGGAGGGGGAAGGTTAATAGTACCAACATACACTAATGAGCAATTGAAAACATATCCTCAAAATTATCTTGAGAATGAAAATATAGGACTATATTAGCTTTGAAACATTGAAATCCAACTTGCAATTTCATTACCATGCAAGATATTCATTAAAACACCACTATTCAAATATTTCGTTCACACCTTACATGCATACTAACTGCTTCTGTTGGTAGTACTGGGAATCTCTACATCCGGTGTTGTGGTCAGGAAGTTAGCATTGCTGCTGCTAGGCGGCTTCCGAACCCAATTGTGGCCCGCCTCGGTAGCGTAGATGGTAGCGTGTCTGCCTCACGTTCAAGAAGTCCCGAGTTCGAATCTCGGTCAGGGTGAGTTACCTGGATAAGGTTTTTCCGGGGTTTTCCCTTATCCTTCAAGACGAATGTTGGGTAACTCTAAGCTCCATGGACCCTGGTCTCATTTGAGCATCATTTCATCCAATTCATTCACCATCCGATATGACTTAACGTTGGAGGACGTAAATTGCACAAAACAAACAACAAACGAACCCAATTGTGTGTTGCCAGGTTAAATTTGTTTGAACCACGTGGCTTTAGTTCCTTGCACTGGTGAACTTTCTTTGGTATTTTGTGCATGTGTGAATTCTGATTTTTAGTGTTCATAAGTTCTATTATTATCGCTATTATAATAATATGGCTACTCGTTCGTGAAATATGCAAATGTGTGAAATATTTAAAATACGCATGTTCCTCTGCTTGAAATTCCCGCTAAAGAACTAGCAACAGCCTGTTTCCTCCTCTCGAGAAATGTCAGAGCCGGAGAATGAGCGGCTGAACTGTAGTTGGTTCCAAATCATTGGAGGGTTGAGAAGAGTGATTGAGGCAGTAAGCAGTTACTGTAAAATACAGGGGGGTTAAAAGTAAATGAAAAGAAAACAGAGATCATGGTTTTTAAAAACGGATATAGACTGCAAAAAAATGAGAAATGGGAAATAAATGGAAGAGAAATAGTGGTTATTAAGAGATTTGACATGGATGAAACATGGACAGAGCTGGACTTTATTAACAGATCCTTTTGTAAATATATTCTAGGCTTGCCAGTAGCCTCACCTGACGGGGCAGCACAACTTGAGTTAGAAAGACACTCAACTAAAGTCAAAATTGTCTCAAGAGTAATGAAATATTTGTATAGAGTTGCTAACATGGAAGATAACAATATGATAAAGGAATGCTTACTTGTGCAAATGAGAAGCGAATGGAAAGGAGCTTGGACACAAAAGGTAAAGGAATTGATGGAGCAGACAGGTATGGGACATTTTTGGAGGAATGGGGAATACTGTTACAGAGGCTTTTGGAAATAAGTAGAATCAAGAATAGAAGATATGGATAGTCAAGTTATTTTTACTAGTACAAGAGAGAAAAGCTGATTGAGGATATTGTGACTTTGTGAAATTAAAAGTCCAGGTTTCAAACACGAAAAATTGCTCTTTATTTCCGTAGAAACACTCTAGTCAACCTGACAGTCCAGAATTATGTCACATGCACAATACAACTTGCAAGGTCAATGGTCACATATACAGCTCACACAGCTGTTCATGCATGCGAGTTCAATTAACGACTGTCTGTCAGTGGCAGGTGGTGGCTCCTTTTATAGCTACTCACTATACAAAAGCAAAAATATCATCAACATATCCAAAGAAATCTTGCAAGATCCTTACTCAGGATACAGAAGTGCAATTGTCACTATTCAGCAAAAGAAAAATTTAACTCCTATCAACTATATACCCAAATGGAACCTTAAAAATAGACTGAAAAGATTTTACAAATGAATTAGAAAGCAAATTTGAAACAGCAATATATTAATAAACAAACTCAGATGTTTTTGAGTTTGATTTATGAGTCACTATGTTTACACTCAAACTTCACTTACTTTTTTATATAACTGAAACGTTTTCAAGATCATTCGATCTCATCCTCAGCTGTTTGGTGACTAAATGAACATTCCTCTTCTTCCGATATATTAAACAAAGATTTATGTGATGCAATTTTATAGACAGCAGACAAATACATACAAAGAGGATTAAGTAAATACTATAAACCTTTTTGGAATTCACAATTAGACAAAATGAAGAAAGAAAGACCCAGCTAGAATTGCAGCAGAAAAATCTAAAGATCAGAAAGAAGTACAAAATAGGAGGAAATTGACTGCTCAGTTCAAAAAAAAATTAATAACTCAAAAAGAACTTTTTTAATAATTTTAATAAAACTGTAGCTAACCAAGCAACTTAACATATTACCCCAAATTACCATTGCCTATACCTTTTTATTCTGTCTGTACCATTTATTGAAATGTAAGGTAGTTTCAGTTATATACGAGCAAACTCGTGGAAATATCTCATGTTACTAATAATGGTTTCTTTGTTCACAGACCTGCTACTGAAGATTAATAACTGAACTGTTCAAAAGCAAGAACTGTAGTAAAATGGATATCAAAAAGGAAATCAAACAAGAGTATAGTTTCCTGGAACTTTGCTCACAGAATGGGGAAGACTGTTGTTCCAAAAATTCTTTAAAGAAAGTTAAGAGTGAAACTGTGACAAGAGGCAGTAACTGTGATAAAGATATCAAACTAGAAATTGAAGAAGCTGAACTTTCCAACTCTTGTTTACAGAATGAACTTTTTTCAGAATACCGGGTTATGGCATGTAATGAACGCATCCAAAACTGTGAAACTGACTCGTTAGAAACAACTTTGACTAGAACTCAGGGTATTTGTGATGACAGTAAGGTAAGTTCTGCAGAAAAAGTGCATCACAATTCCTTTTTTCTCTAATAGTTTCTAATGTGCAATACGAATATATGATTTATAAGTAAATATTATAGAAAGAAAGCCTTAGAATAAAAGAAAATAGAATTAATCACATTATGAAAATTCACAATGTTAATACCAATGTTGCATTTTCAAATTAGCATTTTAAAATATTTTGTGCTCAAGTTATTCTTGGGAAGCAAGCCAGGTGAAAAAACGATTATAAACATAAACAGAGCATTCGTTTAATGCATCCTGAGAAGTCTGGACTGGCAGAGCATTGTTTTGATAACGAACATAGAGACAACTTTTGGAAGACGTCCATCTTGGCAAAGTGCAACAGTTACTAGAAGCGAAGAGTTAAAGGGGTTTTGGCCATTTCCTCCGAGAGGAGCATGCTTAACAATGATGCTGGATTTCAGTTCAGCTCCTCTTGGAAACTGGCCTTAAAAATGGAAATCCGTCGATTTAAGAAGCAAAGATCAAGCTTGATAATCAAGTTAAGTAGTTACGTTTCTTTGACCCAATTAATTTTTTATACTCATGCCATCTCCTGACCTGGCATTTAATTTACTGAAGACAGTCTTTTGTTTAATAATGCAAATTTTGATAGTGTTTTGTCTTTGTTCATATTTGTGTTATATCTAGTGATTCATTTGTTATAACATTTAATAAATATCTTGATGGGAGAGATGCACAGTTCCGAAACGTCAGTTTCTAATCGTCTTTTCTCCTGGCTTGCTTCCCGAGAACAACTTGAGCATATTCGTCGCCAGGAAAGCTTCAGGTCTTAAATATTTTGTGGTTGGTTTTTTCAGACTACATGACTACAGCATGACCAATAACACTGCTCAACAAAATGAGGGAAAATTTACTCATGACAAATATAAAACCATTATTCTGTATTATTTTTTGCTGCTGATTTCACATGAGTTTAGTTTTACTGTAGCCAGTCTTTTTTCAGAAAAACCGATTGGTCGAAATTAAACTAAATTATCCAGATATCAATGCATATACCAATAAGTTTTACGAAACATGTTCTGAAACAAAATTCCATTTAAAAACATGGTGAACATGACTGTCTCGTGTATGATTTGTTTGGTAACGTGCATCCATGCATCCAGCTTAGTCAGAAGGACATGACAATACCAGAAACTCGGGTAACGATTTTCTACTCTCCTGCTGTCTTAAGAAGCACACTTTCCTGTGAACAATTCTGCAAACAGCTCCTCCACATGATCGTAGTGAATGCTGTCATTTTTCTGAGAACAAAGTACTCAACTTAAAATAGTGCCATCTTTTCTTAAGGTTATTACTTGTAAAATACGCTAAGGGGTATGTTTAATTGTAGCATTGCAGTGAGATGTATTTTTACAGTCGTTCAGAAATATACATATGTCCTATTACAAGAAATAAGCTGCTAACTGTAGCATAACCCATTAATGCCCGATTTCACCAACAGATGTAAAAGTCTGCGTTAACAAATGTAACGTAACAATTGTAACAGAACTAACAAAGCTGTTAAATTTCTTGCATTTCACCTATTTACTGAAAATGTTAACATACACATGTTAACGCCAAGAAACTTTAAATATTACAGCTATAGAAGGCTATGGATGAGTTGTATTACTTTCTGAATGTACTGCAATGCGCTTTTGATTTCATTCTCGTCTGCACCGCAGTCAGCACACAGCTAAAAAATGGTGGATAAACAATATCATAAACAAAAGCCGTGAAACTAATTTAACAGCGATGGAGAAAGAATTCTTAATTGAATTAGTAATGAAGTATTAGGATATTGTGGAAAATAGGATGGATGCGGTGCATGTAAAAGAGAAAGATGTCACGTGGGAAACAGTTGGAAACAAATTTAATTCAAATGCATGTATCAGTACTGGAAACATGAAACGTATTATGTAAATTTAAAACGAGGTGTAAAGAAGTACATGTGACGAGTGACTTGAACATTTCAAGACGGGAGGTATACAGTGTATTACCCACATAATTCAGTGAATTATAAAATCGGGAAGTTATTAATACTTGATGCAAAGGCGAGATCTGCATGTTCCTTTCGATGCATGTTCTAACTCAGTATTATGTAAATTTAAAATGAAGAGCAAAGGACAAGTGACGAGTGACTTGAATGTTTCAAGATGGGAGGTGGACAGTGTATTATCCACATAATTCAGTGAATTATAAAATTGCAAAATTATTAATACTTGAAGCAAAGGCGAGATCGGTATATTCCTTTTGATGCATGTTCTAACCTCTCTTGTACTTCCGCAGTAACCTTCATAGCAACTTGTTTGGATAGTCTATACCTCTGTAGAAAATTTTCTTCTGATAGTTCCGCAAAATAATTTCTCCTCATATGCCGTATTCTATTACGAGTTATTTAGACAGTCTTAAATATAGCAAATCGACGACAACAGCTGTGTTCACGTCCGCCATCTTGACTGTTTACAATTCTTAAGGACTTAACATATGAAATTGGACTTGTCAGTTTAACAAGAGATTTAACACGAGTTTTAAGCTAACAATTTTTGTTATAACTATTGTTAAACCCATCTTAAGTCTTAACATCTGTTGGTGAAATAAGGCATAAGTGTATAATTTATTCTAAAGTGCATACTTTTTTTTTTGACAATGAGCCACCTACCATAAAGAAAGTGTTAAATGCTGTCAACAGTAACCCTGATTTACCAACTTTTAACCACACAAACTTCCATTCATTGCTTTTAGAAATTGGATTTTTGTTTGTGAAATGAAGTGTCAACATAATTATAGATTAGTTGAACTGATTAAACTGGTTCAGAACGTAATGGATAACAACGAAAATAAGTATGTGATAGATGACCTAGCAAAAAAGTCTCTTCATTGTAGTAAGGCTGCCCCGTATCACAGTAAACTGAATCCCATTGAGCTTGTGCGGAGTATTGTTAAAAAGTAAAACTTTCAAACTGAAAGAGGTGTGTCAGCTTTTAGATGAGGCATTGACTCAGGTGAAGGCAGAAATGTGGCAGACCGATATCAGGCATGTAAACAAAGAAGAAGAAAAAGTGTCGCAACTGGGCTGTCTCACTGCTACTGTCATCAATAGTTTGGTGATAAACTTAGGTGATGACAGTTCAGGGTTATCCTCAGATTCCGACCTGGGAATTGCAGCATTACCTGCCAGCATTGACGGCTCTGAATCTCACTAATGTATGTACAAAGGTGTTTGTTTGAAGGTGTTCGCTTTAATGTTACATTGTTGATACGTTTCTCAGTATTCGTTTAATATTGTGACTTTGTGGGTTCGTGAAATAACAAGACGAGGTTACAAACACAAAAACTACACTTTATTTTCCTAGCAATACACCGTTTTCCATTACAAATTGCTAGATCACCTCAAAACTGTTTATTTTTCAAACACTATGCCCAACTGTCTCTTTCGGTAACGATCGGCCCCGAAGTTTCCCGAATCTCCACCGGCCATCATTTATTCATCGGCTTCGCGAGTCTACCGCCTGGGTCGTCCCGAACAGCGCCTTCGTAGCGGGCCAGGCGATCCAGGTGTACCACCAACATCTTCCCTCGGGGCACCTTCTGGGTGCGGTAGACCACGTCGTTAATCCTCTTCACCACACGGTACGGTCCTTGCCATGGCTGCTGAAGCTACGGGCAGCGTCCCTTGGTCCGGGTCGGGCGGTACAACCAGACCAGGTCACCTTGCTGGAACCCTTGGCTGTTGGCTTGCCTGTCGTATCGGGTTTTCATGCGGTCGCTCGCCTTCTGGATATTCTGGCGAGCCATCTCGTGCATGTCGTGGAGGTTCTCCACATCCCTCAAGAGTGGCCCCAAGTCTGCGTCCGCCAGCTGCTCCCTCCTCCGGCCTGCGCTATCTCAGCCATCCGCAGGCACTGCCGTGACTACTCGAACTGCTGCGGCACGCTCCTTCCCCTCCACTCTTGTGCATTGGCCGCACTCTTCTGGACAGGGTCTTTGGGACATAGCGTCCGCGTTACCGTGACTCTTCCCTCTGCGATGTTCCGAGGTGAAGTCGTATTCCTGCTGCCTCTGGACCCAACGTGCTGGCTGGCCTTCCGATCGCGCCGTCACCATCGCCTCGCTCCTCGCGGGGACAACCACGTCATCGTTCAAGATACCCTGCAAATTCCAAGGCGCTCTTCTGGTTGACGGAGTATAACCTCTTCTCCGTTGAGCCTCAGGACCTTCCTGCCGACGTCGACCGTCGCCTCGTGGCACCTGAGGGCATCCAGTCCCAGAATCACTTCCTCAGCCACCTTCGCGACGAACACCCACAGACGCACGGCACTCCGTCCCAAGGTCAGCTCCAGCAGGGCCTCCTTCTCCACAGGCAAGGTGTCGCCCGATGCCAACACAAGCTGGTATGGTCGGCTCGGCTTCCTCGTCGGCAAACCATTCGCCACGTCAGGTCTGATGATGGTCAAGGCTGCCCCTGTGTCCACTAGCACGCGGCACGGCTTTCCTCCTACCCAGCCGTCCGCGATGAGGCTGTCATCCATACGCCGGCTGACGGCGCGCAGCGTCACTCGAGGGGATGGTGGTGATGGCGCCGATGTGGCCCTCTCCACGCCGGGCCGTACTCGTTCTTCCCGCTGCCCTTCCTGGTGTGGGCAGTCTCTCTGCAGGTGCCCGGGCTGTCCACACTCCCAACACAGGCCACTAGGTGTTCACCGGCGTCCCACAGCTGGTCTTCTGTCTCCAGCGTAGCGGACACTCCTCGTTCTCGACGTCGGGATAGATGCTACCTTGGCCGCCTCCATCCTTAATGCCGCTGCCAGCGCCTCGTGGATGGTTTTATAATCGCCGAGCATTAGGCGCTGACGAATATCCGTGTCCCGTACCCCGTCGACAAAGTTGTAGGCGGCTTCCCGGGATACGAACTCCAGTGGCAGGTCAACCAAGGCCTTGCCAGCTAGCTGCTCAATCGCTATGGCGAACTCCTGCAGCGTCTCCCCCGGCTGCTGTGACCTTGCCTTTAGATGGCTGCGGTACGCTGCGGCTAAGCGGTGGTTACCGAAACGATTCTCCAGGGCCTCCCAGATGTCGTTGGGCGCCGCCGTTGTCTGCACCGCGTTTAGGACTTCCGCGGCCCGTCCCTGGAGGCTGGCTATTAGCTGTTTGGCCTCCTCCGGTGACCATCTGTTGTGCTTGGCCACTCTGTCGAACTGGCGGCGGAAGACCTCAAATGTTGACGCGTCGTCATATTTCGGCGGTTTGACGCGCGCAGATGTGTCGCGTCCCCCTTCAAATCCTTCAGTTTCCTGCCAACGACGTCCTCTACTATGGCGTTCAGGGACTTGACGCTGGTGTCGGCCTTTCCCTCCAGGTCGTCAACGCGGCTCGCCAGGTCCTCGACGCGCTCGTCCACTTGGCCCATCCGCTTGCCCAACTCCACCACGTAATCCCTCACGTTGGCCAACGGTTCTTCAAACTTCATGGCAAGGGCCTCGTTTGCCGCTTTCATCTCCGTGGCCAGGCTGTCGTTCGCTGCCCTCATTTCTGTGATCAGTTCGGCCATCTGTGCGGTCATTGTCGTGGCCAAGTTGTTATTTGCCGCTTCCGTCTTCGCTGTTATTTCCGCGGCCAGGTTGTTATTTGCCGCTTCCGTCTTCGCTGTTATTTCCGCGGCCAGGTTGTTATTTGCTGCTCCCGTTTTTGCAGCGAGGTTTTCATTTGCCGTGTTCATTTCTTCCATTTTCTCTAAAATCTTTGCCAATGCAGCTTCCATTGTCGTATATCCCACTTCTGACACCAGTTGTGACTTTGTGGGTTCGTGAAATAACAAGACGAGGTTACAAACACAAAAACTACAAATTGCTAGATCACCTTAAAACTGTTTATTTTTCAAACACTACGCTCAACTGTCTCTTCCGGTAACGATCGGCCCCGAAGTTTCCCGAATCTCCACCAGCCATCATTTATTCATCGGCTTCGCGAGTCTACCGCCTGGGTGACAATATGAAAAGTTGATTTATTGAAACAAAATCTACTGGTAAGCTACTCTTGTGCATACCACTTCCCTGAATGTAATATGGCATAACATATGTGTGAAAGTGTGATCTGTCATGCTTGTGCACGTGTGCGTGGAGTGATACAAAAAGTGTATTTTGTATGACGGATGCAGTGTATATATTCAGGGTCTTGTTGAAAGCACAGATTTTGTGTAAAGAAATTTATATTAGACTGAAGGAAATGTAATTTCAGTGACATTCAACAGCCCATTTCACTGTAAGCATCCAAAAGCTTCTGTAGTTCAATTTTATAATCAGGAAAGTATTCACCCGCAGGGGCCTGCTGTGGTAGGTATGGGAATTGGCGATCCCGGGGTCCCGAGTCAAATCTCTCGATTGCGTGCCTCTGACTGGTGACAGAGCTAATGCCAAACACCCAAACAAGGTCCACATCTGTGTTTGACCCTAACCTCCCTGAACACACATCTTGACGGATAACGAGCGCGGGTTGGTGGAGTGGGAGGCGCAGGGGTGACTTGGTAACCTTCTGGTTATCATGTAGGACTGTGTTCGTATCCGCTGATAAAGGTCAGTCCTGGGGAGAGGCCATTGCATGAACTGTAACACTCCTGAAGGCAATTAGGTCCCTCTGTCTATACACTGGGAGGTGAGACCCTGAGGTGGGCAAGGTCTAGGCCAGGACTGTCACCTAAGCCGGGGTAACGCCCAGGATGTTAGCACGCCATCAGAGATGTTTGCAATGGTGGAGGATATTGTCGCTATGGGAACTGATAAAATAAACAAAGCTGTTAAGAAAAGTGGAAGGGAAATGGTTGAGTCTTGTGGTCCTCGCTATTTGGTCATTTTTAGAACTGAGGAAGGTCGAAAATTTACAAAACATGAACCTCTTTATCATTCAGAAGGGTCTGGATAATATTGCTGGTCCAGTAAAATCATGTACTCAGTCTTGCAATGGCATGCTCCTGGTCGAAACAGTCTCACTGATGCAGGCTGCAAAAATTTTAAATGCCAATATGCTATGTGGTGCACGTGGAATTACGTAGGACTCTGAATTCCTCATGTGGAATTGTAAATACCAGCACGTTGGACAGTATGTCCAATGAGGAGATTCAGGAAAACTTGGCAGAACAAGGTGTTACAAATGTATATCGAGTTCACCGCAACGAACTTGTGAACTAGTGCCCAGTCGTACCCCGTTTCTTACCTTTGATCGGGTAGATCTCCCGCAAAGGATTAAGGCAGGGTATGAAGCTATTGAAGTGAGGCAGTATATACCCAATCCATTGAGGTGTTACACATGCCAGTGCTTTGGCCACATGAGTGATTCTTGTAATGGAGTTGCTACTTCCGTTGGAGTTGCTATTATGGGGAAGTCAAACATGATGATCTGTGTACTTCACCTGCAAAATGTGTTAACTGCAGTGGTAATCATTCATCAAACTCCAGAGAATGTTCCCGTTTTATGGAGGAACAGGCAATCCAAGAGATCTGGGTAAGAGAGAGGGTGTCCTTGAAAGCCCGTAAACTCTTGCATATTTCTCAGCCTTCTGTACATAGGACCGTTACTTATAATGCAGTTGCAGCTAAGGCGGTACCTAGATATGAAATCGCAACACAAACTAGCGACATAAATGGGGCAGTAATATCTGAAAGAACAATTACACCAAGATCACATCCAAAGCAACAGACACTAACACGAACAACAGTGAGCACCTCAGTTAAGCTTCACTTGGGTCTTTGTCCACCTTCATTAAGAACATCAGTTCAATCATTTTTCAATTTTACACACAACACACTCACCCATACGTATACACCATACACATGGTTTATTTTTCTGCCACATATTCCCTTCTGCTTGTTGAAGATGTTTGCAAATAGAATACCCACCATGAACCCAGTGGGCATTTAATCTTACAACAAATCCTATTTGGAATGAGATTTATATAAAGTAATATCTTCCCTCTATGTTATATTAAAAGTATTTCCATGTTTGTACCCCTCTTTGTCGAGATAAGTCTCAAGAAGCAAATCATTATATTTATAAGTGAATTGTTCTGTTACAGGATGGAATAGATCAACACTGTTATTACATAAAACGACAAAGGTAAGTCCTTTTGGTAATTCCATGTACACCAATTATTTATTTTAATTTTTCTCAGTGACTAAGAAACCAAAATTAATTACTTAAGCCAATATCAAACACAGATTAATGGTTATTATGTCATTTAGTAATAACAATGTAAATAATTACTTAAGCCAATATCAACCACCGATTAATGGTTATTATGTCATTTAGTAATAACAATGTAAATTAGGAGTTTTGCTTTTGACATTTGTGCCACAGCAGTTGAAATATATCACGTGCAATATGATGAAATTTCTGAAATGTCAAGATACTGAGTTAAAGCAAAGTGTCAGAAACATAGGATTAAGGGTGACAAATCCTGTAAACAAATACAGTTAATTATCAGAAATATGCAATTAGAATATTTAAATTATATGAAAGGTGGTATATAGACAGATTACAGATATATTACACATTGTTTTACGCCACGTAAGAGAGTTCATATATGTTTTAAGTTAAAAGTACGGTCCTGCACAAAATTGGAACCTTTATGTTTTAATAAACATAACCCAACCTTACCTAGACTTTATGGCTTACCCAAAATACATAAACCATCCATAACAATGAATCCTATAGTTAGCAGTATAAATTCACCAGCATACAAACTTGCAAAGTGGTTAATAAGCAAATTCAACTCATTTCCAAAATGCGATAGCCTAAGCATCAGAAACACCTATGAACTTATTGAACACATTAAGGACACTGAACTAAAAGAAGAGGACACACTAGTCTCGTTTGATGTTAAATCACTGTTTCCCAGCATACCAGTAAAACAACTCCCAATATTGATAAAATATTGGCTCAAATCTCTTGGAATGTCTTCACCTGAAATTTCAGATTACATCAAACTAACAAAATGATGCATAGAATAAAATTTCTTCCAGTTTCAAACAAAATATTTCCACCAAATTTCAGGGTTAGCAATGGGCAACCCCCTATCACCCTTTCTGGCCGATCTGTACATGAGTGCATTAGAAATAAGGATCACTAAAGGTTTCCCTTGGAAGTTCAAACTCTGGCAACGATATGTAGATTACATCTTTGCAATAGTACCAAAAAAACACATCAGTGATGCACTAAAACTTTTAAATATCCAAGAAGAAAGCATCAAGTTCACTGTAGAAATAGAAAAATACGAGTATTTACCATTTTTGGATCTAAAAATAATGAGAAATAAAAACAGAAAGACAACTACATAAAAGCTAATGGCTACAATCCAAGATCCTACAAACAGGCCTTGCCCAAATGACCTTGTTGTCGACGGGCCCTAAAACACCACACACTCACTCACTCACTACAAACAGGCAATCTTCAATAGTTTAGCACATAGACTGGTCAACATCCCTCTCACAGCAGAAGAATGCAAAACAGAATACAACATAATTATTGAAATAGCACAAAAAATGACTTTCCCAAATCATTAGTAGACAAAAAAGTGAACTTAGCAGAAAAGAAGAAGCTAACGAAGGAAACCACAACCCTCTCAGCTACAGAAACTAATATGATCTTCAGAAAATTCACTTACCATCAATGTGCCTTTGATAAATTCAAAAAAGTCTTCAAAAAACAAAATATTCAACTAGCACCAGTCAACCATTTCTCCTTAAAAAACCTAATTTGCTCAAACATCAAAGATGCCATTCCATCTAACAAAAAATCTGGTATATATCAAATTGAATGTTGTAACTGTAGTCAAATTTATATTGGAAAAACCAAAAGAAATTTAGAAACAAGAGCAAAAGAACACATTAGGAACAGAAAATATAAGCAATTAGAAAAATCAGCAGTTGCCACGCATTTTTAGGGAGAAAACCACAACATAAATACAGAACCTAAACTACTAAAACATACATCAGGAAAACAAGAACTGCCATAATCCTTTATTCACCATTAAGCTTACAAGAAGCAATAGGTTTCGTCAGTTATAAAATGTATTTACAATGTATTTACAAGTACAGAAGGTTTACAAATTAATGCATATAAAATTCTAGGTGAATTAAGATTATTTGCATGGCTTAAGCTGGTAATTATCGTAAGTTAACTTTACTATAGTAATAATAAAATTAAACAATTAGGTACCTACTACTATAATTTACAATAGTTTTACATAAATTCACTAGTATGTATGTTATATTCTAAGTATTCTTGAACAGTATAAAATGCTTTTTGTTTAAACCAGTTTTTTAGTACTATAACAAATCTGTTTTGTGGCAGTTCTTTTATTTCCAGAGGAAGCTAATTGAATAATTTTAACTGTTGATAACAGTGGCTATTTATGGTCTTGCTCAATCGGTTGTGAGGTGTATCTAAATTATGTTTGCATCGAGTGTCATAACTGTGTACTGAGGAACGATTTATAAATAAGTTTTGATTTTCTTTAACGTGTATGATATTGGTGTATATATACATTGAGGTAAAGTCATTATCTTAAGGTCTATAAAGCTAGGCTTACATGTATCCTGTTGTCCTAATCCTAGAATTAGTCTGAGAGATTTCTTGTGCCATATGAATGCATTTTTGGAGGTAGCACAATTACCCCACAGCCTAGCCCCATACAGTATATGTGGATGAAAGAGGGCATAGTAAGATGATATTAACATATCTCGACTAACACATTTCTTTAGTTTCCCTAGAAGATACCAGATTCTAGCAAGCTTTTTACAAAGGTAAAGTATGTGTGTTTCCCATGTTAGTCTGTTGTCTAAATGTAATCCTAAGAGATTTGCTGAATTACTGCAGGTGTCATTATGTTGCAATGTAAATAATATATTTTCAGTTTTAGACATATTTAGACTTAAGGTGAACCAGACTTTTGCACTTTCTAGGGATAGTTGCATTTGTTGCTTTACTGTATTGATATTATTGCTTTTACTCAGTAAGGTAGTGTCATCTGCATATAACATAGTAGTGCAAGGTAAGTTATGGCTTAAGTCATTTATATAAATTAAAAATAAGAAAGGTCCCAGCACCGATCCTTGGGGTACTCCTGCTATCACTGGAGCTAGCTCCGAGTTTTTGTTGTTCACAACTACCATCTGCTGTCTTTGGCTAAGATAGTATGCTAGCAAATTTAGTTCATGTCCAAATAATTTAGCTTACTAATCAAAATATTATGTGAAATACAATCAGAAGCTTTGGTTAAATCTATCAAGGTAGCACCAGTTGTCTCTTTTTTTCAAAGTTATTTATAATTTCATTGATCACATATTCAACTGCTTTTTCAGTAGACAGTCCCATTCTAAATCCGAATTGTTTGGGGTATAATAGGTTGTTGGCTGTAAAATAGTTATCAAGTTGGCTGAGAATACGGGATTCTACCACTTTGCTTACTATGAGTACTATTGTTATAGGACGATAGTTTGATGGTGACGTATTATCACCTTTCTTAAACACAGGTATAACTTTTGAGATCTTTAGGCTGGTAGGAAATACTCCCTCTATGAGCATCAAGTTAAATAAGATAACGGTAAAGCTATTGCATCGATTATTTTATTTATTATGTGGTTGGAGAAGCCATAAATATCCTGGGTATGAGATATGTTTAATGCTTTGACTGCAGGGATTACCATTTCTGGTGAAACTTCATGTCAGTAAAAATTATGGTTATTTGGGGAGCCCGAGTGTTCAAAGTTATGTAGCATATCTAGAAATGTATAATTATTTGTTATAAATGAATTTATTGGCTCGTAACATACATTTTTAGAAACATTAATAAAATATTTGTTAAATTCATTCAGTTGTATATGTATGTTTTGTCTTTCAGTGGAGGTGTTCATTATATTCTTTATGATAGACCATGCTGTTTTACATTTGTTTTTTGCTGATAAGATAAGATTATCATTGGTTCTAATTTTTGCCTTTTCTGTGTTTTCCCTTACAGTCTTCTGTAGTTTTTAAATCTCAGTCTATCTTCTAATTTGTTGTTAAGTTTGAATTTATTGTACAATATCAGTAGCATATTTCGCATTTTAAGAAGTTAAGGAGTAAACCAGTTTAGTTTTCTAGCACTAGTTTTTGTATGTTTTGGTTTTACTTTAATAGTTTTTTAGGACATTCCATATTAAAGCAGGAGGTTATGACTTGATTAAAGTATGAAAATGCATTTTCTATATCCTCAATACTGTACATCGCTGCCCAGTCTATTTCCATTAATTTTCCACATGGGGACAAATCTTCATTTCAAACAATAGGAACAAAGTATTCAATTTTGACATCCCCAGAAAATTTGTTCAGCAATTTCCTCAAACCACCACCAGAGGAGACTTTATGACAAAATATCGCCAGCTGCACCACTGAGAACCAGTCGAGGTCCGATTGACGATGGAGACAAAGTCTCTGAATTAAATACAATAACACTTTTTAACACTTCCAAGAAAGGAATTGTATTTCTATATTATTTTCTTTAAGCAAGTGCAATTATACTATGGTGTAGCTAGCTCAGAGGCATAAAGGAACTTAGGAAGGACCTGTAACCCTCCATGGAAATATGTGTGAGTGTGCACAGCACAACCAAGTTAAAGTCCATTTATCAAAACATACAAATTACACATTTATTGACAAACTTAGATGCTCCACAGTTTTACCTGGATATATCGTGGCTAATTGATGATAGAATACATTACACTGTACATACTATCTGCTCCCAACACCCGAAGACTGTTGCCCGACCAGAACTCTCCCAAGTGCATCCATCACTCAACTGTGACTGACCGTTCTGTCCATGACACTACGTCTTTCTGTTAGAGACCTTTCTAGAATTAATTTACACTGCTTTGTGCACGGACCTCCTACTACTATGCTAGTAGTTGCACAACTTTTATGATTGTAATGAATTTACACTTGTTAAAACCCTATATATGACAGTATTATTTTCAAATTTCAGTTTCTACAAAGTGGATGTTTCCAGTTATACATCAGATGTATTTCTTGATGAAGATTTCCAAAATGATGTAAGCTTCAATATGAGAAAGAATAGTCCTGAGAGAAAAAGTAAATGTCAGCATCAGGAAAGTCATAATATAGATGTATCTTCATTAGAAACCATTGCTCACTCAGAAATATCTAATGATGGGAAAATTGTCAGCATACCTCACCAGAGCATTACACAGAATATCAATAAGGAGTGCTCTAAGTCAGTCAGCAGCCAGCAGTACAGACAGTCTTACAAATGTGACACTTCTGAAAAACATTTTAATGATTCTTCCCATTTAGAAAATCATGTATGGGATAATGGTGGCAAAGAAACAAATATGTGTGATGTTAGGGACAAAGGTTTGAATCCTTTGTCAGCTCTGACATCACATAAGTTGCTTAATGTGGACAAAAAACTACATATGTGTAACATTTGTAATAAGTCCTTTCCTTCTTTTTCAAAATTGAAAAGCCATAAATTGTTCCATGAAAACATAGAGCTTCACAAATGTGATATTTGTAATAAGGGGTTTACTCAATCTTCAAGTTTGAAAACACACAAATTGGTTCATGATGGTATAAAGCCACACAAATGTGACATTTGTAATAAGGCTTTCACTGTTTCATCAAGTTTGAAAAGACATAAATTGATACATGATGGCATAAAGCTACACAAATGTGACATTTGTAATAAGGCTTTCACTGTTTTAACAAGTTTGAAGATACATAAATTAATTCATGACGGCATAAAGCCATATAAATGTGACATTTGTTACAAGGCTTTCACTGATATATCAAATTTGAAAACGCATAAATTGTTCCATGAAAACATAAAGCTTCACAAATGTGATATATGTAATAAGGGATTTACTGTGTCTTCAGGTTTGAAAACACACAAATTAATTCATGATGGCATAAAGAAACACAAATGTGACATTTGTAACAAGGCTTTCACTGTTTTATCGGCCTTGAAAAAACATAAATTAATTCATAATGGCATAAAGCCACACTAGTGTGATATTTGTAACAAGGAATTCACTGATTTGTCAACCCTGAGAAGACATAAATTGACTCATGAGGGCATAAAGCCACACAAATGCGACATTTGTAACAAGGCTTTCACTAATTTATATTATTTGAAAACGCACAAATTAATTCATGGAGACATAAAGCTTCACAAGTGCGACATTTGTAATGAAGCCTTCACTGTTTTATCAAATTTGAAAAGACATAAATTAATTCATGACCGCATAAAACCACACAAATGTGATATTTGTAAGAAGGCTTTCACTGATTTACCAAGTTTGAGAAAACATAAATTAATTCATGACAGTATAAAGTCACACAAATGTGACATGTGTAACAAGGCCTTTACTAATTCATCTTATTTGAAAATGCACAAATTAATCCATTAAAAGATTAAAGATTCACAAGTGTGTCTTTTGTAACAAGGGTTTTAGACATCAAGTTTTCATCATCCATGAAAGCAAATTTATACATTTGTAACAAGGCTTTCACTAATTCATCAAATTTGAAAAGACATAAAAGATAAGGGCACAGGCATAATATTTATGATCAAGTTTGCAACAGTTGCAGCATTCCAACAGTGAAGAAATACAAGTACTAAAATAATATATTGTCACCCAATTATCGGAAGGCCCGACCAGCGACAGCTGAGAGGGGACCAGAGGCAGCCAAGCCAGACCCTCCCATTAGTCTGTCACTAACTGAGAGGTTGATTAGGGAAATGTCATTTGTCGCTGGCCATCTCTTTCCCCTTCCCCTGTCCTGCGGAATATTCGCGGTGATTCACTGAAACCAGAAACTTCTAGATTGGCCAGCTGTTCCTATATATGCAACACGTCGGGCTGGAAGTCAGTCAGTGTTTGGTGAACAGCTGCGAGGAGCGCCCAGTGAGGGGACTGACTGCGTACGTGCGTCGGAGGAGTTTACGTAATCGCGAGTGCAAGTGGAATTGTAACGGACGAACTGGTGAATCGTAATTGTGTACATTACGTAATTCTCTGTAATTGGCAAGTGTTTAACTGTAAGTCGGTGGAAATCAAGAACATTTTTGAGTGGTGCAATTGGACTTTTCATTTCACGAGCCCACAACGTCACACTGGAATCAGAAAGCGGGGCGATAACATCACCGAGCATTACGGCCATGGAATCGGCATTGGAAATGCTTTTGGAGAAGATGAACGAATTGACAGTGAGGTCGGAGGTGGCAAATACCGCCGAGTTGAAGGATCTGAGGACGGCAAATGAAAACCTCGCTGCACAAACTAAAGCAGCAAATAGCAACGTGCCGCGGAACTGAAACCAATGAAGACGGCTAACGACAGCATCACCGAGAAGATGGAAGAAATGAAGGCCGAGTTAACCACAGAAATGAGAGCAGCGAACGGCAATCTGCCCAAGGAAATGAAGGCGGCGAACGAGGCTCTCGCCGCAAAGTTTGAAGAACTGTTGGCCGGCGTAAAAGAGGACGTCACAGAGTTAGGCGAGCGCGTCGAAGACCTGGCGAGCCGCGTTAATGAGCTGGAAGGAAAGGCCGACAACAGCGTCAAGTCCCTGAGCGCCATGGTGGAGGTCGTCGTCGGCAAGAGGTTGAAGGATTTGAAGGCCGACGCATCGGGACGCGACACAACGTCGGCGCGCGTCAAACCTCCGAAATATGACGGCGCGTCAACGTTTGAAGTCTTCCGCCGCCAGTTCGACACAGTGGCCAAGCACAACAAATGGTCACCAGAAGAGGAGGCCACACAGTTAATAGCCAGCCTCCAGAGACGGGCCGCGGAAGTCCTAAACGCGGTGCAGACAACGGCGGCGCCCAACGACATCTGGGAGGCCCTGGAGAATCGGTTTGGGAACCACCGCTTAGCCGCAGCATACCGCAGCCAGCTGAAGCCAAGCTCACAGCAGCCAGGGGAGACGCTATAGGAGTTCGCCCTGACAGTTGAACAACTGACAAGCAAGGCCCTGGTCGACCTCCCACCAGGGTTCGTGTCCCGGGAAGCTGCCTACACCTTCGTTGACGGGGTACGGGACACGGAGATTTGTCAGCGCCTAATGCTCGGCGATTATAAAACCATCCACGAGGCGCTGGCAGCAGCATTAAGGATGGAGGCGGCCAAAGTAACAGCTATCCCGACGTCGAGAACGAGGAGTGTCCGCTACACCGGAGACAGAAGGCCAGCCAAGGGACGCCGGCGAACACCTAGTGGCCTGTGTTGGGGGTGTGGACAGCCCGGACACCTGCAGAGAGACTGCCTACACCAGGAAGAGCAGCCGGAAAACGAGTAAGGGCCGTCGTGGAGAGGGGTACCAGCTCGTCACGGCAACGGGCGACACCTTGCCTGTAGAGAAGGAGGCCCTGCTGAAACTGACCTTGGGAAGGAGCACCGTACTTCTGTGGGTGTTCGTCGCGAAAGTGGCTGAGGAGGTGATACTGGGATTGAATGCCCTCAGGAGCCATGAGGCGGCGGCCGACGTCGGCAAGAAGGTCCTGCGGCTCATCGGAGAAGAGGTTATACTCCGGCAACCCGAAGAGCGTCTTGGAATTTTCAGGGTCGTCCTGAGCGAAGACGTGGTTGTCCCCGCGAGGAGCGAGGTGGTGGTGACGGTGCGACTGGAAGGCCGGAGAACCACGAACATGATGCTGGACCAGAAGACGCCTGTACACGGACTGTGTGTAGCCAGGGCATTGCTGCCGTGCCGAGAGGAGGTGCCAGTGAGACTGCTAAATCCAACGGACACCGATCACGACGTCCAGGCCGGGACGGAGTTGGGAACGTGCGAGCCCGTGGTGAGCGTAACAGCAATCGACAAGACACAGGAGCCGGTGCCGATGCAACACCTGGGGCCCCGGCTTGAAGGCCTACTGGAGAGGGCGGCCGACAACCTGACCGCAGAACAGCTGGAGAAAGTTCGACAACTGCTAAGGTGGTATCAGCGCGTCTTCAGCCAAGGCGACAGTGACTACGGCCGCACGGACAAAGTGCTTCACTGCTTCGACACCGGGGACGCCCGGCCTCTTCGGCAACCACATACACGCGTTCCGCTGGCGAAGCAGGGGGCGGTACGAGACATGCTGGAGGACATGAGATCCAGGGGAGTGATTGAGGAGTCTGACAGCCCTTGGTGTTCCCCTGTAGTCTTGGTGACAAAGAAGAATGGCGAGTTGTGCTTCTGCGTAGACTACAGAAACTTGAACGCTGTCACCCGGAAGGACTGTTTCCCCTTACCCCGGATTGACGACACCCTGGACACGCTAGCTGGTGCACAGTGGTTCTCGACCCTGGACCTGAAGTCGGGCTACTGACAGGTGGCTCTAGAACCAAGAGACAAGGAGAAGACCGCATTCTCGACGGGCCAAGGGCTCTGGCAGTTCACGGTTATGCCCTTTGGCCTCTGCAATGCACCAGCTACCTTCCAACGCCTCATGGAGTCAGTGATGAAAGGACTGACCTACTACGCCTGCCTGCTATACCTAGACGACATCATCGTCGTCGGGAAGACTTTTGAAAATCACCTCGAGAATCTGAGTAAGGTTCTACAGAGACTGCAGGCGACCAACTTGAAGCTGAACGCGAAGAAGTGCCAACTCTTCCGCAAGGAAGTTAACTACTTAGGCCACATAGTCTCAGCAACCGGAGTGGCCACAGACCCGGAGAATACACAGGCTGTGAGAGATTGGCCTCGCCCCAAGGATAAGAAAGAGTTGCGCAGTTTTCTGGGGCTGTGCAGTTATTACCGCCGCTTCATAAAGAGGTTCTCCAACATCGTAAAACCCCTCACCCGCCTGACAGTGGAACAGCGGCCTTATGTTTGGACGGAGGACGTCGAAACGTTTTCCAGCACCTAAAGGAGACCCTGTGCAGTGCTCCAATTTTGGGTTTCCCACAACCGGGTGGCGCCTTCATTGTAGACACCGACGCCAGCGACCATTGCATTGGAGGTGTCCTATCGCAGATCCAGGACGGCCATGAGCCGGTGATAGCCTACTACAGCAACACGCTATCCAAGGCAGAGAAGAACTACTGCGTCACCCGACGGGAATTATTGGCGGTAGTAAAGACCTTGGAGCACTTCCACAAGTACCTGTACGGTCAGCCATTCCACCTGAGGACTGACCATTCCGCCCTAACCTGGCTATTGAGCTTTAAGAACCTGGAAGGCCAGACAGCACGTTGGGTCCAGAGGCTGCAGGAGTACGACTTCACCTCGCAACATCGTAGAGGGAAGAGCCACGGTAACGCAGACGCCATGTCCCGAAGACCCTGTCCAGAAGAGTGCGGCCAGTGCACAAGAGTGGAAGAGAACAAGCGTGCCGCAGCAGTCCGAGTAGTTGTGGTAGTACCTGCGGACGGCTGGGATAGCGCCGGCCTGAGGAGGGAGCAGCTGGCGGACGCAGACTTGGGCTACTCTTGAAGGAAGTGGAGGAAGGGACAAGACCAACCTGGGAGGACATCGCAGCGAGGAGTGCCACCTTCAAGTCGTACTGGGCCCAATGGGACTCGTTGAAGACCAGAGAGGGCGTGCTGTTCCGGGTATGCGAGTCACCCTAAGGGAAGACGCAGAGAGAACAGTTGGTACTTCCCCGGAGTAAGGTCCCGGAAGTCTTGGAAGAAGTGCACGCCGGTACTTCAGGAGGACACCTGGGAGCGAACCGAACGATTGACAAACTACGGCAGCGCTACTACTGGCAGAGACTCCGAGCAGATGCTGAGAGACGGTGCCGTCACGTGTGCGCGGTGATCGTGGCCCCCAGACTAGGAGCCGGGGTCGCATGCAGCAGTACAACGTCGGAGCGCCATTCGAACGGATTGCCGTTGACATTGCGGGACCGTTTCCAGTTTCCGACCGTGGCAACAAGTACGTAATGGTGGTCGTGGACTACTTCACCAAATGGCCGGAGGTGTATGCCATCCCAAACCAAGAGGCAAAGACAATCACAGACTGCCTCGTGGAGCAAGTGTTCTGCCGATTTGGGGTGCCGTTAGAGCTACACAGTGACCAGGGTACCAACTTTGAGTCCAAATAATGAACAAATAATGAAGGAGGCATTACAAAGGCTTGTGGTGAACAAGACCCGCACGACGCCTCTACATCCCCAGTTGGATGGCATGGTTGAAAGATACATCAAGACCTTAGAGGAACAGCTGAGGAAGGTCGTGGCCAGCCATCAGCGAGACTGGGACGTCAAGGTGCCACTCTTCTTGCTGGCCTACCGCTCGTCTACACACGACACAACTGGAATGACGCCAGCCAGCTTAATGTTCGGCCGAGAGTTACGCCTCCTTGTTACCTGGCTTTTGGAAGCCCTCCGGAGGCGAAGCAGCCGGTGACCGAGTACGTGGAGAACCTGGTGGACCACCTCCATGACATGCACGAGATGGCTCGCCAGAACATCCAGAAGGCGAGCGACCGCATGAAGACCAGGTATGACAGGCAAGCCAACAGCCAAGGGTTCCAGCAAGGTGACCTGGTCTGGTTGTACCGTCCTACCCGGACCAAGGGACGCTGCCCGAAGCTACAGCAGCCATGACAAGGACCGTACCGGGTGGTGAAGAGGATTAACGACGTGGTCTACCGCATCCAGAAGGTTCCCCGAGGGAAGATGTTGGTGGTACACCTGGATCGTCTAGCCCGCTACGATGGTGCTGTTCGGGACGACCAGCTTTGAGGAGGGAGCAGTGTCACCCAATTATCGGAAGGCCCGACCAGCGACAGCTGAGAGGGGACCAGAGGCAGCCAAGCCACACCCTCCCAGTAGTCTCTGTCACTAACAGAGGTTGATTAGGGAAAGGTCACTTGTCGCTGGCCGCCTCTTTCCCCTTCCCCTGTCCTCTGGAATTTTCGCGGTGATTCACTGAAACCAGAAACTTCTAGATTGGCCAGCTGACCCTACATAAGCAACACGTCGGGCTGGAAGTCAGTCAGTGGTTGGCGAACAGCTGCAAGGAGCGTCCAGTGAGGGGACGGACTGCGTACGTTCTTCGGAGGAGTTTACGTAATCGCGAGTGCAATTGGAATTGTAACGGACGAACTGGTGAATCGTAATTGTGTGCATTACGTAATTCTCTGTAATTGGCAAGTGTTTAACTGTAAGTCGGTGGAAATCAAGAACATTTTTGAGTGGTGCAATTGGACTTTTCATTTCACGAGCCCACAGAGTCACAATATAATATTTTTAACAAACGTCTCTTATCTTATCAAGAAATAATAAATTCCTCGCACTCACGACTAGCTCCGCAAATAAATATTTTGCATTGATAGAATCGACATGAAAAATTCAATGCCAAGGCCGGGATTTGATCGACGGATCCACTGGTTTCTGTCCAGTCGCCCTAACCCATTGAGCTACCATGGCCAACATGCCGTCCTGACATTAAATTTTCCAATGCTCATATATTTTATCGGTAGACCACTAGGGGCTCTCCCATTCGAGATGCACCGTTTGTGGCCACTTACTATCGTAAGTACTTGAATCCCAGTATTTATTATTTAAGTTAATTGATGGAAATTTTGGCATTGAATTTTTCATGTCAAGTCTATCAATCCAATACCTTAGCCTGCATACAGCTAGTGAGAAGAAGTGAATAATTTCCATCAATTAACTTAAATATTTTGCATCTCATCAAGCAAAATTCTTTTTTTATATAACTCTGTTAACATGTTTTGGGAACAGGTGTTACCATCATCAGAACGTGCAGACTGAACCAGTTGTGTCTATTGTCGTGGTTGTCTATAATGGTGGCATGATGTATTTCCAGATGGTACTTGTCGGTAAATAAAAATTCATCAACTGTTATAGAATAAAAAGGGGTATTTCAGAAAGTGGATTGCCATTGTTATTGAAATTAGATGTATTCGAGGTAATTTAATCTGTTGCATAATATTTTTTCATAATGTGGGGTACCTTTCTGGTGGCTGTTAATCAGGCTGCCATGGTATTAAGTCTGCAAAAAACAAAATACTATGAATAAGTACCAATCTTTAACCCAAGTAAACCAACTTCATATTTTGCCATGTATATACATATACATATTCTAGAAACTGTAGCGTTCATTCATAATAATATATATTACTTTTAAAAACATTATAGACTATCATGCACATAATACTCGAGCAACTGAAGTGATACAACTGCACTATCACTGATTGACCAGAACAATCTATCAAGGCATTCTCAGACAAAATGTTCAAGAAAAAAGTCAAGCATCTTTTTTTAAAACATACATTTTATGGTGTGAATGATTTTCTTGAATTAAAACTGTAATATGTTTATTGTTTATATAATTTATTCTGTTATGTGTATACGTAAATAATTTTATGTAAGATTGACGCAGCCATATATACTTATTGTATATTAATCAGTGAATAAAAATTGTATTGTATTTTATCAAAAGGTGTTACCTTGTCTCACATTTCTTACTGTAGTTCAATTTGACCCTTTGCTGGTGGCCAATGTTATCTGACTCATTCATGAATTAAGTTCTGCATCGAACTAAGAGCTCATATTTCCTACTCAGGTTTTCTTTTCCTCTGTTCTCGCTCTCTAACATTAGAACTGTTCTTTCTTCTCCATCAATATATCTTTACTCTCATCCGCTTTAACTTCTTAGTGCTGGTCAGAACTTCAGGTGCATTTTGTGTTGTTACAATTCTGATCACAATCACAAAGTGAAACTAATATATTCAATTTCAGTAGATACCAGATACATCTTTTATCATCATTACCACATCATTACCATCAAGTTGTGAGTGGCATACTTATGGGTATACAAAAAGTCATAACAAACAAGTTTGTAATAATTAAAGCTATCAGTGATGGAGAAGACCTTGCTGAAATAGTAAAAATTGATCTTTGGGGTCAAAAGCAACATTTTAAAATGTATGATGTTTACAATCCACCTAACAATGTTAATAATACAAATGTCATAGAAAAACTGTAGTAGTTGGAGACTTCAATGCTTATTTCTGCACAATTAGTTACAATGATCAAAATGATGTAGGAATAACATTCCAGGATTTTATTGCATCGTACAATATAGAAGTGATCAGATTCCCAAACTTATCTCCATTATAATTGCCAGCAACAAACACAGACCAGACAATAGTTTCTTCTGACATCAGTATAACATCGAGGAACATCACCGAAGTTGGCACTGGACACCATATGATTACTAGCTCTATAATATTGGGTTCTAATACTCATTGTATACTAAAAAATCAGGTAAAGTGCAGTTGGAATTACAAAAAGTTAACTGGAACGCCTTTAGGGAAGAACTTGATAAGAAACTGGCACAAGATGATTTCAAGTTTCACAATTCAGCTCCTGAAAAATTTAATGAAAAGATTTGTAAAGTAATACTTCATAGCACAAGATGACATATTCCTAAGGGAAAAATCTTTAACTGCAAACCAATTTGGAATAAACAATTGGAAAAATTAAAGAAAAATAGAGAGGACGTAAGAAGGTGAGCAGAAGCAACTGAAGATGTCCTGGACATTATTGAATGGAAATGAAAATCGGCAGTTATGAGAAGGGAATTAATACAGGCCAAAAGCTATTGCTTCTCACAATTTATTAGCAAACTCACCTATAGGAAAGAAACCAGCAAAGTCTTTAAGTTTATATCTGGTACAGCAAACCTCAAGCTTACAAAGAACCAACCCAGGCAGAAGGAAAGAATATACATGATCACAAAGATCTAGCAACAGCTTATAATAAGTTCTTTACATATCATCAATTGAAATGTGTAGTGTTTAATGCCTGCTTTCACTACATACAACACCACAGGCAGTGACACTGATGATACATGAGATGAAGATGGAGCACCGGCGGAATGAGATGCCGAGGGAAACCGGAGGTCCCAGAGAAAACCCGCCCCAGCGCCGTGTTGACCACCACAAATCTCACTTTGTGGTCGCCTGGGATCGAACCCAGCCGCCTTGGTGAGAGCCAAGTGGTGTAACCACTGAGTCACAGCGCGTCCTCCACATTGACAAAGGAAGGGCAAGAAACGGGAAAGGAAATTAAAAAAGGTGTTAAAATAGCATGGCAAAATCGAAGTGAGGAGATTTTCAATGCTGATTTCATACTTCATGAACTTCAATGAGCACTAAAGCCACTAAAAAGTAAGAAGAGCCTTGGCTGTGACATGATCCTTGCAGAGTTTCTGTAGAATCTGGGACCATTCGCACAGCACACATTATGTAAACTGTTTAATAAATGTTGGAATGAAGGGTTCCCAGCTGTACTATTGTAATACCAATCTTAAAACCAAAGAAATCAGGAAACTCTATTGCAAATTTCCAACCTGTTTCACTCGCTTCCACTCTCTCCAAGACAATGGAAATAATGGTTAACAATAGACTTTCATATTATTTTGAAACTTACGAAAGTATTTGTCCTTAGCATGCAGATTCGTAAACACCATTCAACAAATCAACAATTGCTCAGGCAAGAAGTTAAAAGCAATTCAACTTTGGCATTCTTTGTGGATTTTAAGGGTCCTTATGACTGTGTGGAGGCTAAAACCATTAGATTGCAAAATTGTGGCATTAGTGGTAAAATGCTGAAGCAGTTGTATTTATTAAATTTAAAGGGAGTCGATTAATGACACTAAACAACACTTTTAAATTTCCCAGAGCATGTTTCAGAGGCTATTTTCCTTCATTGTCAATCGGACATCGACTGGTTCTCAATGGTGTAACTGGCAATAGTTTTTCATAGGTCTCCTCTGGTAGTAGTTCAAGAAACTTGCTGAACAAATCTTTCTGGGGGATGTCCAAATTGAATACTTTCTTTCTATTTTTTTGAATTGGAGATTTGTTCCCATGTGGACAGCTCTTTTTTTCCTGTTGTGTGTTTAAGTAATTTTGGTTCTGTATTTATGTTGTGGTTTATTTTTTCCAAAAATGCATGGCAATTCCTGATTTTAATTGTTTGTATTTTGTGTTCCCAAAGTGTTCCTTTGATTTCTCCATTATAAATTTCACTTCAGTCACAGCATTCAATTTGATATATACCAGATTTTTTGCGATATATTCCATCTCAATACTTCCATGAATGGAATTATAGTTGTATTTGTTTGTAAGACTTGAAGCTTTCGCGATAGCGTTATGGATTATGGTTTCACGGGTGATCAGCCGCATCAAATTGATGAAGATCGAGCTTTCGGCCATTGTGAACTCTATGGCCTTCAGTTCCTGACGCGGCTGATCACCCGTGAGGCTATAATCCATTGTATTTGTTTATCCAATAATGATATTGTGTGGAGTACGCAAGCCCGACATTTTTTAATGTAATGACTAATGACTTACCAGAAGACAAGGGCATTAAAACTGCTCTAACAAAAACGTTTTAGCAACCTTAAGGGCTGACGCATGTACATGGAAGACATTACACAATTGATGAACAAGATGTAGAAAATACTGATGTATTATGCGAACAACTTAGGATGTTAAAAGTCAACAAAGCAAATGGGTCGATGGTATGCCAGGGGAGTACTGGAAGATATGGGCAGTTAAGGGAACTCGAAAAGAATAGTAATAAGGCTATTTGATTAAATACTGGAAACGAGAGGGATTTCCAAGATAAGAAAGACAAATATCGTGGTACCACTGCACAAAGGAAAGGGAGATAAAAGCAACCCTATAAACTGTATATATATTGTGACTTTGTGGGTTCGTAAAATTAAAAAGTACAATTACACCACTCAAAAATGTTCTTTATTTCCACCTTATTCCACTGTCACAATTACAATTTCGTAATGTACACAATTACAACTAAGCTAGTTCGTCTTTTCACGTACACTCTTGGCGCTCCTTACACACCGCCCGCCACGACTCACTCAACTCAACTCAAATGCCCGTCGCCTCGCTGGTATTGATCGGCGGCCCGAAGTTTCTCGAGATTCCCTTTTATGGAGGGGGAAAGCATTCTCGAAGCTTCGTGCTCCTTGGAGCGGCAGGAGGAGGGGGAACGAAGACTCAGCTACCCTACAGTCTTCCCTCCCTCCACCGGCCTTCATTTATTGATCGGCATCGTGAGCTTGCCGCGTGGGTAACAATATATAACCTGACGAGTCTCCCGTTTACCTGCTTAGGCTCACAATGTAATCGTTATGTGACAATAAATATTCTATTCTATAAGCTTATTATCTATCTTAAGGAAGATCTTCACTGAGACAGTGCGTTCCCTGAGCGACCGACCGGCCCCTCGGTGACACTAACGGCTGATATCCGGCCTCTGTCCGCCAGAATTATGTCTAAGGTCCGGCAGGTAACGTGTATTGAACTCTGAACTACCCGTTCTAATTTACATTAGGCTTACCTGAATCACAATAGATGTTGAAAGTGATGACCTTCGACGCGAATACATTCCCTGTATCTTCGGAAACAGTTCTGGTTCACTGCAAGAAGCTCATTTTGACTGATTGTACTTCTATCGTGGTGTCCTTCAATTCTTGTAACGTGTGCGATTGGATGCGTACAATTTATTCTTTAACGTTCTCCATAAATAAAATATACATGGTGGTCGTGGAACGAGATGGCCACAATTCTCGACTTATTATTCTGTCACCATATACACTGCTCAATTAATGCATAGAATTCCCAGCAGTGTGCGCTGTAGCTGAGTCATGCTGAAACTACCCCCACACAATCGTTCATCTCTTGTTAGTTGCGACAAAAATCCAAAATGGAATTTACATAAACGTGTGAATCAACTCTTGTGTCGAAGAATATGGGACCGATAATTCTACTCGTACTTACTGCACAACAAACCCCAACTTCTGCTGCGGGGTAAGGAATTTCATGAATAATATGGGCTCCTTCTGTAGCCCAGTATCTATTATTTTGGGTGGAAACGTGACCTTGAAGATAAAAGCACACTTATCAGTAAAGAACGTCAAAAGTGGGTCCACGTCACCATCATAAATGAAGTGTAAAAATCGACTGCAATAATTAACCCTAAGTACAGAATTCTGTGCTCATAAAGAATATAAAAATAATTGATAGGAAAGCATCGTGAACAAATTCAAATAGTAAATGGCTAAGTTTCAAATTTATTGAAATAATGCGCAAGATTTATCAGCAAAATAAGTTTAATGATTATGGTTTTTAAAAAATTATATAGATAGCGGAAAGACGAGAAATGGGAGATAAATGGAAGTGAAAGAGGTATCGTAAACATATTTGATTATCTGGTGATAGGGCTGAGTTGTATGGTGGGTGAACTGTACAAAATATTTTGGTTTTAGCAAAAGGTAAAATGACCATGCGTGTTGTAAGAGCATATTTAAGGAAAGTACCTCACATTAATAACAAGTGTCTTGGAATTATCTATGCTGCCATATTTTCTCAGGGGTAATGATATATTGTCGCGAACTCGTATCTACGATCGCGTGGCTTGTTTACACAAAAGAAACTGATAGGCGGGCGGTGTGAAAACCAAGAGCCCGCTGACAAAGATAACAGGCAAATAAGGGTCTGCCGAGGCAAACTGAGATAAATAGAAATTTCTGGACTGATAGAGATTGTTCGGGTTCTGATTTAGTTTAGGACAATCGAGAATTATCAATGCAGGTATTTAAAGAGGCAACGACTGGCCAGTAGTTGAGTAGAGCTGTGAAATGAGAGACAGCCAGCTGTGTAACGAGAGCTAATGATGTAATCTGCTGTTACTGTTTGTTATTGTGATCGATCTTGGTGCTGTAGATTGTGATATGTGATGTAATTCCGCTGCTACGCAGAGTGTATTTCTACGCAAATAAAGAAATTTAGAATATCGGCAAATTGGACTTTTAATTCTACGAACCCACAAAGTCACAATATTTATATAGAGTAGCCAATTTGGCGGAACGTAACGATAGTAAGGAATGTTTTCGAATGCAAATGGGAAGAGTCTCAGGTACAAAATGTTAGGGAATTGATGAAACAGATAGATATGGGAAGGGTAAATACATGAAGACAGATGAGAAATATTCATTCATACTATAACATTGAGGTCTTTTAGTCCGTCTACGGTGATTAGTCTGAATGTAAATATCTTTATGCTCTGTATAGTACTTAAGGGCGAGTTCATAAAAATGACTTTAAATTGTAACAACAGCTTCCTCTTTCACCCGGTCATTCCGTGTTTAAAATATCTAAATATATTTGACTATGTTCTATATTCTCTGTGATTTGGTTTCTCTTTCAGAATTGAAGCTCTTTGAAACAGCAGACTAACCAAGTAAACATCTGAAGAATTAGATATGTTTAGTTGTGATATAATTGTTTCATTGTGGTTATTCCATTTCAACAACTGTGGTCGTCGTTTTGTTTTAAGAGATATTTACTTATTTCTGTAAGTAAAGTTTTGCCTTCACACTGCTATACTCATATTACTAAGCGATCAGGTTTATGGGACACAATGCATAATTCTCGTGTCAAAATATTTTTCCTTCAGTGGAATCAAGCACAACTACAGAGAACTTGTATTTCTAATGAAGTTTAATGCGGTTCAAATCCTAATTTATATATAAGGTAAACTCAACTACAATACGGACGGACACGAATGCAATCAAAATATCAAAGGTAGAAGCTTAGAAAATGTGAACATTTGCGAGGGCTAGTTCCCTAACGCCGTTCTATTTAAAATGGTTTCTTCTTTAGCAGATCATAGTGGAATGTCCATCCAGCTGTAACTAAGGCACCGGCTTAGAAGAAATTTTCAACCCAAATATGCTTCGCAACGTCATTGCTTGAGCGTTGCCAACTTCCACAGCATGTTGTCGCGGAAGGTACCAACATTATCTAAGCAAACCAGCGATTCTATAATACGCAAGGAAACTGACGTAAAGAAACTGTAGCATACCAGTGGGTATTTACCATAGTTCTTCTTCCCCTTCCTCCTCCTCTTCTTATCATTACTGCTGTTCTTATTATAGAAATATATTTTTTTTAAATTTAAATATCCACAGTGCGCTGTCACAGAAAATACCTACATTACGTAAGCAAACTAGCAATAATGCAATATCCAAGGTAACTGACAAAAAGAACTTGCATCATTGCCAGTGGATCATTTCCATACATGATCTTTGTTGTTGCTGTTCTTATTATCAGCATCCTTATCACCTAGCTGCCTCGGTGGCGTGGATGGTACCGTGTCTGCCTCACGTTCAAGGTGTGTCAAGTACTAATCTTGATCAGGCTGAGTTACCTGAATGAGGTTTGTTCTGGGACTTTCTCTTATTTTGAAAGTTGAATATCAGGTAACTCTAAGCTCTGTGGACCTTGGGCTCATTTGAACATTATTTCATTCATTGTAGGATATGACTTACACTAGAGAATGTTAAGATATGACTTAGGTTAGAGGATGATAAAATAACAATTCTAAGAGTGGAAATTAATTGTTCTTTCACACTGGCCGTGTGTAGTCTAAATTGTGGAAACGTAGAGTCAGAATGAAAAATTCAATGCCATAGCCAGGATTTGAACCACGGATGTTCTGGTTTCCGTCCAGCCGCTCTACCATTGAGCTACTATGGCCAACGTGCCGATATGACATTAAATTCTCCAACTGAAGAGTGTTTACATCAATTTGGGACACTCTGTATATACTTATCTCCTTGTTTCAATTTAATATCATAGTTAAAATAATGTCTATCAAATCTCCATGAGTGTAAATAAAAGTTCTTATTAGATTATGAAGTTGATGAGCACGCAATTGGAAACATTAGCAATTACAACTGAGCTCATGTTTAGAGGTGCATTAAGAGTGAGGGTATTGTCAGTGTAGAATGTAGCAAATAATGTTGAAAGTTAATTTGTGATGAACATATCTTGCAACAAACATAGGCCTGTGAGCAAATTTACATGGTCTTTCACGCCCAGTATGGAATGGATACAATGGGACGCTGAGAACCAATGCAGTTAAATAGCATCCATAAACAAACACTCAATATTAATTGATGTCTTAAACTTCCTTGTATCATAAGTGTTCAACACTTACAGACATATAACTTGAAAAGTTGAATCCCTGGGACACAGACCACAGATGTATGACTTTCTTTGCTAATAATCTATAATTAAGTTAGCGTGATCATCACCAAAACACCAGCCTCTGTAGCATAGGTGGCAATGTGTCTGTGTTACATTCAACAGGATCCAAGTTCAAATCTCGGTCAGGATGAGTTATCTGGATAAGGTTTATTCATGGTTTTCCTTTATCCTGGAAAATGAAGCTTATGTAACCCTAAGCTCTATGGACCCTGAGCTCATTTTAGTACTCATATCTAGATTTTAAAGGCAAGCTAAATTTAAGGTATGAAATCTCAAGTTTTTGAGAATGTATTGAAGTTTTCAGGATTCTTTAATCTGTTGAGAAGGTTTTTTTGTGTGTCAAATATCTTGCTGTGTTAGCTCAGCTGCAAAGTTTTGGCAAAGGGAAGACAAAAGTCTCATTCCAGGATATGGCATTAAATTTTGTTTCAACCTACCAGTTTTGCATGGACACATGACGAGTATGAATGAGCAATTTCTAATTATTAAACAGACAGCTTTAACTGTTATGATACTCCACTATAATATAAACACAACAAATAGTTTACTATTTCATTCTGACATTCTTCCTGATTCGGTTTTGTAATATTATTTACATGTTATTTCTGGCACTAAGAGTGCATTTTGTGGTAGAAAATCATCTTTCTGGACTTATTTAAAAATAGAGTATTATAACTTGCTAGTTTGTTACTTAGGGAATTCTAAATTTATTTATTCTTTTACGAAATTCCACAGAATGATTATCATTGAGCCTTCCATTAAAAAAAAATTTACAAAAGCATAGCTAACCAAGGAACTTAACATATTACCGCAAATTTCCATTATTTGTCTATGTGTTCATGCTGTCTGTATCGTTTATTGAAATGTAAGGTAGTTTCATTTTTTATACGAGCAAACTCATGGAAATATCTCATGTTACTAATAATGGTTTCTTTGTCCACAGAGATGCTACTGAAGTTTAATAACTGAACTGTTCAAAAGCAAGAACTGTGGTAAAATGGATATCGAAAAGGAAATAAAAGAAGAGTATAGTTTCCTCGACCTTTGCTCACAGAATGAGGAAGACTATTGTTCCAAAAGCTCATTAAAGAAAGTTAAGAGTGAAACTGTGACAAGTGACTGTGATACAGATATAAAACTAGAAATTGAAGAATCTGAACTTTCCATCTCCTGTTTACAGAATGAACTTTTTTCAGAACACCATGCAATGACATGTAATGAAAGCATCCAAAATTGTGAAATTGACTCATTAGAAACAAGTTTGACTAGAACTCAGGATATTTGTGATGACAGTAAGGTAAGTTCTGCAGAAAAAGTGCATCACAATTCTTTTTGTTTATTTAATAGTTTCCAATGTTCAACACTTACATATAATTTATGAGTAAATGTTATAGAAAGAACAAAAATAGAATTAATAATAATTTTATAATAATTCACAAAATAACTATTCTATACTATTTTTTGCTGCAGATTTCACTTATGAGTATAGCTTTGCTGTAGCCTATCATATTATAAAGATACCAATTGGTCAAGATTAAATTAAACACATACAGCTAACAATGTATATCCCAATACTCTTTACGAATGATGTGCTGATACAAACTTCCATTTAAAAACATGGTGTGCATGACTCTGATATGATTTGTTCGGTAAATAAGTGTAGAGCATCCAGCTGTAGTCAGAAATACTGACAATACCAGAAACCCAGGTAATGATTTTCTATACATTCAGTGTATTGGTGAAAGCGCTTTGACGTGAAATTCTCTATAAAAATATCTATGTAAGTCTGAAGGAAATGTAATTTCAGTGACATTCAACAGCCCATTTCAGTATAAGTATTCAAAAGCTTGTGAACTTCAGTGCTATAATCAGGAAATCTCTATAAAATTCATGGAACACTTAAAACTAGATGTTACTTGTTCATGGTTTGTATGTGGTCCTTAATGGCCACTTGCATTGAGCAAAGTCCTTAGCAACAACGCGACTGTTGTACAAGTACAGGACACAGCAGTACTTAGTAAACCATCCTTGTCATCCATGACATTCATCCATGACATCCCAAGGATAAGAATCATATTACAGTTTTTCAGTCAGCACTGTCATATTCTCCAAGACCTTTCTTCAACTGCCAAAAAAGATGAGAGTTGCTAATTGCAAAATCTGGGCTGCGTGTCAGGTGATCGAATGCATCCCACTGAAACTGAGTAAGGAGCTGTCTGGTTACTGTAGCTGTATGGGTTTCTATTGTCAAGAATCAAAGCAATTCCAGATGACTACATGTCTGTTGTTTTGTTTGTAATGGCTCTGTTCATGAATGTAATGTATGGTAATATACATTTGCATTGATCATAGTTCCTGCCTCTATAAATCCACAAGCAACACATCCTTCTGTTCCCAGAAAACAGTAGCCATAGTCTTGTTGCTAAAAATTTGTTTGAAGTTCTTTTGTTTTTGCAGCAAGTATGTCTTCATCGATTATTTGGATTGTTACATAGATTCTGGTTTTTCATATAGTCTACAGTTTTATTCCCTGTGTCATTGGAGCTGAAAAACTCTTACCATCTTCAGCATTATATGAGAGAAACAATAATAGTGATTCCATATGTGTTGGTCCCTAGGGACGTTTTTGGGATTCCAGCATGAACAAAGTTTTGAAAACCTAGGCATTCTGTAATCTGAATAGAGCAGTTCTTGAATAGTCTGGTAGATCCAGAGACAAATCACTGATTTTCTTAAGGTACTTCATCAACTCGCTGAACAAGGTCAATAATGACTTGGCTTGGGTCCTTGTCCGCCTTCATTAAGAACATCAGTCCAGTGTTTTTTCAATTTCACACACAACACCCTCACTCATACAGTGTACACCATACACATGGCTTATTTTTCTGCCACAGTCCCTTCTGCTTGTTCAAGATGTTTGCAAATAGAATACCAACCGTGAACCCAGTGGTCATTTAATATTAAACAAATCCTGTTTGGAATGAGATTTATATAATGTAATATTTTCCCTGTATGTTATACTCAAAGTATTTCCATGTTTGTGCCCTTCTTTGTGAAGATAAGTCTCAAAAAGCAAATCATGTTATTTATGAGTGAATTGTTCTGTTACAGGATGGAATAGATCAAGACTGTTATTCCATAAAGCGACCAAGGTAAGTCCTTTTGATAATTCCATGTCCACCAATTATTTATTTTTACTTTTGTTTTTGTCCATATTGCTTATTAGTGTTAGATATTTAACTGTTCTCTGATCATAAGTAGTAAAACACAGTTCTTTGATCAGTCAGCGCCTGATCTCACAGATAGTGTCATATTCCCTGTTAGCATTACATATGTAGCTATTCTCTATATTTAGGGAGCACAACTGAAATGGTGCTAGCACTTTTTGGAAATACCTAGAAATATTGGTCTGGACCATGTTTGAATACTCATCCTAGATATCATTTGACCAGCTCTTAACCAACTGTGGATACCAAAACAGGTGATTCATAACACATAAAGAGGGTGGAGGATTTGACATTCCTGTCATGACATTAAATTCTCCAATGACTCATATACTTTACTGAAAAAACCACAAGCTGCTCTCATATTCAAGATACATTGTTTATGGCAACTTACTATTGTAAGTACTTGAGTCCAAGGCTTCATCAGTAAACTCTTATTATTTAAGTTAATGGATGTACATTAATCACTTGTTCACACTAGCTGTATATAGGCTAAGCTTTTGAATAGTCAACCTGTAAAATTCAATGAACCACGGATCTCCTGGTTTCCGCCTGGTTGGTATTACCCATTGAGCTACCATGGCCAACTTGCAGTCATGACATTAAATGCTCCATTTGACTCTTATATTTCCCCGGTAGACCACTAAGGACGCTTGTTTTGGAGATACACCGTTTGTGGTGACTTACTATTGTAAGTGCGTGAGTCCCGGGCTTCATCATTAAACTCTTGCTATTTGAATTAATTGATGGAAATTAGTCATCTCTTCACACTAACCGTGTATAAGCTAAGCTTTTGAATAGATGGAGTCAACCTGAAAAATTCAGCGCCATGGCTGGGATTTGAACCACACATCTCGTTTCGTCCTGTTGCGCTTATATATTTATTGACAAAATTACATGCTTCACAGTTTTAGCTGGATATATCTTACCTAATTGCGGTTTGAATACTTAACACTGTACATCCTATCTGCTCCCAACACCCACCTGACCAGTGCTCTCGGAAGAAAATCCATCACTCAACTGTGAGTGATGGATCTGTCCATGACACTGCGTCTTTCTGTTCCGCACATTTCTAGAACTAATTTACACTGCTCTGTGCATGGACCTACTTCTACTACTGCACAAGCTCTCGCACAACCTTTATGATTGTAATGAACTTAGACTAGTTAAAACCCTATATGTGACAATATTATTTTGAAATTTCAGTTTCTACAAAGTGGATCTTCCCAGTTATACATCACATTTATTCTTTGATGAAGACTTCCAAAATGATGTAAGCTTCAATATGCGAAAGAATAGTCCTGACAAAGAAAGTAAATGTCAACGTCTGGATAGTCGTAATATAGATGTATCTTCATTTGTTCACTCAGAAATAGCTGATGTTGGGAAAATTGTCAGCATTCCTCAGCAGAGCAGTACACAGAATATCAATAAGGAGTGTTCTAAACCAGTGTTCAGCCAGCAGTCCACAAGGTCTTACAAATGTGATACTTCCGACAAACATTGTAATTATTCTTCCCACTTAGAACACCACATATGGGATAAAAGTAGCAAAGAAGAAAATCAGTGTGATATTAGAGACAAGCATTTGAATCATTTGTCAGCTCTGACAACACATAAGTTGATAAATGTGGACAAACAGCTATGCATGTGTAACATTTGTAATATGCCTTTTCCTTCTATTTATAAATTGAGAAGACACAAATCGGTTCATGAGGGTACAAAAACACACAAATGTGATATTTGTAATAAGGTGTTTACTCTATCAAAGAATCTAACAAAACACAAATTGATTCATGACGGCATAAAGGTAAACAAATGTGACATTTGCAACAAGGCTTTCTCTAGTTTATCAAGTTTGAAAACACATAAATTAATTCATGATGGCATAAAGCCATACAAATGTGATATTTGTAATAAGACGTTTACTCAGTCATCAAATTTGAAGAAACACAAATTGATACATGACGGCATAAAGCCACACAAATGTGATATTTGTAATAAGGCATTTACTGAATCATCAGACTTAAAAAAACACAAATGGATTCATGATGGCATAAAGCCACACAAATGTGACATTTGTAATAAGGGGTATACTCGTTCAACAGATTTAAGAAATCACAAATTGAATCATGATGGTATAAAGCCACACAAATGTAACATTTGTAACAAGGCTTTCTCTCGTTTATCAAGTTTGAGAACTCATTTATTAATTCATGATGGCATAAAGTCGCACAAATGTGATATTTGTAATAAGGCATTTACTCTTTTATCAAGTTTGGAAATGCATAAATTAAAACATGACGGCATAAAGCCACACAAATGTGATATTTGCAATAAGGCATTTACTGCATCATCAGATTTGAAAAACCACAAGTTGAATCATGACGGCATAAAGGCACACAAATGTGACATTTGTAATAAGGATTTTACATTTCTATCATATTTGAAAAAACACAAAGTGATTCACGACGGCATAAAGGCACACAAATGTGATACTTGTAATAAGGCGTTTGCTGCATTTTCAGATTTGAAAAAACACAAATGGATTCATGAAGGCATAAAGCCTCATAAATGTGACATTTGTAACAAAGCTGTCTCTAATTTATCCAGTTTGAAAACACATAAATTAATTCATGATGGCATAAAGCCACACAAATGTGACATTTGTAGCAAGGCTTTTACTGTTTTATCAAGTTTGCAAATACATAAATTAAATCATGATGGCATAAGGCCACACAAATGTGACATTTGTAATAAGGGGTTTACAAAATCATCAAATTTGAAAACACACAAATTGATTCATAATGGCATAAAGCCACACAAATGTGAAATTTGTAGTAAGGGGTTTACAGTATTATCACATTTGAAAGCACACAAATTGATTCACGATGGCATAAAGCCACACAAATGTGACATTTGTAATAAAGGGTTTTCTCGTTCAATAGATTTAAAAAAACACAAACTGATTCATGATGGCATAAAGTCACACTAATGTGACATTTGTAATAAGGGGTTTACAAGATCATCAGATTTGAACAAACCCAAATTGATTCATGATGGAATAATGACACACAAATGTGACATTTGTAACACGGCTTTTACTAATTCTTCAAATTTCAAAACATAACTTGATTCATTAAAAGACGAAGCTACACAAGTCTAAAATTTGTGATCAACTATACAACAGTTACAGCATTCCAACAGTGAAGCAATATAAGTACTAAAGTAATATATAATATTTATGAGCGACCTCACTTATCTTATCAAGAAGTAATAAATTCCTCGCACTGAGGACTGGTTTCACAAATAAATGTTCTGTATCTCATCAAACAAAGTGGTACACTTACTTAACTCTGTTAACATGTTTCGGGAACATGAGTTCCCATCATCAGAACATGCCGAATCAATCATGTTTTTATTGTTGCATCATGCGGTGACGTACTTCCAGAGGGTTTTTAATGGCAGTAACTCAAAATCAGTTGTTTATGTTGTCTTGTTACTGCTGCTAGGTGACAGACTATTTGTGTATTTATCACCCAGCTCTGAAAGTAAAACACACTTTTTGACAATCGATTAGTGGTATTTGTAAATTCATTAAGCTATGTCTATTTTCTAGGCTAGATATTTTCTCCCAAACCACTAAATCTATCAGTCAATATAAATGGCTTATTACCTCATCTTCTACATTTATTTTATGTTTAAAAGACCAAACACTCATGTACAAGAGCTGATTTATCAAACTGTTGATATCTCATATTTTAAACTGCCCCTTCATTCCTGTTGCCAAATTACCTTTAGTCCTTGCAATGTATACAAAGTCAAAATCTAAAATGATAATAATTAACAGCTGAATTTGCAGGTAATGTATATGAAAGTACTCCTGAATTTTGTTAGGAATCTGTAATTTCTTGCAAAGATAAGTGAAGTTGTAACAAATTATTGTATGTGTGTTTGGAGGAATTTAGTAACAGTGACGTCAAAATTAATATAAAATTATTTGTGGTTGGTTTATTGACACTCGTCACTTACTTTTTCATATATTTATGAGAGACTAGTTTCAAAGGCCCTGGCCTCCATTTTCAATCTCTTCCCAACTGGCAACTGTTGTTATCTGCTCTCTCTGGTGGTGGAACTATGAACTTTTTTGTCAAATTATCTGCTGGCGGGATTTCAAAGTTCATTACGCGATCCTTATTTTTCCAGATGAATATGTTCTCCCATGTTGTCAATCTATTTTGGTTTATCACTCCTTTTAATAATTTTGGATTTGGATCAATGTCATGGTTTTCATTCCAAAAATGAAATGCTACTGCTGACTTGTCTTCTTGTTTCAATCTGATGTTTCTAAAGTGTTCTTTGACTCTGGTTTTTAAATTTCTTTTTGTTTGACCTATGTAGCATTTTTCACAATTCTTGCAATTTATTTGGTATATTCCAGATTTGTTCCTGAAGGAATTTCATCTTTTGTTTTTGAATTTAGTAATTTTAAAATTGAGTATCTATTAGTAGGTGCCAAGATGATATTTTGTTCCTTGAATATCTTTTTAAATTTATTAAATGTTTTTGGATGATATGTGAATGAACTGAATATGCTGTTGCTTTCTTTTTCTTTAATAAATGTGGTTGTTTCCTTAATGGTTTTCTTTAGTTTAGCTTTAATGGAAAACACTACAAGCAGAAATCAGGACTATCAATGGGCAATCCACTTTCACCTTTTTTGGCTAACTTATTTATGAGTGCATTTGAAACACAAATTAAAAAGTCCTTCCCATTGATCTTCAAGATTTGGTATAGATATGTTGACGACATCTTTGCAATTGTACCAAGTAAACATTTAGATGATGCATTAAAATTACTCAATCTGCAAGAAAGGACTATCAAATTCACAATAGAAAAGGAAATCAATGGACAACTACCTTTCTTGGATCTAAATATCATCAGGAATGATACAAAAATAAAATTTGGAATTTACAGGAAGCCAACACATTCAGAAAATTATATAAAAAATAATAGTCACAACCCAATTACACATAAACATGCAATAATAAACAGCCTTACACACAGACTAGTCAACATACCCATGGAAAAAGAAGAATATTTCAAGGAACAAAAAGCAATAATACACATAGCAGAAGAAAACGGATACAACAAAAGTTTGGTGTTGATGAAAATTAGAAAATCTAAACTAAAGAAAACCATTAAGGAAACAACCACATTTATTAAAGAAAAAGAAAGCAACAGCATATTCAGTTCATTCACATATCATCCAAAAACATTTAATAAATTTAAAAAGATATTCAAGGAACAAAATATCATCTTGGCACCTACTAATAGATACTCAATTTTAAAATTACTAAATTCAAAAACAAAAGATGAAATTCCTTCAGGTAACAAATCTGGAATATACCAAATAAATTGCAAGAATTGTGAAAAATGCTACATAGGTCAAACAAAAAGAAATTTAAAAACCAGAGTCAAAGAACACTTTAGAAACATCAGATTGAAACAAGAAGACAAGTCAGCAGTAGCATTTCATTTTTGGAATGAAAACCATGACATTGATCCAAATCCAAAATTATTAAAAGGAGTGATAAACCAAAATAGATTGACAACATGGGAGAACATATTCATCTGGAAAAATAAGGATCGCGTAATGAACTTTGAAATCCCGCCAGCAGATAATTTGACAAAAAAGTTCATAGTTCCACCACCAGAGAGAGCAGATAACAACAGTTGCCAGTTGGGAAGAGATTGAAAATGGAGGCCAGGGCCTTTGAAACTAGTCTCTCATAAATATATGAAAAAGTAAGTGACGAGTGTCAATAAACCAACCACAAATAATTTTATATTAAATTATTGTATATTCTAATATTTGTATTACTTTACTATTAATAGATTTAATTTTTTGTATTATGAAATCAAGTTTCAACGTCATGGATTAATAAAGGTATAAAGCGCACAAATGTAAATTTGTAACTAGACCTTACACAGTTGCAAAATTTGAAAACAAATTCATAACGAGAAACAGTGCAGAAGAGTAATGTTTGTGCTAACAGTTGTATTAGTTTCAGATTTCATAACTTTTTTTATTTATACACGATGTAACTATCTGTAGGAGAATAATGAAGTTAGAAGTATTCCCCCTTATTCATCAGTCCTTAACAGTTATTTTGTAGTGTGAATCCTGTGTATTGTATGTATAACTTTTATTAATTTCTATATGAGTACAGTAAACATTTTTATTAAATACCTTAGCCTATATACGGCTAGTATGAAGAAATTATTAATTTCCATGAATTAACCAAAATACTAAAAGTTAAATCATGAAACCTGGGACTCAAGTACTTATGATAGTAAGTCGCCACAAACGGTGTATCTCAGATGCAAGAGTCCCAAGTGGTCCACCGGGGAAATATATGAGACAAATGGAGGATTTAATGTCAGGAGGCACATTGGCCGTGGTAGCTCAATGGGCTAGAGTGACTGGACGGAAACCAGGACATCCGTGCTTCAAAAGCCGGCCATGGCATTGAATTTTTCATCGTTACTATCAGTTAAGCTGGGCCTAATGGTGATTTTTACTCTTAAGTCGGTTTCTACATTAGCTAGTCCGTATCTCTTCAATGGCTTCATGTTATACAACACTGAAAATTTTTGCTCCCTCAGATAGGTGGTTCGGAAGGGCCGAGTATACGTAAGTGCTTTGGTAGCAAGTTCATTAAATTCGCTCTGCGCCAGAAACCAAAATTTTGCATGTTCATTTTCCTGGTATACAACCTTCCATCCTTTGCGCTCCTCGGTAGTGTGGTGGTAGCAGGTCTGCCTCATGTTCAAGAGGTCCCGAGTTCGAATCTCGGTTAGGGTGAGTTACTTGGATAAGGTTTTTCGGAGTTTTCCCTTATCCTGAAAGATGACTGTGGGGTAACTCTAAGCACTATGGACCCTGGGCTCATTTGAGCGTCATTTCACCCTTTCCATTCACCGTCCGATATGACTTAAAGTTGGAGGAGTAAATGACAAACAACTTTCTATCCGTTGCTGTTAAACAATAGCAACTTTAACCTCATAATTAGCTGGTCCAGGACATTAAGACATATCAACAATTGTACGTTTAACTGAATCGTTTGATAGTGGGACTTTGTTCAGCTCTTTGGCAGTTGAATCACCAATCATTATACTACACATCGCTTTAACTGTTGGCAATATTAATTCCTCTGCAATATTATAAGGCTTGCCACTTTTAGCAATGTGTAGCGCTACTTCATAGGAAACTACAGGTAGATCGCAAGGAAAATACAGTCGGAGTGCGCATGCGTGAGGAGAGCCTTCTGTTCTTGCCATCCAAACATCACGTGACGCCCACTCCTTCCTTCCTGCATACGACAGAGCGCAAGCCACACCAAAGGCGTGTATTTTAATGTGTTGATTTTCAAAGTTAACAGAAAATAATTACTGCACACAGGATTTCTCAATTAATCAAGAAACAGGTAGAATCATCCTGAGGAACTAATCAGTGATTCGGAAAATGCAAAGAGTGAATATAACCGTGAATGCGAAAGCAAGTGAAACAGATGAACAATGCAGCCCGCGCGATGGAGGAGATGCAACCTGAAATGACGGTAGAGGGGGGGGGGGGAAACTAGAGTTGGTAAGCCACGCCTCCAACTGCATTTAGTTCACGTTTTAGCTTACTGTTGCGTTTTCCACTACTGGTTCCAGTAGAAATTGTTTCTATTCCAGATTTACTCATTTTCATCTCTTTACTTTTTATTTTAAAATAATCAAGTGTCTTACTAATGCAATCCAGATGTTTCATTTCTAAATGTCTTCTCAGCTTAACAGGCTTCATTGCGTCGTTGGACCGTACATTATACATGGCAACCGGCCGAGTGGGTTATTTTTTGTTGTGATTTTACGTCCTCCAACGTTAAGACATATCTAACGATGAATGGAATTGGTGAAATGATGCTCAAATGAGTCCGAGGTCCATGGAGCTTAGAGTTACCCGACATTCGTCTTTCTGGATAAGGGAAAACCCCGGAAAAACCGTATCCAGGTAACTCACCCTGGCCGAGATTCGAACTCGGGACCTCTAGAACGTGTGGCAGACATGCTACCACTACGCTACGAAAGCGGGAATATGATGATACAAAGGCTAGGTTCGAAAAGACGTCACATTGTTTTGTCTTTTTTTTCTCTTTCTCCTACTTCTTATTCTCTGTATATTCATTATTTGTTCTCTTCTGAGCCAAAACACAAGAATTACAGTCCGATAATTATGGATCTACAGGTAATTGCTCGCCACATAAGTTGCGCCGCCAGGTAGGAGAAGCCTTTGCCCTTTATAGGGTAACTACAAGATATTTTTGTATACGAATAATATTTAACTTTTTGACCCTTATAGTCTGTTGCGTATCTGGTGTTGTAAACCATATTACGTTGTTGGGTATCATTTTTAAGATCACGTCGACGTTATTAAATCTAATAGTTTCTGTTTCATGCTTAAATCTTATGTTTCACGTTTTGTCTGTGATATGCTTGAAATTTTTTTGCGGAGGGGGGTTAATCAACATCCTCCAACGTTACGTCATATAGGACGATAAATGGTGTTCGGCCGCGTTGGCGACACAGTTTGTCGCGAAACGGGCCGGTAACTGTAGGCTATCGCGAAAACGGCTGCACTTTTGCAGCGTCGCGAAAGTGCATTGGCGCACCGCCAGCATTTGCACTGTGTACTATAAAAGGGTTGACACTCACGTAAATTTTCATTGTGTTACCAATGTCCGCCTTAACTACACCATCATCGTGGCTAGTACAGTCCACCGAGCTTAGTGTGTTATCACAAGACGACCTGTTCATTCTTGTTACCGGAATCTTCATAACCGGAAACACAACTTTCGAACGTCGAGGCCAGGACTCTGTGGTGGTGAAACTACCATATTCTACACGCTTGGAAACCTTTTTGGACAAATTTGGAGACTACAAGGAAGACATCAGAGTGGTTCCTTTGAGCAGCCACCATTCAGAGCAACAGTCGACCAGATTTTTGGAGCTGATATCCCGGAAGAGAGTATACCCAGTGTCACCTGAACGAGAGCCCACTGCAGGTGGATCCGGAGATCTTCGAGCTGGCCGAGGAGGATCGCCAACGAAAAGGTTTAGAAAATTTGTATGACGTAATAGAGAAATACCGAGCAACGTCATATACGGCGTTGCTCGATTTGTGTACACCTCAAGAATGGCAAATGATCTTGAGCACATGTAGTAATCACCATTTGTTGGTAAATCAAATAAATACCAATATTTCATTGTATATCAAGTACAGACTTGCTTTAGAACGTAAGGATAGATTAAAGCACTTGTTAAGTTGTGCAGAGAATGGCATTAGCTACAGCAGAGATACAATTAGCGGGCTTTTTGCTCGAAATAATATTATTCCTGGTGATTTTATTAGAAACCTTAAAAAAGTACTTAATACTCAGACGCCAAAGACCAACTGCCTCTTCCTCGTTGGACCCTCCAACTCTGGAAAGAGTTTTATAGCACAGGGTATAGCGTCACATTTCATAACCGGTTACGCTAGCTGTGCCAATTCCATGTCCGAGTTTTCGTACGAAAACTTTCTAAACAAGTCTCTGATACTTCTCGAGGAACCTTTTATTACCGATGGTACGTGTGATGATATGAAAAATATATTGGGTGGTGCCAATTTGCAGGTGGGTAAGAAGTATATGCCTAAACAGGATTTAATACGTACACCTGTGATTATGACGGGAAATCATTTAAAGCTCGGCAAAGGTTTTTTAAATCCAAAGGATGAAGAGGCATTTCAAACAAGGATGGTTACTTATGAGTTTAGTGAACCCTTTTATTGTGAGAATTACATTACGCCTGAACAGGTTGCTGATTGGGTCCTATTTATGTGTGACAGGAATTAAGAATGCTACGCTCAGGAGGAACCTTTTCTCGCAAACGCACCCTCAGTAATCCATCAGTTTTTGAGACACCTCCTCCGAGCCGTCCAAGGCACGATGACGACGAAGTCGACGCATCGGAGGAAGCAGGTGTACGTGTGGCACGTTCGGTTCCAGGCAGCAGTGGCGGAACTGGGAATTCTGGACAACATGGCATCAATCCTGGAGAAAGTGTTTCGCCGATTCCTCGACCACTTCCCTATAAACATGTGACATTCTCGTTCGTCCAAAGGTCATGGGAAGAGATAGATACAGGTCTCAGCACGTTGCCAATTAGCATAGCACTCCTGCCGGTGTTGGACGATGAGATGATTAAAGTGATATCTAGTGTGCTACCTTGTTGCCTAGGGTTTCGCATACACACTCCTCACGTGAGGATGTCAAACTTTATAGTGTTAACGGATGAATTGCAAGTGAAAGGTAACACACCTACGGAGATGTCTTCTTTCGTGCAGCAGAGTAAAATAATACACTATATGCCTAAGTACTTCGTTACAACTGGATACACTTTGTCTAATAAAGATTCGCCTACAGCTATAAAATATTCAGAGCTGGTGGGAATGAACAGAAAGAATCAGATGCTAAAATTGCCAAATACCGATGATTTCGAAACAGTCAACATTATGGGGATAGATCACAACATTCACGGTAATTTAATGAACAGAAATAAGATGTATCAGGGTTACGTGTTAAATGACTTGGAATCACAAAAATATGAATTGTTAACTGCTGCCTCATCCGATGAGGATCGGGCATGGGAACGATTAACATGTGCCTATGGTGTAGTGGACGAGAAGGGTAATCAGAATGATGCAACTAGTAGCTGGTCCCTAGATAAGCGAGCCATATCCAAATGCAGAAATCTAGATAAAATTGAGATAGTGGGTGCATCCGATACCATCGAATTTGATATAGAAACAAACTTAGACGGCGAGGTCTTAAACCCCGATGAAATAAATACTACTACTCCTAGTATATTTTCTTACTTCTCGGTTAAAGGTACCGAGCAGAAAACACAGAAGACACTGTGGAAGGTGGGTTTTACACCTTGGCCAAGTACCTTTAACCCGAAAATGCATAGAAGTACGGCTGCATTGGGAGATCAGTGGCTCCATGCACAATACAAACCGCTGCAACATCACTTTTTTACCATGGTGCCAATACACAAGAGTAATGGCACCCTGATGAAGCAGCGTGCTTCGTGTATGCTGGAGCAATCATTTCAGGTTTCCTTCATATTTAGGGATGAGGAGATTTCAGCCATGGCTCCATTGGATATGACTCACTTAAGGGCCAGAGGTTCATTGAGGTCAGGTGTACAGAGTTATATTGGACAAACAACACTTCCATTTCTTACATAATCATTGTATTTATTGTATAGAAACAAAGTTTACAATAAAATATAATGTTTCACATATTGTTCACGTACTTGATACCTTTATATCCGTGAGGTAAGGTGTGAACCCTATCCTTCAGTACCACACGCTTCCTATCCTCAGATATTAATGCAAGTTTTTTCTGAAAGATGCTGTATAAGGTGTGGGATTGTGACCTGATCAAATACTGGTCGACAAAAATGTGTTTGTTTTCAAACAAACATTTCTTATAATGCTCAAAGCTAATTCTGGTGCTAGAGCCGGACACTGTAGCGCAATCGGTAATTCCTTTATTCTTGGAAAGAGAATCACCGTCCTCGAACCTCACCGCATACGTCTTAGCCCGCAAACCAACAAATTCCACTATTTTCTTAAAACCTACCTGATCAGACCACAATCCCGGTACCTTGTGCGTACACGTAGTATGAATTGCATAGTCAACCGGTGCACTTTCAAAATCCAGGCATTTGCCCAACTTCTGGTCGTTCTGCATAGTCACCAACGGATGCTCGTGACAGTTTTTGAAATACAATATTAGACTGTCCGTATCGTGGTAAAGTAAACTCACGCGATCGCTAAACTTCCACTTAAGTTCATAAAAGAACCGGTACACCTCCAATTTCGCTAATTCGAGTATTGCAAACCCCAATTGCACAGGTTTGTTTAAAGGAATTACGTTGTTTTCTGTTTCGCATAGGAAATAATTACCAACCTGAATAAAATTCCTCACCTTAGACAGGAAGGAATTTCGCCTACCGTACGGACCGTCAGTGGACTCCGTTCGTACTGCGAAACGTCGGTATCGGAAAGTATTTTCTAGCGTTTTCCCGTAGAGGCTATTATTAAGCAGTTTGTACATGTCCGAGAGAGCTTTGTTAGTGCTGTGTTCCCGTCGTTTGGCAACATTCGTCTCGACATATGATTTGAATACTGCTTCCTGGTTAAAAATCCAAACAGAATGTACCTTCGAAATGATAAGTCCATGCTGTACATAGAACTGCAATATGGACGAATGAACCAGGTATTCCTTCTTATCTCGTAAAGTGGTGCACAGCCTGTCGTTGTAATGCTCAGGTGCGAGAGGAAAGTCACAGTGCATATCGTGTAAGCTAGTGGGATAGGTAATGTCTACCAAGGCTATGAAACACTTATCGCCTGCGGGGTCCCAGGTCAACCAGTCAAGCGGCAAATCTGGCACGCTCGTCTGGAGCTTGGTCGGCAGATTATAAGTCATGACCTTGCTATAAAGTGAATTGATATCGAGAAACAGTATGTACTCATCAGCATTTTTAACATGTGCGTGCCGCAAGCCACATTGCGATATCCCACCACGTATCTGTTTTTGAATCAATGTGTACAGGTCTTTGTTATTAACTATTCGGATCCTATTGGGGTTATGCTTTACTGCACAATACCATGTATAGGAAGGCAATCCCTGAAAGTAAACTGGATCTATACCATTGGCGGTAAAAGCATTGCTACGAAACGTTTCATACACATCCGCAAGCAACATCACGTCTAGACGCAAATAGTAATTGTGATAATCCACGAATCTACTAAAACCCTTCGCATACCAGATTCTAAAAGCCTTCCCCTTATCCTGCTGCACACCCTTCAGTTTGGAGTACCATGCACTATCTTGTGTTGGCAGCGAAAATCCTAGTTTTTCCTTACAATCGAACCAATCGTAAGGGAACGGAGCCTTTTCTGTCGCGTCCAGGGAGGCGTACCGGAAATGAGTGACAGTATCCGTTAGTTTTGCAAGTGGAGCGGCAAGGTAATTGAAGGTGTCCATAAAGCGAATTCTATGATTTTCCGTGAGCACTGATATTACATCCAACTTTTCGAATGTTTTGGCGGACACCTTCACGTTCGTGCCGAATTTTGCAATTAATGCACGAACGATCAGGTGACAGTCGTAGCCTTTAAAGTTGTGAAAGTATACCTGGCAGGAATTTTCAGGTACCATCCAACACCTGGTGTGATAGGAACCACAGCTACCATCGATGTAATTTCGCCTACCGGATATATGAGTGTCCGCCCCTTCAATTTTATTGCCACAAATACAACAATCTACGGTGCGAACATCGTGCGCAACCGACCATTCGCGAATATAGGTACAGATACCATCAACAAAGTCCACCGCTACATCGTCACAGTCTAAAACCGTTTTAAGAGTTTCATGTATTACTGCATGGTTCGATATTGCACACCAACCATACCCCGAAGGCTTGTGCCTACCCTCCTGATCAATGTAGGCCTCAAAATCAGCGTAACATACCAAATTATGGAAACAGTTCGGTTTATCTGTAATTCTTACCAGATCATTTGTTCCCACCGTTTCAACGCGGGTACTGCATACGTCTGGTGTATGATATTTTAGGCATGAATCGCAAAACTTTCTAATTGTCCTCGACCTGTCATTTAAAAATGCATCCAGTTTAATTATCAACTTATACCTACGGTCGTCGGTGTAGTACAAGGGAATGTATTCCTTTGCGGTATCAAAGGCGCGTTGGTACACTACATTACCTCGTTTGTTAAATAACCTAATGTTAAACCTCTTACACTGGTCGTGCCAAGCGGGGAGCTCGGACAGGTGAACACCCACAGTCGTTGCCGCATCCCATCCACCCTCTCGGATCCACCGCCGAACAGCCTGCAGGCGTTGTCTCTTGTTGTGACCCGGTACATAGCAATGCCAGAGGGCGATAGATCTTAGCAGAGTATCCGCTCTTGCTGTCACCATCACGTTCGGGAACGGACCATCGGTGTCATCAGCCTCCAACATGGTTACTTCGCTGCTAACCGTATTCCTCGTGGTGGGAGTTGCATCGTTATTTGGTTGACAGTCAACCATGGAAAACCACCATCGATGCAACCTTAGAAAGGTCATTCCTGACCCTGCTACCGAGGGAAAATCATCGGGGTCGGTGAGCTTAGCAAACACCTCCCCGAAAAAGTCCTGCACTTGTAGGTGGTCCACGTCCAAAATGGTGTCCACTGAAGTCCTAATGTGAACGATCACCTCCTCACCGTCCTTCAGAAACACTGCAGATGTGTGTAGCACCAGCTTAATCGAATGCTCCTGCTCCAGAAACTGAACAATAAAGTTCACTGCATCGTCGTAGTTATCGGTGGTCCAATAACCAGCGGCAGGGGTTGCAGCGTGAGTCACAGGTTTAGCCATCTTCACGACGTTTAAGATGAGTACAAAATATCGCATGAAAATCCTTCCTTTTATAGTGCACAGTGCAAATGCTGGCGGTGCGCCAATGCACTTTCGCGACGCTGCAAAAGTACAGCCGTTTTCGCGATAGCCTACAGTTACCGGCCCGTTTCGCGACAAACTGTGTCGCCAACGCGGCCGAACACCAATATATATCTGGAAAAATAAGGATCGCGTAATGAACTTTGAAATCCCGCCAGCAGATAATTTGACAAAAAAGTTCATAGTTCCACCACCAGAGAGAGCAGATAACAACAGTTGCCAGTTGGGAAGAGATTGAAAATGGAGGCCAGGGCCTTTGAAACTAGTCTCTCATAAATATATGAAAAAGTAAGTGACGAGTGTCAATAAACCAACCACAAATAATTTTATATTAAATTATTGTATATTCTAATATTTGTATTACTTTACTATTAATAGATTTAATTTTTTGTATTATGAAATCAAGTTTCAACGTCATGGATTAATAAAGGTATAAAGCGCACAAATGTAAATTTGTAACTAGACCTTACACAGTTGCAAAATTTGAAAACAAATTCATAACGAGAAACAGTGCAGAAGAGTAATGTTTGTGCTAACAGTTGTATTAGTTTCAGATTTCATAACTTTTTTTATTTATACACGATGTAACTATCTGTAGGAGAATAATGAAGTTAGAAGTATTCCCCCTTATTCATCAGTCCTTAACAGTTATTTTGTAGTGTGAATCCTGTGTATTGTATGTATAACTTTTATTAATTTCTATATGAGTACAGTAAACATTTTTATTAAATACCTTAGCCTATATACGGCTAGTATGAAGAAATTATTAATTTCCATGAATTAACCAAAATACTAAAAGTTAAATCATGAAACCTGGGACTCAAGTACTTATGATAGTAAGTCGCCACAAACGGTGTATCTCAGATGCAAGAGTCCCAAGTGGTCCACCGGGGAAATATATGAGACAAATGGAGGATTTAATGTCAGGAGGCACATTGGCCGTGGTAGCTCAATGGGCTAGAGTGACTGGACGGAAACCAGGACATCCGTGCTTCAAAAGCCGGCCATGGCATTGAATTTTTCATCGTTACTATCAGTTAAGCTGGGCCTAATGGTGATTTTTACTCTTAAGTCGGTTTCTACATTAGCTAGTCCGTATCTCTTCAATGGCTTCATGTTATACAACACTGAAAATTTTTGCTCCCTCAGATAGGTGGTTCGGAAGGGCCGAGTATACGTAAGTGCTTTGGTAGCAAGTTCATTAAATTCGCTCTGCGCCAGAAACCAAAATTTTGCATGTTCATTTTCCTGGTATACAACCTTCCATCCTTTGCGCTCCTCGGTAGTGTGGTGGTAGCAGGTCTGCCTCATGTTCAAGAGGTCCCGAGTTCGAATCTCGGTTAGGGTGAGTTACTTGGATAAGGTTTTTCGGAGTTTTCCCTTATCCTGAAAGATGACTGTGGGGTAACTCTAAGCACTATGGACCCTGGGCTCATTTGAGCGTCATTTCACCCTTTCCATTCACCGTCCGATATGACTTAAAGTTGGAGGAGTAAATGACAAACAACTTACTATCCGTTGCTGTTAAACAATAGCAACTTTAACCTCATAATTAGCTGGTCCAGGACATTAAGACATATCAACAATTGTACGTTTAACTGAATCGTTTGATAGTGGGACTTTGTTCAGCTCTTTGGCAGTTGAATCACCAATCATTATACTACACATCGCTTTAACTGTTGGCAATATTAATTCCTCTGCAATATTATAAGGCTTGCCACTTTTAGCAATGTGTAGCGCTACTTCATAGGAAACTACAGGTAGATCGCAAGGAAAATACAGTCGGAGTGCGCATGCGTGAGGAGAGCCTTCTGTTCTTGCCATCCAAACATCACGTGACGCCCACTCCTTCCTTCCTGCATACGACAGAGCGCAAGCCACACCAAAGGCGTGTATTTTAATGTGTTGATTTTCAAAGTTAACAGAAAATAATTACTGCACACAGGATTTCTCAATTAATCAAGAAACAGGTAGAATCATCCTGAGGAACTAATCAGTGATTCGGAAAATGCAAAGAGTGAATATAACCGTGAATGCGAAAGCAAGTGAAACAGATGAACAATGCAGCCCGCGCGATGGAGGAGATGCAACCTGAAATGACGGTAGAGGGGGGGGGGGGGAAACTAGAGTTGGTAAGCCACGCCTCCAACTGCATTTAGTTCACGTTTTAGCTTACTGTTGCGTTTTCCACTACTGGTTCCAGTAGAAATTGTTTCTATTCCAGATTTACTCATTTTCATCTCTTTACTTTTTATTTTAAAATAATCAAGTGTCTTACTAATGCAATCCAGATGTTTCATTTCTAAATGTCTTCTCAGCTTAACAGGCTTCATTGCGTCGTTGGACCGTACATTATACATGGCAACCGGCCGAGTGGGTTATTTTTTGTTGTGATTTTACGTCCTCCAACGTTAAGACATATCTAACGATGAATGGAATTGGTGAAATGATGCTCAAATGAGTCCGAGGTCCATGGAGCTTAGAGTTACCCGACATTCGTCTTTCTGGATAAGGGAAAACCCCGGAAAAACCGTATCCAGGTAACTCACCCTGGCCGAGATTCGAACTCGGGACCTCTAGAACGTGTGGCAGACATGCTACCACTACGCTACGAAAGCGGGAATATGATGATACAAAGGCTAGGTTCGAAAAGACGTCACATTGTTTTGTCTTTTTTTTTCTCTTTCTCCTACTTCTTATTCTCTGTATATTCATTATTTGTTCTCTTCTGAGCCAAAACACAAGAATTACAGTCCGATAATTATGGATCTACAGGTAATTGCTCGCCACATAAGTTGCGCCGCCAGGTAGGAGAAGCCTTTGCCCTTTATAGGGTAACTACAAGATATTTTTGTATACGAATAATATTTAACTTTTTGACCCTTATAGTCTGTTGCGTATCTGGTGTTGTAAACCATACTACGTTGTTGGGTATCATTTTTAAGATCACGTCGACGTTATTAAATCTAATAGTTTCTGTTTCATGCTTAAATCTTATGTTTCACGTTTTGTCTGTGATATGCTTGAAATTTTTTTGCGGAGGGGGGTTAATCAACATCCTCCAACGTTACGTCATATAGGACGATAAATGGAATGGGTGAAATGCTCAAATGAGCCCAGGGTCCATAGAGCTTAGAGTTTCCCGACATTCGTCTTTCAGATTAAGGGAAAAAACAGAAAACCCGTGTCCAGGTAACTCATTCTGACCGAGGTTCGAACTCGGGACCTCTTGAACGTAGGGCAGACACGCTACGGCGGGCGTTTGAAACTTTGTTGAATGGGTCAAACATAGTACCGACCACAGTGAAATATCTCCCACGAATTACACATTTATATATATTTGCCAGTTGAAAACATGGATATTATTGTATTTTGTCAACACCTATAATGTTATAAAAATGTTATTTGTATTATATCAAATTATAGACCACAAGAGATAAAACAAAGGGTAATCAAATTTTTGGGCTAATCACGAAGGATTTGAACCCAGCTTAAAGTGGTAGAGTGGTCATATAACCTGTTTGATAGCATTTAGCCAACGCTATGTTGCGACGGAATGTTCATATATGAATAAGTAACGGCAGATCTCACACACGCAGCCCGGATCTTTACACGTTTTACAGCTTCATAAAGTGTTTTGAGCTCGTTTTGGTAGTTTTAATCCAAATAAAGAACTGAATCCACCATTAAATGTACAATATAAGCTAAACCCTGCCGTAATTTGTGAAAGAAGCGAAATCAATCTACCTTAATACTTAGCATTTTTTGACATGGCTGTACAAAGAACACGTGCTGACTGGAGCAGACCACAACAGTAGTTAAAACTGTTATTGTTCACTAACTCCCTATTTTTATTAAAATAATTATAATTCCCTGCAACTCCCTCTAGAAGAAGTAAACTCCCTCTAAGGTTTGCTTCAGATAACTTTGCGCTGCTGAAGTGTATCCTTCCGCTTCCTGCTGTCTTCCCCTTGCCCTAATTGGCTAATGATTTCGCTGCTGTAGGTGCTGCTGTCACACCACGTAGAAACCTCCAGTGAACGTCATAATAAATGCCATGAAAATCGACAAAATCAGCAAATAAGGATGAGAAGGCATGTAACACGTTCAATGGTTATGTATATGAAATCTAGTTCAAAGCAAAGTCACTGATAAAAGTAATATAAACGACTAAGTGGGAACTACCGATAAACGCACGTGCTATCGTCAGCAAGCCCGAGAAGCAGGTTTGAGGCAAAGCATGCGAATATATACCAGCTTAAAAAGACGATAATTGGGTACTAAAATGGCAAAAGGGTAGAAGAGGTCAATGAATTTCAATACTAAGAAGTGAGGTTGAATAACAATGAAAAATGGGGAGCACATTGAAGAATTGAAGCAAAAGGAAGGACGGCAATAAATGGGATAGGTATATGCAAATATAAACTAAAAATGCCCGCCTCGATAGCGTGGATGGTAGCGTGAGTGAGTGAGTGAGTGAGTGAGTGTGGTGTTTAAGGGCCCGTCGACAACAAGGTCATTTGGGCCCCTGGATGGTAGCGTGTCTGCCTCACGTTCAAGAGGTCCCGATTTCGAATCTCGGTCAGGGTGAGTTACTTGGATAAGGTTTTTCCTTATCCTGAAAGACGAATGTCGTGTAACTGTAATCTCTATGGACCCTGGGCTCATTTGAGCATAATTTCATCCATTCCATTCATCGTCCGATATGACAACGTTGGAGGACGTAAATTACAAAAAATAATAATAAAATAAACAAAAAATGACAACCAAGTGGTTAGAAAGAATGTATGCAGCACTAGTGGAATGCAAAATGTTGTATGCAGTGGAGGTCTTGGGGGGGGGGGGGGAGCGCAGATGTAAACGAAATGGTGGCCCAGAACTACAGAAGATTTTGTAAACAGGTGCTATGCTTGCCAAGACCAGCACTCGGGAAAGTAGCTTTAGTAGAACTAGGAAAGATTAATAACATTCTGGTATAGGTGCTTGGCCAAAGAAGAAGGGGTAGTTATGCATGAGACAGCAAAAAATATTAGAGAACTCAAACAGTTGGTGGGCAGAGATAGGAGGAATTATGGGAAAAAGAATAGGAATGGGACATATATGGAGATTAGAGGAAAGGAATACAAGCAATGTAGGTAAATTGGTAAAATGCAGAGTAGAAAATATAGAAAAGCAGGAAATATGGGGAGGTCTAGAAAATATGAAATCATTACAATTTTACAAACAAATAAAAAGAAACTGGAGACGCATACGTAGATTACTGCAATAGGCAAGAGAGAAGGGTTAGCTTGGATGAGAACATGAACAATATTCCTAAGAGGGATTAGAGGTAGGGAAAATGGAATTTGTGAATTGTGTAGTGGAAAAGAAAGCACAGAACATTATGTAACAGAATGTGAGGAGGTTGCAATGTGGAGAGAAAAAAGTTTGGGAGGAAAACTGGGAGAAAGTAGATAAGAGGATAGTAGCTGTAAAAATGTTAATGGGGAAGGAGTGTTGGTGAGTTCGAACAAAGTAAAAGAGAAATGGACAAGACATGTAAAGAATGTAAGAAAGGAAGATGGGGGGGGGGGAATTGCTAATTAAGTAACTAGGAGGCGTGGAGGTTAAGAGCTACCTGTCAGAGAAGAGCAGGGTGTCATGTAAGCCAAGGTAGCAACAAGGTAAAGACAGATAAATGTAGCGACCACTCACGTCAGAAAGCATCACGCGACAGCTCGAGGTTTAAAAATATATACTTCATTGTATATCAGAATTTGTCTGACAAAAGTATTGTACAACTTCTTGTGGAACAACGTTATCAAGTTTTTAAACATTCAACTAGCTTTACCTCAGGGTACAGCACTGAGAACCCTTTGCTTCTTTCTGTGTAAGTGATCTGCCTAAACACGTCTATTAGGTATATCATAACAGATTTAGAAGTGCAGGCTCTTTAAACAGATAAAAAATACAAGAAACTTGTAGAGAACAACACGTTGGCAAGAATCCACACAGCTGTCTTTGGTTTCAAATCTCAATTAAGCTTCATACAGGAAGTTCAACAACTAAGAACTAAAGTGCCCGTTCGAAATAGAACCTCTGATGTCCCTTAACAACCCAGTGAACATGATTTAATTAGATTAGAACTTTCATTTTATTTCAGATTTTGCAAAGTTAGAAGATTCATCTACAGATTTAAAACGCATGCCCTTGAAACCATAAATGTTAAATATCCAGACTGTAAATAAACTCGCATCTATACAGATGGCTCTCCCTTATAACCAAGAAGAAAGTACCCGATACCTGTAAATACTTACATTTAGGTCTTTTAGGTTGTCTACACCGATGAAAGTGTTAATCTAAGCACCTTTATGCTCTGTTCAATACTTAATGGCGAGGTCATAAAAACGTTGAAAAGAAAAACGAAGAGAAATATTTAATAACAGGAGAACAAGCATTGGAAGTTACTGGGGAATTAGTTTCTCGGCCGATGACAAATGGAAGATACATTGTATATTTGTACAGTTTAATGAGGTTCCTGAGAATGTGTTTTACAAATACCTGTACAATTACTTTAAATTGTAACAGAAACTTCCTCTGTAAACCAGCCATACCGCGTCACAAAACGCCAAATTTGCTTATTTGCTTTTCTTCTCTGTGATTTGGTTTCTCTTTCAGAATTGAAATTCTTTGAAACAGCAGAGTATTAAATGAACGTTTGAAGGGTTTGGTATGTTTTGTTCTGATGTAATTGTTGCTCTTGTGGTCATCCCATTTAAACAACTCTGGTCGTCGTTTTGTGTTAAGGAATATTTCCTTATTTCTGTAAGTAAACCTTGTCTCTACTCTGCTATACTCATATATTATTAAGCGATCAGGTTTGTGGGACGCAATACATAATTATCGTGTTAAAATATTTTTCTTAGGTGGAATCAAGCAAAACTACAGAGAACTTGTATTTCTACTGAAGTTTAATGCGGCTCAAAACCTGATTCAGATATAAGGTAAACTTAACTATAATACGGACGGGCACGAATACAAACAAAATATCAAAGGTAGAAGTTTAGAAAATGTGAACATTTGCGAGGGCTAGATCCCAATCCCCGTTCTATTTAAAACGATTTCTTCTTTAGCAAAATCATAGAGGAATGTCATCCAGCTGTAACTAATACACTAGCTTGGAAGAAAGCTTCAACCCAAATGTGCTTCCCAAATACAAGGTTAGAATTTACGAAAATGATGGCCCTGATGTAATAGCTCGAACGTTGCCAACTTCCGCTGGATGCTCTCGCGGAAAATACCAACATTACGTGAGCAACCCAGCGATACTGTAATACGCAAGCAAACTGACGTAAAGAAACTGTGGCATTGCCAGTGGATCTTATTCATTATTATTATTATTATTATTATTATTATTATTATTATTATTATTATTATTATTATTATTATTATTATTATTTATTTATTATTTATTAATTATTATTATTATTATTATTTATTATTAATCACCACCGCAGTCCCCGCTGCCACCACCACTATTCATGATCGTCATCACACAGCTCCCCTCGGTAGCGTGTCTGCCTCACGTTCAAGGTGTCCCGAGTTCGCATCGTGGTGAGGTTGAGTTACGTGGATAAGGTTTGTTCTGCGACTTTCTCTTATTTTGAAAGTTGAATGTCAGGAAACTCTAAGCTCTATGGACATTGGGCTCATTTGAACATTATTTCATTCATTGTAGGATATGACTTACACTAGAGAACATTAAAATATGACTTAGGTTAGAGGATGATAAAATAACAATTCAAAGAGTGTTTACATCAATTTGGGACACTCTGTATATACTTATAACTTGTATACTTATCTTCTTGTTTCAATTTAATATCATGGTTAGAATAATGTCTATCAAATCTCCATCAGTGTAAATAAAAGTTCTTATTAGATTATGAAGTTGATGAGCAAACAGTGGGTAACATTAGCAATTACGACGGAGCTCATGTTTAGAGGTGCATTAAGAGTGAGGGGATTGGCGGTGTATAATGTAGCAAATGATATTGAAAGTTAATTTGTGATTAAATATCTTGCAACAAGCACTAGGCATGTGAGCAAATCTACATGGTCTTTCACTCCCATTATAGAATGGGATACTGAGAACCAAAGCTGTTTAATAGCGTCCATAAACAAACACTCAATGTCAATTGATGTCTTAAATGCCTTTACTATAAGTGTTCAACACTCACAGACATATAACTTGAAAAGTTGAATCACTGTGATACAGACCACAGATCAATGACTGTAAACATTCAACACTCAGACATGTTAACATGTCTTGAAAACATGTTACCCCAATTTTACATATTACTCCATTATAAAATAAACCAAACAAATAGTTTACTATTTTATTGTGACATTCTACCTGATTCCATTTTATAGTATTATTTACATGTTATTTCTAGCATTAAGAGTGCATTTCTTGGCACATAATCATCTTTCTGGACTGATTTAAAAGTAAGAGTATTATAACTTGCAAGTATGTTACTTAGGGACTTCTATTTTTATTTAATGTTTTACCATTTGCTTCCCATCCAAGTATAAAAAAAAACATTTAACTTTAAAAAAGACAATTCCTGGCTCACTTTAGGAATTAAAACCTCATGCAGGCGTAAAAGACAACTGTATCAGCAAGTTAGAATCAGTAACAATTTGTGTTTAAAAAACTACTACAAAGAATATTGTAAACTTCTAAAGAAGTTAATAATAGCAGCTAAAGTATTGCATTATAATAAACTAATTCAAAATTCAGACAATACAATAAAAACCACTTGGAATATAATAAAAAATGTGACATGTAAACACTCATCAGAAAATTGCCCAATAACACTCAATGTTGACAATCATGAATTTGCCAAACCTCTTGAAGTTGCAGATTTGTTTAACAAATTCTTTTTGGATGTAACATAAAAATTAAATATTAATTATGGAAGTAAAGATGCAGCACTAGAATTTCTAAGATCAAGTTTAACAAACTCTGTATGTACCTACATTTAAAGTCAGTTTAACTACACCTTCCGAAATAAATATAATTATTGACTCTTTAAAAATAAGAATTCTTCTGGTTATGATGAAATAACTACAAAAATCCTAAAGTCTTGCTCCTCACAAATTAGCATTCCGCTTAGTTATTTATGTAATGAGTCTCTAAAGACTGGTATTTTCCCTGACAGAATGAAATATTCAGTTGTTAAACCTCTTTTCAAAACAGGGAAATGCAATAATGTTTCAAATTATAGACCAATACCTCTCTTGCCAATTTTTTCAAAAGTTCTTGAAAAAGTAATGTTCACCAGACTGTATAAACACCTTGAATGTAACAACATTCTTGTCAGTGATCAGTTTGGATTCAGAAAGGGAATATCGACTAATAATGCAACTTACACATGAAGTGTTGACTGCCTTAAATGATAAAAACATGTAGGTGGAATTTTTTGTGATCTAGCAAAGGCTTTTGATTGTGTTAATCATGACATTCTTATAGCAAAATTGGAATTCTTTGAGCTAAAAAATGAACATTTAAGATGGTTTGTATTATATCTAAATGAAAGAAAACAGTGTTGAAGTAGCTGTCAGTGATATTGGTTAAGAAAAACAACTTCGAACTGGAAAGTAGTAACTCATGGAGTACCTCAAGGTTCCGTGTTAGGGCCTTTATTATTTCTGATCTATATAAATGACCTCTCACTTTATATAAAGGATATTGCAAAGTACAATTCTTTTCGCTAATGACACTAGTGCCCTGGTGACCAGTACAAATTTAAACGAGTGTATAATTAAAATGAATTGTTTTGAACTGTACGTCATGCTGGTTTAAAGCGAACAAATTATCTGTGAATCTAGACAAAACAAAAGTGGTCAAATACTGAAATAGAAATAGAAATCGGGATTAATGATATGTTATTAGAAGAAATTGACAGCATAAAATTTCTGGGCCTCCAAGTGGACAGATGTTTAGATTGGAAAGCTCACATAAATTATATCTTACCTAAACTCAGCTCTGCCTGTTATGCTATCCGAGAGCTGGTTAATGTGAGTTCTATTGACCCACTTAAATTAGTATATTATGCGTACTTTAACTCTATTATGGAATATGGAATATTATTTTAGGGGAACTCAGTAGAAAGTAAAAAAAATTTCTTATGCAAAAGAACGTTATAAGAATCATTACTAACACCCACAACAGATGCTCCTGTAAAGATCTTTTTACAAGATTGAAGATATTAATGCTTCCTTGCATGTATATATTCTCGATCCTAAAATTCTTTGTATGCAATCATGCCTTATTTGCAACAAATAATGTAATTCACAAAATAAACACTAGACAAAAGTATAATATCCATTATCCCAGTGCTAAACTTTCTTGCTTCCAGAAAGATGTGCACTATGAAACTATCAAAATATTTGGCGCACTTCCTAATGTTCTTAAAGAAAAAGTTGATAATTTCGGTGCTCTTAAAAAAGCTGGTAGAGAGTACCTTTGATCAAAATCTTTTTATTCTGCACAAGATTATCTGAATGACAAATTATCCTGGTAATGCTTCTGTAGCTCTATAAGTAGTATCTAACTATTCCAATGACAAATCATTACTAATTAATATTTGATGCAAGTTGAAAGTTTCTTTTTAATTAATATGTATTCAATAAATAACAAGAATGGTATCCATTGCAAAAAGGTTGAGACGTACTGGCATAAGCCAAGTGAAAGCTGGTTTAAAAAGTGTTTCATTTTGTATCATATATAATTATCCCTGATTTGTTTTCCATATTGTTGTTCATATTGCCTGTATACTATAATATATGTCTTATGTTAACTTTTGTACATATATATGCTATTAAACTTTATACCTCTGGACATGTTCAATGTTCACAGCCTTTTCTGGCTACAAGTAAACCTACTGAACACAAATCAATCTAATCCAAATTCCACAGAATTATTATCATTGACCTTGCATTAAAATAAGATTTACAAAAGCATAGCTAACCAAACAACTTAACATATTACCGCAAATTGCCATCGTTTTTCTGTACTTGTTTATGCTGTCTGTATCATTTATTAAAATGTAAGATAGTTTCAATTACATACGAGCAAACTCATGACAATAACTCATGTTACTAATAATGGTTTCTTTGTCCACAGACATGCTAATGAAGTTTAATAACTGAACTGTTCAAAAGCAAGAACAGAAGTACAATGGATATCAAAAGAGAAATCAAAGAAGAGTATAGTTTCCTCGATCTTTGCTCACAGAATGAGGAAGACTGTTGTTCCAAAAACTCTTTAAAGAAAGTTAAGAGTGAAACTGTGACAAGGAGCAGTGACTGTGATACAGATATAAAACTAGAAATTGAAGAATATGAACTTTCCAACTCTTGTTTACAGAATGAACTTTTTACAGAACACCATGTTATGACATGTAATGAAAGCATCCAAAACTGTGAAATTGACTCGATAGAAACAACTTCGACTAAAACTCAGGATATTTGTGATAATAGTAAGGTAAGTTCTGCAGAAAAAATGTCACAATTCTTTTTTTTTTTTTCAATAGTTTCCAATGTCCAATACTAACATATGATTTATGAGTAAATGTTATAGAAAGAAAGCCTTAGGAAGAACAAAAATAGAAAAATAATCATTTTGTAATAATTCACAAGACAATAATTTTATAGTATTTTTTGCTGCGGATTTTACATTTTTTTATTTTTACTGTAGCACATATTTTAGAGCTGCCAATTGGTCAAAATTAAATTAAATATATACAAATAGATAGAGATATATAAATAAATCAAATTCCACATATATAGATCTCAATGTATATTCCAATGCTCTTTATGAATGATGTTCTGATACAAACTTCCATTTAAAAACATGGTGTGCATGACTCTTATATGATTTTTTCGCTAAATCAGTGTACATCATCCAGCTGTAGTCAGAAGCACGTGACAATACCAGAAACCCAGGTAATGATTTTCTATACATTCAGTGTCTTGGTGAATGTGCTTTGACATGAGATTCTCTATAAGAAATCTATGTAAGACTGAAGGAAATGTAATTTCAGTGACATCCAACAGCCCATTTCACTATAAGCATCCAAAGGCTTCTGCACTTCAGTTTTATAATCAGGAAATTTCTAGGAAATTCATGCAAAGAAAGCTAAAACCAGATGTTACTTGTTCATGGTTTTTATGGTCCTTAATGGCCACTTGTATTGAGCAAAGTGCTTAGCAGCAGTGCGACTCTCCCACAAGTACAGGAGACAATGTCCTTAGTAAACCGTCGTTGCCATCCACAACTTCCATGACCTCCCAAGAATAAGAATCATATTACAGTTTTTCAATCAACACTGTCATATTCTCATAGGCCTCCAAGACCTTTCTTCAATTGTCAAAAAGATGAGAGTCACTCGTAAAATCTGGGCTGTATGCCAGGTTATCGAATGCTTCCCACTGAAACTGAGTAAGGAGCTGTCTGGTTACTGTAGCTGTATGGGTTCCTATTGTCATGAATCAAAGTAATTCCAGAATACTACATGTCTGTTGTTTTGTCTTGAATGGCTCTCTTCATGAATGAAATGTATGGTAATATACATTTTCATTGTTCATAGTTCCTGCCTCTATAAACTCCTCAAGCAACATATCCTTCTGTTCCCAGAAAACAGTAGCCATAGTCTTGTTGCTAAAAATTTGTTTGAAGTTCTTAGGTGTTTGCAGCAAGTATGTGTTCATCCATTATTTGGATTGTTACTTAGATTCTGGTTTGTTGTAAACAGTATACAATTTTATTCCTTGTACCATTGGAGCTGAAAAACTTACCATCTTCAGAGTAACACGAGAGAAACAATAACAGTGATTCCATATGTGTGGGTCCCTAGGGACCTCTTTGGGAATCCAGCATGAACAAAGTTTTCGATAACCTAGGCATTTTGTAATTATCTGAACAGAGCAGTTCTTAAATAGTCTGGAAGATCCACAGACAAATCACTGATCTGTCTTCAGGTATAGTGTGATCCGTATAAATCTGAACCATTTCAATAGGCCATAACTTTTGAACCAATAATAGAACACATTTTGGGAGAATATGTATAGATCTGGTAGAGGACACTTCCAACATGACCTATTGAAGTGGATCAGGTTTATATGGATCGCACTGTACTTAATAAACTTGCTGAACAAGGTCAATAATGCCTTCACATGAGTCCTTGTCCACCTTCATTAAGAACATCAGTTCAATCTTTTTTCGATTTCATACACAACACCCTCACTCATACAGTATGCACCATACACATGGCTTATTTTTCTGCCACATGTTGAAGATGTTTGCAAATAGAATACCCACCATGAACCAAGTGGGCATATAATCTTACAACAAATCCTGTTTGGAATGATATATATATATAAAGTAATATTTTCCCTGTATGTGATACTAAAATATTTCCATGTTTGTGCCCCTCTTTGTGAAGATAAGTCTCAAGAAGCAAATCATGTTATTTATAAGTGAATTGTTCTGTTACAGGATGGAATAGATAAAGACTGTTATTCCATAAAACGACCAAGGTAAGTCCTTTTGATAATTCCTTGTCCACCAATGTTTTTGTGGCTAATTTGCTGATTGAATACATTACACTGTGCATATTATCTGCTCCCGACATCCGAAGACCATCGTCTGACCAGCCCTCTCGGAAGTGCATCCATCACTCGACTCTGACTGACTATGTGTCCTGTGTACGTCACTACATCTATTTGTTCCAGATCTCTCTAGAACAGATTTACACTGCTCTATGCATGGACATCCTTTCCCCACTATGTTTAGCTGCACAAAGTTTATGATTGTAATGAATTTAGATTATTTAAAGCCCTGTATGTGACATTCCCCCCAACCTCCACATCGTAGGTGCCTCACAAATACAAACTAATAGAAAGATAAAACATTTATAAATTGTGTACGGATTGAGAATAAAATTACAAATGATGGCATGATATTCCAAACACTTAAAGTACATAATACAATATGAGGAGTGCGTTTCAAAACATATTAAGAGCACTCTTTTTCAAAATACAGTTTGACACGGTTTCCTTCTATATCTCATGTGCTCATTAAAGCTATGTACTCAGATTGGTACATTTTGTATTATATTCCTTATTATTTCAGTGTCGAAATAGATGCATCACATCAAGTCTTATTAGGTGTAAGGTAATGAATGATTGGTTCAGAACGTGTTATGTGCAACTTCCATCTAGTAAATATGTACAAGCCACATTCATCTTGCGCCTCTGCTGATATTTCCTGCTAATTTTTATGCTGACGTATCATGAAGCCTAGAAATGGTATTTCAGTTCATTGTGATCATCATGGAGGGAGGTTAACCTTTTGGAGAACGATCCAAAGGAAGCAGAAAGCGAATCAAGAATGTAAAAAACAAACGCCAGCATGAAGTGGAGGCTAGGTGAGTTTCGTTTCTATTATGTTATGACTTAGAGTCAACATTATGGCATTATTGCTTCTATTACAAGCTTAGCGTGCTTGCTTTGGTGGGGAACTAAAGAGAAATATTGCTCTAATTATCAAGGAATTGTATAGTAAAATGCAAAATATGCTTACTGTTGCATCAATTTGATAGGCATAATATGCTGTATTTTATGGGTACACAAACCGCAATCCCGATCTGCAACACTTTGAACCTGCATGTTCTCACAAGGAAGCATTCCTATATACTTTCTCTTGAAAGCAAATAATATGGTATACACATTACTTAGTAAGCTAGAGCAGGATCGGCGGTTAAGCTACTTGCTAAAAGTTAAATCTCCTAAGCCACAGAGAATGTCAAAGCATTATGAAGGCAATCGCAGTCGTACTTCCATTGTTGTATCTTAAACTAAAACCTCATGACACTTTAGTATCCTTCGATGTTCGCTCCCTCTTCCCTAGCATTCCATTACACAAACTTTTGATTCAACTGAAAAAATGGCTAAATTCTATAAACCTAGATGCCAATGCAATAGAAGAATATTTGGCAATGACTGAAATATGTATACATCAAAATTATTTTGTTTTCGATGGAAAATATTATAAACAAATTTCACGACTAGCTATGGGAAGCCCGCTATCATCATTTTTAGCCAATTTATACCTGAGCTTTTTCGAAACACATATTACTAAAGCCTTCCCTCATATTTTTAAAACATGGTACAGATACGTAGACGACATCTTTGCAATAGTGCCCTACAAACAAATAGATGATGCTTTGAAACTACTCAAACCTGCAAGAACCCAGCATACAATTCACTGTGAAAACTGAAGGGGACGGTACTCTACCTTTTTTGGACCTTAAAATCACAAAAAGCAATGAAAAACTAGAATTTGGTATCCATAGAAAAGTAACACACACAGATAATTACATCAAAGCAAATAGTTTCAACCCAATTCCACACAAACATGCCACCATCAACAGTCTCACACACAGATTACTAAATCTACCCCTCAGCCAGCAAGAATATCAAAAAGATACCATCAAATCTTAAAAACTGCAATTAAAAATGGATATGGAAAAAACCTTGTAGATAAAAAACTAAAATCATTCAAACTTCAAAAGAGATTAAAACAGATCACAGCTCTCACACCAATAAAACAAGAAATTAGATTTGCTAAATTTACTTACCACCCCCTGGGCCACAAAAGAGTTCCAAAAAATATTCAAGAAATATAATATAACATTGGCACCAAAAAACAATTACAACATTAAAAACCTACTTCACAGTAATAATACTGATAAGATAAAACCAGAGGAAAAGTCAGGAATTTACAAGATTAAGTGTAAAGACTGTGAAAAAATTTACATAGGGAGGACAAAAAGAAACATAGGCACTAGAAAGAAAGAACACTTCAGGCACTTAAGATACAAAAATATTGATAAGTCCGCAATAGCAGCCCATTTCTGGTCTGAAAATCATGAAATTGAAGATAGCACCGAATTACTAAAATACGTACAAAAACATAATGAACTCGTCATATGGGAGAGAATATACATAGAAAAGCATAAAAACCAACTAATTAACTTTGAAATCCCGCCAGAAGAGAATCCCACATTTAAGTTCATCACTAAATCAACAGATGGCAGCAACAACTCCAGAATTACCCACACCACTGGATCAAGCTTTAGTCGCATAAGAGCCGAAGATGCAAACGATGATTTGCGAAACATGTCCTCAAAATAGGTACGAAAGTGAAGCAGATATGTAATAAATACGACTCATCTAAAAATTAATAATTATTTCGCTTCACTGTGGTGTTCCAATACAGTTAAATCTCAATACATTTAATGTTTGAGATAAACTAAAACGGTTCTTTCATTGCAACAACAAGCTGCACGCAGCCACGCAATGAAGCACATCACATGTTCAACATGTCTGTAACTCTAAAAAGAAGAAGAAAGAAGCCTCTTTTTTGGCGCTGGCGAGTCACATGATTGGCTGGCCGCATAACTGGTGCCAAGTGAAATATTCATGCGCCTGCCGGAACAAATGACGATAATGGCGCAAACATATTGGGGCCCAGAAAACTGAACAGTTTTTTAATTTAACATAAACACACTTTGAAAAATATCACTGTTGTTCTTGAACTGGCAGAGGACACAGTTTCACAATGGGACACCTATATTCACCCTTAGAAGTTCGCACTGTAGCTACCCGCACTAAACCATCACCACCAGGATGAGTCTCAGTGATGATTCCAAGTTCCCAATGCAGAGGAGATGAATTGTCTTCCATTAGCAGGACCATGGTGTCTGCGTTAAGATTTTCACTGGAGCTGGACCACTTTTGCCTCTGCTGGAGTGAATGTAGATAGTCGGTTGACCACCGTTGCTACAGATGTTGTAGATGATCTTGGAGCTGTTGCCATTTCTGTAACTGATTCAGATTGTCTGAACAAGGTGATGGTATGGAAATCAGTGGTTCTCCGATGAGGAAATGACCTGGAGAAAGGTAGGAAGTATCAAAAGGATCATCAGTAAGGCGTAGCAATGGACGGGAGTTCAAGCAAGCCTCAATTTGAATTAGTAATGTGGTTAATTGTTCATAGGTCAGTACTTGTGTACCCACTACTCTGCGCAGATGATATTTCATAGATTTCACTGCAGCCTCATGTAATCCTCCAAAGTGGGGTGAGCTGGGTGGTATAAAATGCCATGTGCATTCATTAGATGAAGCATAGTCTTGTACAATCTCTTGGTGCTTGCGAGATTGCAAAAGTAGTGTAAGTTCTCTAAGTTTGTTGTTAGCACCTACAAAATTTGTACCATTGTCACTTAGGATCTCTTTACACAATCCTCGTCTAGCTGTAAACCTTCGTAAGGCAGCAACAAAAGCAACAGAAGTCATGTCTGAAACCAACTCAATGTGAATTGTCTTTGTGGATAAACAGACAAAGATAGCTATGTAGGCCTTCACCTGACTCTTGCTGCGAGGCGAGCCATAACGTAGGAAGAATGGACCAGCGTAATCAACTGCAACTCGTAGGAAAGTCTCGCTGGAGTCACTCTGTAGGTAGGTAGATTGCTCATTAATTGTTAAGCTCCCTTGGCCTTGAGTTTGAAGCATGGCAGGCACTTGTGTAGGACTGACTTAAGAGTTTCTCCTATTCACGGTATCCAATACCGTTGTCGAAGAGAAGAGGTAAGTAGCTGATTGGAAGCATGCAAAAGTTTAACATGTTCACTTTCAATAATGAGCTTGGTAAGATGATGCTTAGGAGGTAAGATGAGCTGATGTCTTTACTGGAAGAAAATTTCAGCCTTGCCAATTCTTACCCCTACTCGGAGTAAACCTTCATTGTCGACAAATGGATGCAAAGATTTCAATGAGCTTTTAGTAGGAACGTGTCCTTTATCATTAAGTTCTGTTAACTTTGTGATATAAGCTGATTGTTGAGCAAGTTTAATGCAGCAGTGCAATGACTGTTGAAGCTCAAGTGCTGAGAGAGGACCTTGCCGTCTCGTGTTGCTGTTTCTACAGTTGAATGCAAATCTCAGCATGTATGCTGTCACTCTCTGCAGGCGTAACAATTTTGAAAAACGAGAAATGATATCATCACTTTCTGTAGTGACCATCAAGCATGCAGTAGTGCGTTGTTCAGTATGATCTTGAATATCTAATCGTTTGGGTTGTTCTGGCCAAGATGCAAAGGGTTGTGAGATCCAATCAGGACCTTTCCACCACAAGTCATTTGAGGCAAGAGGTTCAGTCGAAACTCCTCTCGAAATGAGATCTGCTGGATTATTTTGAGTAGCTACATATTACCAAGCAGCAGTTTGTTATATCTCTTGTACTTGTGAAACTCTGTTGGCTACAAAAGTCTTCCATTTGTGTGGGCTGGATTTAATCCGTGCTAGAACAATCATAGAGTCTGTCCATAGATAGTTCTGTGAAGTCTGCAGCTTAAGGTTAGCTACAACCTAGTAAAGTTTAGCGAGTAGTAAAGCACCACAAAGTTCGAGCCGAGGAATGGTTTGCTTCTTTAATGGTGCAACCTTGGATTTGGAGCAAAGAAGTGTGGTTTTCATCTCATTGCAGCTGTTCATAAAACGAAGATAAATACAGGCACCATAAACCTTTTCTGAGGCATCACAAAACCCATGTATTTGTATGTCCCTTAATGTACCTGTGATTAGGACGTGTCTTGGAATACGTATAGCATGAACGATGGACAATGTCTCGCAGAAATTTAGCCATTGTTGGATGAGGTGAGATGGTATCAATTCATCCCAACCGAGTTTTTCCAACCAAAGAGATTGTAGAAACATCTTGGCATTTATGACAGTAGGACTCACTAGGCCTAAAGGATCAAAGGTAGATGATATGACAGAAAGTATGCTTCATTTGGTGCAGCTAGAATTTCAATTATCCTGAAGAGATGGATTGGCCTGTATCTGGAATTGATCTGTTCCAGGATGCCAGAGGAGACCAAGAGCATGCGCATTTTCACTGCTATCCAATAAAAGTGGAAGTTGTGTTTCTCTGTGTTCCGGTGGAATGGATTTTAAAATATCTTCATGATTATAACACCATTTCCTAAGTGGGAATCTGCCACTGTCTAACATCTGAAGTTGGTGCCTCTGAATATGTAAAGCTTAATATAGATCATTATGACCACATAAGCAATCATCTACGTAGAAGGATTCAGGGATAGCTTGAGAAGCTAGTGGATATTTAGCCTCTTCCTCTGAAGCTAGTTGATGCAAAGTCCTTATGGCCAAAAAGGATGCAGGTTTGGTACCATATGTGACTGTAGTAAGAGCGTAGTCCTTGATAGGTTCATCTTTGCTTTCTTGCCATACTATTCTTGGAGATCTTGATCATCAGGATGCATTTTCACTCGCCTGTACATCTTAGAAATGTCAGCTAAGAATGCATAGCGATAAGTTCTGAAGCGTAAAATTATGGAGGTAAGGTCATCCTGAATAGTAGGACCCAACTTCAGCACATCATTCAAGGATAGTCCTGAAGATGACTGCGCAGATGCATCAAATACAACTCTGGTGTGAGTAGTAGTAGACAAAGGTTTGAAAACTGCATGATGCAGAAGATAGTAGCAAGGTTCACCTTCCTTTGCTGGTGACACTTGCTTCATGTGCCCCATGGATTCATATTCAGAGAGAAATTGAGTGTAATTTTCTTCAAGTGTGATGTCGTTTCGAAGACGTCGTTTTAAGTGCATAAAGCGATTGATGGCTTGCTGTCTAGATTCACCTAAGCGATTTTTGTCCTCCTTGACGGGTAGACGAACTGTAAAGCTACCATCGGCATTACGAGTGGTTGTTTTTACATAGTATTCTTCACACTCCCTTTCCTCCTTAGTAAGAACATGCTGAGGAAATTCTTCCAAATCCCAGAAACGTCTTAACTGTGTGTCAAGGTTATCAGTGCTGATGAAGAAATTATGCTGAGGCGAAGACTTAGCCTTGTACCTGTATGATGACCTTGGAATAGGGCCTGATATTATCCAGCCGAGGGCTGTGCTGGCTAGTGTAGGATGTCCTTGTTTCTTTAAGGTTTTCCCATGCAATAACTCGAAGAATAAGGAACTTCCGATTAGGATTTCAACTTCATCAGGAATGTTGAACCTAGGATCTGCTAATGGAATGCTAGAAGGAATATTCTAGTTCCACAAATTGATATGTGTGGAAGGTAGTTTTCCTGTTATACGAGGAAGTACTAGATATTCAATTTTCGTGTTAAAATCATGTACCATAGATTTCATATTGTCCTGAACATGGTGAGTGGCCGTAGAAATGGTGCCATTTATACCATTGATAGGCATATCAGCTGTCACCTTGTTAAGCTGTAAGCGCTTCGCAAGATCTGCAGTTATGAAATTGGATTGACAGGCAGAGTCGAGGAGTGCTCTACATTGTATAAGATTGCCATATCTGTCTTCCACTTGCACTAGTGTGGTGGCAAGCAAAACCTGCTGTGTGGATTTTGATTTAAAAGAACAGTAGCTAGATGGCGCGTCAGTCGTTCTAGTAGAATCATTTACAGGACTAGATGAAGTTGCACGTGAAGCATTTTCTCTGTTACTATCATGAAGCAACTTTCTGTGAGTGGATGAGTCACAATTGCAGTATGAGGCATGATTACATTTACTTGGTATGTGATTAGGAGCAAAGCAATTGGTACAAAGGCACTCGGATTTAATGAAAGTCCAACACTTATGCACTTTAAGGTTTTTGAAGTTATCACAATTATGTAACATGTGATTGCACTGACAAAATGGACATACACGATCACTCGTGGACAAGTAAGAGTGTTTACTGTCTCTGCTGTTGGACTTAGCAGAGTGTAAATCAGTCTTAGGCTTAACTACCGTCTTGTTACATGCAGTGTTAGCAAGCAATTCAAAAGAGTGGTGCTCTTGCTTCTAAGAATTGCATAAGATCATTCAAAGAAGGGAAGTTTTGAGAATCTATTTTACTCTCCCATTCTCTGCGTGTAGTGTCACACAAATGTTCTAGGAGAAGTTGCATTAAAATGATTTCATGCAAAGGCACTTGAAGCTTTAATGCTTCAATGGCATTCAAGTTATTTTGAAAATGATGGAGCAAGGTACGTAGGTCATTTACTGTTTCCTTATGCATTACTGGTAGTGCTATTACATTTTTTATATGAGCTGTAGCTATTAGTCTTGTATTGTTATAGCGTGAGCACATGAGCTCCCATGCTACATCAAAATTTTCACTAGTGACAGGTATGTCCCTTGTAGTAATGATATTTCTGAATAGCATCCAAAGCTTGGTTGTTTACCACTAAGCTTGTAAATGTGTCATAGGAATGTTTGAAATGAGTGACATCACCCTCAAATTTAGGTAATTGTATCACAGGCAGTTTGATAGCTTTAGCTGCTTGTGACGATTGCGACTGCATTGTGTGCTGCGAATGTCCAGAACCATTTTCTTGCTGTTCATGATCCTGTATTAATTCAGCTAACCTAGCCTTCAATTCGATGTAACTGTTTCTTGTTTCCTCCTTGTGTTCTGCATGCATATCTAATTCAGTTTCCGCTTCCACAAGAGATTCAATTTGGGTCTGAATAGCTACATATTTGTCCCAAATTTCACTTAAGTTATCGAAATTAGCTCTCAATATGCAAATGTTGACCTGTTCTGGTAATTTATCAAGAAATTCTCGAACAAAGGTAAATTCTCTTTTGATTATACCCCTTCTTTTGACAAGAGCTTTCAAATCCTGCTCCATATTGAATGGTTATGAGACTTGCTTAAAGGAGAGAAAGAAAGAAAAGGAATGTTCTGACCTGAAATGTGTTGCGATGCAGGCTTCTGCGTCGCTGCGAATGAAATGCTGATCATCTGCTGCGTAGATCCCGATGCCTGGCGTCCTGGGGCCCACTGATGTACATCCATGCAGAAGAAACTGTTGCGTTGCACAATAAATATCCGCCCGTGAAGGACTAATGTTCGTGTCGTGCTTAATTTAATGCGGAGGACCACCTTGATTTTAGCAGTAACCAAGGAAACTGATTTTGTGGACTGTACTCGATAGAGCTGTATTCATATCACTAGATAAATTTATTGCACACGCTACATTTCTTATGTGAATAATCATTAAGAAGACAACAATACATTTAATATTTGAGATAAACTAAAACGGTTCTTTCATTGCAACAACAAGCTTCACGCAGCCACACAATGAAGCACATCACATGTCACATGTCTGTAACTCTAAAAAGAAGAAGAAAGCAGCCTCTTTTTGTGCGCTGGCGAGTCACATGATTGGCTGGCCGTTTAACTGGCGCCAAGTGAAATATTCATGCGCCCACCGGAACAAATGACGATAATGGCGCAAACACAAGGGGACAGAACAGGTTACATCTGTAGGCCACAATAATTTATTTTCCACCAGCACGCTTTGTGAAAGCCTGCTCAAAATTTCCTGAATCCAAGTTATCACTCTATTGTCTATTTGCGTATTACAAAGTTTCTCTAAGTTGTCCATGAGGTACAAGATCAGATGCTTTAGAAAAATCAATAACTATTGCATGTAGTTTACCACCCACATCGTGTTTTGGCTACATCTTGGCAAATAGTTACTAGGAATGTCCATTCCGAAAACCATGTCCTTCAAACAGCCACCGTGTTCCATCCCATTCTTGCCTCATATTTGGCACTATTAGTTGTTCAACTTGTTTGCTTACCACTGAGGTCAAACTAACTGGCCTGTACTTTTCCACTTTTTTTCGATCCCCTGCTTCATAAATATGCACAACTATAGCCTGCGCTATGCTACCATTATTTATTATTATTTTGAATAGCCTCAGGAGTTACCTTATGATTGCCTCCCCTCCAAATTTCAGCAACTCGCCCAAAATGCCATTCAATTCAACTGATTTGTGTTCACCCACTTTAGCTAATCTTCTTTGAATGTTGCCTGGTTTTATGTTAATAAGGTCCCTTCAGTTCTTTTAATATTGGCAGTGCTCTTCAGTTTAAAAATTGAAGCAAAGTGTTGGTTAAATGCTTCTGCTTTTAATAATGAATCAGCCAGTGATATATTTCAATGTTTGATTTCTGGAAGTATTTTCTTATTTCCTCTGCGCCTCTTCACAAATTTAAAAAACTCCTGCCAATTATATCTATTGACCGCAAAAATATGTCGAAGAAAATGTTTCTCCATGGTATTTTTTTCTAACAGTAGTTTGTCAGAATTCGTAATTTACTTGAGTGATAGCTATTAAGCTTATGTGAGTGATATGCTCTCCCAACTTGAGTCTCTAGGCGTTTTATTGATTTATTATAGTATTCTGTGTCGGTTTATAGCTAGCATTTTTGGGGGTATATATTTGATTGTTCCCTCCTTAATAATTATAGAATACAGATATATTACACGATGTGATTATGCCAAATGGAGAGTCAGTATATATTGTGACTGTGGGTTCGTGAAATAAAAAGTCGAGGTTACAAACACAAAAAATTGCACTTTATTTTCGTAGCAATACACTGTTCACAATTACAATTTAATGTACACAATTAGTTGATTTTCCAATATCAATCTGCACGTACGCTCGACGCTACTTACGCAACGCACGCCATAAAAACACTACTCTCAACTGACTCGCTTCCGGTATCGTACGGCCCCGAAGTTTCTCGATTCTCCTTTTATGGAGGGGGAAACATTCTCGAAGCTTCGTGCAACTTCGAGCGGTATGAGGAGGGGTAAACGAAGACCCAGCCACCCCTCCTGTCTCCCCTCCCTCCGCCGGCCTACATTTATTGCTCGGCATCGCGGGCTCGTCGTTTGGGTAACACTGCTCCCTCCTCAAGGCTGGTCGTCCCGAACAGCACCATCGTAGCGGGCCAGGCGATCCAGGTGTAACACCAACATCTTTCCTCGGGGCACCTTCTGGATGCGGTAGACCACGTCGTTAATCCTCTTCACCACACGGTACGGTCCTTGCCATGGCTGCTGAAGCTTCGGGCAGCGTCCCTTTGTCCGGGTCGGGCGGTACAACCAGACCAGGTCACCTTGCTGGAACCCCTGGCTGTTGGCCTGCCTGTCGTATCGGGTTTTCATGCGGTCGCTCGCCTTCTGGATGCTCTGGCGAGCCATCTCGTGCATGTCGTGGAGGTGGTCCACCAGGTTCTCCACATACTCGGTCGCTGGCTGTTTTACCCCCGGAGGGCTACCAAAACTCAGGTCACAGGGGAGGCGTAACTCTCGGTCGAACATTAAGCTGGCTGGCGTGATCCCCGTGGTGTCGTGTGTTGATGAGCGGTAGGTCAGCAAGAACAGTGGCACCTTGACGTCCCAGTCGCGCTGATGGCTGGCCACGACCTTCCTCAAGTGTTCCTCTAAGGTCTTGATGTACCTCTCGACCATGCCAGCCGACTGGGGATGTAGAGGTGTTGTGCTGGTCTTGTTAACCCCAAGTCTCTCTAGTGCCTCCTTCATCTGGTTGGACTCAAAATTGGTGCTTTGATCACTGTGCAGCTCTAATGGCACCCCAAAATCGGCAAAACACTTGCTCCACGAGGCAGTCTGTGTTTGTGCTTGCCTCTTGGTTCGGGATGGCATACACCTCCGGCCACTTAGTGAAGTAATCCACGACCACCATCAGGTACTTGTTGCCTCGGTCGGATATTGGGAACGGTCCAGCAATGTTAACGGCGATCCGTTCGAATGGCGCTCCGACGTTGTACTGTTGCATGCGATCCCGGCTCCTAGTCTGGGGGCCGTGACTCGCCGCGCACACGTGACACTGGCGGCAACATCTCTCAGCGTCTGCTCGGAGCCTCAGACAGTAGTAGCGCTGCCGTAGTTTGTCAATCGTCCGGTTCGCTCCCAGGTGTCCCCCTGAAGTACCGGCGTGCACTTCTTCCAAGACTTCCGGGACCTTACTCCGGGGAAGTACCAACTGTTCTCTCTGCGTCTTCTCATCGGGTGACGCAGTAGTTCTCTGCCTAAGAGAACGTCTTGCTGTAGTAGGCTATCACCCGCTCATGGCCGTCCTGGATCCGCGATTCGCTGGCGTCGGTGTCCACAGTGAAGGCGCCACCCGGTTGTGGGAAACCCAAAATTGGAGTACTGCACAGGGTCTCCTTTAGGTGCTGGAAAGTGTTTTCGGCATCCTCCGTCCACACATAAGGCCGGTGTTCCTCTGTCAGGCGGTGAGGGGTTTTGCGATGTTGGAGAACCCCTTTATGAAGCGGCGGTAATAACTGCACAGCCCCAGGAAACTGCGAAACTCTTTCTTATCCTTTGGGCGCGGCCAATCTCTCACAGCCTGTGTCTTCTCCGGGTCTGTGGCCACTCCGGTTGCTGAGACCATATGGCCCAAGTAATTCACTTCCTTGCAGAAGAGCTGGCACTTCTTCGCGTTCAACTTCAAGTTGGTCGCCTGCAGCCTCTGTAGCACCTTACTCAGATTCTCGAGATGGTCTTAAAAAGTTTTACCGACGATGATGTCCAGGTCTAGCAGGCAGGCGTCGTAAGTCAGTCCTCTCATCACTGACTCCATGAGGCGTTGGAAGGTAGCTGGTGCGTTACAGAGGCCAAAGGGCACAACTGTGAACTGCCAGAGCCCTTGGCCTGTCGAGAATTCAGTCTTCTCCTTGTCTCTCGGATCTAGAGCTACCTGCCAGTAGCCCGACTTCAGGTCCAGGGTCGAGAACCACTGCGCACCAGCTAGTGTGTCCAGGGTGTCGTCAATCCGGGGTAAGGGGAAGCAGTCCTTCCGGGTGACAGCGTTCAGCTTCCTGTAGTCCACGCAGAAGCGTAGCTCGCCGTTCTTCGTCACCAAGACTACAGGGGAACACCGAGGGCTGTCAGACTCTTCAATCACCCTCCTGGATCTCATGTCCTCCAGCATGTCTCGTACCGCCCCTTGCTTCGCCAGCGGAACGCGTCTATGTGGTTGCCGAATAGGCCGGGCGTCCCCGATGTCGATGCGGTGAAGCACTTTGTCCGTGCGGCCGTATTCATTATCGCCTTGGCTGAAGACGCGCTGGTATCGCCTCAGCAGTTGTCGAACTTTCTCCAGTTCTGCGGTCAGGTGGTCGGCCGCCCTCTCCAGTAAGCCTTCTAGCCGGGGCCCCAGGTGCTGCGTCGGCACAGGCTCCTGCGTCTTGTCGATTGCGGTTACGCTTACCACGGGCTCTCACGTTCCCAACTCCGTCCCGGCCTGAACGTCGTGATCGGTGTCCGCTGGATTTAGCAGTTTCACTGGCACCTCTCGGCACGGCAGCAATGCCCTAGCTACACACAGTCCGCGTACAGGCGTCTTCTGGTCCAGCATTATGTTGCTGGTTCTCTGACCTTCCAGTCGCGCCGTCACCACCACCTCGCTCCTCGCTGGGCAACCGCGTCTTCTTCCAAGGCGACCCTGTAAATTCCAAGGCGCTCTTCTGGTTGATGGAGTATAACCTCTCCTCCGTTGAGCCGCAGGAACTTCTTGCCGACGTCGACCGTCGCCTCATGGCTCCTGAGGGCATCCAGTCCCATAATCACCTACTCAGCCACCTTCGCGACGAACACCCACAGACGCACGGCACTCCGTCCCAACGTCAGCTCCTGCAGGGCCTCCTCCACAGGCAAGGTGTCGCCCGATGCCGTGACAAGCTGGTATGGTCGGCTCGGCTTCCTTGTGGGCAAACCCTTCGCCACGTCAGGTCTGATGATGGTCACGGCCGCCCCGGTGTCCACCAGCACGCGGCACGATTTCCTCTTACCCAACCGTCCGCGATGATGCTGCCATCCATACGCCGGCTGATGGCGCGCAGTGTCACTCGAGGAGATGGTGGTGATGGCGCCGACGTGCCCCTCTCCACGACGGCCCTTACTCGTTTTCCGGCTGCTCTTCCTGGTGTGGGCAGTCTCTCTGCAGGTGTCCGGGCTGTCCACAGCCCCAGCACAGGCCACTAGTGGTTCGCCGGCGTCCCTCAGCTGGTCTTCTGTCTCCGGCGTAGCGGACACTCCTCGTTCTTGACGTCGGGATAGATGCTACCTTGGCCGCCTCCATCCTTAATGCCGCTGTCAGCGCCTCGTGGATGGTTTTATAATCGCCGAGCATTAGGCGCTGACGAATCTCCGTGTCCCGTACCCCGTCGACAAAGTTGTAGGCGGCTTCCCGGGATACGAACTCCAGTGGCAGGTCAACGAAGGCCTTGCCTGCCAGCTGCTCAATCGCTATGGCGAACTCCTGCAGCGTCTCCCCCGGCTGCTGTGACTTTGCCCTTAGTTGGCTGCGGTACGCTGCGGCTAAGCGGTGGTTCCCGAAACGATTCTCCAGAGCCTCCCAGATGTCCTTGGGCGCCACCGTTGTCTGCACCGCGTTTAGGACTTCCGCGGCCCGTCCCTGGAGGCTGGCGATTAGCTGTGTGGCCTCCTCCTCCGGTGACCATCTGTTTTGCTTGGTCACTGTCGAACTGGCGGCGGAAGACCTCAAATGTTGACGCGCCGTCATATTTCGGCGATTTGACGCGCGCAGATATTGTGTCGCGTCCCCGCGCGTCGGCCTTCAAATCCTTCAGTTTCCTGCCGACGACGTCCTCTACTATGGCGTTCAGGGACTTGACGCTGCTGTCGGCCTTTCCGTCCAGGTCGTCAACGCGGTTCACCAGGTCCTCGACGCGCTCGTTCACTTGGCCCATCCGCTTGCCCAGCTCCGTCACGTTATCCCTCACGCCGGACAACTGTTCTTCAAACTTCACGGCAAGGGCCTCGTTTGCCGCTTTCATCTCCGTGGCCAAGCTGTCGTTGGCCCATCCGCTTGCCCAGCTCCGTCACGTTATCCCTCACGCCGGACAACTGTTCTTCAAACTTCACGGCAAGGGCCTCGTTTGCCGCTTTCATCTCCGTGGCCAGGCTGTCGTTCGCTGCCCTCGTTTCTGTGGTCATTTCGGCCATCTTTGCGGTTATTGTCGTGGCCAAGTTGTTTAACGCTTCCATCTTCTCGGTGATGTTATTTGCCGCTTCTGTTTTTGTTGGTAACTCGTTCATCTTCGCTAAAAGCATTTCCATTGCCCATTCCATGGCCGTAATGTTTGGTGATGTTATCGTCCCGCTTCCTGACACCAGTTGTGACTTTGTGGGTGCGTGAAATAAAAAGTCGAGGTTACAAACACAAAAAATGCACTTTATTTTCGTAGCAAAACACTTCAAAATTACAATTTAATGGGCACAATTAGTTTATTTTCCAATATCAATCTACACGTACGCTTGACGCTACTTACACAACGCACGCCATAACAACACTACTCTCAACTGACTGTCGCTTCCGGTATCGATCGGCACCGAAGTTTCTCGATTCTCCTTTTATGGAGGGGGAAAACATTCTCGAAGCTTCGTGCAACTTCGAGCGGTAGGAGGAGGGGTAAACAAAGACCCAGCCACCCCTCCTGTCTCCCCTCCCCCCGCCGGCCTACATTTATTGCTCGGCATCGCGGGCTTGTCGTTTGGGTAACTATGTATAGCCCTGCAATAAATGGGCACCGTTCTGTTTTCATGAATAGTTCTTTTTATATTAATATTTTCTTTAAGGAACTGCAGTTATACCCTGGTGTATAGCTCAGAGGCGCACAGGAACTTAGGAAGGACCTGTATCCCTCAATGGAAATACGTGTGAGTCATAGCATGACCAAGTTAAAGTTCATTTATCAAGACATACAAATTACACATTTATTGACAAACTTACATGCTCGTAGTTTTACCTGGATAAATCGTGGCTAATTGTTTATTGAATACATTACACTGTACATCCTATCTGCTCCCAACACCCGAAGACGGTTGCCTGAGCAGCCCTCTCCAAACAGATCTATCACTCAACTGTGACTAACTGTTCTGTCCATGATATGGTCTTTCTGTCTCAGAGCTTTCTAGAACTAATTTACACTGGCCTATGCACCGACCTCCTACTACTATGCTGGTAGTTGCACGACCGTAATGATTGTGATGAAGTTATACTAGTTAAAACCCTGTATGTGACAATATTATTTTCAAATTTCAGTTTCTACAAAGTGGATGTTTCCAGTTATAAATCAGATTTATTCTTAGATGAAGACTTCCAAACTGATGTAAGCTTCAATGTGAGAAAGAATAGTCCTGAGAGAGAAAGTAAATGTCTACATCAAGAAAGTCATAATATGTATGTATCTTCATTTGAGACCAGTATTCACTCAGAATTACCTGATGAGGGGATAATTGTCACCATTCCTCAGCAGAGCAGTACACAAAGTGTCAATAAGGAGTGCTCTAAGACAGTCAGCAGCCAGCAGTACAGACAGTCTTACAAGTGTAACACTTCAGATAAACATTTTAATTATTCTTACCATTTAGAAAATCACATATTTGATAATGTTAGCAAAGAACCAAATAACTGTGATGTTACTGACAAAGGTTTGAATTATTTGTCAGCTCTGAACTCACAGAAGTTGATAAATGTGGATAAAAAACTATGTAAGTGTGATATTTGTAATAAGTCTTTTCCTTTTTCAAAATGGAGAAGACACAAATTGATTCACGACAACACAAAGGCTCACAAATGTGACATTTGTAAGAAGGGATTTACTCGATTATCACATTTGAAATCACACAAATTGATTCATTACGGCATAAAGCCACACAAATGTGACATTTGTAATAAGGGGTTTACGGAATCATCAGATTTGAGAAAACACAAATTGATACATGACGGCATAAAGCCACACAAATGTAATATTTGTTTTAAGGCTTTCTCTGGTTCCTCAAGTTTGAAAACACATAAATTAATTCATGATGGCATAAAGCCACACAAATGTAACATTTGTAATAAGGAGTTTACTCGTTCAACAGATTTGAGAAAACACAAATTGATTCATGATGGAATAAAGCCACACAAATGTGACGTATGTAAGAAGGCTTTCTCTGGTTTATCAAGTTTGAAAACACATAAATTAATTCATGATGGAATAAAGCCATACAAATGTGACATTTGTAATAAGGGGTTTACTGAATCATATTTTAAAAGACACAAATTGATTCACGATGGTATAAAGTCACACAAATGTGATGTTTGTAATAAGGGGTTTACTGATTCATCAAATTTGAAAAAACACAAATTGATTCATGACGGCATAAAGCAACACAAGTGTGACATTTGTAATAAGGAGTTTACTCGATCATCAGATTTGAAAAAACACAAATTAATTCATGGCAGTGTAAAGACAGACAATGCGACATTTGTAACAAGGCTTTCACTAATTCATCAAATTTGAAAACACATAAATTGATTTATTAACAGATGAAGCGACACAAGTCTAACATTTGTGATCAAGTGTACAACAGTTGCATTATTCCAATAGTGAATCAGTGTGAGTGCTAAAATAATATATAATATTTGTTACAGACTTCACTTATATCAGGAAGTAATAAATTACTCGCGCTAGGACTAGGTTCACAAATGAATGTTTTCTATTTCATCAAAGTTATTTATTTACTTAACTCTGTTAACATGTTTTGGGAACATGAGTTACCATCATCAGAATGTGCCGACTGAATCATGTTGTTTCTGTTGTCCTGGTTGTCTATAATGCTGGCAAGTGGCAGTGAATTGTACTTCCAGAGGGTAGATGAAAGCGGTAAATCAAAATCAGTTGTTTTTGTTGTCATCATTACTGTTGCTAGGTGACAGAAACTTTTGGTATGTATCACCCAGCTCTAAAAGTAAAACAATTTTTTTGACAGAATCGATTAGTGGTGTTTGTAAATTCATCAAGCAATGTCTATTTTCTAGGTTAAATATTTTCTGCCACTTAATTTAATTGGCTTTCTACCGTAACGTCTCCATTTATTTTATGGTTAAAGGACCAAGAGCTGATTTATGGATCTGTTGATACCTAATATTTTTAAAATGTCCCTTCATTCCTGTTGCCAAATTATCTTTGGTCCATCCAATGTAAACAAGGTCGGAATCTAAAATGAAATAACCAACCTAGCTGAAGTTGTAGATAATTTATTAGTAGTTTATACACAATGTAACTCTGTAGGAAAGTGATGAAGTGAGAATTATTCCACTCTTTCTCAGTTCTCAACAGTTATTTTGTTGTGTGAATGCTGTGTTTTCTATTGAATGTGTAACTTTTATTAATTTGTATAAAAGTACAGTACACAATGAAGTAAAGCAAACACTATGCTCTCTATAGTTTGTCATTTTGTGTCAATTTTGCACATTACTTGTAAACTATTGTGGCTTTCTGGGTTCGTGAAATAAAATGTCCAATTACACCACTCAAAAATGTTCTTTCTTTCCACCTTACTCCAATGCCACAATTACATAGAATTTCCCAATGTACACAATTACAATTTCGCCCGTTCGTCAGTCCACGTACACTGGGCGCTCCTTACACACTGCACGCCACGACTCACTCAACACAACTGACGTTCGCCTCTCCTGTATTGATCGGCGGCCCGAAGTTTCTCGAGAATTCCTTTTTATGGGGGGGAAATATTCTCGATGCCTCGCCCTCCTTCGGGCGGCAGGAGGAGGGGGAAACGAAGACTCAGCTACCCCCGTGGTATCCCCTCCCTCCACTCTCTCGCCTACATTTATTGATCGGCACCGTAGAGCTTGCCGCTTGGGTAACATTGCTCCCTCCTCAAGGCTGGTCGTCCCGAACAGCACCATCGTAGCGGGCCAGGCAATCCAGGTGTACCACCAACATCTTTCCTCGGGGCACCTTCTGGATGCGGTAGACCACGTCGTTAATCCTCTTCACCACACGGTACGGTCCTTGCCATGGCTGCTGAAGCTTCGGTCAGCGTCCCTTGGTCCGGGTAGGACGGTACAACCAGACCAGGTCACCTTGCTGGAAACCTTGGCTGTTGGATTGTCTGTCGTATCGGGTTTTCTTGCGGTCGCTCGCCTTCTGAATGTTCTGGCGAGCCATCTCGTGCATGTCGTGGAGGTGGTCCACCAGGTTCTCCACATACTCAGTCGCTGGCTGTTTCACCCCCGGAGGGCTTCCAAAAGCCAGGTCACAAGGGAGGCGTAACTCTCGTCCGAACATTAAGCTGGCTGGCGTCATCCCCGTGGTGTCGTTTGTTGACGAGCGGTAGGCCAGCAAGAACAGTGGCACCTTGACGTCCCAGTCTCGCTGATGGCTGGCCACGACCTTCCTTAAGTGTTCCTCTAAGGTCTTGATGTACCTTTCGACCATGCCATCCGACTGGGGATGTAGAGGTGTTGTGCGGGTCTTGTTAACCCCAAGTCTCTCTAGTGCCTCCTTCATCAGGTTGGACTCAAAATTGGTGCCTTTGTCACTGCAGCTCTAACGGTACTCCAAATCGGCAGAACACTTGTCCACGAGTCAGTCTGTGATTGTCCTTGCCTCTTGGTTCGGGATGGAATACACCTCCGGCCACTTAGTGAAGTAGTCCACGATCACCATCAGGTACTTGTTGCCTCGGTCGGATATTGAGAACGGTCCAGCAATGTCAACGGCGATCCGTTCGAATGGCGCTCCGACGTTGTACTGTTGCATGCGATCCCCGGCTCCTAGTCTGGGGGCCGCTACTCGCCGCGCATATGTGACATTAATGGCACCATCTCTCAGCGTCTTCTCGGAGCCTCAGCCAGAAGTAGCGCTGCCGTAGTTTGTCAACTGTTCGGTTCGCTCCCAGGTGTCCTGAAGTCCCGGCGTGCACTTCTTCCAAGACTTCCGGGACCTTACTCCGGGGAAGTACCAACTATTCTCTCTGCGTCTTCCCATCGGGTGATTCCCATACCCGGAACAGCACGCCCTCTCTGGTCTTCAACGAGTCCCATTGGGCCCAACGTGCTGTCTGGACTTTCAGGTTCCTAAAACTCAATATCCAGGTTAGGGCGGAATGGTCAGTCCTCAGGTGAAATGGCTGACCGTACAGGTACTTGTGGAAGTGCTCCAAGGTCTTCACTACCGCCAATAATTCTGGCCGTGTGACGCAGTTCTTCTCTGCCTTGGATAGCGTCTTGCTGTAGTAGGCTATCACGCGCTCATGGCCGTTCTGGATCTGCGATAGGACGCCTCCAATGCAATGGTCGCTGGCGTCTGTGTCCACAATGAAGACGTCACCTGGTTGTGGAAATTGATACCGAAATTATGGTTTGCCAGAAGCAAAGAATCATGATAGATGTGAAAGCAATGTTGGTTCTTTGTTACGACAAGGGGCAAGGCCAGTTGAGTTGAGTGCAAGTGTATAACAAAGCAATATAAGAAGCAGTGTCTTTAGAAGATTTCTAAAGGAATTGTCACTTGACGTGTATGAATAGGGAATTCTTTGGTTCATTTACAATGGCGCCCAAACCACAAAGGGATCTTGGTTGAAAAGGAATTTTGAGAGTGAACGTTAGAGATATATACTCGCGCAGCTGTGGTTAGAGAGCATTCTTCGGCGTGCAGCCGATATGGCTTGTTCGCGGCTAGGAAGCCATTATAAACGGTCTTCGGCTTGAAGCCGAGCAGAGGAGTCTGAATGAATGTGTAGTGTTTAACGCCCGCTTTTACTACATACGGCACCGCAGGCGGTGACACTGATGATACATGAGATGAGGATGGAGCACCGGTGGAATGAGATGGCGGGGGAAACCGGAGATCCCGGAGAAAACCCGCCCCAGCGCTGTGTTGTCCACCACAAATCTCACTTTGCGGTCGCCTGGGATCGAACCCGGGCCGCCTTGGTGAGAGCCAAGTGGTCTAACCACTGAGCCACAGCGCGGCCAGAGGAGTCTGAGACGTGAAGCCTATTAAAGCGGTCAACTTGTTCTGTCTTGAATATTTGTCGGGTCATCAAAATTTATCGAGTAATAAACAATTAGCATTCAGTCACTCTAAATCGAGATTGGTAACCCTCGGTCGGCAACTTCCATTTTGATGTGTGAAAAGAAGAAGCAGTGAATAAATAATTTGGAGGCGGGCATTCCAGTGTTGTTAAAATTTCCTTCTGACACCCATCCACGCATACCCTGAGAGAAACCTCATTGCTCGCCAATCATCTTTCTTTGCCACATAAACAATTTGCTTCAAATTGGCGCACAACGTGGAGCTGTGGTAACCTTTGATCGCCACCATCATCACATTTGCTTCAAATTGGCGCCCAACGTGGGGCTGTGGTAAACTTTGATCGCCACCATCATCACATTTGCTTCAAATTGGCGCGCCAACGTGGAGCTCGATACGAGGAGGAGGTTCAGCTCGATACGAGAAGGAGTTTCAACCCGACGACGAGGTTCAACAGGAGAAGGAGGTTCAACCTGAGACGGAGGTTCAACCGAGAACGAGTTTCAACCCGACAACGAGGTGCAACAGCAGGAGGTTCGACACGAGGACGTTTGACAAGTAGCTCCACAGCAGCCCTAACTGGAAAGAAGAAATGAGGCCGACGTCATCAGTGACATGATCAGGAGCCAGTAAAAACAATCAAAGGTACAGAGTGTAAAATTATATACTAGACTATGGTGAATTTATTTGAGAAGTGAAAAACAAAATATTAAGTAAAAATTTGTAGAAAACATGGAAGTTCAAGAGGTTTATAGTAGCAGTAAGCAGAGAGTAGTTGAAGTAGCAGAGTGTGGTAGATCTGTACCAGATAATGTAGAAATGGATGGAAATATGTTAGAGGAAACTAGATAAATCTTCGCAAGTATGGATAATAAGTGTCAAACTATGATGAAAATATTAGATAATATGATCCAAAGTTTAAGTGAAAAGATAGGTAATAATCATCAAAGTTTGAGTGGGGAAATAGACAGTAGCAATCAAACGTTTCAACAGACAGGAGAAAAGAGAGCTGATAGTATTCAGAAGTTGGAGGTAGGAGAAGTAGAACTAGGAAAGAAGATAGAGAATGAACAAGCGTTAGAAAATTTCGGGAAAGTTAGTCAGGAAATAGAGAATGTAGGAGAAGAAGCTGGTCAGGTAACAGATATAGCAAAAGATGTTAGTGAGGAGACGCAGAACGCTGAAAATGAAGTTTTGAATGTAGTTAAGGAAAAATCAGATAATGAAAACAGAAAACTGAGAGAGGAAGTAGCACAGAAATTAGACAAAGAGAGAGAAATAGCTAGTACAATACAATTTGTATTGTTCTAAATATTTGTATTGACGTATCCAATGTCATTGTATTGACTTAACGGATGAATAAAACTACTACTACTACTACTACTACTACTACTACTACTACTACTACTACTACTACTACTACTACTACTACTACTAGAAAAGAATTAGAAGAAACTAGGAGTAGATTGGTACTATCAGAATGGGAAAATAGAAAACTGACGAGGAATTTGGATAAAACCACAAATGAAATTAGTGAAGTAGCAATAGAGATCACGGTGACGAAAGAAACTGAAGTTTTTATTCTAGTTAGTGAAAGGTCAGATAGTGAAAACAGATAGAGGAAATAGCAAAGAAATTAGGCAAAGATAGAGAAATAGCTAGAAATGTGTTAGAAGAAACTAGGAGTAGACTAGAAGGATCAGAATGGGAAAATAGAAAACCGACGAGGTATTTGGAGGAAAACAAAAATCAAATGAATGAGGTAGCAATAGATATCACGGCGACGAAAGAAACATTGAAAAGCATTACAAATCGAGGGAGAAACGAAAGAGAAATATTAAAATATTTCGGGCAAGGGGCACAGTTCCTTCAGAATATGTGTATAAAATATAGGACAAGATATCGATGTACAATACCTAAGCTAGATATGGAAAAATCATGGGGATGTAGAATAAATAAGTCCTTTGTACATGGAAAATTCCGCAAAATTCTTTTGTATTTCCGAAGTACGTTGTGGGATGATGAATTTTCTTGTAAATGGTGGGAACTTAGGCTAAAGTATTTAAAATTGCCATAACAAATTGTAAAAGGAGAAGAAACAAATTTGTAAAATGTATAGGCTAAGTATAAATAGTGTAGTGTAAAATGTATAGGTTAAGTATAAACAGTGTAGTGACAGTGCAGTGAATCTTAAAACTAAACAAGTGAAGAAAAACATTATTAATGAAAAACCGAACAATGAATGACTTTTGAAAAGAATATTTATATAGAATCCAGAAGAACAATTCAGAAATGTTGTAATATATATATATATATATATATATATATATATATATATATATATAATATTATTAATGTACAATTGGTTAAAACATGGGAGTGTATACTTAGGAATTGTTTCAAGTGTAACAACAATATGAATTAATTTTAAGGAGATCAGATGGAGAAAAACAGAGATGATGTAGATTGAAATATTTTCCGAGTAATATTTAAAAGTTGAAAATTGCAGATCAGAATGTTGGTAAATTTTAAATGAACTGTTGTTATGTAACCATGTGAGTAATTTTTAGGAAATGTCATGTAAAAAAATTAATATTGTGAAAAGAAATTGTAAAACGAATTGGAAGTTGCTGACAAAGGTCTAACATTTTGCGTTATATTCGGGCAAAACATATATATTATTTCATTATGCGATAATAAAATAATATCTATGGGGGCATTTGATACCGAAATTGTGGTTTGCCAGAAGCAAAGAATCATGATAGAAGTCAAAGGAATGTTGGTTCTTTGTTACGACAAGGGGCAAGACCAGTTGAGTTGGGTGAAAGTGTATAACAAAGCAATATAAGAAGCAGTGTCCTTAGAAGATTTCTAAAGGAATTGTCACTTGACGTGTATGAGTAGGGAATTCTTTGGATCGTTTACAATGGCGACCAAAGCAGCCACAAAAAGATCTTGGTTGAAAAGGAATTTTGAGAGTGAAAAAGATATATACACGCGCAGCTGTGGTTAGAGAGCATTCTTCGGCGTGCAGCCGATATGGCTAGTTCGTGGCTAGGAAGCCATTATAAACGGTCTTCGGCTTGAAGCCGAGCAGAGGAGTCTGAGACGTGAAGCCTATTAGAGCGGTCAACTTGTTCTGTCTTGAATATTTGTCGGGTCATCAAAATTTATCGAGTAATAAACAATTAGCATTCAGTCACTCTAAACCGAGATGGTAACCCTCGGTCGGCAACTTCCATTTTGATGTGTGAAAAGAAGAAGCAGTGAATAAATAATTTGGAGACGGGCATTCCAGTGTTGTTAAAATTTCCTTCTGATACCCATCCACGCATACCCTGAGAGAAACCTCATTGCTCGCCAATCATCTTTGTTTGCCACATAAACAATTTGCTTCAAATTGGCGCACAACGTGGAGCTGTGGCAACCTTTGATCGCCACCATCGTACATTTGCTTCAAAACCAAGAGCCCGCGGACAAAGATAACAGGCAGATAAGGGTCTGCCGAGTCAAACTGAGATAAATAGAAATTTCTGGACTGATAGAGATTGTTCGGGTTCTGATTTAGTTTAGAACAATCTAGAATTATCAATGCAGGTATTTAAAGAGGCAACGACTGGCCAGTAGTTGAGTAGAGCTGTGAAATGAGAGACAGCCAGCTGTGTAACGAGAGCTAATGATGTAATCTGCGGTTACTGTTTGTTATTGTGATCGACCTTTGTGCTGTAGATTGTGATATGTGATGTAATTCCGCTGCTACGCAGAGTGTATTCCTACGCAAATAAAGAAATTTAGAATATCGGCAAATTGGACTTTTAATTCTACGAACCCACAAAGTCACAATATTTATATGGAGTAGCCAATTTGGCGGAACGTAACGATAGTAAGGAATGTTTTCGAATGCAAATGGGAAGATTCTCAGGTACAAAATGTTAGGGAATTGATGAAACAGATAGATATGGCAGGGGTAAATACATGAAGACAGATGAGAAATATTCATTCATACAACATTTAGGTCTTTTAGTCTGTCTACGGTGATTAGTCTGAATGTAAATATCTTTATGCTCTGTATAATACCTAAGGACGAGTTCATAAAAATGACTTTAAATTGTAACAACAGCTTCCTCTTTCACCCGGTCATTCCGTGTTTAAAATATCTAAATATATTTGCCTATGCTCTATATTCTCTGTGATTTGGTTTCTCTTTCAGAATTGAAGCTCTTTGAAACAGCAGACTAACCAAGTAAACAACTTAAGAATTAGATATGTTTAGTTGTGATATATTGTTTCATTGTGGTTATCCAATTTCAACAACTGTGGTCGTCGTTTTGTGTTAAGAGATATTTACTTATTTCTGTAAGTAAAGTTTTGCCTTCACACTGCTATACTCATATTACTAAGCGATCAGGTTTATGGGACACAATGCATAATTCTCGTGTCAAAATATTTTTCCTTCAGTGGAATCAAGCACAACTACAGAGAATTTGTATTTCTAACGAAGTTTAATGCGGTTCAAATCCTAATTTATATATAAGGTAAACTCAACTATAATACAGACACGAATGCAATCAAAATATCAAAGGTAGAAGTTCAGAAAATGTGAACATTTGCGAGGGCTAGTTCCCTAACGCCGTTCTATTTAAAATGGTTTCTTCTTTAGCAGATCATAGTGGAATGTCCATCCAGCTGTAACTAAGGCACCGGCTTAGAAGAAATTTTCAACCCAAATGTGCTTCGCAACGTCATGGCTTGAGCGTTGCCAACTTCCACAGAATGTTGTCGCGGAAGGTACCGATATTATCTAAACAAACCAGCGACACTATAATACGCAAGGAAACTAACGTAAAGAAACTGTAGCATTGCCAGTGGGTATTTACCATAGTTCTTCCCCTTCCTCCTCTTCTTATTACTGCTGTTCTTATTATAGAAATATATATTTTTTTTAAATTTAAATATCCACAGTGCGCTGTCACAGAAAATACCTACATTACATAAGCAAACTAGTAATAATGCAATATGCAAGGAAACTGACATAAAGAAACTTTGACTTTGCCAGTGGATTATTACCATAGTTATGACTTCTTTTGTTGCTGTTCTTATTATCATCTCACAGCTCACCTTGGTAGTGTAGATGGTAGCGTGTCTGCCTCACGTTCAAGGTGTGTCAAGTACTAATCTTGGTCAGGCTGAGTTACCTGAATGAGGTTTGTTCTGGAACTTTCTCTTATTTTGAAAGTTGAATATCAGGTAACTCTAAGCTCTATGGACCTTGGGCTCATTTGAACATTATTTCATTCATTGTAGGATATGACTTACACTAGAGAATGTTAAAATATGACTTAGGTTAGAGGACCATAAAATAATAATTCTAAGAGTGGAAATTAATTGTTCTTTCACACTGGTCGTGTGTAGTCTAAATTGTGGAAACGTAGAGTCAGAATGAAAAATTCAATGCCATAGCCGGGATTTGAACCACGGATTTTCTGGTTTCCGTCCAGCCGCTCTACCATTGAGCTACTATGGCCAACGTGCCGATATGACATTAAATTCTCCAACTGAAGAGTGTTTACATCAATTTGGGACACTCTGTATATACTTATCTCCTTGTTTCAATTTAATATCATAGTTAAAATAATGTCTATCAAATCTCCATGAGTGTAAATAAAAGTTCTTATTAGATTATGAAGTTGATGAGCACGCAATTGGAAACATTAGCAATTACAACTGAGCTCATGTTTAGAGGTGCATTAAGAGTGAGGGGATTGTCAGTGTAAAATGTAGCAAATAATGTTGAAAGTTAATTTGTGATGAACATATCTTGCGACAAACACTAGGCCTGTGAGCAAATTTACATGGTCTTTCACGCCCAGTATGGAATGGATACAATGGGACACTGAGAACCAATGCAGTTAAATAGCATCCATAAACAAACAATCAATTTTAGTTGATGTCTTAAACTTCCTTGTATCATAAGTGTTCAACACTCACAGACATATAACTTGAAAAGTTGAATCCCTGGGACACAGACCACAGATGTATGACTTTCTTTGCTAATAATCTATAATTAAGTTAGCGTGAGCATCACCAAAACACCAGCCTCTGTAGCATAGGTGGCAATGTGTCTGTGTTACATTCAACAGGATCCAAGTTCATATCTCGGTCAGGATGAGTTATCTGGATAAGGTTTATTCATGGTTTTCCTTTATCCTGGAAAATGAGGCTTGTGTAACCCTAAGCTCTATGGACCCTGAGCTCATTTTAGTACTCATATCTAGATTTTAAAGGCAAGCTAAATTTAAGGTATGAAATCTCAAGTTTTTGAGAATGTATTGAAGTTTTCAGGATTCTTTAATCTGTTGAGAAGGTTTTTTGTGTGTCAAATATCTTGCTGTGTTAGCTCAGCTGCAAAGTTTTGGCAAAGGGAAGACAAAAGTCTCATTCCAGGATATGGCATTAAATTTTGTTTCAACCTACCAGTTTTGCATGGACACATGACGAGTATGAATGAGCAATTTCTAATTATTAAACAGACAGCTTTAACTGTTATGATACTCCACTATAAAATAAACACAACAAATAGTTTACTATTTCATTCTGACATTCTTCCTGATTCCGTTTTGTAATATTATTTACATGTTATTTCTGGCACTAAGAGTGCATTTTGTGGCAGAAAATCATCTTTCTGGACTTATTTAAAAATAGAGTACTATAACTTGCTAGTTTATTACTTAGGAAATTCTAAATTTATTTATTCTTTTACGAAATTCCACAGAATGATTATCATTGAGCCTTCCATTAAAAACAGATTTACAAGGAACTTAACATATTACCGCAAATTGCCATTATTCGTCTGTATGTGTTCATGCTGTCTGTATCGTTTATTGAAATGTAAGGTAGTTTCATTTTTTATACGAGCAAACTCATGGAAATATCTCATGTTACTAATAATGGTTTCTTTGTCCACAGAGATGCTACTGAAGTTTAATAACTGGACTGTTCAAAAGCAAGAATTGTGGTAAAATGGATATCGAAAAGGAAATAAAAGAAGAGTATAGTTTCCTCGACCTTTGCTCACAGAATGAGGAAGACTATTGTTCCAAAAGCTCATTAAAGAAAGTTAAGAGTGAAACTGTGACAAGTGACTGTGATACAGATATAAAACTAGAAATTGAAGAATCTGAACTTTCCAACTCCTGTTTACAGAATGAACTTTTTTCAGAACACCATGCAATGACATGTAATGAAAGCTTCCAAAATTGTGAAATTGACTCATTAGAAACAAGTTTGACTAGAACTCAGGATATTTGTGATGACAGTAAGGTAAGTTCTGCAGAAAAAGTGCATCACAATTCTTTTTGTTTATTTAATAGTTTCCAATGTTCAACACTTACATATAATTTATGAGTAAATGTTATAGAAAGAACAAAAATAGAATTAATAATAATTTTATAATAATTCACAAAATAACTATTCTATACTATTTTTTGCTGCAGATTTCACTTATGAGTATAGCTTTGCTGTAGCCTATCATATTATAAAGATACCAATTGGTCAAGATTAAATTAAACACATACAGCTAACAATGTATATCCCAATACTCTTTACGAATGATGTGCTGATACAAACTTCCATTTAAAAACATGGTGTGCATGACTCTGATATGATTTGTTCGGTAAATAAGTGTAGAGCATCCAGCTGTAGTCAGAAATACTGACAATACCAGAAACCCAGGTAATGATTTTCTATACATTCAGTGTCTTGGTGAAAGCGCTTTGACGTGAAATTCTCTATAAAAATATCTATGTAAGTCTGAAGGAAATGTAATTTCAGTGACATTCAACAGCCCATTTCAGTATAAGTATTCAAAAGCTTGTGAACTTCAGTGCTATAATCAGGAAATCTCTATAAAATTCATGGAACACTTAAAACTAGATGTTACTTGTTCATGGTTTGTATGTGGTCCTTAATGGCCACTTGCATTGAGCAAAGTCCTTAGCAACAATGCGACTGTTGCACAAGTACAGGACACAGCAGTACTTAGTAAACCGTCCTTGTCATGCATGACATCCCAAGGATAAGAATCATATTACAGTTTTTCAGTCAGCACTGTCATATTCTCCAAGACCTTTCTTCAACTGCCAAAAAAGATGAGAGTTGCTAATTGCAAAATCTGGGCTGCGTGTCAGGTGATCGAATGCATCCCACTGAAACTGAGTAAGGAGTTGTCTGGGTACTACAACTGTATGGGTTTCTATTGTCAAGAATCAAAGCAGTTCCAGATGACTACATGTCTCGTTTTGTTTGTAATGGCTCTTTTGATGAATGTAATGTATGGTAATATACATTTGCATTGATCATAGTTCCTGCCTCTATAAATCCACAAGCAACACATCCTTCTGTTCCCAGAAAACAGTAGCCATAGTCTTGTTGCTAAAAATTTGTTTGAAGATCTTTTGTTTTTGCAACAAGTATGTCTTCATCGATCATTGGGATTGTTACATAGATTCTGGTTTTTCATATAGTCTACAGTTTTATTCCCTGTGTCATTGGAGCTGAAAAACTCTTACCATCTTCAGCATTATATGAAAGATACAATAATAGTGATTCCGTATGTGTTGGTCCCTAGGGACGTTTTTGGGATTCCAGCATGAACAGAGTTTTGAAAACCTAGGCATTCTGTAATCTGAATAGAGCAGTTCTTGAATAGTCTGGTAGATCCAGAGACAAATCACTGATTTTCTTAAGGTACTTCATCAACTCGCTGAACAAGGTCAATAATGACTTGGCTTGGGTCCCTGTCCGCCTTCATTAAGAACATCAGTCCAGTGTTTTTTCAATTTCACACACAACACCCTCACTCATACAGTGTACACCATACACATGGCTTATTTTTCTGCCACAGTCCCTTCTGCTTGTTCAAGATGTTTGCAAATAGAATACCAACCGTGAACCCAGTGATCATTTAATCTTAAACAAATCCTGTTTGGAATGAGATTTATATAATGTAATATCTTCCCTGTATGTTATACTCAAAGTATTTCCATGTTTGTGCCCTTCTTTGTGAAGATAAGTCTCAAAAAGCAAATCATGTTATTTATGAGTGAATTGTACTGTTACAGGATGGAGTAGATCAAGACTGCTATTCCGTAAAGCGACCAAGGTAAGTCCTTTTGATAATTCCATGTCCACCAATTATTTATTTTTGTTTTTTCCATATTGCTTATTAGTGTTAGATATTTAACTGTTCTCTGATCATAAGTAGTAAAACACAGTTCTTTGATCAATCAGTGCCTGATCTCACAGATAGTGTCATATTCCCTGTTAGCAGTACATATATAGCTATTCTCTATATTTAGGGAGTACAACTGAAATGGTGCTAGCACTTTTTGGGTATACCTAGAAATATTGGTCTGGACCATGTTTGAATACTCATCCTAGATATCATTTGACCAGCTCTTAACCAACTGTGGATACCAAAACAGGTGATTCATAACACATAAAGAGGGTGGAGGATTTGACATTCCTGTCATGACATTAAATTCTCCAATGACTCATATACTTTACTGAAAAAACCACAAGCTGCTCTCATATTCAAGATACATTGTTTGTGGCAACTTACTATTGTAAGTACTTGAGTCCAAGGCTTCATCAGTAAACTCTTATTATTTAAGTTCATTGATGTACATTAATCGCTTGTTCACACTAGCTGTATATAGGCTAAGTTTTGAATAGTCAACCTGTAAAATTCAATGAACCACGGATCTCCTGGTTTCCGCCTAGTTGGTATTACCCATTGAGCTACCATGGCCAACTTGCAGTAATGACATTAAATGCTCCATTTGACTCATATTTCCCCGGTAGACCACTAAGGACGCTTGTTTTGGAGATACACTGTTTGTGGTGACTTACTATTGTAAGTGCGTGAGTCCCGGGCTTCATCATTAAACTCTTACTATTTGAATTAATTGATGGAAATTAGTCATCTCTTCACACTAACCGTGTATAAGCTAAGCTTTTGAATAGATAGAGTCAACCTGAAAAATTCAGCGCCATGGCTGGGATTTGAACCACACATCTCCTTGTTTCATCCTGTTGCTCTTATACATTTATTGTCAAAATTACATGCTTCACAGTTTTAGCTGGATATATCTTGCCTAATTGCGGATTGAATACTTTACACTGTACATCCTATCTGCTCCCAACACCCACCTGACCAGTGCTCTCGGAAGAAAATCCATCACTCAACTGTGAGTGATGGATCTGTCCATGACACTGCGTCTTTCTGTTCCGCACATTTCTAGAACTAATTTACACTGCTCTGTGCATGGACCTACTTCTACTACTACACAAGCTCTCGCATAACCTTTATGATTGTAATGAACTTAGACTAGTTAAAATCCTATATGTGACAATATTATTTTGAAATTTCAGTTTCTACAAAGTGGATCTTCCCAGTTATACATCACATTTATTCTTTGATGAAGACTTCCAAAATGATGTAAGCTTCAATATGAGAAAGAATAGTCCTGACAAAGAAAGTAAATGTCAACGTCTGGATAGTCTAACAAAACACAAATTGATTCATGACGGCATAAAGTTAAACAAATGTGACATTTGCAACAAGGCTTTCTCTAGTTTATCGAGTTTGAAAAAACATAAATTAATTCATGATGGCGTAAAGCCATACAAATGTGATATTTGTAATAAGACGTTTACTCAGTCATCAAATTTGAACAAACACAAATTGATTCATGACGGGATAAAGCCACACAAATGTGATATTTGTAATAAAGCATTTACTGAATCATCAGGTTTAAAACAACACAAATGGAAACATGACGGCATAAAGCCACACAAATGTGACATTTGTAATAAGGGGTATACTCGTTCAACAGATTTAAGAAATCACAAATTGAATCATGATGGTATAAAGACACACGAATGTAACATTTGTAACAAGGCTTTCTCTAGTTTATCAAGTTTGAAAACACACAAATTAATTCATGATGGCATAAAGTCATACAAATGTGATATTTGTAATAAGACGTTTACTCAGTCAGCAAATTTGAACAAACACAAATTGATTCATGACGGCATAAAGCCACACAAATGTGATATTTGTAATAAGGCATTTACTGAATCATCAGATTTAAAAAAACACAAATGGAATCATGACGGCATAAAGCCACACAAATGTGACATTTGTAATAAGGGGTATACTCGTTCAACAGATTTAAGAAATCACAAATTGAATCATGATGCTATAAAGCCACACTAATGTAACATTTGTAACAAGGCTTTCTCTAGTTTATCAAGTTTGAAAACACATAAATTAATTCATGATGGCATAAATAGCACAAATGTGATATTTATAATAACGCATTTACTGGCTTATCAAGTTTCGAAATGCATTAATTAAAACATGACGGCATAAAGCCACTTAAATGTGATATTTGTAATAAGGCATTTACTGTATCAGATTTGAAAAACCACAAGTTGATTCATGACGGCATAAATTCAAACAAATGACTTTTGTAATAAGGAGTTTACATTTTTAGCAGTTTTGAAAAAAAACACAAAGTGATTCACGACGGCATAAAGGCACACAAATGTGATACTTGTAATAATGCGTTTGCTGCATTGTCAGATTTGAAAAAACACAAATGGATTCATGACGGCGTAAAGCATCATAAATGTGACATTTGTAACAAAGCTGTCTCTAATTAATTCATTTTGAAAACACATAAATTAATTCATGATGGCATAAAGCCACTCAAATGTGACATTTGTTGCAAGGCTTTTACTGTTTTATCAAGTTTGCAAATACATAAATTAAATCATGATGGCATAAGGCCACACAAATGTGAAATTTGTAATAAGGAGTTTACAAAATCATCACATTTGAAAACACACAAATTGATTCATAATGGCATAAAGCCACACAAATGTGAAATTTGTAGTAAGGGGTTTACAGTATTATCACATTTGAAAACACACAAAGTGATTCACGATGGCATAAAGCACACAAATGTGACATTTGTAATAAAGGGTTTTCTCGTTCAATAGATTTGAAGAAACACAAACTGATTGATGATGGCATAAAGTCACACTAATGTGACATTTGTAATAAGGGGTTTACAAGATCATCAGATTTGAACGAACCCAGATTTATTCATGATGGAATAATGACACACAAATGTGACATTTGTAACATGGATTTTGCTAATTCTTCAAATTTGAAGAAACATAACTTGATTCATTAAAAGACGAAGCTACACAAGTCTAAAATTTGTGATCTACTATACAACAGTTACAGCATTCCGACAGTGAAGCAATATAAGTACTAAAGTAATATATAATATTTAGGACCGACTTCACTTATCTTATCAAGAAGTAATAAATAAAATAAATGTTCAGTATCTCATCAAACAAAGTGGTACACTTACTTAACTCTGTTAACATGTTTCGGGAACATGCGTTCCCATCATCAGAACATGCCAAATGAATCATGTTTTTATTGTTGCATCATGCGGTGACGTACTTCCCGAGGGTTTTTAATGCAGTAAGTCAAAATCAGTTGTTTATGTTGTCTTGTTACTGCTGCTAGGTGACAGATTATTTGTGTATTTATCACCCAGCTCTGAAAGTAAAACTCACTTTTTGTCAATCGATTAGTGGTATTTGTAAATTCATTAAGCTATGTCTATTTTCTAGGCTAGATATTTTCTCCCAAACCACTAAATCTATCAGTCAATATAAATGGCTTATTACCTCATCTTCTACATTTATTTTATGTTTTAAAGATCAAACACTCATGTACAAGAGCTGATTTATCAAACTGTTGATATCTAATATTTTAAACTGTCCCTTCATTCCGGTTGCCAAATTATCTTTGGTCCTTCCAATGTAAACAAGGTCGGAATCTAAAATGAAATAACCAACCTAGCTGAAGTTGTAGATAATTTATTAGTAGTTTATACACAATGTTGTTTTTGTTGTCATCATTACTGTTGCTAGGTGACAGAAACTTTTGGTATGTATCACCCAGCTCTAAAAGTAAAACAATTTTTTTGACAGAATCGATTAGTGGTGTTTGTAAATTCATCAAGCAATGTCTATTTTCTAGGTTAAATATTTTCTGCCACTTAATTTAATTGGCTTTCTACCGTAACGTCTCCATTTATTTTATGGTTAAAGGACCAAGAGCTGATTTATGGATCTGTTGATACCTAATATTTTTAAAATGTCCCTTCATTCCTGTTGCCAAATTATCTTTGGTCCATCCAATGTAAACAAGGTCGGAATCTAAAATGAAATAACCAACCTAGCTGAAGTTGTAGATAATTTATTAGTAGTTTATACACAATGTAACTCTGTAGGAAAGTGATGAAGTGAGAATTATTCCACTCTTTCTCAGTTCTCAACAGTTATTTTGTTGTGTAAATGCTGTGTTTTCTATTGAATGTGTAACTTTTATTAATTTGTATAAAAGTACAGTACACAATGAAGTAAAGCAAACACTATGCTCTCTATAGTTTGTCATTTTGTGTCAATTTTGCACATTACTTGTAAACTATTGTGGCTTTCTGGGTTCGTGAAATAAAATGTCCAATTACACCACTCAAAAATGTTCTTTCTTTCCACCTTACTCCAATGCCACAATTACATAGAATTTCCCAATGTACACAATTACAATTTCGCCCGTTCGTCAGTCCACGTACACTGGGCGCTCCTTACACACTGCACGCCACGACTCACTCAACACAACTGACGTTCGCCTCTCCTGTATTGATCGGCGGCCCGAAGTTTCTCGAGAATTCCTTTTTATGGGGGGGAAATATTCTCGATGCCTCGCCCTCCTTCGGGCGGCAGGAGGAGGGGGAAACGAAGACTCAGCTACCCCCGTGGTATCCCCTCCCTCCACTCTCTCGCCTACATTTATTGATCGGCACCGTAGAGCTTGCCGCTTGGGTAACATTGCTCCCTCCTCAAGGCTGGTCGTCCCGAACAGCACCATCGTAGCGGGCCAGGCAATCCAGGTGTACCACCAACATCTTTCCTCGGGGCACCTTCTGGATGCGGTAGACCACGTCGTTAATCCTCTTCACCACACGGTACGGTCCTTGCCATGGCTGCTGAAGCTTCGGTCAGCGTCCCTTGGTCCGGGTAGGACGGTACAACCAGACCAGGTCACCTTGCTGGAAACCTTGGCTGTTGGATTGTCTGTCGTATCGGGTTTTCTTGCGGTCGCTCGCCTTCTGAATGTTCTGGCGAGCCATCTCGTGCATGTCGTGGAGGTGGTCCACCAGGTTCTCCACATACTCGGTCGCTGGCTGCTTCACTGCCGGAGGGCTTCCAAAAGCCAGGTCACAAGGGAGGCGTAACTCTCGGCCGAACATTAAGCTGGCTGGCGTCGTCCCTGTGGTGTCGTGTGTAGACGAGCGGTAGGCCAGCAAGAACAGTGGCACCTTGACGTCCCAGTCTCGCTGATGGCTGGCCACGACCTTCCTTAAGTGTTCTTCTAAGGTCTTGATGTACTTTTCGACCATGACATCCGACTGGGGATGTAGAGGTGTTGTGCGGGTCTTGTTAACCCCAAGTCTCTCTAGTGCCTCCTTCATCGGGTTGGACTCAAAATTGGTGCCTTGGTCACTGTGCAGCGCTAACGGTACCCCAAATCGGCAGAACACTTGTCCTCGAGGCAGTCTGTGAGTGTCCTTGCCTCTTGGTTCGGGATGGAATACACCTCCGGCCACTTAGTGAAGTAGTCCACGAACAACATCAGGTACTTTTTGCCTCGGTCGGATATTGGGAACGGTCCAGCAATGTCAACGGCGATCCGTTTGAATGGCGCTCCGACGTTGTACTGTTGCATGCGACCCCGGCTCCTAGTCTGGGGGCCGCGACTCGCCGCGCACATGTGACATTAATGGCACCATCTTTCAGCGTCTGCTGGAGCCTCAGCCAGTAGTAGCGCTGCCGTTGTTTGGCAATTGTTCGGTTCGCTCCCAGGTGTCCTGAACTCCCGGCGCGCACCTCTTCCAAGACTTCCGGGACCTTTTTCCGGGAAAGTACCAACTGTTTTCTCTGCGTCTTCCCATCGGGTGATTCCCATACCCGGAACAGCGCAGGCGCTGCGGACCCTTAGCACTCGTGGTACCTCTGATGTTACTAGAGGAACCTCGGGCCGAACAGCCGAGCCCCTCCTTCGGGAGTTGTTCGGATTGGGATGGCTTCGAGGGGGCAGTGTGTTCCCGATACCCGTGGGAGATTGGGTACGTCTTCGGACGGGGTTGAGGGAAGCCATTAAGTTTCCGGGTACTAGCCTGCTAAGCTAGTAGAAGGTGTGCTAGATCACCAGGTGGCCCCACCGAGGTCATATCGGTAGTCTTCACCTTGAGTGTTGACGAGCGTAAGTGTCGTATCCACTTCCATCCCGTCTTGTGTCCCTAGGACCAGATGGGGGGGCTTGTTAGGTAACTAGGTCGGGGTCTTGTTCCTACGGGTTCAAGGCTAATGGGAGTAGAACCCCTGGACTCAACCCGGAACAGCACGCCCTCTCTGGTCTTCAACGAGTCCCATTGGGCCTAACGTGCTGTCTGGCCTTCCAGGTTCCTAAAGCTCAATAGCCAGGTTAGGGCGGAATGGTCAGTCCTCAGGTGAAATGGCTGACCGTACAGATACTTGTGGATGTGTTCCAAGGTCTTTACTACCGCAAATAATTCTCGCCGGGTGACGCAGTAGTTCTTCTCTGCCTTGGATAGCGTCTTGCTGTAGTAGGCTATCACCTGCTCATGGGCGTCCTGGATCTGCGATAGGACGCCTCCAATGCAATGGTCGCTGGCGTCGGTGTCCACAATGAAGACGCCACCTGGTTGTGGAAATCCCATAATTAGAGCGCTGCACAGGGTCTTCTTCGGGTGCTGGAAAGCGTCTTCGGCGTCCTCTATCAACACATAACGCCGGTGTTCCTCTTTCAGGCGGGTGAGAGGTTTGGAGATGTTAGAGAACCCCTTTATGAAACGTCGGTAATAACTGCACAGCCCCTCAAACTGCGCAGCTCTTTCTGATCCCTGGGGCAAGGCCAACGTTTTACAGCCTGTGTCTTCTCCAGGTCTGTGGCCACTCTGGTTGCTGAGACCATGTGGCCCAAGTAATTCACTTCCTTGCGGAAGAGCTGGCACTTCTTCGCGTTCAGCTTCAAGTTGGTCGCCTTCAATCTATGTAGCACCTTACTCAGATTCTCGAGATGGTCTTCAAAAGTTTTACCGAGGACGACGATGTCGTCCAGGTCTAGCAGGCAGGCGTCGTGAGTCAGTCCTCTCATCACTAACCCCATGGGGCGTTGGAAGGTAGCTGGTGCGTTACAGAGGCCAAAGGGCATAGCTGTGAACTGCCAGAACCCTTGGTCTGTAGAGAATTCAGTCTTCTCCTTGTCTCTTGGATCTAGAGCTACCTGCCAGTAGCCCGACTTCAGGTCCAGGGTCGAGAACCACTGCGCACCAGCTAGTGTGTCCAGGGTGTCGTCAATCTGGGGTAAGGGGAAGCAGTCCTTCTAGGTGACAGCGTTCAGCTTCCTGTAGTCCACGCAGAAGCGTAGGTCGCCGTTCTTCTACGTCACCAGGACTACAGGGAAATACCAAGGGCTGTCAGACTCTTCAATCACCCCCCTGGATCCCATGTCCTCCAGCGTGTCTCGTACCGCCCCTTGCTTCGCCAGCAGAACGCGTTTATGTGGTTGCCGAATAGCCCAGGCATTCCCGATGTCGATGCGGTGAAGCACTTTTTCCGTGCGGCCGTAGTCACTATCGCCTTGGCTGAAGACGCGCTGGTATCGCCTCAGCAGTTGTCGAACTTTCTTCAGTTGATCTGCTGTCAGGTGGTCGGCCGCCCTCTCCAATAAGCCTTCTGCCCGGGGCCCCAGGTGTTGCGTCGGCACCGGCTCTTGTGTCTTGTCGATTGCTGTTACGCTCACCACGGGCTTGCACGTTCCCAACTCCGTCCCGGCCTGGACGTCGTGATCGGTGTCCGTTGGATTTAGCAGTCTCGCTGGCATCTCCCCTCGGCACGGCAGCAATGCCCTGGCTACACACAGTCCGCGTACAGGCGCCTTCTCGTCCAGCATCATGTTGGTGGTTCTCTGGCCTTCCAGTCGTGCCGTCACCACCACCTCGCTCCTCGCGGGGACAGCCACGTCTTCGTTCAGGACGACCCTGCAGATTCCAAGGCGCTCTTCTGGTTGACGGAGTATAACCTCTTCTCCGTTGAGCCGCAGGACCTTCCTGCCGACGTCGACCGTCGCCTCGTGGCTGCTGAGGGCATCCAGTCCCAGAATCACCTCCTCAGCCACCTTCGCGAAGAACACCCACAGACGCACGGCACTCCGTCCCAAGGTCAGCTCCAGCAGGGCCTCCTCCACAGGCATGGTGTTGCCCGATGCGGTCACAAGCTGGTATAATCGGCTCGGCTTCCTCGTCGGCAAACCCTTCGCCTTGTCAGATCTGATGATAGTCATCGCCGCCCCAGTGTCCACCAGCACGCGGCACTGCTTTCCCCTTACCCAGCCGTCCGCGATGAGGCTCTCATCCATCCGCCGGCTGACGGCGCGCAGTGTCACTCGAGGGGATGGTGGTGATGGTGTCGACGTGCCCATCTCCACGACGGCCCTTACTCGTTTTCCGGCTGCTCTTCCTGGTGTGGGCAGCTTCTCCGCAGGTGTCTGGGCTGTCCACGCCCCCAACACAGGCCACTAGGTCTTCGCCGGCGTCCGTCAGCTGGTCTTCAGTCTCCGGCGATGCGCACACTCCTCGTTCTCGACGACGGGATAGGTCTTACCTTGGCAGTCTCCATCCTTAATGCTGCCGTAAGCGCCTCGTAGATTGTTTTATAATCGCCGAGCATTAGGCGCTGACGAATCTCCGTGTCCCGTACCCCGTCTACGAAGGTGTGGGCAGCTTTCCGGGATACGAACTCTGGTGGGTGGTCGACTATGGCCTTGCTAGCCAGTTGTTCAACTGCCAGGGCGAACTCCTGCAGCGTCTCCCCTGGCTGCTGTGACCTTGCCTTTAGCTGGCTGCGGTACGCTGCGGCTAAGCGGTGGTTTCCAAAACGATTCTCCAGGGCCTCCCAGAGGTCCTTGGGCGCCACCGTTGTCTGTACGGCGTTCAGGACTTCCGCGGCCTGACTCTGGAGGGTGGCTATTAACTGTGTGGCCTCCTCTGGTTTCTATTTGTTGTGCTTGGCAACTGCGTCGTATTGGCGGCGGAAGACCTCAAGTGACGCGCCGTCATATTTAGGAGCTTTGACGCGTGCAGATGTGTCACGTCCCGGTGCGTCGACCTTTAAATCCTTTAACCTCCTGCCGACGACGTCCTCCACCATGGCGTTCAGGGACTTTGCGTTGCTGTCAGCCTTTTCCTCCAGCTCGTCAACGCGGCCTGCCAAATCTTCGACGCGCTCGTCCACTTGACCCATCCGCTTGCCGAGCTCTGTGACGTCATCTCTTACGCCGATCGGCTGCTCTTCGAACTTCACGGCAAGGGCCTCGTTTGCCGCTTTCATCTCCGTGGTCAATTCGGTCATCTTGGCGGTCAGGCTGTTTGTGGCTTCTATCTTCTCGGTAAGATTATCGTTAGCTGTCCTTATTTGTTTCAGCTCTGCGGCCAGGTTGTTATTTGCCGCCTCCATCTTTGCTGTTAGTTCCGCGGCCAGGTTGTTATTTGCCGCCTCCGTCTTTGCTGTTAGTTCCGCGGCCAGGTTGTTATTTGCCGCTTCCGTCTTCGCTGTTATTTTGGCCTTCATTTCTTCCATCTTCTCGGCGATGTTGTTGGCCGTCTTCATTTCTTCTATTTTGTGTAAAATATTTTCCAGTGCCGATTCAATGGCCGTTATCCCACCTCTGACGCCTGTTGTGGCTTTCTAGGTTCGTGAAATAAAAAGTCCAATTACACCACTCAAAAATGGTCTTTATTTCCACCTTATTCCAATGTCACAATTACATAGAATTTCGTAATGTACACAATTACATTTTCGCCCGTTCGTCTGGCCACGTACACTGGGCGCTCCTTACACAATACTCGCCACGACTCGCTCAACTCAACTGACGGTCGCCTCTCCTGTATTGATCGGCGGCCCGAAGTTTGTCGAGAATTCCTTTTTATGGAGGGGGAAATCATTCTCGATGCTTCGCCCTCCTTCGGGCGGCAGGAGGAGGGGAAACGAAGACTCAGCTACCCCCGTGGTCTCCCTTCCCTCCACTCTGTCTCGCCTGCATTTATTGATCGGCACCGTAGACCTTGCCGCTTGGGTAACACTATATTTGATTCCCAACTACAGATGTATTTGGAGGGAGAATTTGGTAAATAGGTTAGTAAGGTAATTTTTAGAAATTAATGGTTTTTTCACACTAGCCGTGTTTAGAACAAGGTTTTCATGGTTAGATACATACTGATACATTCACAGTCATAACTGGGATTGAAAGCATCAATCTTTGTTCTCCCTCCAGTTGTTTTAACCATTGACTTACCATGGAAACTTGCCAGCTTGACTTAAGTTCTGCAACTGACTCACTCTATGGCCAGTAAAGCACTAGGAGCTCCCTAGTTCGAATCTCGCTGAGGGCGAGTAACATGGCAAAGGGTTTTTCCGGGGTTTCCCTTATCTTCAATGACGAATGTTGGGGAACTCTAAGCTCTGTGGATCCTGAGCTCATTTGAGCATCATTTCACCCATTTCATTCATCATCCGACATGACTTAAAGTGGGAGGGCGTAAATTACAACAAAAAAGCTACACTAGGTGTTCTAACCATTGACTTACCGTGACAACATGGCAGCTTCACATTGAGTTCTCCAGATGACTGTTTTTTCCCGGTAAACCACTAGGAGTTCTGATGTACACATACATCAATTAACTTAAAGTTATTTATTATTCTGTAATTACATTAAGTCCCCAGGCTTTAAAGTTTTATCACTGTGAGGTGAATTAATGTATTTTTAACTGTATTAGATGTTATTTATGCAAAAGCCTCTTTCTGCATCAAAATTAGAAGTAAAAGGATTCACACTGCGCCTCTTACAGCCTCTCTTATCAAATCTTTTGCTCTTCCTCCCATGGTGCACCAAACTTTAACAGATGATGTTCTGAGGACTTGGTGGCTGTAGTATAATTATTCCATAAAATATGGACTAAATATCATTTGCACATTTACTGCTGACTTTTATGGCAGTAGAAAGGTCATTGCTCTGGCAAATGAAGGAAAGGCTGGTTATATCCTAACAATTTGACAGGCTGATCCAATGGATCTGCAGACCAATGACCGGTGTGCTCCCTCCACAATAATGAGGGTTAAGAAAGAGTTATTCAAATGCCTACTTAGGAAAAGCAGGTGTCCATATGGAACAATACAAATCTGCTCAATAAACAATGTTTATATCTCCTAGAAAACAGTCCTGAGCAATGGTCCCTTGTTAAGATCCGTGGATGGACACTATTTTGAGATCTGGACATACTACAACTGAATGCATCAAGACAAAGTAGAACCCTATAATTTACTGTATAGCAAAAACATTGATACTTTTGTGTCATGCAACTAAATATTTCAAAAGAGCAAAAGAAGCAGTAGATGCTGACATATGGTGCCATCAGTTCCACGTGAGCGATGCGAGTCGCGGCGTCCACACTAGGAACCGGGGTCGCATGAAGCAGTACGATGTGGGAGCGCTTTTCGAACGCATCACTGTCGACATAGCTGGACCATTCCCAGTGTGTGACCGAGGAAACAAGTATCTATCGGTGGCTGGAGATGTATGCCATCCCGAACCAGGAGACGATCATCGACTGCCTCGTGGATTCCAGCAAGGTGACTTGGTGTGGTTGTACCGGCCTACCCGGACCAACGGACGCAGCGCAAAACTTCAACTATCGTGACATGGTAAAAAGAATTAACGGCGTGGTCTAATGCATCCAGAAGATGCCCCGAGGAAAGATGTTGGTGCTACAAATAAATAAAATCCGAAAATCTGCGTCCCGGTTCCTAATTTCTTATACCGGAACATAATTTCCAAATACGTATGTATTAGAACCAAATAACTATAAAAACACTAAAATTACAATACAAAATGTTGCAGATACAACAAAATTTAAAAACATTTAAAATAAAATAATACAAAATACGAAACAGCTACCACTTTACAAATAATAGAAATACTGTTATCTAGTAAACATTTAACTGGTAGCCAGCTGAATTATAAAACTACTAATTACAATATCGGTAACTGATATTTCACGAACTGGCAACCAATACGTTCTTAATATAAAATCTTTCAAAAACTTAAAATCTCTTTATAACTTGACAAAAAACTTCTAGAGATACAAAATTTCAAAATAATTAAATATAATCAATTCAATTATTTAAACAACAATTCAAATTAACTGATCAAAACAAAAATTAAATAACATATCAGATTTAAACAAATAAACAAAATCTTCATAATACCATATTAACATCATTTTAATAAATAATATAATTTACAATTAACAAACCATATTTCACTCATAATTCTACTCAAATTCAATTCACATTAACAATACAAATTAATATTTCGAAAAGTATCAAAATTTCAATATACAAAATCTGGATAATTTAAATATAATTTACAAAAGTTTAATTACAATAAAAGTATTAAAGTAAAAACCTTCAAAAATTCAACAATTTAAACATTTCAACAAAAACACTAATCTTGAAACCAAAACAATCGTGTTATTTAAACAACATGCCACTGTGCTACACTGGATCATCTGGCCCGCTACTATGGTGCTGTTCAGGACGACCAGCCTTGAAGAGGGAGCAGTATCACCGTATGGCATTGTTGGGCCAAGCCTGGGCTGGGCGCGTGGGCAGGAAAGCTGGACGCTTGCCAAGAGAAAGGAAGAAACAGATATAAGCTCTGGAATGTTCCGTCTTTCTCTTGCCGCCGCCAATGTTATCGAAGGGTCTGCGGTTTTCTAGAAACACAATGGCTGCTGTATACAAACCACGCACGGTGTTAGAGCGGCAGAATTGTGCAGCTTATTGCGACAGTGGACGTTTGAAGTGTAGCGCAGTGTTTTCTTTCATTTGTTATCTTACTGCGGAGCACGAGTCAACCTACTGGACAGCTGATTCTCAATTTCACATCTTTGTACTGCAATAAAGAGTGTCATAAGTTTCTACAAACCAGTCTTTTTATTCTACGTTACCCACGTAGTCACATTTGCTGTGAGGACTAGAACACGACGATGGAAACCGCATTGGCGAAGATCTCACAAGAGCTCAAAGAAATGAAGACAAAGAATGACACCTTCGCTACCACGTTTACCATGGAAATGAAAGCGACAAACGACAGCCTGGCCACGGAAATGAAAGCGGCGAACAACAGCCTGGCTACGAAGATGTCTAGCAAGATGAAAGAATGAAGTCTACGAACGAAGCGTTCGCCGCAAAATTTGAAGAGCAGTTGGCCGGCGTGTGGGATGACGTCACGGAGCAGGTCAAACGGATGGGTCCAGTGGACCAGCGCGTCGAAGACCTAGCGAACAACGTTACCAATGTACAGGGAAAAGCCAATAGCAACACCAAGTCCCTGAACGCCATGGTAGAGGACATCTTCGGCAGAAGACTGAACGATCTGAAGACTAGGACGCCACACCACATCTGCACGCGTCCTACCACCGAAGTACGACAGTACCTCAGCTTTGAAGTCTTCCGCTACCAATCGAATACAGTGGCCAAGCACAAGTGATCACCCGAGGAGGAGGCCACACAGCTAATAGCCAGCCTCCAGAGACGGGCCGCAGAGGTGCTGACGCGATCCAGAGAGCGGCGACGCCCAAGGACATCTGGGTGGCCCTGGGAAACCGGGAAGCCTGCCGCAACCAACTAAAATTTAGGACGCAGCAATCAGGGGAGACGCTGCAGGAGTTCACCTAACAGTCGAACAGCTGGCCAGCAAAGCCTTGGTCGACCTCCCAGCCGGATTCGTATCCCTAGAAGCCGCATACCCCTTCATCGACGGGGTATAAGATGCCGAAGTACGTCAGTGCGTAATGCTCGGTGACTTCAAGACCTTCCACGAGACGCAAACGGCCGCATTGAGGATGGAAGCGGCGAAATTGACGGCTAGCCCGACATCGAAGACAAAGAGTATCCGCTACGATGGAGACTGAAGACCACTCCAGGGACGCCGAGGAAGACAAGTGGCATGTGTTGGTATGTGGCCATCTGGGAAAATTGAAGAGAGACTGCCGACAACAAGTCATTCAGGATGAGCAGCCGGAAAACGAGTAAGGGCCGGCGGGCCAGGTTCACTTTAGCGCAGTCGCCACCATCTCCTCGGGTTCCACTGCTGTCAGCCGACAAACAGAGACAGTGTCACTGCGAACGGTTGAGTGAAAGGCAGGCCGTGCCGCGTTCTTGTGGACATCGGGGCAGCCGTGACCGTCATCAGACCTGACGTAGCCAGAGGGTTTTCCGTCGAGAAAACTGTGCCGACCATACCAGCTAGTGACGGCATCGGGCAACACCCTGCCAGGCCGCGCTGTGGCTCAGTACCGCTTGGCTCTCACCAAGGTGGCCCGGGTTGGATCCCAGGCGACCGCAAAGTGAGATTTGTGGTGGACAACACGGTGCTGGGGTTTTCTCCGGAATCTCCGGTTTCCCCCGCCATCTCATTCCACCGGTGCCCCATCTTCATCTCATGTATAATCAGTGTCATCGCCTGCGGTGCTGTATGTAGTAAAAGCGGATGTTAAACACTACACATTTCCTTTCATTTCAACACCCTGCCTGTAGAGAGGGAGGTACTGCTGGAGTTGACCTTGGGGTAGAGTGCTTTGGATCTGTGGGTGTTCGTCGCGAAGGTGGTGGAGCAGGTGATACTGGGAGTGGATGCCCTCAAGAGCCCGGGGCGACGGTCGAATTCTGCAGGAACGTTCTGAGGCTCAATGGAGAAGAATTGATAATCCGGCACTCGGAAGAACGCCTTGGAATCTGCAGGGCCATTCTAAGAGAAGACGTGGTTGTCCCCGCGAGAAGCGAGGTGGTGGTGATGGCGCAACTGGAAGGCCAGCAAACCTGATGCTGGATCGCAAGACGCCTGTGCACGGACTCTTTGTAGCCGGGCATTGATGCCGTGCAATGTGGAGGTGACGGTGAGGCTGATACAGCCAACAGATCCCGATCATGACATGTAAGCTGAGACGGAGTTGGTGACGCGCCAGCCCATTGTCAGTGCAACCCCAATCGACATCACTCAGGAGCCGGTGCCGATGCAATGCCTTGGGCCGCGGCTGGAAGGTTAATTAGAGAGGGTGGCCGACCACCTGATTGCTGAACAGTCACAACAGCGGTTAATATAAAAGCGCGCCTTCAGCCAAGGTAACAGCAACTACGGCCACACGGAGCGAGTGCTCCACATTGACACCGGAGACGCCCGGCCTCTTAGAAAACCACCCGGGCACGTTCCGCTGGTAAAGCGAGTGGCAGTATGGGACATGCTGGATGACATGAGATCCAGGGGCGTGATTGGGGAGTCTGAAAGCCCGTGTTCCCCTGTAGTCTTGTTGAAGAAGAACTCCGAGCTACGCTTCTGCTTGGACTACAGGAAGCTGAACGTGTTCACCAGAAAGGACTGCTTTCTCGTACCCCGGATTGACGACACCCTGAACACGCTTGCTGGTGCGCAGTGGCTCTCGACCCTGTATCTGAAGTCGGGCTACTGGCAGGTGGCTCCCAGACCCCAGAGATGAGAAGACAGGATTCTCGATAGGCCAAGAACTTTGGCAGTTCTCAGTTATGCCGTTTGGTCTCTGCAATGCACCAGTTACCTTCCAAAGCCTCATGGCATCAATAATGAGATGATTGACTTATGACGCCTGGCTGCTATACCTCGACATCATCGTCGTCGGTAAGAAAGTCGAAGACAATCTCGACACCCTGAACAAGGTGCTATAGAGACTGTAGGCGACCAACCTGAAGCTAAACGCGAAGTGCCAGCTCTTCTGCAAGGAAGTCCACTACTTGAGCCACAGTCTCACCAACCGAAATGGCCACAGACCCGGAGAAGACACAGGTTCGGAAAGACTGGCCTCGCCCAGAGGATGAGCGAGAATTGCGCAGTTTCCTAGGGTTGTGCAGTTATTACGGCCGCTTCACAAAGGGGTTCTTCAACATCGCTAAGCCCCCTCACCCGCCTGAAAGAAGAACACCGGCCTCATGCGTGGATTGAGGACGCCGAAGGTGCTTTCCAGGAGCTTAAATGCACGCGTTGCAGGCGGCGCCTTCATTTTGGACACCGATGCCAACGACCATTGCATTGTATGCGTCCTACCCTGTGCCCAGGACGGCCACGAGCGGGTGTTAGTCTGCTACAGCATGACGCTGTGCAAGGCAGGGAACTACTGCATTACCCGGCGAGAGCGACTGGTAGTAATGAAGACCTTGGAGCACTTCCACAATTCCCTATACGGTCAGCCATTCCACCTGAAGACTGACCACTCCACCCTAACTTGGCTACTTAGATTTAGAAACGTGGAAGACCAGACAGCTCGTTGGGTCCAGATGTTGCAGGAGTACGACTTCACCTCCGAACATCGTAGAGTGAAGAGCCACGGCAACACAGATGCCATGTCCGGAAGACCCTGCCCGGATGAGTTCGGCCAGTGCACACGAGTGAAAGAGAAGGAGCATGCCGCAGCTGTCAGAGTGGTCACGGCAGTGCCTGCAGACGGTTGGGATAACGCAAGCCTGAGGAGGGAACAGCTGGCGGACGCCGGCTTTGGTCCACTCTTGAGAAAAGTGGAGGCAGGGACAGTATCAACCTGGAAGGACGTCACACAGAAGCGCTGCATACAAGTCGTACTGAGCCCAGTGGGATTCACTGATGGTCAAAGATGTCGTACTGTTCCGGGTATGGGAATCACCCGATGGGAAGGCGCAGAGAGAATAGTTGGTACCTGCCCGAGTAAGATCCCTGAAGTCTTGGAGGAAGTGCACGCAGATACGTCAGTAGGACAGCTTGGAGCTAAAAGAACGGTCGACAAACTTCGACAGCGCTACTACTGGCTGAGGCTCCGAGCAGACGCTGAGAGATGGTCCCGTCAATATTACGTATACGTGACTAGTCGCTGCCGCTGACGCATGAAGCAGTACAATTTCGGAGCGCCTTTCTCAACGCATCGCTATCGACATAAGTGGACCATTCGCATTGTACGACCAAGGCAACAATACCTGATGTTGGACGTGGAGTACCTCACCAAGTGGCCTCGTGGATTCCAGCAAGATGATCTGCTCTGGTTATAGAGCCCTACCCGGACCAAGGGACGCTACCCAAAACTTCAACAACCGTGGCATGGACCGTACCGGGTAGTAAAGAGAATTAACGACGTGGTCTACCGCATCCAGAAGGTGTCCCGAGGAAAGAGGTTGGTGGTACACTTGGATCGTCTGGCCCAGTACGGTGGTGTTGTTCGAGACGACCAGCCTTGAGGAGGGAGCAGTTCCACCGAATGGCATTGTTGGGCCAAGCCTGGGCTGGGCGCGTAGGCAGGAGCGCTGGATGCTTGCCAAGAGAAAGAGAGAGAGAGGCTCTGGAACGTTCAGTCCTCTTGCCGCCGCCAATGTTATTGAAGGGTCTGCGGGTTTCCAATAACAATGGCTGGGGTATAAAAACTACGCAAGATGTTCGAACGGCAGTTGTGTGATGGATATTGCGACAGTGGACGTTTGAAGTATATCGAAGTGATTTCTTACATTTAATTACGTGTGGCGGAGCACCGAGTCGACCTTGAAGACAGATGATTATCAATTTCATGTCTTTTTACTGCAATAAAGAGTGTTCCAAAATTTCTACAACCCAGAGTTTTGATTCTACGTAACCCACGCAGACACAATAATAGTACATACATCCACCATAATGGCTCAACATGTCATCTCCAGATCTTCTATTTGTTTCAGCAGTGTTAAGCGATTGGGGAAGACAGAGAGAGAAGCGTGGAGTGAAAGAGACGGATAATGCCCACGTGTGGGTGAACGGTGTGCATTTGCTAAGGGAGGGAAAGAGAGAGACGGGGTGTGGAGAAGGGGATACGGAGTGATGTCTGGATAATTCTCCCCCTGTCTCGCTACGCCACGAAAGATCTGTGGTTTTGCCACCCTTCGAGAAACAGCGTCTCGTGTATGAATAAGGGACATTGTGGCTTTCGAGTCAGTCGAGATTTATTAATTGTGCAGTATAGACGTGTGGCAGACGAACTTGAAGATTGCGTTCGTGTTTGTTACGTAATTCTGCTGATATCAGAGTTGTACAAAGTGTCTTTCTAAGAAGATAAAGAGCTTTTTGAATTTTTGCAAACTTGACTTTTAATTTTACGATCCCACAAAGTCACAATATGATAGGGATGAAGGGAGAAGATGATACTGTCACCCGAACGTCGGAACTCCCTATAGAACCGACCGGCAGCAGCAGGAGATGGTAGGCGTTCGCCACGCCCAGTCATTTGTCTTATAGCGGTAACGAGGTTTGGCTGGAAAAACATCACTGTGTCGTCTCTTTAAGCTCCACCTGAGTTCTCGAACTTACGGGATATTTCATCTAATCCAGAACCTTCTAGATTGGCCAGTATGACCTATATAAGCAACACGTCGGGCGGGAGGAGACTGACTCTCCTTGGCAAGCAGCGAAGTAGCGCCGTGTTTGTGAACGGACGAGAAGACCGTGTGCGTGCAACGGAAGAATTTACGTAATTGTGAGCGTACAGTGGAACTGCAACGGACGAACTGGTGAATTGTAATTGTGTGCATTACGTAATTCTGTGTAATCGGCAAGTGTTCAACTGTAAGTTGGTGGAAATAAAGAACATTGTTGAGTTTGTGTAATTGGACTTTTCATTTCACGAGCCCACAAAGTCACAATACAGACTGGCATGGTATACTATATTGTTAACAAGCAAATGTATGAAGAATATAAGTTTAACAAAAATGGAATAGTTTTAAGAATGGGGGAATTATAATCAGGAAAATGATATCTGAGGAGGGACAAAATAATGTAAGAAATATTGGTGAATACTTGGAGAAAGTCAGAGAGAAATGCTTAAAAATGATTACGAATAATGAACAAGTAAGAATGGAGAAACGGGAACAAGGATATAACAGAGCAGAAGGTCATCAATACGCGAAAAACCAGGGCTTGTGTGTATAACGAGACTAAAACTTAAGGTAACCAGCTAGGACGGAAATAAGAAAGAAAGCTTTATTGTTTTTAATAGTAATAAAGAAGACATGAGAAATAAATATTCATTCATATTAGTTTTAGTCTGTCTACAGTCATTAACATCTTAATATAAGCATTTTTATGCTCTGTTTAATACCTAATGGCGAGCTCATAAAAAAGTTAAAAAGAAAATGGAAAACAAATATTTAATAGCAGGAGAACATGCATTGGAAGTGACTGGGGAATTAGTTTCCCAGCAAATGAAAAATGGAAGATACGTTGTAGATTTGTACAGTTTAATGAGGTTCCTGATAATGTGGTGTACAAATACCTGTACGATTACTTTTTAAATTGTATCAATAGCTTACTGTTTAACTTGGGCATTCCGAGTCACAAAAAGCCAAATTTCCTTATGATTTATACTCTCTGTAATTTGGTTTCTCTTCGGGAATTGAAGCTCTTTGAAACAGCAGACTAACCTTTAACTCAACATTTGAAGAGTTTAATATGTTTTGTTCTGATGTAATTGTTTCTCTTATGGTTAATCCATTTAAACAGCTGTGGTCGTCGTTTTGTGTTAGATATTTCCTTATTTATGTAAGCAAACCTTTGTCTTTACTCTGCTATACACATATATTACTAAGAGATCAGGTTTGTGGAACACTGCATAATTCTCGAGTCGAAATATTTTTTTTCTTCAGTGGAATCAAGCACAACTAGAGAACTTGTATTCCTAATGAAGTTTAATGCTGTTCAAAACCTATTGCAGATATAAGGTAAACTTAATTATAATACGGATGGGCGCGAATGCAGTCAAAATATCTGAAGCAGAAGTTTGGAAAATGTGAACAATTGCGAGGGCTAGTTCCCAAACCCCGTTCTATTTCAAATGGTTTCTTCTTTAGCAAAATCATAGTGGAATGTCATTTAGCTGTAACTAATGGACTGGCTTAGAAGAAATTTTCAACCCAAATGTGGTCCGCAAGATACAAGTTTAGAATGTACGAATAGCTCGAGCGTTGCCAACAACCACTGTGTGCTTGAGCGGAATATACCAACATTACGTAAGGAAACCAGCGATACTATAATACGCAAGGAAACTGACGCAAACTGTGGTATTGCCAGTGGATCATTGTTATTGTTATTATTAATATAGAAATATTTTTTTTAAATGTAAATATCCACAGCATGCTGTCGCGGAAAATACCAACAATACGTTAGCAAACTAGCAAATAATGCAATACACAAGGAAACTGACGTAAAGAAACTGTGACTTTGCCAGTGGAACATTAAAATAGTTATGATTGTTTTGTTGTTGCTGTTCTTATCATCGTCACAGCTTCCCTCGTTAGCGTAGATGGTAGCGTGTCAGGCTGAGTTACCTGGATAAGCTTTGTTCTGGGACTTTTTCTTATTTTGAAAGTTCAATGTTAGATAACTCCAAGCTCTATGACCTTAAGCTCATTTGTGACTTACGTTACAGCACGATAAAAAGTTATTGAAGAAGTTACATTACTGAAGGTGCCCCACAAGATTTGGTATTCAGGGCATGGCATTTGTATATTTATGAATGAAATGACTTCTCATATGAGGAGCGTCATTTCAAAACGTATTAAGTGCACTCTTTTTCAAATTACAGTTTGACACGATTTCCCCCTATATTTCACATGCTCTTTAACGCCATGAACTCAGATTGGGATATTTTGTATCAATCCCTTATTATTTCAGTGTCGAAATAGGTGCATGGGATCAAATCGTATTAAGTGCACTGGAATGATCGGTTCAGAATTTTTTATGTGCAACTTCCATCTGATTCAGTTGTACAACCGGCATTCAACTTGCGCATCTCTGCTGATATTTTCCGCTAATTGTTATGCTGACATATCAGTAAGCCTAGAAGTGGTATGTCAGTTCATTGTAATCATAATGGAGGGAGGTTAAGCTATTGGAGAACGATCCAAAGGAATCAGAAAGGGAATCGAGAATGTAAAAAGCAAGCGCCAGCATGAAATGGAGGCTAGGTGAGTTTCGTTTCTATTATGTAATGACTGAGAGTCAACATAATGGCATTATTCTTTCTATTATAAGCTTAGCGTGCTCACTTTGGTGGGGAACTAACGAGAAATATTGTAATTATCAAGGAATTGTGTAGTAAACTGCATAATATGCTTACTTTTGTGTAAATTTGATTGGCATATTATGCTATATTTTATAGGTACACAAACCATGATCCCAATCTGCAACACTTTGAACGTGCATGTTCTCTCAAGGAAGGGAGATATAAAGGCTGAAGCATTCCTGTGTACTTTCTCTTGAAAGCAAAGAATCTGGTATATGCATTACCTAGTAAGCTAGAGCAAGATCAAATCTCCTAAGCCATGGAGAACGTGAAAGCATTATGAAGGCAATCGCAGTCATACTTCCATTGTTGTATCTTAAGAGGTAAGTTCTAGAATTAATGTACTCTATGATTTCTGTTGTACTCGAGTATCAAGTTGATCATTATGCAGGTATGCTAGCTCTTACTTGATACTTCCTGAAACAATTAAGCGCAAACAATGCAGCACTTTGCACTAGTCAGTACATTCTACTGCAAAACCTACAGTATACTTACGTATTCCTAGCAATGTTCAGCTTCAAATGTGTATCATGTTGCTTATTTAACATTTTATAACAACTGGAGAACTTTTCCCTACTTTGGTTATCTCCTTTCAGGTGAAAACAAGTGACAAAATACAATCAGTGTGTTCAAAGATTTTTGAGCATTTATTTGGGATAAGTGAAACCAGACTTTAATAACATAGCCAAGTCTGTAAAGGATGGCCAGGGCATTAAAGAGATGAGAGGAGGATATAGAAAAAGGGCTCTGTTTACTGCAAAAAAGAGAAGTGTATGTGAATTTATAGCAGAATTTAAGGCAAGAGAATTCCATTACAACAGAAGCAGAAGTCAAAGGTTATATCTGTCAGCTGATTTAAGCATAAATAAATTATTCAATATGTACAACGCGAGTGCTGCTGCCCAGCTTAAGGTAAAAAAGTGTTTTTTCCAGAATATTTTCACACAAAATTTAACATCAGCTTTGGGGGCCACGCCGTGGCTCAGTGGTTAGGCCGCTTGGCTCTCACCAAGGCGGCCTGGGTTCGATCCCAGGCAACCGCAAAGTGAGATTTGTGGTGGACAACACGGCGTTGGGGTGGGTTTTCTCCGGGACCTCCGGTTTCCCCCGCCATCTCATTCCACCAGTGCTCCATCTTCATCTCATGCATCATCAGTGTCACCGCCTGCGGTGCCGTATGTAGTAAAAGCGGGCATTAAACACTACACATTTCAGCTTTGGATCATCTGCTACTGGTGCGTGTAGTTACTGTGCTTGCATGGCATTTCAAATTAAAAACGCAACAGATATTCAAAGAAAGAATCACTTACTGGCTGATCTGTGAGCACACAAACTTCGTTCCAGAGCCTTCCACAAATTAATGAGGTGATGTTCTGCTGATACAGGAAGTTTCTGCTTCGATTTTCAACAAGTACAACCCCTTCCATAGTTATCAATTGGCAAAGCATACTACTTCCGTCAAATATCGTTTTATATGTTGTGTGTCACTGACATCAGCACGAAGAATGCTACATTCTTTACATGGAATGAGACTGAACGTGGCAGAGGAGCAAACGAGGTGGCATTTGGTGTACTTTCTTATCTGGAGGAAGCTCATTTTGAGGACTTGATCACCACTATTAGGCTTTCTGTTGATGGCTGTAGAGGGCAAAATAAAAACATGCATGTACTTCATGATCTGGTTTATTGGCTCCAAAAACAAAGTCCTGCACATCTCAGAAACATTACAGCAATATTTCCTGTTGGAGGGCATTCTTATTTATCCGCAGAGCGGATAACCTTTTGCTTCAAATAATAAATTTTAGACTCTTAAGATAAGTGAAGTTTTTGTTACAAACAGTTACATTTGTGTAATATTTATTGCTTCAGTGTAGCTAGCTTCATTTTTAATGTAAATATCTCGTGTTACTAATAATGCTTTCTTTGTCCACAGCATGCTACTGAGGTTTTATAAATGAACTGTTCGAAAGCAAGAACTGTAGTAAAATGGATATCAAAAAGGAAATCAAACAAGAGTATAGTTTCCTGGAACTTTGCTCACAGAATGAGGAAGACTGTTGCTCAAACTCTTTAAAGAAAGTTAAGAGTGAAAGTGTGGCAAGGGGCAGTGACTGTGATACAGATATAAAACTAGAAATTGAAGAACCTGAACTTTCCAACTCTGGTTTACAGAATGACCTTTTTTCAGAACACCATGTTATGACATATAATGAAAGCATCCAAAACTGTGAAATTGACTCGTTTGAAACAAGTTTGACTAGAACTCAGGATATTTATGATAGTAAGGTAAGTTCTGCTGAAAAAGTGCATCACAATTCTTTTTTTCTTTAATAGTCCCTAATGTGCAATAAATTAAATTAAACATACGTAGATATCAATGTATATTCCAATAAGTCTTACAAACGACGTTCTGATACAAATTTCCATTTAAAAACATGGTGCACATGACTCTTATGAGATTTGTTCAGTCAATCCCTTTACAGCATCCTGCTTAGTCAGAAACACGTGACAATACCAGAAACCGAGGTAATGATTTTCCATACATACAGTGTCTTGGTAAAAGCGCTTTGACGTGAGATTCTCTATTCCTTTCTGCTTGGTGAAGATGTTTACAAATAGAAAACCGACCGTGAACCAAGTGGTCATTTAATCTTACAACAATTTCTGTTTGGAATTATATTTATATAAAGTAATATCTTCCCTGTATGTTATACTAAAAGTATTTCCATATTTGTGCTCCTCTTTGTCAAGATAAGTCTCAAGAAGTAAATCATGTTATTTATGGGTGAATTGTTCTGTTACAGGATGGAATAGATGAAGACTGTTATTCCATAAAACGACCAAGGTAAGTCCTTTTGATAATTCCATATCCACCTATTATTTATTTTTAATTTTTTGTCCATATTGCTTGTTAGTGTTAGATATTTAACTGTTCTCTGATCATAAGTAATATATCACAGTTCTTTGTTGAAGTTCTATTAACGCCTGATCTCAAACATAAGTGTACATAAGGAGCTTTTCTCTATAGTTAGGGAGTGTACGTGAGATGGTGCTAGCACTTTTGGGTATGCTTAGAAATATTGGTCTGGACCATGTTTGAATACACATCTTCGGTATCATTTGACCAGCACTTAACCAACTGTGGATACGAAAACAGATGAATCAGAGCACATAAATAGGGTATAGGATTTGACGTTTGTGCTGTTGTACCACGATAGCAACAGTTTTCTGGAGCAGATTATCACAGATAGATGTGTATGTAAGGGTGCTCAACTGTGTTGTTATTAACTCCCCAGATTATCACAGTTCTTGTGAGTTTTACTAATCACAAGTCTAGAAGTCAAGTAGAGGACAATGTATTTGCCATAAATCTTCCACTTAAATTATTATTTTGTTTTTCTCTTTTCTGGTCAAATGGAAACTTAAATTATGGATGCAGTGCATGACTTTATTATGGTTATATTGTGTGGTGTTATAATTTCTTCTTACTGTGAGTGTGCACAGAACAACCAAGATAAGGTACATTTATTGACAAATTTACGTGCTCCATAGTTTTACCTGAATACATCAAGTGGCTAATTTGCTGTTTGAATACATTACACTATACATGTTATGTGCTCCCAACATCCGAAGACCATCTTCTGACTAGCCCTCTCGGAAGTGCATCCATCACTCGACTCTTACTGACTGTCCTGTGCACGTCACTAATCCTTTTCTTCCAGGTCTTTCTAGAACTGAATTACACTGCTCTATGCATAGACGTCCTTTCCATACAATGCATAGCTGCACAAATTTTGTGATTTTAGTGAATTTAGACTATTTAAAACCCTATATGTGACATTGCCCCTTCCCTCCCTCCACATCATAGCTGCCTAACAAATACAAACTAAAGAAAGATAAAACATTTATAAATTGTGTACGGATTGAGAGCAAAATTACAAATGATGTCCATAATATTCCAAACAGTTAAAGTATATAATACAATATACTGACAAAACACAAATGTTGAACGAATCACCATGGGCCTTAAGTTCAGGTTAGTAAAACTCATCAGTACAACTACTCATATTTAACATCTAGCGCTGCTCACAGCCGACTTTTAACACACAGAGATCACTTCTGTGTGGAGGGGGTGACAGCGTACTACAGTACTTCAGTAGAGCTGTCACATCCATCAACTTCGTGTCAACAGATAGTATTAACAATACATAAGCTTCAATATACAATAACAAAATACAAAAGATATAATAATATTATGATAGCAGTATTAGACAGTAGGTAACTATACGGTAACCTAACCTTAATCAGTGCTCCAAAACTTAACTTTATCTAGGCTAGCTGTATTTCTTATTTTGGGGATCCCCTTTCATACCTTGAATGCCAATACATGACTGTAATCAAATTTTACTGATAAATTACATTATAACAGTCATCATTGTTAGCTTTTGTTTCTAGTACAGTAAATAGTTATTATTATAGCTGTAACAGCATAATGAAGAACATCAACAACAAATTTAATATACACTTATACAGGGTATTCGTAAAGTGACCAAACTCAGAATTTATTATTTTTTTTATCAAGTTTTATTTGACTTACAAACTGAATGGATATGCACATTTGTTGCACATAGCTTTACATACCTGTAAACAATTTGGATCCCATTTCATAGAATTTGGAATCTCTGAGAACAATAAGTACATTGATATGTTACCAAACCATTTTGCGCACATTTTGCTGCACAACAATTTCCGTATTAATGTTTTACAACAAGTGTTGAAAATGACCACTTTTTCTTGCAAACACAATTCCACTCGACAGCGCAGCCCGCCTCGGTAGCGTAGATGGTAGCATGTCTGCCTCACGTTCAAGAGGTCCCGAGTTCGAATCTCGGTAAGGGAGAGTTACCTGAATAAGGCTTTTTCTGGGGTTTTCCCTTATCCTGAAAGACGAATGTCGGGTAACTCTAAGCTCCATGGACCCTGGACTCATTTGAACATTATTTCACCCAATTCATTCACCGTCTGATATGACAACGTTGGAGGACTTACAAAAAAAAAAAAAAAAAAAAAAAACTTGACAGCGCATGTTCTGTGACACTGGTGTTATTTCGGCAATACATTAGAAATTGTGTTTTTGAGTTCTTCTAGTGAGTATGCTTTGCCAATGTACCTTTCCCCAAAAATAACCCTACAGAAAGAAATCTGGAGAGATGAGATCGGGGGAATGTGAAGGCCATAAATTTTTCGACGCAATTTGATTACCGAAATATCTCAATAACATTTCCATGGTCTCGTTTGCATTATGGCAGTTGGCACCATTGTGATGAAACAAACTATCATGTTTATCCTCTTCCAGCATAGCGATGAACTGCTGCACAGTATCCCTGAAGACAACACCATCGACTGTTTCCTATAAGAAGAAGGGCCTAAGAATCCTTTGCGATACCATGCTCCAAACACCAACATGCTCTGAATGAAATGGCTCTTCATGAAAGACATGCAGATTTTCAGTTGCCCAAGTTCTAATGTTCTGGGAGTTAATGTAGCCATTTAAGTGGAAGCACGTCTCACCCGTAAGATATGTGTTATCCAGAATGGCTCCATTGTTACATGTGAATGAGCAAAACCATAGGCAGTAATGGCAACGTATCACTAGATCGGGCGGCCACGGCTCCTGGACAACTTTAATATGGCACGGATGCAGCTTATCCACGTTAAGAGCCATATGTGTGAACCCAATTGATGATCCAATTTGTTATGCCAAACGTATTGCTGATTTTCGTGTCCAGGTAACAAGTCACTGCTTGATATCTTGGACAAAATCTGCGATTACCTTGGGTCTACCACCTATCTATCATCCATGGAGCCTGTATTACAAAATCGGCACACAAGGTCGTAAACGGTAGTTTTACCTGGTGTTGGATCATTTGGAAACAGCCTTCTGCATCTCTCTAAACATCTTTCGTAGGACCTGAACTCAAAAGTATGCTTCCAGCATAGTGAGACATTTTACGCACGTAAAAGTCAGTGTCCCTCACTGCGATTCATATGTAACTAAAAGCAATGCTAAAGCTACATTGAGTTAAAAATAGTTCAGAAACCTTCAAGGTTACAACTATTCATCATGCAAAGCTTGCCAACTGATCCAATCAAATACCCTAGAGACAATTTTTTAAAGTTTGAGTCTGGTGGCTTTTCAAATGCTCTGTACAAGAATGTCATTCCAATACATACACTGTTGCCAGTGGTACAAAACTTATGCACATTATCGTGCATCATAGTTATCAAATCTGCGAGGGCCATTTGATAAGTCTGATAAACAATCAAGAAACAATCTTTTTTCGTGATCATCTCACCTTATTTCTTGACATAGTCTCCACTGATCTGTATGTACTAGGTCCAGCGATGTTCCAGCATTTTCATACTGTCAGAAAAATAAGTTCCGTCAAAGTATGCATAATACTCGTTAATGGTTACTATCACTTCATTCATTTGATGAAAATTTCGTATCACCAGGCCAAATGTTCAAGTTTGGGAACAGGAAGGTAGTCAGTTGTGGCTTACTGTAGTGAATAAGATGGATGAGGAACCAATTCAAAGCCCAACTCATGCACTTTCGCCATTGCAATTGCTGATGTGTGCGATGGTGCCTTATCCTGGTAAAGAGCACTATTTTGCAATTCAATCTCGGCCTCTTTTCAATTAACGCATGAATCTGATAATGAAGCATAATAGGTTCTGATTATGGTTCTTCCTTTTTCCAAGTAGTATATGAGGATTATTCCTTGATAATCCCAAAACACAGTGGCCATCACCTTACCAGGTGACAAAATGGTGCTTGCCTTCATTGATGCACTTTCACCAGCCTTTTCATTGTTTTGACTGCTGCTTTTACTCTGGTCATAAATCAGCGCAAAAACTCTTGCAGATTTCAATTAAAAAGCACCAAATAATCAGTAGAAGTGTTCTTCCAGGTGTACTTTTGGTCAGTCATGAGTAATCGTGGCTTTCATCTTGCACACAGCTTTTTCATTGCCAAGTTTTCAAGTGGATATTGTGCACTCCACTCAGCTGAGATGCTCACAGCTTCAGTGATCTCACAAATTTTGATTCAGTGGTCTTGCATAACCACATCATGGATTTTTTCAATGGTGTCCTGTTTGGTAACCTCAATTGGACGACCAGAGCATGATTCATCTTTGGTGCATCTACACCCACATTTAATTTTATTGATCCAAAGGTAAATGACCTTCAATGTGGTTGCAGAGTCCACGTAATCTTCATCCAATTCAGTTTTAACTTGTGCGGTAGTCTGGCCCTTTAAATGAAAATGTTTAATAACAGCATGAAGCTCTGTTTTTTCCATTTTCAATCACAGCTATCACACTGACCAGTTCAGATGGCTATCAACTTAGCACTGTGTATTTCAGCACATTCAAATTTTCTGTACAATTTTGTGAATAATCAAACTTACCACCCACAAAGTTGCAACAAAAAATTTCCATCATTTCATGGAAATTTTCCAGACTTATCAACTGACCCTCGTACAATCATGCATCATGTTTTCTTTTACAAACCAACAGTATTCAGCAAATATAAAGGTGGCTGACATAATTTTGGTCAAATGGTCTGGGGTTTCCCGAGGCTTGGATAATCCCTATTAGAGCAGTATCTGAGGCCTGTTGTTGTGTGCCTTGAACTGGGGACAATAAGTGGGAATGTCATCTAGCTCTTGTATTAGATGTTGCTCAGGCTCAGAAAATGAGAGATAGATAATGCATCTACATTGTATGCTTTTTCCAGATTTGTAGCATCTGTAATTGTCAGATTTTTGTAATTTTAAACTCCAGGCTGTGAAATCCTTCAGATTGTTAAGATAACTTAAGCAATGATGGTCAGAAATAACATGCAGTTTTTGTCATTACCCATAACTGAAAATATGTTAAACTGTGTAGACTTGCCAAGAGCTCCAATTCTGGCACACTAACTCTTTCAGAATTAGTCAGAGTTCTGCTTGCAAAAGCTATAGGTTTCATAACACCATTTTGGTGCTGAAACAAAACACAGCCAATACCCACTACTAGCATCAGTTTGTAATTCGTGAAACCTGGAACAATGTGTGTTAACATAGGGGTAGTGGAAAGAATTTGTTTAAGTGTATTGAACGCTTTCTGCTAAGGAGGTCTCTAGAGGAACTCCTGAATCCCTTTGGTCAGTAAATGAGAGGTTGAGCTATCTTTGAGTAGTCCCAAAGGAACTCTCTATAAATTTAAAGAGGCCAATTGCTCTGTGAACATCTGTAACATTTGGTGGTATAGATAACTTCTGTATAGCAGTTTCTTTATCAGAATTAGGGAAGTATACCAACTTTGGACTTTTCAAACCCAAGTAATTTGACTTGATTCATAGCAAAATAACACTTCTTGTGTATCTAATCTCTGAAATACAGCTGCTAAATGATCAAGATATTGGTCAAAAGTAGGGGCATGTACCAAAATATCATCAAGGTATGCTAATAGCCTGCCTCGGTAGCGTAGATGGTAGCATGTCTGCCTCACGTTCAAGAGGTCCCGAGTTCGAATCTCGGTCAGAGTGAGTTACCTAGATAAGGTTTTTTCCGTGGTTTTGCCTTATCCTGAAAGTCGAATGTCATGGAACTCTAAACTCTATGGACCCCGGATTCATTTGAGCATCATTTCATCCGTTCATGCACCGTCCGATGACTTAACGTTGGACGACATAAACTACAAAAAAGGCTATGCTAAAGTCTTTTTAAATTTTAAATTAGGTAGCAATTTAGCAGCTATATAGTTCAAAAAATTGGAGTGTATTTACTAAGTAAAGACTTGCTCTATTAAACTGATAATGTTAATCTGAGGTGACTAACAAAGTATTGTGACTTTCTGGGTTCATAAATTTAAAAGTCCAGGTTGCAGAAATTCAAAATGCTCTTTATTTCCGTAGAAAGACCCTTGTACAATTCTGATATCAGAATGAGGTAACACACACCAACAGTCTCTCGTTGCTTCTGCACACGTAAATCAACAAAAGAATTCACTTTCAAATTACTACACTTATCAGTGCTCAACTCGGAGCTCTATATAGTTTAAATGTCCACACACGCGATAAACAGCTCACTGGCTAGTAACTACAGCCAGCTAGCAAGTTCGTTCCGTACGGCTTCCTGAGGAACTGCCGAACTCGTCCAATCTAGTCGCTTTTATACATGATTCGCTGTTTCCCGAAGTTCCCCGATATTTCTCTGGCTCTTTCTCTCCCCACCCCGTCTCTCGGCAAGTCATTAGCGCTGCACGGAACGGTCTGTGGGTGTTGCTTGGACGCTATCTGTCTCTTTCTTACCCCGCTTCTCTCTCACTGCGTTCGCTTCGCGAATTATCTCGTGACACTGCTCCCTCCTCAAGGCTGATCGTCCCCAACAGCACAATTGTAGTGGGCCAGACGATCCAGGTGTACCACCAACATCTTTCCTCGGGGCACTCTCTGGATGGGGTAGACCACGTTGTTAGTCCTCTTTATCACCAGGTACGGTCCTTGCCACGGTTGAACTTTCGGGCAGCGTCCCTTGGTCCGAATAGGGCGATACAACCAGACCAGGTCATCCTGCTGGAACCCTTGGCTGTTGGCTTGCCTATCGTATCGGGTCTTCATGCGGTCGCTTGCCATCTGGATGTTCTGACGAGCCATCTCATGCATCTCGTGGAGATGGTCCACTATTTTTTCCACATACTCGGTTGCTGTCTGCTTCCGGGGGAGGCTCCCAAAAGCCAGGTCACAATGGAGGCGTAACGTTCGACCGAACATTAAGCTGACTGGCGTCATCCCAGTGGAGTCGTGTGTTGAGTGGTAGGCCAACAGGAGCAGTGGCACCTTGACGTCCCAGTCTCGCTGATGGCTGGCCACGACCTTCCTCAGATGTTCTCCTAAGGTCTTGATGTACCTCTCGACCATGCCGTCCGACTGCGGATGTAGGGTTGTTGTGCAAGTCTTGTTCACGCCCAGTCTTTCCAGTATCTCCTTCATTAGGTTGGACTCAAAATTGGTGCCCTGGTCGCTGTGGACCTCCAACAGCCCCGCAAAATGGCTGAACACTTGCTCCACGAGGCAGTCTGTGGTGGTCTTCGCCACCTGGTTCGGGATAGCATACACGTCCGGCCACTTGCTGAAGTAGTCCACGACCACCATCAGGTACATCTTGCCTCAGTCGGACACTGGGAATGGTCCCGCTATGTCGACAGCGATGCGTTCGAACGGCGCTTCGACGGTTTACTACTCCATGCGACCCCGACTCGTAGTTTGGGGCCGCACACGTGACATTGACGGCACCATCTCTCAGCGTCTGCTCGGAGTCTCAGCCAGTAGTAACGCTGTCGGAGTTTGTCGATCGTTCGGTTTGCTCCCGGGTGCCCTCCTGAAGCACTGAAGTGCACTTCCTCCAAGAACTCTGGGACCTTACTTCGGGGAAGTACTAACTGCTCCCTCTGCCTTTCCCATCAGGTGATTCCTATAAGCGGAACAGCACGCTCTCTTCGATCTTTAATGAGTCCCTTTGGGCCCACTACGACTTGTGTGGCGCTTGTTGGTGTGATGTTCTCCCAGGTCGGTCTTGTCCCTGCCTCCACTTCCCTCAAGCGTGGCCCCAAGTCGGGTCCGGCAGCTGCTTCCTCCTCAGGCCTGCGCTATTCCAGTCCGCAGGCACTGTCGTGGCCACTCTGACAGCTGCTGCATGCTCCTTTTCTTCCCCTCTTGTGCATTGGCCGCATTGTTTTGGGCAGGGTCTTCGGGACGTGGCGTTGTGGTGGCTCTTCCCTCCACGATGTTCAGAGGTGAAGTCGTACTCCTGCAGCCACTGTTCTCAACGTGCTGTCTGGCTTTCCAGGTTTCTAAAACTGAGCAGCCAAGTTAGGGCGGAGTGGTCAGTCTTCGGGTGGACTGACTGACCGTACAGCTACAGGTGGAAGTGCTCCAGGGTCTTAACCACCGCCAGTAGCCTTTGCCGTGACGCATAGTTCTCTGTCTTGGACAGCGTCTTGCTGTAGTAAGCTATCACCCGCACTTGGCTGTCCTGGACTTGGGATAGGACGCCTCCAATGAAATGGTCGCTGGCGTCGGTGTCCACAATGAAGGTGCCGCCTTGTGGGAATCGCAAAATGGGAGCACTGCAAAGTGTACTTCAGCTGCTGGAAAGCGTCTTCCGCGTCCTTCGTCCACGCAAAGGCCGCTGTTCCTCTGTCAGGCGGATGAGGGGCTTGGCGATGCTGGAGAAGCCCTTTATGAGGCAGCGGTGATAACTGCACAGCCCCAGGAAACTGCGCAATTCTCGCTTATACTTTGGGCGAGGCCAATCTCTCACGGCCTGTCTCTTGTCCGGGTCTGTGGCCACCCCAGCTGGTGAGACTATGTGGTCCAAGTAGTTGACTTCCTTGCGAACGAGCTGGCACTTCGCCTTTAGCTTCAGGTTGGTCGCCTGCAATCTCTGTAACACCTTGCTCAGGTTGTCGAGATGGTTCTCGAATGTCTTGCCGACGATGTCCAGGTATAGCAGGCATTCGTCATAAATCAATCCTCTCATACCAACTCCATGAGGTGTTGGAAGGTAAGTGGTGCGTTGCAGAGACCAATGGGCATAACTGGCCTGCCAAAGCCTTTGGCCTGTCAAGAATGCGGTCTTCTCCTTGCTTGTCGGGTCTAAAGCCAGCTGCCAGTAACCCGACCTCAGGTCTAGGATCAAGAACCACTACGCACTAGCAGGCGTGTCCAGGTTGTCATCAATCCGGGGTAAGGAAAAGCAATCCTCGCAATCAAGCGCAGCTCGCCGTTCTTCATCACCAAGACTACAGGGGAACACCAAATGCTCTCAGACTCTACAGTCACCCCCCTGGATCTCATGTCCTCCAGCATGTCCCGTACCGCCGCTTGTTTCGCCAGCGGAATGCGTCTGGGTGGTTGCCGAATAGGCCTGACGTCTCCGATGTCGATACGGTGGAACACTTGGTGCGTATGGCCATAGTCGCTGTTGCCTTGGCTGAAGACGCGCTGGTATCGTCCCAAAAGTTGTCCAACCTTCTCCAACTGTTCTGCGGTTAGGTGGTCGGTCGCCCTCTCCAATAAGCCTTCCAGCTAGGGCCCCAGGTATTGCGTCGGCACCGGCTCCTGTGTCTTGTCGATCGTTGTCACGCTGACCACGGGTTCGCACGTCCCCAACTCCGTCCTAGCCTGGACATCGTGATTTGTTCTGTTAGGTTGAGCACCCTTCCCGGTATGTCCTCTCAAGACGGCAGCAATGTACTGGCTACACAGAGTCCGTGCACAGGTGTCTTCTGGTCCTGCACCAAGTTCTCTGTCCCCAGGCCTTCCAATCGTGCCGTCACCACCACCTCGCTTCTCGCGGGGATACACACGTCTTCCCTCAGGATGACCCTGCAAATTCCAAGGCTTTCTTCTGGTTGCTAGAGGATCCCCTCCTCTCCATTGAGCCGCAGGATCTTCCTGCGGACGTTGACGGTCGCCTTATGTCTCTTGAGGGCTTCCAATCCCAGTATCACCTCCCCAACCACGTTCGCGACGAACACCCACTGATGCACGGCACCCCTTCCCAAGGTCAACTGTAGCAGAGCCTCCCTCTCAGGCAAGGTGTCACTAGCTGGTCTGTTCGGCTCGGCTTTCTCGATGGCAAACCCCTGGCCACGTCAGGTCTGATGACGGTCACGACTGTCCTGGTGTCCATGAGCACATGACACGGATTCTCTCTCACCCTACCGTCCCCGATGAGGCTGTTATCCATACGTCGGCTGACGGCGCGCTGTGTCACTCGAGAGGATAGAGGTGATGGTGCCGACGTACCTCTCGCCACGACGGCCCTTACTCGTTTTTCGGCTGCTCTACCCTGTGTGGGCAGTCCCTCCAGGTGTACCGGCTGGCCACTGCCCCAACACACGCCACTTGGTCTTCGCCGGCGTTCCACGGCTGTCCTTCGGTCTCCAGTGTGGCGGATATTCCTTGTTCTCGACGTCGGGATAGCCGTCACCTTGGTCACCCCCATCCTCAATGCGGCCGTTAGTGCCTCGTGGATGGTCTTGCAATCTTCAGAATTAGGCGCTGATGAATCTGTCTCGTACCCCGTCGTACCCTGGCTGCTGCAACCTAGATTTCACCTGGCTGCGGCTAAGTGGTGGTTTCCGAAGCGGTTTTGTAGGGCTTCCCAGATATCTTTGGGCGCCGCCGCTGTCTAAATCGCGTTCAGGTCCTCTGCAGCCCGTCCCTGGAGCCTGGCTATTAACTGTGTGGCCTCTTCCTCTGGTGAACACTTGCGCTTGGCCATTGTGTCAAATTGGCGAGGAAGACTTGGAAAGTCCTCGCGCCGTCGTATTTAGGTGGTGTGGTGCCATGATGATATATATTGGTGTCTAATTAATTTTGCCCTTATAAATAGCATATTCTTAGTTACACATCATGAGGTTCAGGTCGTCTTGAACCATTGCTGTAACGATATATACTGTGGAGAGGGAGGTTTGAACTCTTTTATTTCAGGTTGAAATGAAGCAAAGTAGTGTGCTTGATTTGAAAAACAAATTAGTCTTTTATACTTAATTAATGGTGTGTAATACCTCATGTACTGTTTGAAGATTAAGGGGTAATGCAACTTATACTTATTCAGGTTTAAGAGCCTTAAGTAAAGTCTTTACTTGCTCACTTTGAGTCACTTGTGGTTTTACTTGATCACATAAGCATAATACATCATAAATATATTGCAATGTAGGTTCTAACTGAATCCTTTGACAAAGCTTCATTTCTAATAAATCTTCTTTATGTGCAACCTGGAAAGCTGAAAGAAAAGTAGTCCTTAATAAATAGCGCTCATATACGAGATCCCTGTGACAAAATGTTTGAAACCACTGAACTGTGGTTTCTTTCAAATACTCATAACAGGTAATATCTATTTCTGATAATCTGACCAATCATTGTAAATGTGCTACCATTTCAAAATGTCTAATAAAATAAGATACATCGTTCGTAGCAAGATCTAACGACCCAGGTTCAATCCACTCTTAAAACAGGCGATTGCATATTAGGAAATATATTACTTCACTGCTTAGGGCTTTATTTATATGCACAACTATAGCCTGCGGTATGCTACCGTTATTGTTATTTTCAATAGCCTCTGCATTGCCTCCCCCCCAATTTTCAGGAAGTCGCCCGAAATGCCATCCGGCCTGACTGATTTGTGTTTTCCAAATTTAGCTAATTCTGTGTGAGTATTGCCTGGTTTTATTTTAATAGGGGCGCTTCAGTTCTTTCAATATGGGCAGCACTCTTCAGTTTCTAAATTAAAGCAAAGTGTCAATTAAATGCTTCTGGTTTTAATGATGAATCAGTCAATGATTTATTTCCGTTTTTGATATCTGGAATGCTTTCCTTTTTTCCTTGGTGCCTCCTTACAAATTTAAAAAACTTCGGCCAATTATATCTATTGACTGAAAAAATATTTTAAGAAAATGTTCTGCAGTATTTTTCTAACAAGTTTTTTTGTCTGAATTTACTTGCATGATAGATACTAACCTTATGTGGGCGATATGGTCTCTTAACTGGCGCATCCATCACTTTACTGTTACTGACTGTTCTGTCTATAACACTACAGTTTCTTTTCCACACCTTTCTAGAACCAATTTACCCTGCTCTATGCACGGTCATCCTACTACTATGCTTGTAGTTGCACAACTTTTATGATTGTAACAAATTTGGACTAGCTAAAACCCTTTGTGACAATATTATTTTCAAATTTCAGTTTCTACAAAGTGGATGTTTCCAGTTGTACATCTGATTTTTTCTTCGATGAAGACTTCCAGAATTATATAAGCTTCAATATGAAAAAGAATAGTCCTGAGAGAGAAAGTAAATGTCAGCATCAGGAAAGTCTTAATATAGATCTATCTTCATTAGAAACCAGTGTTCACTCCCAAATACCTGATGGGGAAATTGTCGGCATTCCTCAGCTGAGCAGCACACAGAATATCAATAAGGAGTACCCTAAATCAGTCTTCAGCCAGCAGTCCAGAAGGTGTTACAAGTGTGAGACTTCTGACAAACATTCCAATGATTCTTCCCATTTAGAAAATCACATATGCGATAATGGTAGTACAGAAACAAATAAGCATGATGTGAAGGACAAAGGGTTGAATCACTTGTCAGTTCTGACAAGACATAAGTTGATTAATGTTAACAAAAATCTATGCATGTGTAACATTTGTAATAAGTCTTTTGGTTCTTCTTATAAATTGAAAAGACACAAACTCATTCATGAGGGTACAAAACCACACAAATGTGATATTTGTAATAAGGGATTTACTGAATTATCACATTTGAAACCACACAAATTGATTCATGAAGGTGTAAAGCCTCACAAATGTGACATTTGTAATAAGTCTTTTGCTTCTCTTTCAAAATTGAAAAGACACAACTTGGTTCATGAAGGTACTAAACCACACAAATGTGATATTTGTAGTAAGGCATTTCGTCATTCATATCATTTAAAACAACATAAATTGATTCATTACAGCATAGAGCCGCACAATAATCTACACATGTGTAACATTTGTAATAAGTCTTTTGCTTCCCTTTATAAATTGAAAAGACACAAATTGGTTCATGAGGGTACAAAACCACACAAATGTGATATTTGTGATAAGGGGTTTACTCAATTATCAGTTTTGAAAAAACACAAATGGATTCATGATGGCATAAGGCCTCACAAATGTGACATTTGTAATAAGGGATTTATTGGATCATTAGATTTGAAAACACACAAATTCATTCATGATGGCATGAAGCCTCTCAAATGTGACATTTGTAATAAAGGGTTTACTCGATCAGCAGATTTGAAAACACACAAATTAATTCATGATGGCACAAAGCCTCACAAATGTGACATTTGTAATAAGGGGTTTACTCGATCACCAGATTTGAAAACACACAAATTAATTCATGATGGCACAAAGTGTTACAAATGTGATATTTGTAATAAGGGGTTTAGTCGATCATCAAATTTGAAAGCACACAAATTAATTCATTATGGCATAAAGCCTCACAAATGTGATGTTTGTAATAAGGAGTTTACTGAAATGTCTAATTTGAAAGCACACAAATTAATTCATGACGGCATAAAGTCACACAAATGTGACATTTGTAATAAGGGGTTTACTCGACCATCAGATTTGAGAAGACACAAGTCAATTCATGATGGCATATAGCTACACAAATGTAACATTTGTAACAGGGCTTTAGGTTGTTTATCAAATTTGAAAAGATACAATTGGTTCATGACAGCGTAAGGCCACACAAATGTGACATTTGTAACAAAGCTTTCATTAAATAAATCCTTTCATGGAAGTGTTGAAAACAGTGTTGTATAAATTAAATTAATTGGGAGTCGATTAATAACACAAAACAACACTCACTTTTAAATTTTCCCGGAACCGGTTTCTGAGGCCTTCCCTCTATCTAGTCGATGTCCGGCTGAAGATAGAGGGAAGGCCTTAGAAACCGGTTCCGGGAAAATTTAAAAGTGAGTGTTGTTTTGTGTTATTAATCGACTCCCAATTAATTTAAAGCTTTCATTGTTTTATCAAGTTGGAAAACACACAAATTGTTTAATACAATATAAAGCCACACAAATGTGACATTTATTATTAGGCTTTCATTCATTTATCAAGTTTGAAAATATAAATTACTTCATCACACCATTAAGTGACATAAATCAGACATTTGTAACAAGGCTTTATTTATTTGTCAAGTTTGAAAGCATATCAATTAAGTCACGACGGCACAAAGCTAATCAAATGATACACTTTTAACAGGGCTTTCACTAAGTCACCAAATTTGAAAGGTAAGGTTTTATCATATAAAGCTTTTGCACCTCAGAAAAGAAAGTTTTCTTTTGTGCCATTTAATCCTGTATTTAACTGCACTGGTCCTTACAATGTTGAGCCCAAATGACCACAGTGTTAACGGGCCCTAAAACACCACACACTCACTCCTTCCAATGTGAACAAGGCCGTAATCTAACATGAAATAAACAACTTTGATGAATATATACAAGTATAATAATTTGTAACAAAAGGAACTTCACTTATCTTACAAGAAATGAATATTATCTTATAAATTGACTAGGATTGTGATTTCATGAATATTTTATTCTCATCATCAGCTTGAGCCATCAACAATCTCGTTAACTTTACAGTGACTAGATGTCACTATGTTTGTTTCTCTAACTACAACCAAAATCTAAAAATGAAAAGAACTTAAAAGCAGAATCTACTTGTGGTATTTCAAAATTCATTACTTATGTTTATTTTTTTTTAAATATATATATTTTCCCAAACCACTATGGCCGAATCAGAACGCGATGTTTATTTTTTGAAATATATATTTTTTCCCAAACCATTAAATCTATCGCACCATTTAATTGTTTTACTAATTTAATTTCTGGATTTATTTGATGTTTTGTTGACCAAAATTGTCTGCTACGGCCAATTTATCAGTCTGTTTATACTTAGTTTCAGAAAAATGCTCTTTTGTTTTGGTTTCAAAATTATGTTTTGTCTTTTCATTATAAACTTTATCACAATCGAACAAATATACTGGTAAATATAAGATTTTTTATTAGGAATTTTATGTTTTTTGAGATTTGCAATAAATTTTTAATACTATATTTTGAGGAACTAAAGCTATACCAAACTCTTTAAAACATTTTTGAAAATGTTTATTAACCCAAGGATGGTAAGAGGTATTTTGAAATTATAAGATCCTTTTATTTTTTAAGGCTTGAAATATAATTAACAGTTTTTGAGTTTTTGGATATTTAAATTGTAGTATTCTTTATGTATAAGGTCTTTATTAAAACCATTAATTTAAGCAGTATTAATAATATGTTTATATTCTTTATTAAATTCCTCTTTATTCATTGTAATATTCATTAATCTATAATTCAAACTATTGCCAACAGTAAATTTATGCAAAAAAGGGGTATTATGTGATTATTGATATGAGTAGACTTCCTATAAATACCAAAGTTTATTATTATTATTATTATTATTATTATTATTATTATTATTATTATTATTATTATTATTATTATTATTATTATTAATTATTATTTCCTATTATCTTTAGATCTAGAAAGGGATGAAATCCTGACAACATAAATCAACACGATCTCTCGTCACTTCTGTACACGTAAATAAGCAAGAGTGTTTACTTTCAAATCACATATGTACGCGCACAATTATCAGTTACGATTACGACTGTTCCAACTGGTGAACCGCGGCTTCTTTTATAGCTCCACTTATTGTCGTAGAAATTTTTTGAATGTTCTCTAACAATCAAAACGGCACGGCACGAGAAGAAAGACGACCTTCCAGTCATCTGTCTCTTTATCTTTTTCGGCAAGCTTTTTATCTCCGCGTTACACTATCTGTCTCTTTATGCTCGTCGGCCGCAGACATCGCTACAATGCTTGCGACACTGCTCCCTTCTCAAGATTGGTCATCCCGAACAGCACCATCGTAACGGGCAAGATGATCCAGGTGTACCACCAACATGTTTCCTCGGGGCATCTTCTGGATGCGGTAGACCATGTTAATCCTCTTTACCACCCGGTAAGGTCCTTGCCACAGCTGTTGAAGTTTCGGACAGCGTCCTTTGGTCCGGATAGGGCGGTACAACGAGACCAGGTCACCCTGCTGGAACTCTGCTGTATAAAGTTAGGCAGAATACAAAAGTGAATCGAGAAGATATTGACACATTGCTTCACTCACACTGTTTATTCACAGGACATGTTTCAAGAGCTCTTGCTCCTATCATCAGCTGACACTCGACTAGTGCAAGTTGTAGTGGTTTCCTCTTTCTCCGTTTTGTCAATAGATGGCGTGATGTACTTGTCAAAGATGTCCGGTGGTGGAGTTTCAAAATTCATGACTCTATGACAAAAAGAAATATTAACATCAGAACTAAAGAACATCTAAGAAACGTTAAAAATGGTGAAACAGAAAAATCAGCAGTGGCTTTTCATTTTTTGAATACTAGACATGACATCAACTTGGAAACATCTCTAATAAAATATTTTAATCACCCCATAGACTTTTCCGTATGGGAAAAAATCTTCATCAACAAAAATCGTCATAGAGTCATGAACTTTGAAACTCCAATGATGTCAACATTTAAAAAAAATTTAGGGCTCACATGTACAGGGAAGCCATTACACAATTAATGAACAAGATGTGGAAAATACTGATGGATTATGCGAACAAATTAGGAGTCAACAATGCAAGTGGGTCTGTCATACCAGGGGTGTACTGTAAGATACGGGCACTTAAGGAAACTCTAAAAGAATAGTAATAAACCTATTTGATAAAATACTGGAAACAAAAGGGATTCCGAAGAAGAGGAAGACAACAGTAGTACCATTGTACAAAGTGGAGGTAAAAGAAACCCTATGAACTGTAGGGAATAAGCCTATTCTTTATCTTAGGCAAGATCTTCACAGGTATTTTAGTAAACAGGTCATGCAAGTGGGTAGATAAGGAGAAGAAGCTTTCAATCAAGATTCCAGACAGCATTTAGAACAGGGAGGAGAATAACTAATAATTTTTATAATTAAAACAGTCGTACATAAATATTTTAGTAATAAAACGGGAAGGGCTTTTTGTAATTAACCTCCTCCAACGTTAAGTCATATCGGACTTATGGAATGGGTAAAATGATGCTCAAAGAGCCCGGGTTCCATAGAGCTTAGAGTTACCCGACATTCGTCTTTCAGGATAAGGGAAAACCTCCGGAAAGACCTTATCCAGGTAACTCACCCTGACCGAGATTCGAACTCGGGACCTCTTGAACGTGAGGCAGACATGCTACCACCACGCTACTGAGGCGGGCTAAAAGGGGAAGGGTATATGTGGCATTTATTAATTTAGGAAAAGCGTTCGATATAATTGACAGAAAAGTACTGTGGGGAAAATTAAGTAGTAAAGGGGTAAGTTACAAAGTTAATGAAAGATTGCAAAGGTGTATCAGTAAAATGAGTTTACCATCTAGTTGCAGTGATATAAAACATCGAAATGTGTAGTGTTAAACGCCCGCTTTTAGTACATGTGGCACCGCAGGCGGTGACACTGATGATACATGAGATGAAGATGGCTAACCGATGGAATGAGTTGGCCGGAGATCAAGGAAAAAACTCGCCCAGTTCACGCAAATCTAACTTTGCGGTAACCTGTGAACGAACCAAATGAGAGTCGAGCGATCTAGCCACTCACTCACGGCGCGGCCGAATAAAGTAACGGATTGCATACTGAGCTATGTGAGGTTAAGGCAGAGATGTAAACTGAGCCCTGTGATATTTAACCTTTATATAGATGATGTCCTCGACAAGATTACGAAAAATAGTTCACTCACCGATTATTCACAATAAAGAAATCCCAGGTCTATTGTTATCTGATGATGTAATATTTGGTTGCATATCTCCGAGAGGGATGAGTGGGGGCAATTGAGGCTATAAGCAGTTATTGCAAAAACTGGGAGTTACAGGTGAATTAAAGAAAAACGGGGATTTTGGTTTTCAGAAGAGAATATAGATAGCGCAGAGACGAGAAATGGGAGATAAATTGAAGAGAAATAGATGTAGTAACGGATATTTGATATTTTTTCACATATATGGTAATTTCCTCTGGATTGTTCTATAAAATGTGATTTGTATAAAACAGAATGTAAAACTTAGTAGGCCACAGAATGACACACGTAATAGTTATCCTATTGGTCATCAGTAGGGCTCGTATTTTGATGAAAAGTCATCTTTTTCTGGGTAGTCGGAGATAATGCTTATTGGAAATAAGTGTATTTTGGAACAGATACGTTAATATCTACATTAACGATACCCCAAAAGACCCCTCGGCTGACTATTTCATTTATGCAGATGACACTGCAATAATGACCCAATCGGTGCTATACGACTCGCAAAACGTAGAATCCAAACCGCCCTGAATTCCCTTGAGGACAGGCTCAGCAAATGGCGAATTAAAGTCAACACCAACAAATGTGAAGCCATAGCGTTCACCAAACGCGCTACCCACCGCGCCCAGGCGCGGAACCTCCCACCACTCCCTTTATTCAATAAAGACATCCACTGGCAACCGAAAGTCACCTACCTAGGTGCGGTGATGGATCGAGGTCTCCCCTGGAAATATCATGTACGAAATATCCGTTGCAAAGCCAATGCAAAACTGCCCAAATTATACCCCATAATAAACCTCAAAAACTCTCTGCAAATGAAAATGGGACTTCACTCTATAAAACACTGCTTCGCCCCATACTAACGTACGCTGCCCCGGCTTGGGGCTACGCGGCTCGTACCCACATAACTCGCCTGCAACAGCTCCAGAACAAAGTAATCAGAATAATTTGCAAAGTACCAGCAATAACTCCATCGAATCAACTACACAGGAACTAAAACTCCACACCATTGAGCAATTCATTAAAAAGTTAGCATTTGAAGTTTACGCCCGGGCGGAGAACTGCCACAACCAACTCATCCGACAACTAGGCCAATACCAAACGACTACCAACGTACATAACAGACCAATCTCCTTATTTGACAGAAACTTCACGGAAACCATAACCCAGGAAGACATTGATGACTACCTTAACCCACTAGTACCTGACTACCATCTGCATACTTAACTAAGCTGCTAACTCCCACTCTCTTGTTGCAGATTAAGCCCTCCAAGACCCCGCTCTGCGGGGTGGCCCGGGGGGATGAGGGCCCTTCCAAATTGTGACCATTTCAAACCCGGCTATGATACGGACAACGTTACCTGGAATCACACTGACAACTCGTCCAGCAGGATGACGCCCTACATCTACACCTAGGACCATTACGATAAGTAGCTCCATGCCCTAGAATTAAGATTCAATCTCACCCACCGCTTCAACCCTTCCACTATCACACCATTCAACTTCTAATAACACATCTCCCAACCCAAGACTGCCCCAATACATAATTACTTTCAAAGACCCTATGAGGCCCCAATGACTACTCACGGCACCACTCAGGACCTCGGTCATGTGTGCTGCCCTGGCCTGCATTTCCTGTACCCGCTCACATGTATGACATATCAGCTCCTACCTCATACCTATACTAACCAGGGTGCTATTAGCGGGACCTGATCAGAGTACGGTAGTATATTGTAGAATTAACCAGCACCCTCCCCCTGCTTGCTGCATGGTTAGGTTGACTAACAGCATGTGCATGGGGAGACGATGTAGCCTCCTCAAGGCGGACGATCGTCACCGGGGGCGGCGGGTGTGGGGCCGCCCCTTTATTAAAAAAAAAGGAACGTAATGATATAAAGGAATGTTTTCAAATGGAAGCGGGAAGAGCCTTAGGTACCAAAAGTTAGGCAATTGAAGAAACAGATAGGTGTGGTAAATGTGTAGTGTTTAACGCCCGAAGAACTCAATACAATCTTACAGCTTTGACCCTGCAAACTAAATAAATTGTTTAACGCTGGCTTTTAGTAAATACGGCACCGCAGGCGGTGACTGATGATACATGAGGTGAACATGGAGCACCGGTGGAATGAGATGGCGGGGGAAACCGGAGGTCCCGGAGAAAACCCGCCCCCAGCGCCGTGTTCTCCACCACAAATCTCACTTTGCGGTCGCCGGAGATAGAACCCGGGCCGCCTTGGTGAGAGCCAAGCGGTCTAACCACTTAGCCACTGCGCGGCCATATGTGTGGGAAGGGTATATATTGAACGTATATAAGAAAGAAAACTTGTTATGTGTTAGCAATGTTGTCAATGGTAATGTACGAAGCGTGTCCGTAAAATAAGGTATCCAAGGTGCTGGAGCCGTGAGGAACGCTCACCCCCTCGACTCCCCACCACGACGAACCCGTTGCAACCATTAGTCTTGGCTGGGCAGCCGTTTGCGATGAAACTTCCTATCACTTCCGTCGCCAAGTGCGAGTTGCGTGCAGTGATCCGTGTTTTGAATGCCAAGAGCACTACCTCCACTGAAATTCATCGTCAGCTATGCGAAGTCTATGGTCCACAGTGTATAGACGTCAAACACGTGCGAAAGTGTAACAGAGAGTTCAAAGACGAACCTACATATGTCATAATGAACAGCGTTCTAGTGGGTCTTCGGTTTCTGCCGAAACAATTGCAAAAGTGGGGCAAGAAATGCTTAAAGATCGGCGTGTGACAGTTGACGAGCTGTGCGAACTTATCCCTGAAGTCAGTAAGACTACGATTGACGAGATTTTGACCAAACACTTGTACTATCGCAAGGTGTGTGCGAGCTGGGTCCACAAAATGCTCATCGAAAACTACAAACGGCAACGTGCTGAAGTGGCCCACCGATTCCTGGTGCGCCATGCAGAACATGACGAGGAACTGTTGGATTCATTTGTCACTGGCGATGAAACCTGGGTGCACTACACAACACCAGAAACTAAGGAACGTTCTCCTCACTGGCGGCATTCGGATTCATCGAAGCCGCGAAAGTTCAAACATACATTTTCTGCCGGCAAAGTGATACCCACTGTGTTCTGGGACAGAAAAGGTGTATTGTTGTGCGAGTTTATGCCCACCGGCACAACAATAAACACCACTAGCTACTGTGAGACTTTAAAAAAATTGCGACGTGCCATTCAAAATCGAAGGAGGGGAATGCTGACGAAGGGAGTGATTTTTCATCATGACAACGCTGATCCCCATATGCACATGCAACGGCTGATCTCTTGGCCCAGTTCGGATGGGACGTCCTCACCCATCCCCCCTGCAGTCCAGACTTAGCACCTAGTGTTTATCATCTGTTTCCTGAGTTGAAGTCACACCTGGGTGGAACACATTTTCAGACCGACGATGATTTGAGCAACGAGGATAACCGCTACCTGCGCAAATTGGCGGGAGAGTGCTATGACAAGGGTATACAAAAACTGCCACAGCGCATGCAAAAGTACATCGATCGCAATGGTGATTACGTTCAAAAATAGCTGTAAGTTCCGCCTTTCCATCAATGTAACATTCATTCACAATAAACATGTTTTCTATATTAAATAAAATTGCAGACATTATTTTACTGACACGCCTTGTATGTATGAAGACAGTTGAGAAATAAATATTCATTCGTACCATTTCATTTAGGTCTTTTAGTCTGTCTACAGTGATTAAAGATTTAATGTAAGCATCTTTTTGCTCTGTATAATATTTAATGGCCAGTTCATAAAAAACGACGAAAAGAAAAAAAGAACATAAGTAATTAACAGCAGAACAAGCATCGGAAGTTACTAATGTATTAGTTTCTCAGTACATGAGAAATGGAAGTAACATTGTAAATTTGCACAGTTTAATGAGGTTCCTGAGAAGGTATTTACAAATACCTGTACATACAATGATTGTAAATTGTGTGTAACAGCAGCTTTCTCTTTCAACCGGTCATTCCGTGTCACAAAAAGCCAATTGTTTTTGCTTATGATCTATACTCTCTGTGATTTGGTTACTCTTTGAGAATTTAAGCTCTTTGAAACAACATTCTAACCTTTAAGTGAACATTTGAAGAGGTAGATGTACTTTCTTGTGATGTAATTGTTTCTCTTATGGTTATCCCACTTAAACAATTGTGATCGTCGTCTTCTGTTAGATATTTCCTGATTTCTGTAAGTAAAGTTTCGTCTTCACTCTCTATATTCATATATTACTAAGCGATCAGGTTTGTGGAACACAATTCCTGTGTCTAAATATTTTTCGTTCAGTGCAGTCAAACACAACTACAGAGAACTTGCATTTCTAATGAAGTTTAATGCGGTTCGAAAGCTAATTTAGATATAAGGTAAACTTAACCATATTACGGACGGACACAAATGCAATCAAACTATCTGAGGTAGAAGTTTAGAAAATGTGAACATTTGTGAGGGCTAGTTCCCAAACCCCGTTCTATTTAAAACGGCTCCTTCTTTAGCAAAATCATAATGGAATTTCATCCAACTGTAACTAATGCACTGGCTTAGAAGAAATGTTCATACAAAATGTGCTCCACAAATATAAGGTTAGAATGTACGAATATGATGGCCCTGAGGTCATGGCTTGAGCGTTGCCAACTTCCACGGCATGCTATCGCGGAAAAGACCAACATTGCATAAGCAAACCAGCGATACTGTAATATGCAAGGAAACTGACGTAAAGAAACAGTGTTATTGCCAGTGTATCTTTGCCATAGTTATGATTTTTAGTTTGTTCTTCTTATCATCATCATCATCATTCAGCCCTCCTCGGTAGCGTAGATGGTAGTAGATGTTTTTAAAATTTACATCCTCCGACCTGAAGTCACGTTGAACGAGTGAAATGGGTTAAATGCTTATATGAGCCCAAGGTCTTGAGAGCTTAAAGTTTCAGACATTCATGTTTCAGGCTAAGTGAAAAGTCTGTAAAAAAACCTCGTCCAATCAACTCACCCTGTTGTGATACTAGCGTACCTTCATCTGAAACATTACATCAGGGATAAGAAAGAGATTCTGTCAATAAACCTTCTGAGCAGCTCAGCATCTAGTTTGAGGCTAATAAGCTATCATTAAACTATATAAAACAAACTTTCTTCCATTCGAAACAAGCATAAGTACATAATGAAATTATCAAGGGATATAATAATTACATATAAATATGTGGTAGGTTATATAGTGTTCCAAATTGATGTATACATTCTCTGAACTGTTATTTCTCCGCAACAAAATGAGACAAATACAGTTTTTGTAATGTATGATCCACAAAGCATTGGAAAAGTATAGCAACATGTTCATAGATCTTTAAGTGTGTATAAACAACAATGGCGTTTGAGATTATCATTAGAGGAATGTAAGTGAATACTGAAATGTGACTGGAAATTGGGGAATGTTGTTGAAGTGCAGTGGTATTGGATGGTTGAATTTGGCAACGACCACCAACAAGGTAACAATAACAAGAATTCAAGACAAGTTTGAAGATGATGGTACGGTGCAAAATATTTTGAAAATTTGGTGCGGAAGAAAGAGAAGTTCACTGATAATGAAATTACTGTTGCAGTCATGCAAGTTTTTGTGCAATCCCCAAAGAAGATAGTGAGGCAATGTTCTTGTGAGGCTGGTATCAGGAAACATTAGCAACTACGACTGACCTCATATTTATAGGTGCATTAAGAGTGAGGGGATTAGCAGTGTAAAATGTAGCAAATGATGTTGAAAGTTAATTTGTGATAAACATATGTTGCAACAAACACTAGGCCTTTGAGCAAATTTACTTGGTCTTTCACTCCCAATATAGAATGAGACACTGAGAACCAAAGTAGTTAAATAGCATATATAAAGACTCAATGTCAATTGATGTCTTAGACTTCCTTGTTCGATAAGTGTTCAACGCTCACAGACATATAACTTGAAAACTTAAATGACTGGGACACTGACCACCGATTTATTACTTTCTTTGCTAATAATATAAACCTCAGTTAGCGTGATCATCACTAAAACACCAGCCTCTGTAGCATAGGTAGCAGTGTGTCTGTCTCACATTCAAGATGATCAGAGTTCAAATCTTGTTCAGGATGGGTTATCTGGATAAGATTTTTGCAGGGTTTTCCCTTATCCTGAAAAATGAAAGTTGTGTAACTCTAAGCTCTATGGACCCTGAGCTCACTTGAGTACAAATATCCAGAATTTAAAAGCACTGGCAACGTTACAAGTTATCTTACTGTGATGGTTTTGGCAAAGGGAAGACAAGGGTGTCATTCCAGGATATAGCATTAAATTTTGGTTCAACCTACCAGTTTTGCATGGACACATGACCAGTAAGAATGAGCAATTTCTAATTATTAAAAAGACAACTTTAACTGTTAGAATACTCCATTATAAAAATAAACGAAACAAATAGTTTACTATTTCATTGTGACATTCTTGCTGATTCCATTTTATAGTATTATTTATATGTTACTTTCGGCATTAAGAGTGCATATTTTATGGCAGAGAATCATCTTTCTGGACCTATTTAAAAATATAGTATTGTGACTTTGTGGGTTCGTGAAATCAAAAGTCCAAGTTACAAACACAAACAAATTGTACTTTATTTCCGTAGAAATACGCCTCGTACACGTACACAATACAACATACCAGCTCAACAAAACACAGCTGCTTACCCGCACGCGTTCAATTACAGACTGACTGTCTTTGGCAGGCCCGCTGCCTTTTTATAGTTTTTCTAACATTCCAGAAATTTCTCAATCGAGACCGGCTAGAACAAAGGCGAACTCATGTGAAATCCGTCTGCTCCCGCGCACCATTTCGGCAAGCTTTTATCTCCACACTGCACTGCCGTCTCTTTGGTCTTGTTACCCGCGCTGCCTCCAATCATTAATGACCTCGCGACACTGCTCTCCCCTCAAGGCTGGTCGTCCCGAACAGCACCATCATAGCGGGCCAGGGTTTCCAGGTGTACCACCAACATCTTTCCTCGGGGCACCTTCTGGATGCAGTAGACCACGTCGTTATTCTTCTTCACCACACGGTATGGTCCTTGCCATGGCTACTGAAGCTTCGGGCAGCATCCCTTGGTCCGGATAGGGCGGTACAACCAGACCAGGTCACCTTGCAGGAAACCTTGGCTGTCATATCGGGTTTTCATGCGGTCGCTCGCCTTCTGGATGTTCTGTCGAGCCATCTCGTATATGTCATGGAGGTGGTCCACCAGGTTCTCCACATACTCCGTCGCTGGCTGTTTCGCCCCCAGAGGGCTTCCAAAAGCCAGTTCACAAGGGAGGCGTAACTCTCGGCCGAACATTAAGCTGGCTGGCGTCATCTCCGTGATGTGTGTTGACGAGCGGTAGGGCAGCAAGTACAGTGGCACCTTGAAGTCGCAGTCTCGCTGATGGCTGGCCACGACCCTCCTCAAGTGTTCCTCTAAGGTTTTGATGTACCTTTCGACCATGCCATCCGACTGGGGATGTAGAGGTGATGTGCGGGTGTTGTTAACCCCAAGTCTTTCTAGTGCCTCCTTCATCAAATTGGACTCAAAATTGGTACCCTGGTCGCTGTCGAGCTCCAACGACACCCCAAATCGGCCGAACACTTGCTCCACGGGGCAGTCTGTGATTGTCTTTGCCTCTCGGTTTGGGATGGCATACACCTCCGGCCACTTGGTGAAGTAGTCCACGACTGCCATCAGGTACTTGTTACCTCTGTCGGACACCAGGAATGGTCCAGCTATGTCGACGGCGATCCGCTCGAATGGTGCTGCGACGTTGTATGTTGCATGCGAACCCGGCTCCTAGTCTGGGTGCCGCGACTCGCCGCGCACACGTGGCATTGACGGCAGCATCTCGCAGCGTATGGTCGGAGCCTCAGCCAGTAGTAGCGCTGCCGTAGTTTGTCAATCGTTCGGTTCGCTCCCAGGTGTCCTTCTGAAGTACCGGCGTGCACTTCCTCCAAGACTTCGGGGACCTTACTCCGGGGAAGTACCAACTGTTCTCTCTGCGTCTTCCCATCAAGTGATTCCCATACCCGGAATAGCACGCCCCCTCTGGTCTTCAACGAGTCCCATTGGGCTTGTAGGTGGCGCTCCTTGGTGCGATGTCCTCCAAGGTTGGTCTTGTCCCTGCCTCCACTTCCTTCAAGAGTGGCCCCAAGTCTGCGTCCGCCAGCTGCTCCCTCCGCAGGCCTGCGCTATCCCAGCCATCCGCTGGCACTGCCGTGACTACTCGGACTGCTGCGGCACGCTCCTTCTCTTCCACTCTTGTGCATTGGTCGCTCTCCTCTGGACAGGGTCTTCGGTACATAGCGTCTGCGTTACCATGGCTCTTCCCTCTACGATGTTCCGAGGTGAAGTCGTACTCCTGCAGCCTCTGAACCCAACGTGCTGTCTGGCCTTCCAGGTTCTTAAAGCTCAATAGCCAGGTTAGGGCGGAATGGTCAGTTCTCAGGTGGATTGGCTGACCGTACAGGTTCTTGTAGAAGTGCTCCAATGTGTTTACTACCGCCAGCAACTCTCGTCGGGTGACGCAGTAGTTCTTCTCTGTCTTGGATAGCGTCTTGCTGTAGTAGGCTATCACCCGCTCATGGCCGTCCATGATCTGCGATAGGACACCTCCAATGTAATGGTCGCTGGCGTCGGTGTCCACAATGAAGGCGCCGCCCGGTTGTGGGAAACCCAAAATTGGAGCACTGCACAGGGTCTCCTTCAGGTGCTGGAAAGCGTCTTCGGCGTCCTCCGTCCAAACATAATGCCGGTGTTCCTCTGTCAGGCGGATGAGGGGTTTGGTGATGTTAGAGAACCCCTTTATGAAGCGTCGGTAATAACTGCACAGCCTCAGGAAACTGTGCAACTCTTTCTTACCCTTTGGGCGAGGCCAATGTCTCACAGCCTGCGTCTTCTCCGGGTCTGTGGCCACTCCGGCTGCTGAGACTATGTGGCCCAAGTAGTTGACTTCTTTGCAGAAGAACTGGCACTTCGCGTTCAGCTTCAAGTTGGTCGCCTGCAGTCTCCGTAGCACCTTACTCAGATTCTCGAGATGGTCTTCAAAAGTCTTCCCGACGATGATGATGTCATCCAGGTATAGCAGGCAGGCGTCGTAAGTCAATCCTCTCATCACTGACTCCATGAGGCGTTGGAAGGTAGCTGGTGCGTTGCAGAGGCCAAAGGGCATAATGTGAACTGCCAGAGCCCTTGTATAATGTTTTACCAAATTCTGCAGAATGATTATCGTTGAGTCTTGCATTAGTCTAAGATTTGCATAGTTAACCAAGCAACTTAACATATTACCTCAAATTTCCATCGTTTGTCTGTACTTGTTTATGCTGTCTGTATCACTTATTGAAATGTAATGTAGTTTCAGTTTTATACGAACAAACTCGTGGAAATGTCTAATATTACTAATAATGGTTTCTATTTCCACAGACATGTAACTGCATTTTAATGACTGAACTGTTCAAAAGTAAGAACTGTAGTAAAATGAATATAAAAAAGGAAATCAAAGAAGAGTATAGTTTCCTGGACCTTTGCTCACAGAATGAGGAAGACTGTTGTTCCAAAAACTGTTTAAAGAAAGTTAAGAGTGAAACTGTGAAAAGGGGCAGTGACTATGATACAGATATAAAACTAGAAATTGAAGAAGCTGAACCTTCCAACTCTTGCTTACAGAATGAACTTTTTTCAGAACATGTTATGACATTTAATGAAAGCAGCCAAAACTGTGAAATTGACTCTAAGATAGAAATTAAAGAAGAAGAGTGGTGGTTAGAAACAACTTTGACTAGAACTCAGGCTGTTTGTGATGTCAGTAAGGTAAGTTCTGCTGAAAAAGTGTATCATAATTCTTTTTATTTAATAGTTTCCAATGTGCAATGTGTAATGATTTATGTGCAAATATTATAGAAAAAAAGCAAGAAAGAAAATAGAATTAATAATCATTTTATAATAATTCACAAGACCATTATTCTATCATAGTTTTTGCTGATTTCACATGTGGGTTTAGTTTTGCTGTAGCCTGTCACATTTTAGAGATACTGATTTGCCAAATTAAATTAAACATATACAGATATCAATGTATATTCCAATAAGGTTTACTAAAGATGTTCTGATACAAACTTCCATTTAAAAACATGATGCGCATGACTGCTATATGATTTGTTTGGTAATCAGTGTACAGCATCCAGCTGTAGTCAGAAGCACATGACAATACCAGAAACCCAGGTAATGATTTTCTATGTATTCAGTTTTTTGGTGAAAGTGCTTTGACGTGAGTTTCTGTACAAAGAAATTTATGTAAGACTGAAGGAAATGTAATTTCACTGACATCTAACGGCCCATTTCACTATAAAAAAACCTCTATACTTCAGTTTTATATTTAGGAAATCTCTACAAAGACACTTAAAACTAGACGTTACTTGTTCATGGTTTGTTAGTGGTCCTTAATGGCTACTTACATTGAGCAAAGTGCTCAGCAACAGTGCGACCGTCCCACAAGTACAGAAGACAGCAGTCCTTAGTAAACCGTCCTTGCATAACGTTCACCCTCAGATCACCATGACATCCCACTGATAAGAATCATCCCACTGAGCAGGAGAACAGCTCTTAAACTTCTCTTGAGAGAATCTCCAAAAATTCTACATTGTACTGGGTTATAAGTGGGTATTCTGAAGGTCACACCCCATCACGAGCAGATTCTTAATGCCTCTCTGAACTAGATGCAGCACCTGTAACATGGTTTGTTTGCTCCCTCTTTATCATTGCTTATGCTACGAATAATGCTTAGTAAAGTTTGTTCTCAAGTCATAATAATTATCTGTAGGGCAACTCAACAGAGAAGTAAATATTCATGAGCAAGGCTGTTTTCATTTATCTTAAATAAGAGCTCAAACGAATGACAAAGCCTAAGACTACACATAAGTTGTGTGACCCTTTTTGTCATATAACAACGATTACGCAAATCTTTGAAAACGTAAATCTATCCAGTCAAACTTTCTCCAAAAAAGAATTGGGTCTTTTAAATAATGGATTAAAAACATGCTTCAGTTTCTCAAACAAAATTGAAGACTATATTGCAGATATCAACATTTCGACACAGGTTCTACCAGTATCCAAACAAAATTCAGTAAAAAGCCAATGTGAAAATATTTTGGAAGAAATAAAATACAGATCCTTTCAGAAGAGAAAACATAATATTATCCATTCTTTGAAGCAGAAAATTGTTATATACACAAAGGCAGACAAAGGTAACAAGATAGTCATAATGGATAAATCAGATTATATTGAAAAATTGGAAGAAATGCTAACTGAATGAATATGAAATCATTAACAAAAATCCTCTAACAACTTGCATACAATCATTTGAAAAAACAATAGCAAAATCAAGCATAATACCAAACAAATATACAGTTAAACCAGATAACCCAACTTTACCTAGACTATATGGCTTACCCAAAATACACAAACCATTCATAACAATGAGTCCTATAGTTAGCAGTATAAATTCACCAACATACAAACTTGCAAAGTGGCTAATAAACAAATTCAACTCATTTCCAAAATTCGATAGCCTAAGCATCAAAAACACCTATGAACTTATAGAACACATTAAGGATACTGAACTAAATGAAGAGGACACACTAGTCTCATTTGACGTTAAATCACTGTTTCCCAGCATACCAGTTAAACAACTCCCAACATTGATAGAAAAATGGCTCAAATCACTTGGAATGTCATCACTTGAAATTTCAGATTACATCAAACTTACCAAATTATGCATAGAACAGAATTTCTTCCAGTTTCAAACAAAATATTTCCATCAAACTTCTGGTTTAGCAATGGGCAACCCCCTATCACTCTTTCTGCCAATCTGTACGTGAGTGCATTAGAAATAAGGATCACCAAAGGTTTCCCTTGAATCATCAAAGTTCTAAGGCTTTCACGGCCGGTGTCAATACTAGATACAATATTTACCGGGCTTGTGGGCCGTGGTCTATTGGGTTCCTTCTTCTTCCCAAACGTTTGGTCTGCGACTACGGCAGACATCTTCAGTGGCGGCGAGGTCGAAGTTTCCTAGTGGAGATTTCAGCACCGACTGCTGAAATCTCCACTAGGAAACTTCGACCTCGCCGCCACTGAAGATGTCTGCCGTAGTCGCAGACGAAACGTTTGGGAAGAAGAAGGAACCCAATAGACCACGGCCCACAAGCCCGGTAAATATTGTATCTAGTATTTCCCTTGAATGTTCAAACTCTGGCAACGATATGTAGATGACATATTTGCACTAGTACCAATAAAACACATCAGTGACGCACTAAAACGTTTAAATATCCAAGCAAAAAGCATCAAGTTCACTGTAGAAATAGAAAAAGACGAGTATTTACCATTTTTGGATCTAAAAATAATGAGAAATAGAAACAGACTAAACTTTGGCATTTACAGAAAACCAACACAGACGGACAACTACATAAAAGCTAATGGCTACAACCCAAGATCCCACAAACAGGCAATCTTTAATAGTTTAGCACACAGACTGGTCAACATCCCTCTCACAGCAGAAGAATACAAAACAGAATACAACAAAATTATTGAAATAGCACAAAAAATGACGGTCCCAAATCAGTAGACAAAAAGTGAATTATCAAAAAAGAAGCTAATAAAGGAAACCACAACCCTCTCAACTACAGAAACTAAAAAAATTCACTTACTATCCCTGGGCCTTTGATAAATTCCAAAAAGGTTTCAAAAAACAGAACATTCAACTAGCACCAGTCAACCATTTCTCCTTAAAAAACCTAATTTGCTCAAACATCAAAGATGCCATTCCATCTAACAAAAAAATTTCGTATATATCAAATTGAATGAAGTGACTGTAGTCAAATTTATATTGGAAAAACCAAAAGAAATTTAGAAACTAGAGCAAAGGAACACTTTAGGAGCATAAAATATAAACAATTAGAAAAATCAGCAGTTGCTTCACATTTTTGGGAAAAAAACCACAATATAAATCCAGAACCAAAACTACTAAAACATACATCAGGAAAACAAGAACTGTCCACATGGGAACAAATCTTCATTTCAAAACATAGGAACAAAGTATTCAATTTCGACATCCCCCAGAAAGATTTGTTCTGCAAGTTCCTTGAACTGCCACCAGAGGAGACCTGTGACAAGATATTGTCAACTACACCAATGAGAACTAGTTGATGGCCGGCTGAGGATAGAGGCAAAGCCTCTGAAACATGTTCCAGAAAAATTTAAAAGTAAGTGTTGTTTAGTGACATTAATCGACTCCCTTTAAATTTAATATAACAACTTGTTGGATTATTCCAGACGATAATTCCATGTTGCAATGCTAATGAAGCAGTGACAAAGTGTTAAAACGAGACAGATAGTTTTTTCAATTAGATCCTTCAGGTTTGCTAATGCAAAAACCTTGCTGTACAAGGTCATCAACACCCTCACTCATTGTGCACCATACACATGGCTTATTTTTCTGCCACATATTCCCTTGTGTTTGTTGAAGATGTTTACTAGAATACCTACCATGAACTCAGTGGGCATTTAATCTTACAAGAAATCCTGTTTGGAATGAGAGCTATATAAAGTAATATCTTCTCTCTATGTTATACTAAAAGTATTTCCATGTTTGTGCCCCTCTTTGTCAAGATAAGTCTGAAGAAGCAAATCATGTTATTTATAAGTGAATTGTTCTGTTACAGGATGGAATAGATCAAGACTGTTATTCCATAAGACCACCAAGGTAAGTCCTTTTGATAATTCCATGTCCACCAATATTTATTTATATTTTTGTCCATATTGCTTGTTAGTGTTAGATATTTAACTGTTCTCTGATCATAAGTAATATAAGTTTTTTGATTAAGTTCTGTCAGTGCCTGATCTCAATCACATTGTCATATTCCCTGTTAGTATTCATATGGAGCTATTTAGGGAGTACAACTGAAATGGTGCTAGCACTTTTGCACATATTTAGAGATACTGGTCTTGACCATGTTTGAATACACATCCCAGATATCATTTGACCAGCACTTAACCAACTGTGGATAGTGAAACAGGTGATTCAGAACACCTAAATAGGTTACATGATTTGACATTTCCATTATGACATTAAATGTTAACATGGCCAACATACCATCATGACATCAAACTCTCCCACTGACTTATATACTTTCCCGGTAAACCAACAGGGGCTCCCGTGTTCAAAATACACCACCTGTCGTGATGTACTATTGTGACTTTGTGAATTCATAATATTAGAATTGTATTTGAATACATTCAAAACGCCCTTTATTTCCATGGAAAGACAGTATGTACAGCCCTTTGCAACCAGATGACGTAACATACACCAACAGTCTCTTGTGGCTTTTACCACACGCAAACAAACAACAGAATTCACTTTCAAATCACAATACGATTATCAATTTTCAACTTGTAGCTTTGCACAGTTCAAATATCCACACACTTACACAGTGCATGAAAACTCACAAGTTTAATTACAATTGACTGGCAAGAGCTCCCACAGCTGCATTTATACACGAACGCTGTTCCTCGAAAGTTGCTGAAGCCACACGATCTTTTATCATTTAGCGAGAACACCATGGAACTGCCTCTTTTTCCCTCTGTTGCGCTCTCTCTCGGCAAGTGCCAAGCGCTCATCGCTCCGCAGGCATGCCTTGGGTGCTATCTGTCTTCCCGCAAAAATACAACAATGCCTCGTGACACTATTGTAAACTCCTGAGTCCCAGGCTTCATCATTAAGCTGTTATTATTTATGTTAATTATTGGAAATTAATCATTTCTTCGCACTAGCCGTATATAGTCTAAGCGTTTGAATAGGTATAGTCATCCTGAAAAATTCCAGAGGTCCAGAGGTAGTCCTGTCCGGGCAGGGCAATTTTTCTTTTTCCCCGTCCGGGTGTCTTTTGCCGCAGTACCTAGCCGCTTCGAGGCTTAACCTGCGAAGTAAGTCAGGAATGTTTTTTATTGTTCTGCTGGGGGTAGGTTGTAGTTTGTTTAAAGATGTTTGTTTGGATGCCCTTGAGAATCTCAGAAGGCAGCAGCTTAGCGGTTTAATTGCACTCTCCCATTGGGGGGGAATCGGTGTTGTGGTTTTTCCCCGTTTTGATTACGGGTGGCCTAACGCTTGAGCCATCAGGAGTAAAATGAATTTAAGTTTAATGGGCTCTAACTTGGGTTAACCAAGGGGCCCCAGGACGTCTCTGGGGAGTTTGAATGATGGCAAGCGTCTTTGTTCCCTCTGGTCATACCTGCCCAGGGAGTTCACCAAAGGGTTGCCATGGGTTTGGATTTTGCCGTACATTGATCGTGCTCTCGGATGACATCGATAATGTATGGGGTTTTCGAATGTTCATCTAAGATCTGGGCTGGGAATCTCTAGTCTGTATCGTATATTACTCTGAGCGCCCTGTTCTGCAGCGTCTGGAGTCTGATGAAAGTGGTATTTGCCACTGTTCCCCAGATCTCACAGCTGTACAAAATCATGGGCGGGATAATGGCCGGATACAGCTGGAGTTTGAGACGGAGGGGCATGGTTGAACGGAATATTGGGTATAGGTTCCTGAGCGCGACGTGTCCAAGCTGGACTTTGCCTTTGACGTGCGGAGCGTAAGTTAGTTTGCGGTCCAGCGTCACTCCGAGATACTTCGCCATTTGCACCCATGGGATTCCACGGCACCGTAAAACGAAATTCTGCTGTAACCGGTGGACTCTGGTTTTCGCCAGGAGAATTGCAGAGCTCTTCTCCGGGTTAATTGCCATTCGCCATTTTGCGCTCCATTCGCCAATGGCCCGTAGCTGGGCTTGGATCTGCCGAAAGCTATACCTCGGGTTCCTGTTTACCGCGAAGATCATGAGATCGTCCGCATACTGACAGGTGTGGGTGTTGTGGTGTGTGGGTATGTCGGCCATGTAAGCTGCAAAGAGTGCCGGTGACAGCACGCTGCTTTCCGGCACTCCAGCACCAATGGGCCGCTCGGTTGACAGCTTTTCCTCCACCTTTACTCGGAAGCTTCGGTTTCCGAGGAAACCGGCCACCAAGGAAATGTATGGGCGGGGAACTTCATACTCTAGGAGTTTGTAAATGAGCTCCTCGTGCCAGGTAGTGGCGAATGTCTTCTCCACGTCTAACAGTACTACTACCGTTTTAGACCTTTCCTGGAATCCCAGGGAGGCCTTCTCGGAAACCTGCAGTAGTTGCTCGGTCGTTGAGTGGTCAGAACGGAAGCCAAACTGGTGTTCCGGGATTAGGCTCCTTTCCTCTAAGTGAGGTAGGAGCCGGGAGAGGAGCAGTTTTTCGAAAACCTTCAACAAAACTGGTAGAAGGCTGATGGAGCGGTAACTGGACGGGAAAACCGGATTTTTCCCCGGTTTTAAAATGACCACCACGCGCGCCTCCTTCCAGACAGCTGGAAAGTGGTGCATATATAGGCATGCATTATAAATCCAGGTTAAATGAATCACGGCTCTGCGTGGAAGGTGCTTGAGCATTTCCGCTGTGACACGGTCCTTCCCAGGGGCTTTGTTGTTTTTTAGAGGTAAGCGTGGTTGCTACCTCTCTAGGGGTAACTATGGGGATGTGGAACTCCTCGTGGTCAGGGGGCGGTGCTTCTAGGAAGTCCTCCGCCACTCCTTCCACGAGGTCAGCATGGTCATCGTCCATTGGCTCTACCCTGGGTTGGAATTGAGCCTCCAGATAGTCTGCTAGAGCATCTGCCTTTTCTTTCGACTCGTAGACGAGTCGACCTCTAGGGCTGGTGTACTCAGGGGATGCTGGTGTACTGTTCTATCTCTCCGCAGGCTACGGACTATTCACCACGGTTTTCTCTCCTGGTGATTTGCTTGCCTTAACATGTTTTCCCAGGCCTCTTTGCGGTGTGCTCTGAGCAGTCGTCTTACCAGGGACTTGAACCTCTGGTGGACTTCTCCTATCCTGGGATGGCGAAATCTCTGCCACAGCTTTCTCACAGCATTTTTAGCCCTGATTAGCTTTTTGATGGGTCCTTGGATATCAGAAGGGTATGGTGTGTCAATTGGAATGTGGTGTGTGTGAGCATGGACCGCATTTAGGATGGATGTGGAGAACTCCTTGGCTGCCGCCTCGAGTGACTCCACGGAGTCAATCCGGGGGTTGGCTTCCACGGAGTTTTGGATAGTAGTGATAGCGGCATCCCAGTCGACTTCGTCCACCCATTCAGCCATTGCCAGAGCTGCGACGGTAACGTCTGAACTGATCACAACTGGGTTGTGGTCAGAATCCAGAGCGTTTACCACCGTGAGGTCCAGATGAAATGGAATGTTTTTTGTGATTGCGAAGTCTGTGACGTCCGCCCTGCCACGAGGCGGGAGGTGCGTTGGACCTCGCGGGCCATGCGCATGAAGGGTGGGGTCTCCGCTGATGAAGCGGTAGATATTCCTTCCCCTTTCATTCTGGATGTGGCTGTTCCATCCTGGGTGTTCTGCATTGAAGTCGCCGGCTATGCACACTCTATGGTCAAGGTTTAGGAGTGCCCTGTAATTCGCTTCATAGAAGGGATGATTGGGCGGGCCGTACACTGCTACAAGCACCAGGTCAGAACCGCCTAAGGAGAGCCTTATGGCGGTCGCCTCCAGGTGTTGTAGCGGAGGAATTGTGATAGGAGTATGTGTGATGTGGTTTTTTATGAGAATGGCTGTTCCACCGCCCCGCCGACCGGCTCGATCAGATCGGTGGACGGCGTAGCTTGGCAGGTTAAACTGTACACCAGCGTGCAGGTGCGTTTCACTTAACATAAGGAGGTCAATTCCTCGGTCATTTACAAACTTCAAGATGCCCAGTGTCTGTTCCCGGACTCCGTTTGCGTTCCAAAACGCAGCTCTCAATGAACGTTGAGTTCTCCTCACCGCCATTTACGAGCTGGAGTCAGGGAAGAGAAGCCTTCAGTCTGTCGCATTATGCTGTGCTTTTGCATAGAAGGGATTCTAGGATTCGTCAGTTGCTCACTGCAGCGCCTTAATATGGGAAGGGAGCATTGTATGAGTTCCGCAAACCAGGCAGAAAGCTCTTGGAATTCCGCCATGTCCTCGGCGGAAATGCCTGTGTCCCACACTGGCGTGGATTTTGGGGAGGTGAGGTTTGGTTCCTCATTTGTTGCTGCAGCCACAGGGGCTGGAGCTGATGGAGGGGGGAGTGCAGTAGCGGCAGTGCCGCTCTGGCTCCCAGAGGTTGTTGGGGCAGGTCGCCCAGCAGTTGGTGCCGCAGTTTCCGACGGGCTTTCCCGCCGGGCTGCGGTGGCCTTCTTCTGGCGAAGAGGCCACTGTGGCAGTGCTGCGGATGCAGCCGGTGCTTGGGTGGCGGCTGCTCTCGAGCTTTTCGCCTGGTTTGTTGCCGGAGTCTGACTTGCCCCGGCCTGTTGCAGCTCTTTTTCGTGCTTTCGCAGTGCCTGGGCAAAACTGACTCCAGGCCGAACTTGTGCTGGTTCCCTGTTAGGGAGCCTGCCCTGTCTCGCCTGCACTATCCGCAGTCTTGCTGGTCAACCACCGTAGATGCCTATGTGGGCTTCTTGGCAGTTGGCGCACTTTTTCTCCTCTCGGGGGTTCGGGCACTCTTTGACATGATGGTCTCCGGCACAGCGTATACATGCTGTTTTCCTTTCTCACGCATGGCTATAGTGGTGGAAGCCCAAGCACTTGAAGCATTGGGCTGGCCCTTCTCTGCCATGGTACGGCTCCACCTTTATCTTGGTGTTGTATAGGTGTCTCACCTGGTCTATTTTTGGGAGGCCTTCTCCCTGCTTTTCCACTATTACGAGGAATAGTGGCATGGGGGCCCTTACGGGCTCCTTGCCTTCCTCAGGAATGGACCTGGTCAGCTGGACCACGATACGCGGCACTTTGCCGTGTTCTTCCGCCAGGCCAGCCTTTATATCTTCCGGGTTAGTGTCTGAGTCGAGACCCCGGATAACTCTGCGCACCAGGTTGGGTCGCTGCAGCGAGAACGTATGGAACTCAATCCCTGCCCCACGCAACACGTTCCTGGTGCTGAAAAATTCAATGCCATGGCTGGGATTTGAACCACGGATCTCCTGGTTTCCATCCAGTCGCTCTTACCCATTGAGCTACCAATGTCAACTTGCGTTCATGAGCTTAAATTCTCCAATTGACTCATAATTTCCCGTTAAACCACTAGGAGCTCTCATATTTGAGATACACCATTTGTAACAGTATTGTATTACACGTTGTGATTATGCAACATGGAGAGAGAAAGAGTGAGCGAGTCAGTATATATGTATAGCCCTGCACCAAATTGGAATCTTTATGTTTACATGGATAATTATTTTCATATTATTTTCTTTAGGGAACTGCAGTTATACCATGGGGTATCTAGCTCACAGGCACACAGGAACTTAGGAAGGACCTGTAATTCTCCATGGAAATATGTGCGTGTCAGCATGACCAAGATCGAGTCCATTTATTAAAAAATATAAATTACACATTTATTGACAAACTTACATGCTTCATAGTTTTATGTGGATATATCATGACTAATTGCTGATTGAATACATTGCACTGTACATCCTATCTGCTCCCAACACCCGAAGACCGTCGCCTGACCAGCCCTCTACCAAGCGTATCCATCACCCAACTAACTGTGACTGAAGGATCTGTCCATGACACTACATCTTTCTGCTCCACACCTTTCTAGAACTAATTTACACTGCTCTTTGCACAGTCCTTCTACTACTATGCTCGAACTCGCAAAACATTTATGATTGTAATGAATTTAAACTAGTTAAAACCCTTTATGTAGCGATGTTATTTTCAAATTTCAGTTTCAGCAAAGTGGATGTTCCCAATTATACATCAGATTTATTTCTTGATGAAGACTTCCAAAATGATGTAAGCATCAATATAAGAAAGAATAGTCCTGAGAGAGAAAGTAAATATCAGCATCAAGAAAGTCATAATATAGAAGTATCATCATTTATTCACTCAGAAACACCTGATGCTGGGAAAATTTTCAGCATTTCTCAGCACAGCAGTATACAGAATATCAATAAGGAGTGTTCTAAAGCAGTGTTCAGCCAGCAGTCCAGAAGGTCTTACAAGTGTCACACTTCTAAGAAACATTTAAATGATTCTTCCCAGTTAGATCACATATGGCATAATGGTAGCACAGAAATAAATAGGTGTGATATTGGAGACAAGGGTTTGAATCATTTGTCAGCTCTGACAACAAATAAGTTGATTAATGTGGACAAAAAACTACGCATGTGTAACATTTGTAATATGACTTTTCCTTCTTTTTCAAAATTGAGAACACACAAATTGGTTCATGAGGATAAAAAACCACACAAATGTGATATTGGTAATATAGAGTGTACTAAATCAAAACCTTCGAGCAGACACAAATTGACTCATGATAGCACAAAGGTTCACAAATGTGACATTTGTAATAAGGGGTTTACTAGATCATCAGATTTGAAAAGACACAAATTAATTCATAATCGCATAAAGCCACACAAATGTGATATTTGTAACAAGGCTTTCTCTGTTTTATCATATTTGAAAACACATAAATTAAATCATGATGGCATAAGGCCATACAAATGTGACATTTGTCACAAGGCTTTCTCTGTTTTATCAAGTTTGAAATCACACAAATTAATTCATGATGGCATAAAGCCACACAAATGTGACATTTGTAACAAGGCTTTCTCTGCTTTAACAGGTTTGAAAACACATAAATTAATTCATGATGGCATAAAGCCACACAAATGTGACATTTGTAACAAGGATTTCAGGGTTTTATCAAGTCTTGAAATACATAAATTAAATCATGGTGGCATAAAGCCACACAAATGTGAAATTTGTAATAAGAGGTTTACTCGGTCAACAGATGTGAAAAGGCACAAATTGATTCATGAGGGCATAAAGCCACACAAATGTAACATTTGTAATAAGGGGTTTACTAAGTCATCCTATTTGGAAATACACAAATTGATTCATGAGGGCATAAAGCCACACAAGTGTGACATTTGTAATAAGGGTTTTACTGTATTATCAAATCTGAAAATACACAAATTGAATCATGACGTGATAAAGCCATACAAATGTGACATTTGCAACAAGGCTTTCACTGTTTTATCAAATTTAGAAATACATAAATTAAATCATGACGGCATAGAGCCATACAAATGTGACATTTGTAACAAGGCTTTCACTGTTTTATCAAATTTAGAAATACATAAATTAAATCACGATGGCATAAAGCCGCACAAATGTGACATTTGTAATAAGAGGTTTACTCGTTCAATAGGTTTGAAGAAACACAAGTTCATTCATGGCGGTATAAAGCCCCACAAATGTGACATTTGTAAGAAGGGTTTCACTGAATTATCAAGTTTGAAAATACACAAATTAAATCACGATGGTATAAAACCACACAAATGTGATATTTGTAATAAGGGTTTTGCTGAACGATCAAATTTGAAGAAACACAGATTGATTCATGACGGCATAAAGCCACATAAATGTGACATTTGTAATAAGGGGTTTACTGAATTCTCAAAGTTGATGAAACACAAATTGATTCATGACGGCATAAAGCCACACAAATGTGACATTTGTAATAAGGGGTTTATTGAATTATCAAGTTTGAAAAGACACAAATTGATTCACGATGGCATAAAGCTATACAAATGTGACATTTGTAATAAGGGGTTTAATGTATTATCAGGTTTGAAAAGACATAAATTGATTCATTAGAACATGAAGCCACACAAGTCTAACATTTGTGACCAAGTATACAACAGTTCCACAATGAACCAATATAAGGACTAAAATAATATATAATGTTTGTCACAGATTTCACTTATCAAGATATAATAAATTCCTCATACTCAGGACTAGTTTCATAAATCTTCTACATCTTATCGCACAAAGTTGTTTATTTGCTTAACTCTGTTAAAATGTTTTGGGAACACGTGTTACCATCATCAGAACATGCTGACTTAACCGTGTTGTTTCTGTTGTCATGATTGTCTATATTGGCGGCATAGAATCTACTTCCCGAAAGTACTTGATGGCAGTAAATCAAAATCAGTTGTTTATGTTGTTTTCGTTACTGGTGCTCTGTGACAGATTATTTTTCTATTTATCACCCAGCTATGAAAGCAAAACAAACTTTGACAGAATCGATTAGTGATATTTGTAAATTCATCAACCAATGTCTATTTTCTAGGTTAAATATCTATCAGTCAATTTGATTGGATTATTACCTTAACTTCTCCATTTATTTTATGGTTAAAGGACCAAACATTTATGTACTAGAACTGATTTATAGATCTGTTTATACATGATATTTTTAAAATGTCCCTTTATTCCTGTTGTCAAATTACCTTCTAAAGTGAAATAAATAACTTAGCTGAAGTTGCAGATAATGTATTTGTGAAAGTGGTCCTGAGCATTCTTAGAAATCTAATTTCTTGTAAAGATAAGTGAAGTTTGTAACAAATGATTACATGTTATTCTAATATTTGTATTATGTCACCATTAGTAGCTTCAATTTTTACGTATTATTTATGAAATCAAGTTTCACATGGATTAATAAAGGTATAAACCTACACAACTGTAAACTTGTAACACAGTTCTAAATTTGAATATTTGAAAATTTGAAAACACAATTAGATTCTTAAGGAGAAAACACCACAGAAGAGTAATATTTGTGCATAGAGTTGTATTAGTTTCGGATTTCATAACTTCTTTATTTATACACGATATAACTATCTGTAGGAGAGTGAGCAGTATCCACTCTTCTTCATCAGTCCTAAACCGTTATTCTGTTGTGTAAATCCTGTGTTTTCTATTGAATGTGTAACTGTTATTAATTTCTATATGAGTCCAGTAAACATTTAAGAAAAGCAAACACTGTGTTCTCACTTTTGGCTAACATTTAGAGACCTTACAAAAGAACGTTAATTGTCTAGGAAGTTAGCTGAAATGAACAAAAGTCTAGGAAGTATCCTAAACTGCAAATTCAAAACAACAAAATACAAAAGGAAATACAAAATCTGCACAAAGAGGAAGTCCTATAATAGATTTGAGGATGTAGTGAGTACAGAAAAGGTAAAGAATTTGTATGAAAGTTCGTCTCACAGGAAGATAAAGATAAGTTCCTTAAGTATATTGTACCAGGTGAGTCAGATGGCTATATTTATTCTTATCTATGCAACCTGCAGTTTATACCCTAGTGGAACACATTGACCCTTTTAACATAAAAGCCATTATTGCCGCTCTGCTCCTTGGTACTATACACACTCAACCTTAATACTTATAACTCTGAATGAGGGCCAAGAAGTTGTGAAAAGCTTAAATAAACTACGACTTTTGATGCATATAATACTAGAAAGGTGATAAACGAATGCTTTTCCAAAGAGTGACACAGAACATGTGGCAATCGGTTGAGTGGGTTAGCTGGTGGAATATGGTGATACAAAGGGTAGGTTCGAAACAATGTCGCACTTTATTCTTATTCCTACTCTTCATTGTCTGGATATTATTTACTTATTGTTGATATTGGTTCTCTTCTAAGCCAAAGACACAAGAATTACAATCCCATAATTAGGGATCTACAGCTATTAGCTTACCATATAAGTTGCGCCGAGCTCACTGTGCCGGCACGTAGGAGAAGCCTTTGTCCTTTAAAGGGTAACTTACAGGCTATCATTATCTTTAATTAGGGTTCATATTTAACTTTTCTACCCTTATAATCTGTACCGTATCTGCTGTTGTAAACCAGATTACGTTGTTGGGTTAGGCGTATGTCGAGGACATTAACTCAAATAGATTTTGCATCATGCTTAAATCTTTTGTTTCACTTTGCATTTGTGAAATGTTTGGGACTTGGTTGAATAGATCAAGCACAATACCGACTAGTAAAATGTCTACTATGAACTATTTGTATATATTTATATCTATCTTCCAGTGGAAAACGTTGCTATTATTGTATTTTGTAAATTCTTATAATGTTATAAAATATTTTTATTATAATATCAAATTATAGGCCAAAAGAAGTAAAACAAAGGTTAATCAAATTTTCGGGCTGATCACGAAGGATTTGATCCCAACTTAAAGTGGCACAGTGGTGAAATAATCAGTTTAATACCATTTAGCTAACACTACCTTGCGAGGGTATGCTCATATACAAGTAAGTAACGGCTGACCTCAGACCCCACCTCGGAATTTTACATGGATTTTGCAGCTTCGTACAGTGGTTTGGGCTGGTTTTGGTAGTTTTAACCGAAATTAAACTGCATCCGCATTTACATTCATTGCAAGAGCGAAAACTGCCGTAATTTACACAGAAGCGAGATAATCTGCCTAATACTTAGCCATTTTTGACATGGCTAAACAACAAAAACTCGTGTTGGTCTCACTGTGCGTTGGAGCACCCGATCCATGCGGCCGTAGTCGCAGTTACCTTGACTGAAGACGCGCTGGTATCTCAACGGCTGCCAACCTTCTCGAGCTGTTCTGCGGTCAGGTGGTCGACCGCCCTTGACAATAATCCTTCCAGCCGGGGACCTAGGTGTTGCATCGGCACCGCCTCCTGTGTCTTATCGATCGTTGTCAGGCTGACCACGGGCTCTCACCTCCCCAACTCCGTCCCAGCCTGGATGTGGTTATCGGTGTCCGTCGGGTTGAGCAGCCTCACCGGTACCTCCTCGTGCCACGGCAACAAAGTCCTGGCTACACAGAGTCCGTGCACAGGAATCTTCTGGTCCAGCATCATGCTATTCGTTCGCTGGCCTACTAGCCGCGCCGTCAGCACCACCTCGCTTCTCGCGGGGACAACCACGTTTTCTCTCAGGATGACTGCTGATTCCAAAGCATTCTTCAGGTTGCCGGAGTATGACCTCTTCTCCATTGAGCCTCAGGACCTTCCTGCCGACATCGACCGTCGCCTCGTGGCTCCTGAGGGCATCCAATCGCAGTATGACATCAGGCACCCTCGCGACGAACACCCACTGACGCACGGCACTCCGTCCCAAGGTTAACTTCAACATTATCTCCTCCACAGGCAAGGTGTCGCCCGATGCCGTCACAAGCTGGTGTGGTCGGCTCGGTTTTCTTGATGGCAGACTCCTGGCTACGTCGTGTCTGATAACTGTCACGGCTGCCCCGGTGTCCACAAGCACGTGGCATGGCCGCCCTTTCACCCTACCGTCCGCGATGAGAGTCTCATCCATACGCCGGCTGACGGCTTGCAGTGTCATTCGAAGGGATGTTGGTGATGGCGCCGACGTGCCCCTCGCCATGACGGCCCTTACACGTTTTCCGGCTGCTCTTCCTGGTGTGGGCAGTCTCTCTTTAGGTGTCCCGGCTGGCCACACCCCAACACCCACCACTTGGTCTTCGCCTCGTGGATGATCTAGTAATCGCCGAGCATTAGGCGCTGACGTATCTCTGCATCTCGTACCCCGTCGACAAATGTGTAGTTTACCTCTGGATATGAACTCCGGTGGGAGGTCGACGAAGGCTTTGCTGTCAAGCTGTTCGATTGCCAGGGCGAACTCCCGCAGCGTCTCCCTTGGCTGCAGTGACCTTAATTTCAGCTGGTTGCGGTAGGGTGCGGCTAAGCGGTAGTTTCCGAAGCGGTTTACCAGGGCTTCCCAGATGTTCTCGGGCGCCGCCGCTGTCTGCACCGCTTTCAAGACCTCTGCGGCCCGTCCCTGGAGGATTGCTATTAACTATGCCGCCTTTGCTTCAGGTGGCCACTTGTGCTTGGCCACTGTGTCAAATTGGCGGCTGAAAACTTCGAACGTTGAAATGCCGTCGTATTTCGGAGGTTTGCCGCTCGGAGATGTGTTGCGTCCCCGCGCGTCTGCCTTTAAATCCTTCAACTTTCTGCCGAAGATGTCCTCCACCATGGCGTTCAGGGACTTGGTGTTGCTGTCAGCCTTTCCCTCTAGGTTGTTAACCTGTCGCGGTTCGCCAGGTCTTCGACGCGCTGTTCCACTTGGCCCATCCGCTTGCCCAACTATCGGACGTCGTCCAACACGTCGGCCAACTGTTCTTCAAATTTGGCGGCAAGGTCCTCGTTCAGCGTTTTCATTTCCGTGGTCCATTCGGTTATCTTAGCGGTCATTGACGCGGCCAATTTGCTATTTGTGGTCTCCAACTTCGCGGCCAGGTTGTCATTTACCGCTTCTGTTTTCGCAGCAAGCTTATTCGCTGTTCTTATTTCTTTCATATGTTCTAGAATGTTTGCCATGCAGCATCCACTGTGGTATGTTACACTTCTGACACCAATTGTGACTTTGTGGGTTCGGGAAATTAAAAGTCAGGTGTGCAGAAATTCAAAATGCTCTTGAATTCCGTAGAAACACACTTTGGTAAACTCTTACGGTAACAGAATTAAATAACGTACAGAAATACGATCTTCAAGGTCGTCGACCACAAACAAAAGAGTTCACTTTCAAAACACCGCTGCACGCTCACGAGTGCAATTACGACAGATTGAACTGGCGAGTCGCGGCTTCCTATTTGACCTCTACTCATTGTCCTAGAAATTTGTGGAATGTGCTGTAACAAACAAGAAACCGAACCTTCCAGTCAGCTATCGGTCTCTCCGTAGGGCGGGGTTCCGTCCCCTTCAGCTGCCGTGGTGCGGGCGCTGCAGAACCTTAGCCCTCGTGGTACCTCTGACGTTACTAGAGGAACCTCGGGCCGAACATCTGAGCCCCTCCCTCTGGGAGTTGTTCGGATTGGGTTGGTCTCGAGCGGGCAGTGGTTCCCGATACCCGTGGGAATCGGGTACGTCTTCGGACGGGGTTGAGGGAAGCCATTAATTCTCCCATGTACTAGCCTGCAAAGCTGGTAGGTGTGCTAGATCGCCAGGCGGCCCCACCGTGGTCATATCGGTAGTCTTCACCTTTGGTGTTCGCGCGCGTAAGTGGCGTATCCACTTCCATCCCGTCTTGGGTCCTAGGACCAGATGGGGGCTTGTTGGTTACCCAGGTCTTGTCCTATGGAAAGCCCCAAGGAGGACGCCGAGCGACCTTTGGGACAGCTCGGATAACTCCCTGCTTGTAAGAGGCCCGGTTCTTGGTCCTACGGGTCCAGGACTAATGGGAGTAGAACCTCTGGACTCAAACTCAGTCAGCTATCTTTCTCATTTTTATCTATTTTGGCAAGCTTTTATCTCCGCGCTGTACTGTTTCTCTGCACACGTCGGCCACGCCTGCCGTAACAATGGGTTCGCTACAATATTCACTGACACGGACCTAATCGGTTAGACTTTTTCTCCTTCATCTCAAAAACCAACAACCGACCATACTGTGACTTTGTGGGTTCGTGAAATTAAAAGTCCAATTGCACAAACTTAAAATGTTCTTTATTTCCACCGAATTACAGTTGGAACACTTGGCGATTACATAGAATTACGTAGCGCACACAATTACAATTCACCAGTTCACCTGTCACAGGTCCACTCTGCACTCGCAATTAGGTACAACTGCTCCGATGCACGTCCAGTCTTCCAGTCCGTTCACTAGCACGGTGCTCCTCCGGCTGCTCGCCAAGAACTGAACTGACTCGTTCACTGCAGGCCTGATATAGGGAAGATCGCCGTTTCTGGAAGTCTTGCGGTTCAGTTAATCTTCCCGACTATTCCAGACGGCAGGGAGGGGAAAAGAACTGGCTAGTGATGTTTTTCCAAACATTCCCCTCGTTAGCGCTTCAAGATAAATGGGTAGGCGTGGGCTGAATGCTTCCTGTCGCCTACCCGGCTGCTACCTGGTCGGGCCTTCCGATAATTAGGTGACACTGCTCCCTCCTCAAAGCTGGTCGTCCCGTACAGCACCATCGTAGCGTGCTGGACTATCCAGGTATACCACCAACACATTTCCTCGGGGCACCTTCTGGATGCGGTAGACCACGTCGTTAATCCTCTTCACCACCCGTACGGTCCATGCCATGGCTGCTGAAGCTTCGGGCAGCGTCCCTTGGTCCGGGTAGGGCGGTACAACCAGACCAAGTCACTTTGCTGGAACCCTTGGTTGTTGGCTTGCCTGTCGTACCGGGTCTTCATGCGGTCGTTCACCTTCTGGATGTTCTGGCGAGCCATCTCGTACATGTCGTAGACGTGGTCCACCAGGTTCTCCACATACTCGGTTGCTGGCTGTTTCGCTTCCGGAGGGCTTACAAAAGCCAGATCACAGGGGAAGCGTTAATTCTCGGCAGTACATTAAGCTGGCTGGCGTTATCCCTGTTGTGTCGTGTGTGGACGAACCGTAGGCCATCAGGAACAGTGGCACCTTGACGTTCGAGTCTCGCTGATGGCTGGCCACGACCTTCCTCAGGTGTTCCCCTAAGGTCTTGATGTACCTTTCGACCATGCCATCCGACTGGGGATGTAGAGGCGTCGTGCGGGTCTTGTTAACCCCAAGCCTTTGTAGTGCCTCCTTCATTAGGTTGGCCTCGAAATTGGTTCCCTGGTAACTGTGTAGCTCTAACGGCACCACAAATCGGCAGAACACTTGCTCCGCGAGGCAGTCTATGATTGTCTGTGCCTCTTGGTTGGGGATGGCATACACCTCCGGCCACTTGGTGAAGTAGTCCACGAACACTATCAGGTAGTTGTAGCCTTAGTCGGACACTGGGAACGGTCCAGCTATGTCAACGGTGATCCGTTCGAATGGCGCTCCGACGTTGTACTGCTGCATGCGACAACGGCTCCCAGTCTGGGGGCAGCGACTCGCCGCGCAAATTGGCACTGACGGCACCATCTCTCAGCGTCTCCTCGCAGCCTCAGACAGTATTAGCGCTGCCAAAGTTTGTCAATCGTTCGGTTCGCTCCCAGGTGTCCTGAAGTACCGGCATGCACTTCCTCCAAGATTTCCGGGACCTTACCCCGGGGAGGTACCAACTATTCTGTCTCCGTCTTCCCATCGGGTGATTCCCATAACCGGAACAGCACACCCTCTCTGATCTTCAACGAGTCCCATTGGGCTCAGTACGACTTGTAGGTGGCGCTCCTTGGTGCGATATCCTCCCGGGTTGGTCTTGTCCCTGCCTCCACTTCCCTCAAGAGTGGCCGCAAGTCTGCGTCCGCCAGCTGCTCCCTTCTCAGGCCTGCGCTATCCCAGCCATCCGCAGGCGCTGCCCTGACTACTCGGACGGCTGCGGCACGCTTTTTCTGTTCCACTCTTGTTCACTGCGCGCACTCTTCTGGACAGGGTCTTCAGGACATAGCGTCTGCGTTACCGTTGCTCTTCCCTCTATGATGTTCCCAGGTGAAGTCGTACTCCAGCAGCCTCTGGATCCAACGTGGTGTCTGGCCTTCCAGGTTCTTAAAGCTCAATAGCCAGGTTAGGGCGGAATGGTCAGTCCTCAGGTGGAATGGTTGACCGTACAGGTACTTCAAGTGCTCCAAGGTCTTTATTACCGCCAGTAATTCTCGCCGGCTGACGCAGTAGTTCTTCTCTGCCCTGGATAGCGTCTTGCTGTAGTAGGCTATCACCCGATCATGGCCGTCCTGGACCTGCGATATGGCGCCTCGAATGCAATGGTCGCTGGCGTCGGTGTCCACAATGAAGGCGCCACCTTGTTGCGGAAATCCCAAAATTGGAGCACTGCACAGGGTCTTCAGGTGCTGGAAAGCAACTTCTGCGTCCTCCGTCCACCTACAGGGCCGGTGTTCCTCTGTCAGGCAGTTGAGGGGTTTGGCGATGTTGGAGAACCCCTTTATGAAGCGTCGGTAATAACTGCACAGCCCCAGGACACTGCGTAGCTCTTTCTTGCCCTTTGGGCGAGGCCAATCTCACACATTCTGTCTTTTCCGGGTCTGTGGCCACTCCGGTTGCTGAGATGATGTGGCCCAAGTAGTTAACTTCCTGGCGGAAGAGCTGGCGCTTCTTCGCGTTCAGCTTCAAGTTGGTTGCCTGCAGTCTCTGTAGATCCTTCCTCAGATTCTCGAGATGGTCTTCGAAAGCCTTACCGACGATGGCGATGTCGTCCAGGTATAGCAGGCAGGCGTCGTAAGTCAGTCCTCTCATCACTGACTCCATGAGGCGTTGGAAGGTAGCTGGTGCGTTGCAGAGGCCAAAGGGCATAACTGAGAACTGCCAAAGCCCTTGGCCTGTCGAGAATGCGGTCTTCTCCTTGTCTCTCGGGTCCAGAGCGACCTGCCAGTAGCCCGACTACAGTTCCAGGGCCGAGAACCACCGTGCACCAGCTAGCCTGTCCAGTGTGTTGTCAATCCGGGGTAAGGGGAAACAGTCCTTCCGGATGACAGCGTTCAGCTTCCTGAAGTCCACGCAGAAGCGTAGCTCGCCGTTCTTCGTTACCAAGACTACTGTGGAACACCAAACGTTATCAGACTCTTTAATCACTCCCCTGGATCTCATGTCCTCCAGCATGTCTCGTACCGCCCCTTGCTTCGCCAGCGGAACGCGTCTAGGTGGTTGCCGAATAGGCCGGGCGTCCCCGGTTTCGATGCGGTGAAGCACTTTGTCCGTGCGGCCGTGGTCACTGTCGCCTTGGCTGAAGACGCGCTGGAATCGCCTCAGCAGTTGTCGAACTTTTTCCAGCTGTTCTTCGGTCAGGTGGTCGGCCGCCCTCTCCAGTAAGCCTTCGGGCCGGGCCAAAGATGTTGCGTCGGCACCGGCTCCTGTGTCTTGTCGATTGCTGTTACGCTCACCACGTTCTCGCACGTTCCCAAATCCGTCCCAGCCTGAACGTCGTGTTCGGTGTCCGTTAGATTTAACAGTCTCACTGGCACCTCCTCTCGGTATGGCAGCAATGCCCTGGCTACACTTGGTCCGTGTACAGGCGTCTTCTGGTCCAGCATCATGTTCCTGGTTCTCTGGTCTTCCAGTCGCGCTGTCACCACCACCTCGCTCCTCGCGTGGACCACCACGTCCTCCTTCAAGATGACCCTGCAGATTCCAAGGCATTCATCGGGTTGCCGGAGTATCAACTCTTCTCCATTGAGACGCGGGACCTTCCCTCCGACCTCGACCGTCGCCTCGTGGCTCCTGAGGTCATCCAGTCCCAGAACCACCTCCTCAGCCACCTTCGCGATGAACACCCACAGACACACGACACTCCTTCCCAAGCTGAACTTTAGCAGGGCCTCCTTCTCCACAGGCAAGGTGTCACCCGATGCCGTGACAAGCTGGTATGGTCGGCTCGGCTTACTTGTTAGCAAACCCTGCGCCACGTGAGGTCAGATGATGGTCACGGCAGCCCCGGTGTCCACCAGCACGGGGCAAGGTTTCCCTCTCATCCAACTGTCCGCGATGAGGCTGTCATCCATTAGCCGGCTGACGGCGCGCAGTGTCACTCGAGGGGATGGTGGTGATGGCGCCGACGTGTCCCTCTCCACAACGGCCCTTACTCGTTTTCTGGCTGCTCTTCTTTGTGTGGGCAGTCTCTCTCCAGGTGTCCGGGCTGTCCATATCCCCAACACAGGCCACTAGTTCTTCGCCGGCGTCCTTCGGCTGGTCTTCGGTCTCCGGTGTAGCAGACCGTCCTGGTTCTCGACGTCGGGATAGCTGTTACCTTGGCCACCTCCATCCTAAATGCTGCCGTTAGCACCTCTAGGATGGTTGTATAATCGCCGAGCATTAGGCACTGACGAATATCCGCGTCTCGTACACCGTCAACGAATGTGTAGGCAGCTTCCCGGGGTACGACTCTGTTGGGAGGTTGACTAGGGCCTTGCTAGCCAGTTGTTCAACTGCCAGGTTGAACTCCTGCAGCGTCTCCCCTGGCTGCTGTGACCCTGACTTAAGCTGGCTGCGGTACGCTGCTGCTAAGTGTTGCATTCCAAAACGGTTCTTCAGGGCCTCCCAGATGTCCTTGGGTGCCGCCGTTGTCTCTACCGCGTTCAGTACTTCCGCGGCCCGTCCCTTGAAGCTGGCTACTAATTGTGTGGCCTCCTCCTCTGGTGACCATTTGCTGTGCTTGGCCACTGCGTCGAATTGGCGGCGGAAGACTTCAAAAGTCGTCACGCCGTCGTATTTAGGAGGTTTGACGCGCGCAGATGTTGTGTCGCGTCCTGGCGCGTCGACCTTTAAATCCTTTAACCTCCTGCCGACGACGTCCTCCACCATGGCGTTCAGGGACTTTGTGCTGCTGTCGGCCTTTCCCTCCAGCTCGTTTACGCGGCTCGCCAGGTCTTTGATGCACTCGTCCACTTGACCCATACCCTTGCCCAGCTCCGCGACGTCATCCCTAACGCCGGTCAACTGCTCTTCAAACTTTGTGACGAGGGCCTCGTTTGCTGCTTTCATCTCCGTGGTCATTTCGGTCATCTTCTCAGCCAGGCTATCGTTCGCCGTTCTCATTGCCTTCATTTCCGCGGCCAGATTGTTTGCCGTTTCCGTCTTCGCTGTTAATTCGTACATCTTCTCGGTGATGTCATTTGCCGTCTTCATTGCCGAGGTCAGTTCGGCCTTCATTTCCAATATCTTCTCAAAATCTTTTCCAATGCCGATTCCATGGCATTCAGTAATGTCATCCCACTCCTGACAGCAGTTCTGACCTTCTGGGTTCGTGAAATTAAATGTCCAATTGCACAAACTCAAAATGCTCTTTATTTCCACCGAATTTCACTTGGAGCTCTTGCCGATTACATAGAATTACGTAGCGCTCACAATTACAATTCACCAGTTCGTCTTTCACAGTTCCACTCTGCACTCGCGATTACGTACAACTCCTCTGATGCACGTACTTAGTCTTACAGTCCGTTCACTAGCACGGCGCTTCTCCGGCTGCTCGCCAAGAACTGACTGACTCGTCCACTGCAGGCCTTATATAGGGGAGATCGCCGTTTCTGGAAGTCTCGCGGTTAAGTGAATCTTCCCGACTGTTCCAGACGGCAGGAAGGGGGAAATAGATGGCTAGTGATGTTCTTCCAACCATCCCTGTCGTTAGCGCTACAAGATAAATGGGTAGGCGTGGTCTTAATGCCTCCTGTCGCCTACCCGGCTGCTACCTGGTCGGGCCTTCCGATAATTAGGTGACAGTACTGACCAATCCATTGTTCTCACACAGTTACACGAAGTTATTTCCTGTTCATTCACAATTGTTTCTTTAAACCACATTTCTTATATTTTAGTGTCATAATATCGTACCTTTTATGCAGCAGTGTGTTCTGTAGCTGGGTCCTGCTGAAACCTACCACCATCGTTCAGTTCTTCTTAGTGGCGGTAAAAGAAGTGTAAAATGCAATTTACATAAACGTTTGACTCAACTGTTGTGTCGAAGAATATGGGACCGATAATTCTACGTGTACTTACTTGAACAGCAAACCCCAACTTCTGCAGCGAGGTGAGGATTTTTGTGAATTATATGGGGACTTTACGTAGCCCAGTATCTATTGTTTTGGGTAGAATCCGGGTCCTTGCCCCTTCTAGCTTCTCTTCTCATATGTTGAGGAATTGGGGGTATTGTTATAAAGCCTTTTGGAAAGACTTGGAATCAAGATTAAATGATATTGATAGTCAATTTATGTTTACCAGTGCAAGGGTAAAAAGCTCTTTGAGGATATATAGGCCAATAACAAAAAGATATGGCGTAGGGAAAAGTACGTAGATGTGTGTAATAAGCTAGGAAAAGAAAGATTCGCTTGGGTGTGGACAGGAGTTAGATATTTGAGAGGTGTTAGATATGATAAAGATGAAGGCAGAAGATGATACTGTGACTTTGTGGGTTTGTGAAATGAAAAGTCCAATTGCACCACTCAAAAATGTTCTTTATTTCCACCGACTTACAGTTAAACACTTGCCAATTACACAGAATTACGTAATTCACACAATTACGATTCACCAGTTCGTCCGTTACAATTCCAGTTTGCTCTCACGATTACGTACAATCCTCCGATGCACGTACACAGTCTTCTCGTCCTTACGCTAGCACTGCACTCTTACGCTTCTTGCCAAGAACTCCTGACTCACTCATTGAAGCCCTTTTTATAGGAATATCACTGTTTTCTAGACGTCTCTGGTTTCCGTGAATCACCGCGAAAGTTCCAGAGGACAAGGGAAGGGGAAAGAGGCGGCCAGCGACAAGTGACATTTCCCTAATCACCCCTCAGTTAGTGACAGAGACTAATGGGAGGGTGTGGCTTGGCTGCCTCTGGTCCCTTCTCAGCTGTCGTTGGTCAGGCTTTCCGTGAATTGGGTGACAATACAGACTGACATGGTATACTATAGTAAACAAACAAAGTTATGCAGAGAACGAGTTTGTCAACAAAAATTGAATAGCTTTAACAATGGTGGAGGGGAATCATAATCAGGAAAATGTTATCTGTAAAAGGACAAAATAATTTAAGAAATATAGGGGATTACTTGTGAGAGGTCAAACAGAAATGGTTAAGAATTATTACAATAATAAACAAGTAAGAATAGCGAAATGGGAACAAGGATATAACAGAGCAGAGGATCATCAATACGCGAAAAACCAGGGCTTGTATGTATTGAAACTAAAATTGAAGGTAAGCAGCTAGGGACGTTAATATATTGGACGGAAATAAGAAAGAATGCGTCTTATCTATTAGGAATGTTTTTAATGATAATGAAGACAGACGAGAAATGGATATTCATTCATACCATTACATTTAGGTCTCTAAGTCTGTCTACAGTGATTAAAGATTTAATATAAGCATCTTTTTGCTCTGTATAATACTTAATGACGAGTTCATAAAAAAGTTGAAAAGGAAAATGAAGACAAATGTTTAATAGCACGAGAGCAAGTTTGGAGGTTACTGGGGAATTAATTTCACAGAGACTCAGAAATGGAAAATACATTGCCTATTTGTACACTTTAATGAGGTTCCCGAGATGTGCTTTACATATACCTGTACAATGACTTAAAATTGTAAGTAACATCAGCTTCCCCCGGTCTTTCCGTGTTACAGAAAACCATTAATCTCTACTCTCTGTGATTTGGTTTCTCTTCCATAATTGAAGATCTTTGAAACAGCTGACTAACCTTTAGGTGAACATTTGATGACTTAGTTATTTCTTGGGTAAAAGTGCAGATTGAGTGCGCACAGTTATGCTGGTACGGAATGACGTCACGAAAACAACTTGTTGCCAACTGCACCGCTTCGATATCCACGAACACATTTTTTTTGCCAACACATTTTCTTTTTCTTATTATAAACTAGCGATAGTAATGGGTATAGAGCGTAGTAAGCTTTGTTTATTCTTATAATTATATTATATTAATATAATAATTATTAAAAAACTCTGGCAATAATCCACTGATCTTTACGTCAGTTTATTTGGGTATTACAGTATCGCTGGTTTACTTACATAATGTCTATTCCAAAACTTTGTGCTAAATTCGTTTAACTTGTTAAATAATTATGATAATTGTAGTGAGAATATTAGAATATATAACAATGATAATAACACCGGCAATGAACCACTGATATTTACGTCAGTTTATTTGGGTATTACAGTTTCGCTGGTTTACTTACATAATGTTGACTATTCCAAAACTTTGCGCTTAATTCGTTTAACTTGTTAAATAATTATGATAATAATAATGATAATCATAATAATAAACTCTGGCAATGTTGTACTGATTTTTACGTCGCGTATTACAGTATCGCTGGTTTTCTTGCGTAATTATGGTATTTTACGCGGTAGCCTGCTCTGGAGGTTGGCAACGCCCGAGGTATGACGTCAGAGCCACGAAATCCGTTCGCGCTCATTCTGCACTTTTACCCTGTTTTGTTCTCACGTAATTGTTTCTGTTATGGTTATCCCATTTAAGTAACTGTGGTCGTCGTTTTGTGTTAAGAGATATTTCCTGATTTCTGTAAGTAAAGTTTTGTCTTTACTCTGCTATAGTCATATATTACTAAGCGATCAGTTTTGTGGGACACAATGCATAATTCTCGTGTCGAAATATTTTTTTTCTTCAGTGGAATCAGGCACAACTACAGACAACTTGTATTTCTAATGAAGCTTAATGCGGTTCAACACCTAATTCAGATATAATGTAAACTTAACTATAATACGGACGGACACGAATGTAATAAAAATATCTGAGGTAGAAGTTTAGAAAATGTGAGCATTTGCGAGGGCTAGTTCCCGAACCCCGTTCTTTTTAAAACGGTTTCTTCTTTAACATAATCATAGTGGAATGTCATTTAGCTGTAACTAATGCACTAGCTTAGAAGAAATGTTCAACCCAATGTGCTCCGCAAATACAAGGTTAGAATGTGAATATGATGGCCCGGAGGTCACGGCTCGAACGTTGCCAGCTTCCACAGCATGTTATCGGGGAAAATACCAACATTACGTAATCATACTAGTTACAGTATAATATGCAAGTTAACTGATGTAAAGAAACTGTAGCATTGTCAGTGGATCATTGCTATCATTGTTTATCATCATCGCCGCCTGGGTAGCGTGGTGGTAGAGTGTCTGCCTCACGTTCAAGAGGTCCTGTATTCGAATCTCGGTCAGGGTGACTTACCTGAATAAGGTTTCTCCCGGGGTTTACCCTTATCCTGAAAGACGAATGTCGGGTAACTCTAAGCTCTATCTCATTTCACCCATTCCATTCATCGCCCGATATGACTTAACGTTGGAGGACACAAATAACAAAAAAATCATCATAATTTTATTTTAAGTTACTGAAAAAGTTACGTTACTGAAGGTAAAATATGGCTTAGTGAGTATACAAAGTGTATAGTGAGTATGCATTTCTGAACATCACTTGACACAGCAGGAATTTAATCTAATTTCATGGCAAGGATACACTTTAGGAGCAGAATATAGTAGAAAAAAATTACTTAAGGTGAAGTTTGTATATATGTTAGAAATGATCTGATCTTTAAAGCTTTAGAACTATCCAGATTTTGTTATGAGAAAGACCTCAAACTCTGTGCAGTTCAGTTAATTGGAAGTCATTTGAACTTAGTCATAGTAGCCATTTATCTATCTCCCTTAGGAAATATTCAAATTTTTAGAAAGAAATTAGAATATGCTCTGAACTTTCTATTTAAAACAACTAGAGAAATAATCATTTGTGGTGACATAAATGTGGATTACCTGAAATCAAGTCTTCAAAGGAAACAGCTTAGCTCTTTATTTACCACATACCACATGACATACAGTTAACTTCCCAACAAGAATCCAAAATAATTCATCCACTGCTATTGATAATATATTTGTAAATTCAGATATAAATAAATTTTGCTCTGTCTCATCAAAAACTACTGGACTATCAGATCATGATACACAAATTCTACGGATTGATAAGATAAATTTAAAACTCAAACCTAAATACACATATACGAGATATAGGGAAGTAAATGAAAATATCTGAACGATATGTGTGTTTGGAGGAATTTAGTAACAGTGTCGTCAAAATTAATCTCAGAAACTATTTGTAGTTGGTTTATTAATACTCGTCACTTACTTGTTGACTAGTTTCAAAGGCATTCACCTCCATTTTCAATCTCTTTCCAACTGGCATCTGTTGTCTGCTCTCTCTCTCTCTCTCTCTCTGCTGGTGGAACTATGAACTTCTTTGTCAAATTATCTACTGGTGGGATTTCAATGTTCATTACGCGATCCTTATTTTTCCATATGAATATGTTCTCCCATGTTGTCAATTTTTTTGGTTTATCACTCCTTTTAATAATTTTGGATTTGGATCAATGTCATGGTTTTCATTCCAAAAGTGAAATGCTACTGCTGACTTATCTTCTTGTTTCAATCTGATGTTTCTAAAGTGCTCTTTGACTCTGGGTTTTAGATTTTGTTTGCGCCATTATAGTCATTTGTTCCGGCGGGCGCATGAATATTTCACTTGGTGCCGGTTATGCGGCCACCTGATCATGTGACTCGCCAGCGCGCAAGAAAAGAGGCTTCTTCTTCCTTTATAGTTACAGACATGTTGAGACATGTGATGTGCTTCGTTGTGTGGCTGCGTGCAGCTGTTGTTGCAATGAAAGAACCGTTTTAGTTTATCTCAAATATTAAATGTATTGTTGTCTTCTTCACGATTATTCACATAAGAAATGTAGCGTGTGCAATAAATTTATCTAGTGATATGAATACAGCTCTATCGAGTACAGTCCACAAAATCAGTTCCCTTGGTTACAGCTAAAATCAAGGTGGTCCTCCGCATTAAATTAAGCACAACACGAACAGTGGTCCTTCATGGGCGGATATTTATTGTGCAACACAACAGTTTCTTCTGCATGGATGTACATCAGTGGGCCCCAGGATGCCAGGCATCGGGACCTACGCAGCAGATGATCAGCATTTCATTCGCAACGATGCAGAAGCCTGCATCGCAACACATTTCAGGTCAGAACATTCCTTTTCTTTCTTTCTTTCTCTCCTTTAAGCAAGTCTCAACCATTCAATATGGAGCAGGATTTGAAAGCTCTTGTCAAAAGAAGGGGTATAATCAAAAGAGAATTCACCCTTGTTCGAAAATGTCTTGATAAATTACCAGAACAGGTCAACATTTTCATATTGAGAGCTAATTTCGATAACTTAAGTGAAATTTGGGACAAATATGAAGCTATTCAGACCCAAATTGAATCTCTTGTGGAAGCGGAAACTGAATTAGATATGCATGCAGAACACAAGGAGGAAACAAGAAACAGTTACATCGAAATGAAGGCTAGGTTAGCTGAATTAATACAGGATCATGAACAGCAAGAAAATGGCTCTGGAGGCCGCCGATATGACCATAGCAGTTAAAGGCGGGGTATAAATGGAACAAAGAATGGTTCTGGACATTGGCAGCACACAGTGCAGTTGCAATCGTCACAAGCAGCTAAAGCTATCAAACTGCCTGTGATACAGTTACCTAAATTTGAGGGTGATGTCACTCATTTCAAACATTTCTGACACATTTACAAGCTTAGTGGTAAACAACCAAGCTTTGGATGCTATTCAGAAATATCACTACTTACTTTCCTCTCTCAAGGGACAAGCTCATTCACTAATACAGAACATACCTGTCACTAGTGAAAATTTTGATGTAGTATGGGAGCTCATATGCTCACGCTATAACAATACAAGATTAATAGCTACAGCTCATATAAAAAATTTATTAGCACTACCAGTAAGGCATAAGGAAACAGTAAATGAACTACATACCTTGCTCAACCATTTTCAAAATAACTTGAATGCCATTGAAGCATTAAAACTTGAAGTACCTTTGCATGAAATCATTTTAATGCAACATCTCCTACAACATTTGTGTGACACCACACGCAGAGAATGGGAGAGTAAAATAGATTCTCAAAACTTCCCTTCTTTGAAGGATCTTATGCAATTTTTAGAAGCAAGAGCACACTCTTTTGAATTGCTTGCTAACACTGCATGTAACAAGACGGTAGTTAAGCCTAAGACTGATTTACACTCTGCTAAGCCCAACAGCAGAGACAGTAAACACTCTTACTTATCCACGAGTGATCGTGTATGTCCATTTTGTCAGTGCAATCATATGCTAAATAATTGTGTTAACTTCAAAAACCTTAATGTGCATAAGCGTTGGACTTTCATTAAATCCAAGCGCCTTTGTGGCAATTGCTTTGCTCCTAATCACATATCAAGTAAATGTAATCGTACCTCATACTGCAATTGTGACTTATCCACTCACAGCAAGTTGCTTCATGACAGTAACAGAGAAAATGCTTCACGTGCAACTTCATCTAGTCCTGTAAATGATTCTACTAGAACGATTGACGCGCCATCTAGCTACTGTTCTTTTAAATCAAAATCCACACCGCAGGTTTTGCTTGCCACCGCACTAGTGCAAGTGGAAGACAGATATGGCAATCTCATACAATGTAGAGCACTCCTCGACTCTGCCAGTCAATCCAACTTCATAACTGCAGATCTAGCGAAGCGCTTACAGCTTAACAAGGTGACAGCTGATACACCTATCAATGGTATAAATGGCACCATTTCTACGGCCACTCACCATGTTCAGGTCAATCTGAAATCTATGGTACATGATTTTAAGACTACGGCCACGGCCGATTTATCAATTTGTTTATATCTAATATTATGAAAATGTCCTTTCTTTCTGCTTTCCAAACTACATTTCGTCTTTCCAATATAAACCTGATCACAATCTAAGCAATTAAATTGATACATACCAGATTTTTTATTATTAGGAATTTTATCTTTTTTAGAAATTTATAATAAATTTTTAATACTATATACATTTTGAGGAACTAAAGCTATACCAACTTCTTTAAAAAAAATTTGAAAATGTTTACTAACCCAAAGATGGTAAGTAAATTTTTAAAATTTATAATCATCTTTTATTTTTTTAAGAGTAGAAATATCATTAATACTTTTTTATATTTAAATTTTTCAATTTTCTTTTGTATAAAATCTTTATTAAAACCATTAATTAAAGCAGTATTAATAATATGTTTATATTCTTTATTAAATTCTTCTTTATTCAGGGGTATATTTATTAATCTATAAATCAAACTATTAAAAACAGCAAATTTATGTGTAAAAGGGTTAAAACTTTTATTTTTTATGTAGTTATCAATATGAGTAGATTTACCAAAATCTAATTTGTTATTATTTGTTATTATTTTCAAATCTAGAAAGGGAAGAAATCCATTAATTTCAGTTTCTAATGTGAATTTTATAGCTTTATCTTGTAAATTTAGTAATTTTAAAGCATCATTAATTTGTTTTTCAGGAACAATAGCAAAAATGTCATCAACATATCTATACCATGTTTTAAAAATTAAAGGAAAAGCTTTAGTGACTTAAATTTCAGAAAAACTCATAAAAAGATCAGCAAGAAAAGCTGAAAGAAGATTATCCATTGCTAAGCCAGAAGTTTGTTGAAAAAATTCAACATTAAAAGTGAAAAAATTTTGATCCAAACAAAAATCAGTAAGTTCAACAAAATAAACTTTAAGTCTTCATGTAAATTTAACTAATTCAACCACTTTTTTAAATAAATTAAAAGTTAGTTTCTAGGAATTCTAGGAAATAAGAAAGTTACATCAAAAGAAATAAGTGTATCAGCTTTAGATAATACAACACTATCAATCTCTTTTATTAGTTCAAAAGAGTTTTTAATACTTAAACTTTCAAATTTATCAAAATTACTAAATTTTTTGTGTAACCATTTTGCTAAATTGTAAGTTGGTGAGTTTATACAATTAACAATAGGGCTTATTTTATTACCGGGCTTCTGAATTTTAGGAAAGGCATAAATTCTAGGTAAAACAGGATTACTAAACTTTAGAAAATGTTTTTCTTTGTCTGATATAACTTTCACTTCATTAAGTATTTTATTAAAATTTGTAATACAAGATTTTAAAGGGTCTTTATTAATCTTTATAAAATCTTCACCTTGAAGTAAAAGGTTTACTCTATTAATATAATCTAATTTATTTAAAGTTACAATTCTATTACCTTTATCCGCTTTGGTGAAAATTAAATCTTTTTGATTTAGTGATTTAATAATATGTTTATGATTATTTATTTTTGGTTTGTATTTATTTAAATTTTGCAATATTTTGCTACATTTTAATTTAATCAAAGATTTATTATTTTCATATAAATCTTCACTAGCAATTTCTATATCTGTAATATAATCATCTATATTGTTTGAAAACTCTACACACGTTTTTAAACCTTGATTTAAAAAATTTAACTCTTTTTCATTAAGGTTAGAATTTGATAAATTAACAACATTATCTTTATTATTTTTAATAACTGGGTTTAATTTATTTTGTTTTAAATGCATATTATATAATTTCTTTTTGAATTTAGTAGTTTTATTTTTCATATTTATATTAAGAATCTGAAATAATATGGATTCTAAATTAAGCCATATTGTATAACCTTAAAATCTTTGTTAATTTAAGATGTAAATCATATAATTTAAGTTTAATATTACTTAAACTTTTAAAAAATAAACTTCTTTCAACTTGAATTACTTTTTTCTCCGCTGCTTGTTGATGAATACTATTATTATCAAATGTAATAGTTTTTTAAAACAAATATAGGAACTATTAAATTTTAGATGAGTCGCATTTCTTACACATCTGCTTCACTTTCGTACCTATTTTGAGGACATGTTTCGCAAATCTTCGTTTGCATCTACGGCTCTTGTGCGACTGACGCTAGATCCAGCGGTGTGGGTAATTCTGGGGTTGTTGCTGCCATCTGTTGATTTAGTGATGAACTGAAATGTGGGATTCTCTTCTAGCGGGATTTCAAAGTTCATTAGTTGGTTTTTATGTTTTTCTATGTATATCCTCTCCCATATGACGAGTTCACTATGTTTTTGTACATATTTTAGTAATTCTGTGCTATCTTCAATTTCATGATTTTCAGACCAGAAATGAGCTGCTATTGCGGACTTATCAATATTTTTGTATCTTAAGTGCCTGAAGTGTTCTTTCTTTCTAGTGCCTATGTTCCTTTTTGTCCTTCCTATGTACATTTTTTCACAGTCTTTACACTTAATTTTGTAAATGCCTGACTTTTCCTCTGGTTTTATCTTATCAGTATTATTACTGTGAAGTAGGTTTTTAATGTTGTAATTGTTTTTTGGTGCCAATGTTATATTGTATTTCTTGAATATTTTTTGGAACTTTTTTGTGGCCCAGGGGTGGTAAGTTATCAATGGAACACCACAGTGAAGCGAAAAATTATTAAATTTTAGATGAGTCGCATTTCTTACACATCTGCTTCACTTTCGTACCTATTTTGAGGACATGTTTCGCAAATCTTCGTTTGCATCTACGGCTCTTGTGCGACTGACGCTAGATCCAGCGGTGTGGGTAATTCTGGGGTTGTTGCTGCCATCTGTTGATTTAGTGATGAACTGAAATGTGGGATTCTCTTCTAGCGGGATTTCAAAGTTCATTAGTTGGTTTTTATGTTTTTCTATGTATATCCTCTCCCTATGACGAGTTCACTATGTTTTTGTACATATTTTAGTAATTCTGTGCTATCTTCAATTTCATGATTTTCAGACCAGAAATGAGCTGCTATTGCGGACTTATCAATAATTTTTTTTTTTTTTTTTTTTTTTTTTTTTGTCTTATCAGTATTATTACTGTGAAGTAGGTTTTTAATGTTGTAATTCTTTTTTGGTGCCACCCCTGGGCCACAAAAAAGTTCCAAAAAATATTCAAGAAATACAATATAACATTGGCACCAAAAAACAATTACAACATTAAAAACCTACTTCACAGTAATAATACTGATAAGATAAAACCAGAGGAAAAGTCAGGCATTTACAAAATTAAGTGTAAAGACTGTGAAAAAATGTACATAGGAAGGACAAAAAGGAACATAGGCACTAGAAAGAAAGAACACTTCAGGCACTTAAGATACAAAAATATTGATAAGTCCGCAATAGCAGCTCATTTCTGGTCTGAAAATCATGAAATTGAAGATAGCACAGAATTACTAAAATATGTACAAAAACATAGTGAACTCGTCATATGGGAGAGGATATACATAGAAAAACATAAAAACCAACTAATGAACTTTGAAATCCCGCTAGAAGAGAATCCCACATTTCAGTTCATCACTAAATCAACAGATGGCAGCAACAACCCCAGAATTACCCACACCGCTGGATCTAGCGTCAGTCGCACAAGAGCCGTAGATGCAAACGAAGATTTGCGAAACATGTCCTCAAAATAGGTACGAAAGTGAAGCAGATGTGTAAGAAATGCGACTCATCTAAAATTTAATAATTTTTCGCTAAACTGTGGTGTTCCAATACAGTTGAATCTCGAAATATAGGAACTACTTTATGTTTTAAACAAAGATTTAGAAAACGAATGTCTGCAAGATTAGATCTTTTGAAGTTTTAAATTTTTAAAATTAAAAAAATTTAAAAAAAATTAAATTAAAATGTTTAAAGAAGTTGGTATAACTAATATAATGGATTAATAAAGATTTTATACAAAAGAAAATTGAAAAATTTAGATATCAAAAAAGTATTAATGATATTTCTACTTTTAGAAAAACAAAAGATGATTATAAATTTAAAAAATTTACTTACCGTCCTTGGGTTAATAAACATTTTCAAATTTTTTTTAAAGAAGTTGGTATAACTTTAGTTCCTCAAAATAAATATAGTATTAAAAATTTATTACAAATTTCTAAAAAAGATAAACTTCCTAATAAAAAATCTGGTATCTATCAATTTAATTGCTTAGATTGTGATCAGGTTTATATTGGAAAGACAAAACGTAGTTTGGAAACCAGAAAGAAAGAACATTTTCGTAATAGTAGATATAAACAAATTGATAAATCGGCCGTGGCGGATCATTTTTGGTCATTTAACCATGAAATAAATCCCGAAGTTAAATTATTAAAACAATTAAGTGTTCCCATAGATTTAATGGTTTGGGAAAAAATATTTATTCTAAAAAATAAAAATTGCGTAGTGAATTTTGACATACCGGCAATTGATTCTGTTTTTAGATTTGTTTTATCTTCAGATGTTGGTAATACGTAAATACATAGTATCCCTGACAATAAAGTGTGTTTGGCAACGAAATGTGTTTCACTGAAGATGTGGGCAAATGCTTACGAAATTAATTTCAAATTGAAGATAGAAGTTTTGTCATCAACTTCTTAAGATAAGTGGAAAATAATCACTAAATACTTTATTAGTATTATGCCATTTCTTTATATTTACGTTTTCTGCTTGGAGCTTTAAAAGATATCTTTTTTATTTAATATAATTTTGAGTTGAACTAATACTCAATACTCCATTTATTGCTAGTATTTACATAGAACGCGTTTCGTTAGGATCTTCCTAACATCATCAGCTGTTGTTGACTCAGCTGATGACTAAATACTAGCAATAAATGGAGCATTGAGTATTAGTTCAACTCAAAATTATATTAATTTTGTGCTTCATTGTATCATAGGCCTTACACATTGGAATATATTTTTTACGTTTGCAGCGAAACTGTCTACATCACTGTAACTTTTGCGAATTTCCTTGGCTATTCTATTTACAGAAGTCCTGAAAAAATCGGACTGAAACGGTGAAGTTACACTTGGCCCTCATTGTTCCTCGATCTCTTTTCTTGCTAAATTCCTTGATTGATGTTTTTTAATGTTACATTGATGGCTCAGCCATTTGGGTTTAGTGCCCTTAATTTCTACATACTGTGACTTTGTGGGTTCGTAGAATTAAAAGTCCAATTTGCAGAAATTAAAAATCGTTTTTATTTGCGTAGGAATTCACTGTTCACTTTTCACATAACAACATTACATCACCAATACCACAGAATCTTCCAAGGTTGATGACAATAACAACGTTCTGATCAGCTCTCAATACAATAACACTCGTGTTACACAACTGACTCACCACTAGCCATGGCTTCATTTTATACACCTATTCATGAATTCCAGACTGTTCTGTCAATCACTAGTGTTTCTGGAAAACAAGGCATCTAATGACGTAATCCGAATATTCTTTCACCTTTGAGAAACATGAAACCCTAACTGGGCCGCCAAGTCTTTCACCTCTGTGATAAACTATCCATCTCTTCGAGATTTAACTGTATTGGAACACCACAGTGAAGCGAAATAATTATTAATTTTTAGATGAGTCGTATTTATTACACATCTGCTTCACTTTCGAAAGTGAAGCAGATGTGTAATAAATACGACTCATCTAAAAATTAATAAATATTCATCTCTTGTTTATCGGCACTTTGTGAATGCTAGCTGCCTATCAGTTCCTTTGTGTGCGCAAGCTGCCTTATCGCGATCGGGTTTGCGATAATACCATACCTTGCATTGGATATTTTCTCCCTTTTGTGTGAAAATATCACCTCTTGCTAACTCCTCTTTGTCCATCATGCGTTTACGTGCCTCTGACATTTATGTTATTCACTCTCAGCGAACAAATCACTGTCTCCAAACACTGCCACTCTGCCACTAACGGCAGGGCGTGCAGTGTTTGTATGGCCCTGAACATTTTGACGCATGATGTAGCAGGTTGCATTATGTCGTGTATTCTCCCGCGGGGTCCTAAAAGTCCTAACTCTGGTGATGAACCTATTTTGCCACAAACACTAGGCGTCTGAGCAAATTTACATCGTCTTTCACACCCTTTATAGAATGGGACACTGAGAACCGATGCAGTTTAATGGCCTACATAAACAAACACTCAAGTCAATTTATGTTTTAAACGTCCTTGTACCATAAGTGTTAAACAATCACGGACATATAACTCTAAAAGTTGAATGACTTGGACATAGGCTACAGATCTATGACTTTCTTTGCTAATAATCTATAATTAAGTTAACATGATCATCACCAAAACAGCAGCCTCTGTAGCATAGGTGGCAGTGTGTCTGTCTCACATTCAAGAGAATCCAAGTTCAAATCTCGGTCAGGATGAGTTATCTGGATAAGGTTTTTCCATGGTTTTCCCTTATCCTAAAAAATGAAAGTTGTGTAACTCTAAGCTCAACGGCCCCTGAGCTCATTTGAGTTCTAATATCTATAATTTAAAAGCATCTGCAACATTACAAGTCACATTTCAGGTATGAAATCTCAAGTTTTTGAGAATATATTGAAGTTTTCAGGATTCTTTAATTTTTGTATGTCAAATATCGTACTGTGATAGCTCAGCTGTGAAGTTTTGGCAAAGGGAAGATAAAAGTCTCATTCCATGATATAGCATGAAATTTTGATTCAACCTACCAGTTTTGCATGGAAACAATTGCATGAAGCAATTTCTAATTATTAAAAATACGACTTTAACTGTTAGGATACTCCATTATAAAGTAAAGCAAATAGTTTACTATTTCACTGTGACATTCTTGCTGATTCCATTCTATAATATTATTTAATGTTATTTTTGGCAGAGAATCATCTTTATGGACTTAAATTAAATTAAAAATAGAGTATTATAACATGCAAGTGTGTTACTTAGGGACTTCTATTTTTATTTAATGTTTTACCAAATTCCACAGAATTATCATTGACTTTGCATTAAAATAAGGTTTACAAAAGCATAGTTAACCAAGTAACTTAACATATTTCTGCAAATTGCCATTATTTGTCTGTACTTGTTTATGCTGTCTGTAACAATTATTGAAATGTAAGGTAGTTTCAATTATATGAGCAAACTCATGGAAATATCTCATGCTACTAATAATTGTTTCTTTGTCCACAGTAATGCTACTGAAGTTTAATAACTGAACTGTTCAAAAGCAAGAACTGTATTAAAATGGATATCAAAAAGGAAATCAAAGAAGAGTATAGTATCCTTGACTTTTGCTCACAGAATGAGGAAGACTGTTGTTCCAAAAACTCTTTAAAGAGAGTTAAGAGTGAAAGTGTGACAAGGGACAGTGACTGTGATACAGATATAAAACTAGAAATTGAAAAAGCTGAACTTTCCAACTCTTGTTTACAGAATGAACTTTTTTCAGAACACCATGTTATGACATGTAATGAAAGCATCCAAAACTGTGAAATTGTCTCATTAGAAACAACGTTGACTAGAACTCAGGATATTTGTGAAGATAGTAAGGTAAATACTGCAGAAAAAGGGCATCAAAATTAATTTTCTCTTTAATAGTTTCCAATGTGCAATACTAAAATATAATTTGTGAGTAAAATAGAATTAGTAATCATTTTGTAATAATTCACAAAACAATTATTCTATTTTAGTTAATTGATGGAAATTAATCATTTCTCCACACTAGCCATATATAGGCTAAGGTTTTTGCTATGATAGCTCAAAGGTTAAGAGTGACTAGACGGAAAGCAGGAGATCCGTGGTTCAATCCCGGCCATGGCATTGAATTTTTCATGTTGACTCTATCTATCAAAAACCTTAGTCTATATACAGCTAGTATAGAGAAATTATTAATTTCCATCAATCAACTAAAATAATAAGAGTTAAATGATGAAGCCTGGGACTTAAGTACTTATGATAGTAAGTCGCCACAAACGGTGCATCTCGGATGCGAGAGCCCCTAGTGGTCTACCGGGAAAGTATATGAGTCAACTGGAGAATTTAATGTCAGGATGGCACGTTGTCCATGGTAGCTCAAAGGTTAAGAGCAACTGGATGGAAACCAGGAGATCCGTGGTTCAAATCCTGGCCATGGCATTGAATTTTTCATGTTGACTATTCTATATCTATTAAATAGATGAGTCGTATTTATTACACATTGGCTTCACTTACGTACCTATATTGAGGATATGTTTTGCGAACCATTGTTCGCATCATCGGCTCTAATGCGACTAAAGCTTGATCCAGTGGTGTGGGTAGTTCTGGAGTTGTTGCTGCCATCTGTTGATTTTGTGATGAATTTAAATGTGGGGTTCTCTTCCGGTGGGATTTCAAAGTTCATTAGTTGGTTTTTATGTTTTTCTATGTATATTCTCTCCCATATGACGAGTTCACTATGCTTTTGTACGTATTTTAGTAATTTGGTGCTATCTTCAATTTCATGATTTTCAAACCAGAAATGAGCTGCTGTTGCGGACTTATCTATATTTTTGTATCTTAAGTGCCTAAAATGTTCTTTCTTTCTAGTACCTATGTTTCTTTTTGTCCCCCCTATGTAAATTTTTTCACAGTCTATACACTTAATCTTGTAAATGCCTGACTTTTCTTCTGGGTTTATTTTATCAGTTTTATTACTGTTAAGTAGGTTTTTAATGTTGTAATTGTTTTCTGGTGCCAATGTTATATTGTATTTCTTGAATACTTTTTGGAACTTGTTTGTGGCCCAGGGGTGTTAACTAAATTTAGCATATCTAATTTGTTGTTTTATTGGTGTAAGAGCTGTTTGTTATCTCTTTTGAAGTTTTAATGATTTTAGTTTATTATCTACAAGGCTTTATCCATATCCATCTTTAATTGCAGTTTTTAAGATATGATGGTATTCTTTTTGACATTCTTGCTGGCTGAGGGGTAGATTTACTAATCTGTGTGTGAGACTGTTGATGGTGGCATGTTTGTGTGGAATTGGGTTGAAACTATTTGCTTTGATGTAATTATCTGTGTGTGTTGCTTTTCTATTAATACCAAATTATAATTTTTCATTGTTTTTTGTTATTTTAAAAGTTCTCTTCAGTAGACCCCTTTCTCATCCAAAAGGGTTTGGATAGAATTGCTGGTCCTGTCAAGATGTGCACAAGATTGCGCAATGGCACGCTCCTGGTGGAAGCGCTTTCCGTGTCCCAGGCCGCTGCTATCTTAAAGGCTAACATGTTGGGCAGTTATCCCGTGACTGTTACCGTTCATAAGACCCTGAACTCCTCACAGGGAGGGGTCACCAGCCGTGCTTTGGACGGAATCTCCAACGAAAACATTCTGGAGAAACTTAAAGAACAATGTGTTACCGCTGTCTACCGAGTTCAGTGCAGAGAGCGAGGGGAATTGGTGCCTACCCGTACCCTGTTCCTGACCTTCGATCGGGTTAATCTCCTGCAGAGGATAAGGGCAGGGTATGAGAGTATTGAAGTTAGACCGTATATACCAAACCCTTTACGGTGTTATAAGTGTCAGTGGTTTGGTCACACGAGCGAACTCTGTAACGGTATGCCAACATGTGTGAACTGTGGCTTATCAGTGCACGATGGAGCATGCTCCGCACCTCTAAAATGTGTCAATTGTGCAGGGGAACACCCCTCTAGTTCCAGAGATTGTCCACGCTTTGCTGAAGAAAAGGCCATTCAGGAGATCCGAGTTTAGGAGAAGGTATCTTTCTCTGATGCCTGGAAACTCCTTCGCACTCGCCAGCCCTCTGCCTTTTGGTCCGGTATGTACAGCTCTGTCATATCTAAACCAGTACCACGAAGGGAAATCGCAACCAAGACCAGCGATTCCAGTGCACCTACGATCTCTGACAAACTCATTGTGCCAACACAAGTACGGAAGCCAGCAAAACCAACACCAACGACGGCATCTCCATTGCCCAAAAGGAAGATGGAATCCAACACTTCGTCACTACCATCTGCAACACCATCCACTTCAACCGGCAAGCCTGGCAAGCCCATCATATACAATGCACTGCCCAAAACCTTCAAGCCCACATACCAGAGATCTGATTTTCTCAAGGACACTAGCCATACCACCAGGCAGAAGACAAGTCCTTGGGCATCCCGAAGTTCCTCCTCTGAGGTTTCTTCTGGCGAGGACTCTGATCGACGACTGTCATCCTCGTCGATCTCGGTGTCCATCCGGTTTGGGGTGCTTGAACCGAAGTTTTCAATTGGGAAAGGGGCCTCATCCATAGAAGAAATGGAGCAGGAAGATCTGGACCATACTGTGAGGATGTCTGTTAGAAAATGAAAGGAAAAACCTGCTGAAAGTGCTAGCCCTGCCCCAAAGAAAAGGAACAAATTGATTTGTTCACCACTGGGCAGGTAGCTCTTGTCATGGCAAGTTTTTATTGAAAGTAGTATTTTTTTATGCCTTTTGGTATTTTATGGGAAATTATGGCTTTTTATTTTTTTTTTTTTTTTTTTTTTTTACCCATTTGGGCTTATTTATTTTATAGACATTTTGTTTTGATATGTTTTCTAAATTTTGACTAATTTATATCTGGCTATTGCCATGAATTAGCTTCTGTAAGAGCGCTGATGACCAAGCAGTTGAGCGCCCTTATATCCAAATCATCATCACAGTGTATCTCGAATGCAAGAGCCCCTAGTGGTCTACCTGGGAAATATACGAGTCAAATGGAAGATTTAATGTCATGACGGCAAGTTGGCCATGGTAGTTCAATGCGTAAGAGCAACTGGATGCACACCAGGAGATCCGTGGTTCAAATCCCAGCCATGGCATTAAATTTTCCATGTTGACTCTATGGATTATATTATAGATAGGATTGAATACCCACCATGAACCCAGTAGGCATGTAATCTTACAACAAATACTGTTTGGAATGAGATTTACATAAAGTAATATCTTTCCTGTATGTTACATTAAGAGTATTTTCATGTTTATGCCCCTCTTTGTCAAGATAAGTCTAAAGAAGCAAATCATGTTATTTATAAGTGAATTGTTCTGTTACAGGATGGAGTAGATCAAGACTGTTATTCCATAAAGCGACCAAGGTAAGTCTTTTTGATAATTCCATGTCCACCAATTATTTATTTTTATTTTTCTCCATATTGTGTACTTTGCCTATGCCCATTCAAAAATACCTGAATCCATGTTATCACTCTGTTGTCTGCATATTACAAAGTTTCTCTATAGCTTGTGCGTGAGGTACAAGATCAGATGCTTTAGAAAAATCATTAACTATTGCATGTAGCTTACCACCCATGTCAAGTGTGTTGCCTACGTCTTGAGAAATAGTTACTAGGAAAGTCTATTCTAAGAACTATGTCCTTCAAACAGCAGTCGTGTTGTATTCCATTCTCGCCTTAAATGTTGCGCTATTAGATGTGCAACTTATTTGCTTTATAAATATGCACTACTATGCCCTGCAGTATGTTACCATTATTTATTGTTATAGCGAATAGTCTGAGCAGATAACTTATGATTGCCTCCCCACCAATTTACGGCACATCGCCAGAAATGCCATCCGGCTCAACTGATTTGTGTTTACCGAATTTAGCTAATCTGCTCAAATATTACCTGGTTTTATTTTAAGAGGGTCTCTTCAGTTGTTTTAATATTGGCAGCAGTCTTCAGTTTAAAAATTGAGGCAAAGTGTTGATTAAATGCTTCTGCTTTTAATAATGAATTGGTCAATGATATATTTCCATTTTTGATTTCTGTATTTATTTCTTTACTTCCTCTCTGCCTCCTCACAAATTTAAAAAATTGCTGCCAATTATATCTATTGACCGAACAAATATTTTAAGGAAAGGGTCTTCCACGGTATTTTTTCTAACAGAAGTTCGTCAGAATTTAGAATTTACTTGCCTGACAACTGCTAACCTTATGTGAGTGACATGCCCTTCCACCTTGAGTCTTTAGGCATTTTATCAATTTATTATAGTATTCTGTGTAAGGGTTTATAGTTAGCATTTTAGGGGGTATATATTTGATTGTCCCCTCCATAATAATTATAGATTACAGATATATTACACGTGATTATGCCAGATGGAGAGAGTCAGTATATATGTATAGCTCTGCAATAAAGGGGCACATTTATGTTTTCATGAATAATTCTTTTTATATTATTATCTTTAAGGAACTGCAGTTATACCATGGGGTATCTTGCTCAGAGGCGCACAGTAACTTAGGAAGGACCTGTAACCCTCCATGGAAATATGTGTGTGTGCATAGAATGACCAAGATAAAGTTCATTTATCAAAATATACATATTACATATTTATTGACAAACTTAAATGCTTCACAGTTTTACCTGGATATATCTTGCCTAATTGCTGATTGAATACATTACACTGTACATCCTATCTGCTCACAAAACACGTGAAGACCGTTGCCTGACTAGCTCTCTCCCAAGCGCATCCACCACCCAAATGTGACTGAAGGATCTGTCTGACATATCTTTCTGCTCCACACCTTTCTAGAACTAATTTACACTGCTCTGTGCACGGATCTCCTAGTACTATGCTAGAACTTGTAAAACCTTTATGATTTTAATGAACTTAGACTAGTTAAAACCCTTTATGTGGCAGTATTATTTTCAAATTTCAGTTTCTACGAAGTAGATGTTTCCAGTTATAAATCAGATTTATTCTTCGATGAAGATTTCCAAAATGATGTAAGCTTCAATATAAGAAAGAATAGTCCTGAGAGAGAAACTAAATGTCAGGATCAGGAAAGCTATAATAAAGAAGTATCTTCATTTGTTCACTCAGAAATACCTGATGATGGGAAAATTGCCAGCATTCCTCAGCAGAGCAGTACACAGAATATCAATAAGGAGTACCCTAAGTCAGTCAGCAGCCAGCAGTCCACAAGGTCTTATGAATGTGATCCTTCTGACAAACATTGTAATTATTCTTCCCACTCAGAAAGCCACATATGGGTTAGTGGTAGCAAAGAAGCAAATAATTATGATATTACAGGCAAGGGTTTGAATCATTTGTCAGCTCTGCCAGCACATAAGTTGGTTAATGTGGACAAAATACTACGCAGGTGTAACATTTGTAATATATCTTTTCCTTCCTTTTATAAATTGAGAAAACACAAAGTGGTCCATGAGGGTACAAAACCACATAAATGTGATATTTGTAATAAGGTGTTTGCTCAGTCACATAACTTACAAAAACACAAATTGATTCATGACGGCATAAGAATACACAAATGTGACATTTGTAATAAGGGGTTTACTAAATTTAAACTTTGGAACAAACACAAATTGATTCATGACAGCATCAAGCCTCACAAATGTGACATTTGTAACAAAGGTTTCACTGTTTTATCAAGTTTGAGAACACATAAATTAATTCATGATGGCATAAAACCACACAAATGTGACATTTGTAACGAGGGTTTCACTGTTTCATCCAGTTTGAAAAGACACAAATTAATTCATGGCGGCATAAAACCACACAAATGTGACATTTGTAACGAGGGTTTCACTGTTTCATTCAGTTTGAAAAGACACAAATTAATTCATGGCGGCATAAAGCCCCACAAATGTGACATTTGTAGTAAGCAGTTTATTGAATACTCAGATTTGAAAACACACAAATTGATTCATGATGGCATAAAGCCACACAAATGTGACATTTGCAAAAAGGAGTTTACAAAATCATCAAAATTGAAAACACACAAATTGTTCCATGACGGCATCAAGCCACACAAATGTGACATTTGTAACAAGGGTTTCACTGTTTCAGCAAGTTTGAAAGCACATAAATTAATTCATGATGGCATAAAACAACACAAATGTGACATTTGTAGCAAGGTTTTCTCTGGGTTATCAAGTTTGAAAACACATAAATTAATTCATGATGGCATAAAGGCACACAAATGTGACATTTGTAACAAGGCTTTCTCTGGTTTATCAAGTTTGGAAACACATAAATTAAATCATGATGGCATAAAGCCATACAAATGTGACATTTGTAATAAGGGGTTTACAAAATCATCATATTTGAAAAAACACAATTTGATTCACGATGGCATAAAGGCTCACAAATGTGACATTTGTAATAAGGGGTTTACAAGACCATCAGATTTGAAAAAACACAAATTGATTCATGAGGACAAGAAAGCGACACAAATGTGATATTGGTACTAAGGGATTTACTGATTCATGAAGTTTTAACACAAACAAATTAGTTCATGATGGCATAAAGCAACACAAATTTGTCATTTATAATAAGGGGTTTACTCATTCAAGTAATTTGAAAAAGCACAAATTGAATCATGAGGGCATTAAATCCCACTAATGTGACATTTATAATTCGGGCTTTCGGTTTCATCTAATTTGAACAAATACAAATTGCTTCATGAATATGTGGCATTTATAACGAGGCTTTCACATATTCATCGGATTTGAAAACACAAATTGATTCGCTAAAAGATGAAGCCACACAAGTCTTAACATTTGTGAGTAAGTTGGATCATCCCAACAGTGAATCAATATAATTACTAAAATGATATATAATATTTGAAACAGACTTCACTTAGCTTATCAAGAAGTAATACATTCCTCGCACTGAGGACTACTTTCAGATATAAGTTTTCTGTATCTCTTAAAGTAGTTTACTTAACTCTGTTAACATGTTTTGGGAACATGTGTTACCATCATCAGAATATACCGACTGAATCATGTTTCTATTGTTGTGGCTGACTATAATGGTGGCTTGTGGCGGTGACATGTACTTCCAGAAGGTACTTGATGGCGGTAAGTCAAAATCAGTTCTTTATGTTCTCTTGTTACTGCTGCTAGGGGACAGATTATTTGTGTATTTATCACCCAGCTCTGAAAGTAAAAAAACTTTTTGACAGAATCGATTAGATTTATTTTAAATTCATCAAGCATTGTCTATTTTCTAGGTTAAATATTTTCTGCCAAACCACTACATCTATCAGTGCATTGAATTAGCTTATCAACTTCTTGATTTGTGGTTAAAAGACCAAACATTTATCTTCCAGAGCTGATTTATCAATCCGTGTATACCTAATATTTTGGAAATGTCCTTTCTTTCCTGTTACCAAATTACCTTTGGTCTTGCCAATGTAAACCCAGTCGGAATCTAAAATGAAATAACTTAGCTGAAGTTGCAGATAATGTATTTGTGAAAGAAGTCGTGAATGTTGTTAGGAATCTATAATTTCTTGTAAACATTAGTGAAATTTGTAACAAAGGATTATATATTATTCTTATATTTTTATTGTCACCACTATTAGCTTCAATTTTGACGTATTACTTATGAAATCAAGTTTCAAGTATCACATAGATTAATAAAGGTATAAACCCACACTATACCTTTACACAGTTCCAAAATTTGAAACCACAATTAGATTAATAAGGAGAAAACACCACAGAAGGGTAATGTTTGTACTTATAGTTGTATTAATTTCAGATTTCATAACTGTTATTTATACACGATGTAACTTTCTGTAGGAGAGTGATGAAGTGAGCAGTATTCCACTCTTCTTCATCAGTCCTCAACAGTCATTTTGTTGTGTGAATCCTATGTATTGTATTGAATGTGTAACTTTTAATAATTTCTATATGAGTGCAGTAAACATTGAGAAGAAGCAAACACTATGATTGAGATTCAGATTTATTCACCAACAAAATTCATACAGAATATGGGTTTATCAAAGAATTTAGGTCAAATATTAAATTTAAAAAAAAGTTTAAGAAATAACAATTTTGCAAGTTTGCACCAAGGTAAAAATACAGATACTCAGCATTTGTTTTAACGACTGAGGGAAATCTCGGAAAAACCTTAGGTATACAATTGAGAGTTCTATATACATTGTAAAAACAGATGACCTGGAGTACAATCTTGGTCTTGGAGTTTGTCGTCAGGCTTCTTCTTGACACAGAGTGCATCTTCCAGATAAACAGGATCCATGAAACAAAAAGTTCAGAGGTAAAACTTATTTACTCATTTCTAATACTAAATAAATAGGTGATTTCGTACAAATGGTAATCAAAATAGGGTTATTCATGAATTCATAAACTGAGTAAAACATATATTTTAAGAGTAAGCTTTTAACTTTATTTTTAATCGCTTTGATCTGCTTAACTTTGATGGTCTCTGGAATTTTATTATACGTTAACACCTTTATGGGAAGCTGAGTTCAAACTTTTTGTTGATCTATGTTGTTGGAGATGGATAGATGTTGCTATTCGTGATTTACATGAATGATATTCATTGTTAAGCTTAAACATGTTATTATTTTCATGTATGAATGAAAATGTTTCTAAGATATAAATACATGGTAGGGGTGAAAATTTTAGATCTGAAAAAAGTGGTTTACTTGGAGTATATTGGTTCACTTGTTTGATTAATCTTATTATTGTTTTTTGTAATTTGAATACCTTACTGCAGTTGGAAGATCCCCAAAAGGGAATTCCATATTTCAATACTGAGTACATATAGCCAAAATACAGTGCTTTTGGGACACCTAAGTTGCATGTTTTAGCAAGCACCCTTATAGGATAACATATATGGCTTAATTTATTGGCTAGAAAGTTAACATGCTCTGTCCAGTTGAGCTGGGTATCAATGATGATCCCCAAAAACTTGGTGCATGGGCTCTCACCTACCAATGAATTAAATATTTAGACTGAAACAGGATTAGGTACTTCCAATTGTTGATTGAATTTAAGAGTTACTGTCTTATATTTATATGAAGCTTATTATTAGTCATCCATTTCTCCAATTCCGTAATGGTATAATTTATTTCTTCTTCTGAGATCTTTCATCATTATTTCTGAAAATAAGGTTTGTAACGTCTGCATGGAGAATACTGTTGATCGGTAATAGGTAAGATGAAAAACCATTTATATAAACTACAAATAGGATAGGTCCCAAAATGGATCCCTGAGGAACGCCAGATTTGATAGCAGCAGGATTTGAATAAGCACGTAATTCAACCATCTGGTACCTATTGTCAAAATAAGAAGCGAACCATTTATTGGCTAGTCCTCTAACACCATAAGCATCTAACTTCTTTAAGTGAACAGTAGATCCCATGGGTGATCAGACACTCGACGACGTCCTTAACGATTCCAACAGGCACCGGATTGCTCTGCCTCACCCACGCATTAACCTAGTGGCCCGTGGTAATCCAGATGTGGCAGTACCTCTGTTCATCTGGTGCCCCATCATTCCTGGGTACACTGTGTTGTCTCGGCTATATGGAAAGACTGGGAGAGGGTTGGTAAATGAATGATCAACTCTATCAAATGCTTTAGTTAAATCCAAAAAAGAACCTGCTACTTGTTCTTATTTTCTACATTGTTTTTTTTATCATTATTATATTCATTTATTGTTGCTATTGGTTCTCTTCTGAGCCAAAGACTCAAGAATTACAATCCGATAGTTATGTATCTACAGGTATTAGCTCACCATATAAGTTGCACCGCGAGGTAGGAGAAGGCTTTGTGCTTTAAAGGGTAACTACATGTTATCTTTAATAAGGTTTCATATTTCACTTTCTGATCCTTATAATCTGCTGTTGTAAACCATATTATGTTATTGGGTTTCATTTTCAGGAGCATGTGAGGATATTAAATCTAATGGTTTTTGTTTCATGCTAGATCTTGTGTTTCACGTTCTGTTTGTGAAATATTTGAAACTTGGTTGACTGGGTTAAACACATTACCGACCATAATGAAATATATACCAGGGACTATACATTCATATCTATCTGCCAGTTGAAAACACGACTATTGTATTTTGTCAACACCTATAATATTACAAAAGTGATATTTGTATTATAATATCAAATTATAGCCCGCAAGAAGTAAAACAAAAGGTAATCAAATTTTTGGGCTGATCACGAAGGATTTTAACCCAAATTACAGTGGCAGAGTGATGAAATAACCTGTTAAATACCATTTAGCCAACGATACCTTGTGAGGGAATGTTCATATACGAGAAAGTAATGGCAGACCTCAGACCCACATCTCGGATATTTACACATTTTTTTACAGCTTTATAGAGTGTTTTGAGCTCGGTTTGGTAGTTTTAATACAAATAAAAGAACTGCATTCTCCATTAAATTTACTGCATAAATTAAAAACTGCTGTAATTTGAGAAAGAAGCGAAAACAATCTTCCTAATACTTAGCATTTTTGATATGGCTGTACAACGAACACGTGTTGACTGAAGCTGCCCACAACAGTAGTTAACGCTTATTGTTCACGTAACAGAGGGGGCAGAGGTAAACAAAACGGTGGACCAAAACTACTAAAGATTTTGTAAAGAGTTGCTGTGCTTACCAAGATCAGCATCTAGGGGAGTAGCTTTAGTAGAACTAGGGAGGACAAGAAGAAATGTAATAGTAATGAAAAGAATAATAGCATTCTGGTATAGGTGTTTCATCAAAGGAGATGTGGAAATTATGAAATTATGCATGAGAGAGCAAAAAATATTAGAGGACTCAAACAGGTTGTGGGCAGAGTTTGGAGGAATTAAGGAACAAAATAGGAATGGAAATATATGGAGATTAGAGGAAAGGAATACAAGGAATGTAGCTAAATTGGTAAAATGCAGAATAGAATATATAGAAAGGCAGGAAGTATGGGGAAGTCTAGAAAATATGAAATCATTACAATTTTACAAATAAATAAAAAGAAATTGGGGACGATAAGCATATTGTGAATTTGTGGGTTCGTGAAATGAAAAGTCCAATTGCACCACTCAAAAATGTTCTTTATTTCCACCGACTTACAGTTAAACTCTTGCCAATTACACAGAATTACGTAATGCGCACAATTACGATTCACCAGTTCGTCCGTTACAATTTCACTTGCACTCGTAATTACGTACAATCCCCCGATGCACTCACACAGTCTTCTCGTCGTACACTAGCACTGCATTCTTACGCCAAGAACTGACTGACTCCTCTTGCCCGACGTGTTGTTTATATAGGGTCATCTAGCCGATCGAGAATGTTCTGGATTAGATGAAATATCCCGTAAGTTCGAGAAATCAAGGGCAGTGGAAAGGGACGGCATGGTAATGTTTCTTCCCCAGCCACCCCACGTTACCGCTATAAGACAAACGAGGGGGGGCGTGTCCGAGCGCCTCCGTCTCCGGCTGCTGCTGTCAGCTGGTTCTATAGGGTGTTCCAACGTTCGGGTGACAATATGTAGATTACTGCAATAGGCAAGAGAGAGAAGGGTTAGCTTGGATAAGAACAGGAATAATATTCCTAAGATAGATAGGTAGCGAAAAGGGAATTTGTGAAATGTGTGGTGGAGAAGAAAGCATAGAACGTTATGTAACAGAATGCAAGGAGGTTGCAATTAGGAGAAGAAATAGTTTGACAGGAAAAATGAGAGAAAATAGAGAAGAGGATACTAGCTGTAAAAATGTTAACAGGAAAGGAGGAAAAGAAGGTAGGAAGTACTGGTGAGCTCTTACAAAAAGTAAAAGAAAGGTGGCCAAGGTATGTAAATTATATAAGAAAGGAAGATGAGGGGGAAGAAAGGGGCTAATTAGGTAACAGGGAGGCACTGAGGTTAGGAACTCCCTGGCTGAGTAGAAGACCAGGGTGTCATGTAAGCCAAGATAGCCGCAAGGTAAAAAACAAATAAATGTAGGCTAAAGTTGTAAAATTTTCTAATATGCACAATAATTTACTGATTAATTTAGTTTTAATGGTAATGATAAAGACGGATGAGAAGTAAATATTCATTCATACCATTTCAATTAGGTGTTTTAGTCTGTCTACAGAGATTAAAGTCTTAATGTAAGCATCTTTATGCTCTGTATAATACTTAATGGTGGCTGGCCGGGGTTCGAATCCCGGCGGTGGGAATGGGGATTTTTCTCCGACCAAGACAATTCCCCATCTTCCCCAGAGTCTGGAAGTATGAATGAGAGTGTGAATGTGTGTGTGGTCTAATGATAAAAAAAAAACCTAACGAATACGAGTTAACACCTTCGGTATTGTGACTTTGTGGGTTCGTGAAATGAAAAGTCCAATTTCACCACTCAAAAATGTTCTTTATTTCCACCGACTTACAGTTAAATACTTGCCAATTACACAAAATTACGTAATGCACACAATTACGATTCACCAGTTCGTCCGTTACCGTTCCGATGCACGTACCAGTTACGTACAGTCTTCCGTTGCACAATCCTTTCGTTCATTAACACGTCACTGACTAACACTGCCTTCTTACACCAAGAACTGTCCTCATTCACACACTAGCCAACCGACTAACTAAACCAACAACTGACTCAACTCACTAACTAACTCTGTCTGTCTGTAACTTTCTTTATATAGGAATATCGCCGGTTTCTCGTGTTTACAGGATTGTTCTAGTAACAGAAAGATCGAGAAATAGGTGTAGAGAAAAACAGGCGACACAGTCATGTTTTTCCCTGACCACAGTCTGTCACCACCACAAGACAAACGAGGAGGAGGTGTGGCTAACCGAACCTCCCCTACCTTCCGCTGCCAGCTGCTTTCACAGGGTGTTTCAGCGCTCCCGTTACACTGCTCCCTTCTCAAAGCTGTTCGCCCCGAACAGCCCCATCGCAGCGTGCGAGGCGGTCCAGGTGTACCACCAGCATCTGCTCGGAGTCTCAGCCAGAAGTAGCGCTGCCGTAGTTTGTGAATCATTCGGTTCGCTCCCAGGTGTCCTCCTGAAGTACCGGCGTGCACTTCCTCCAAGACTTCCGGGACCTTGCTCCGGGGAAGTACCAACTGTTCTCTCTGCGCCTTCCCATCGGGTGACTCCCATACCCGGAACAGCACGCCCACTCTGGTCTTCAACGAGTCCCATTTTGCCCAGTGCGACTTGTAGGTGGCGCTCCTCGGTGCGATGTCCTCCCAGGTTGGTCTCGTCCCTGCGTCCACTTCCCTCGAGAGTGGCCCCAAGTCTGCGTCCGCCAGCTGCTCCCTCCTCAGGCCTGCGCTATCCCAGCCTTCAGCAGGCGCTGCCACAACTATTCGGACTGCTGCGGCACGCTCCTTCTCTTCCACTCTTGTGCGCTCATGGCCGTCCTGGATCTGCAATAGGACACCTCCAATGTAATGGTCGCTAGCGTCGGTGTCCACAATGAAGGCGCCACCCGGTTGTGGGAAACCCAAAATTGGAGCACTGCACAGGGTCCCCTTCGGGTGCTGGAAAGCGTCTCCGGCGTCCTCCGTCCACACATAAGGCCGGTTTTCCTCCGTCAGGCGGGTGAGGGGTTTTGCGATGTTGTCGGCCTTTTCCTCTAAATCATTAAGGCGGTCGTCTACTTGGCCCATCCGCTTGCCCAGCTCCGTCACGTCATCCCTCACGCCGGCCAACCGTTCCTCAAACTTGGCGGCGAGGACCTCGTTCGCCTCCCTCATCTCCGTTGTCAGTTCGGCCATCTTTGCGGTCATTGTCGTGGCCAAGTTGTTGCTTGCCGTTTCCATCTTCGCTGTTAATTCGGCCTTCATTTGTTCCATCTTCTCGGCGATGTTGTCCCTAGCCGTCCTGATTAGTTTCAGTTCCGCGGCCAGGTTATTTCTAGTCTCCAGCGTCTCTGTTAATTCGGCCTGCATTTCCATCATCTTCTCCAAAAAATTTTCCAATGCCGCGTCCATGGTTGTAATGTTCGGTGATGTTGTTTTCCCGCTTCCTGACACCAGTGTGACTTTGTGGGTTCGTGAAATGAAAAGTCCAATTTCACCACTCAAAAATGTTCTTTATTTCCACCGACTTACAGTTAAATACTTGCCAATTACACAAAATTACGTAATGCACACAATTACGATTCACCAGTTCGTCCGTTACCGTTCCGATGCACGTACCAGTTACGTACAGTCTTCCGTTGCACAATCCTTTCGTTCATTAACACGTCACTGACTAACACTGCCTTCTTACACCAAGAACTGTCCTCATTCACACACTAGCCAACCGACTGACTAACTAAACCAACAACTGACTCAACTCACTAACTAACTCTGTCTGTCTGTAACTTTCTTTATATAGGAATATCGCCGGTTTCTCGTGTTTACAGGATTGTTCTAGTAACAGAAAGATCGAGAAACAGGTGTAGAGAAAAACAGGCGACACAGTCATGTTTTTTCCCTGACCACAGTCTGTCACCACCACAAGACAAACGAGGAGGAGGTGTGGCTAACCGAACCTCCCCTACCTTCCGCTGCCAGCTGCTTTCACAGGGTGTTTCAGCGCTCCCGTTACAGTATGTTCCAAAGGAGAAGGGCCGCCGATATGACCATTGTAGTTAAGGGCGGGGTATAAATGGAACAAGTAAAAAAGTACTTAATGGCGACTTCATAAATAAGTTGAACAGAAAAGACAAATGTTTAATAGCAGGAGAGCAAACATTAGAAGTTACTGAGGAATTAATTTCTCATCGAATGTGAAATGGAAGATACATTGCATATTTCTACAGTTTAATGAGGTTCCTGAGGCTGTGCTTTACAAATACATGTACAATGATTTTAAATTTTGAGGGACAGCAGCTTCCTCTTTAAACTGGTCATTCCCTATCACAGAACACGAAATTTATTTGCTTATGATCTATACACCGAAAGGTTCAGGAGGAGCGCCCTACGGGTCTTCAATTTTTACCACGGAGTTGAGAATTTCGTATTAAACTGTGTGTCATACCGAGTTACAAAAGCCTTATTTGTTTGTTTATGATCTATGTATACATTCTGTGATTTGGTTTCTCTTCGAGAATTGAAGCTCTTTGAAACAGCAGACTAACCTTTAAGTGAACATTTGAAGAGTTTGATATGTTTTGATGTGGTGTAATTTTTCTCTTATGGTTATCCGATTTAAATAACTGTGATAGTCGTTTTGTGTTAAGAGGTATTTCCTGATTTCTGTAAGTAATGTTTTGTCACCAAGTTAAGTAACTCACATCATGGATTCCGGGAAAAGCACTCAACAATATCAGCCCTAACTACCTTGGTAAATGATGCTTCTAAAATGATAGATAAGAAACAACAAACAGCAGTTCTGATATGTGATAATTCTAAAGCTTTTGATTGCGTCTGCCATGATATATTATTAAAAAAGTTAGAATTCTATGGTTGCTTTAAATTGGTTTCAAAATTATCTTAATTGTCGTAAACAGAAAACAGTCATTAATAATCTAAAGGGAACTGTTGAATCAAATTGGGAACAAATAAAAACAGGAGTCCCACAAGGAAGTGTCTTGGGACCCCTACTGTATATAATTTACACAAATGACTTACCTAACTCCATAAAGGGGAAAACAATTATGTATGCTGATGACACCTCCATTTTACTCAATGGGCACAACCTAGAGGAGTTAAAAACCAATTTAAGTGAAACTATAACTCGCCTACAGAAGTGGTTCACGAGTAATGGCCTCAAACTTAACACCTCCAAAACATCAGTTATGCAGTTCAGCACTCAAGGAAAGAATTCTGAGAGGTTTATCACAACTGATGCTATAAATCCTACAGAAAACTCAAAAATTTTGGGTATTTTTTTAAATCAACAATTAAAATGGGATGATCACATCCGTTATTTGTCCAAAAGATTAAACAGTGCATCCTTCAATATGAGCTGCATAACTAAATTAACAAACCTCGAAACAAGAAAAATAGTGTACTTCAGTTACTTCCACTCTTTGATGACATACGGAATAATACTATGGGGGAACTCTACGGGATGGAAAACGATCTTTAAAAGTCAAAAAAAGATAATTCGGATAATGACTCAATCAAGACCAAAAGTTTCATGCAGAAACCTGTTCAAAAACCTGAAGATATTAACCTTACCATCCCAATACCTGTATGAAATAAATAAATACATCCATTCAAATTTTGATACAATTTATAATTCACAAATGCAACATAATCATGGAACGAGAAATAAAAATAATCTAAAACCACCCATGCACAGATTAGCACTGTATGAAAAAAGCCCACAATATGCAGGAATAAAAATATATAATAAATTACCTGTAAGAATCCGTGAAATGAAAAACCTCAAATGCTTTAATAAAGCAATAAATAACCTACTAATGGACAAAGCCTACTACTCGATTATTGAATATATGGATGGTAAAATTGAATTATAATGAAATTTTTTGTCATTTTGTAATTCTAATATTCTGACAATATTATTCCAAGGGCATGTCATAATTATAACAATATTTGTATATAGTTGTATTGATATTATTAGTAATTATATTATTTGTATTATTAGTATTTATATTATTAGTGTTATTGTTATTTTGTGTAATTATTATTATTATTATTTTAAATTTTCTACTGTTGACGAGTCACCTGTATACTGAGTTTTTACTCACTATCTGTAAGCGTATGTGACAATAAAGTATCTTATCTTATCTTATCTTATCTTATCTTCACCTTGCTATACTCATATATTAACTAAGCGATCAGGTTTTGGGACACAATGCATAATTCTCTTGTCGAAATATTTTTCGTTCAGTGCAATCAAGCACAACTACAGAGAACTTGTATTTATAATGAAGTTTAATGCGCTTCAAAACCTAATTCAGATATAAGGTAAACTGAACTATAATACGGACGGATACGAATGCAATCAAAATATCTAAGGTAGAAGTTTAGAAACTGTGAACATTTGTGAGGGCTAGTTCCCTAACTCCGTTCTATTCAAAGCGGTTTCTTCTTTAACAAAATCATAGTGGAATGTCATCCAGCTGTAACTAATGCACTGCCTTATAGAAAACTTTCAACCCAAATGTGCTCCGCCAATACAAGGTTAGAATGTATGAATATGATGACTCTGACGTCATGGCTCGAGTGTTGCCAACTCCCACAGCGTGTTATTACGAAAAATACCAAATTACTTAAGCAAACTAGCATAATACTATAATACGCAAGGAAACTGTTGTAAAGAAACTGTGGCATTGCCAGATTGCCATCATTGTTTATTATTAGTGTTAGTGTTGCTGTTGTGGTTACTGCTGCTGCCGCCGCCGCTGCTAGCAGATTACGACGCAAAAAGACGCCGCTTCAGGCTTTTCCGGGTACCCCGTATGGCATCCGGGCATCCCTGGTAACACTGCAGTTAATCCGAGCAACAACAACAGTAGAACTCCAGAATCATCCAATGAGCTGTTTGGCTACAACATTTACCCCAGTTTAATCCAATAAACGTTAGGGTGTAAAATAAAAATGTTATTGCACCCTGGACAAAATCAGAGGAGCAAGAGAAAGCTACCTTGTAACACTTCCTGAACAAAATAATCCCACCCCATCCTGTAGCACCAAAATTTCCACCTGTCATTAAACCCAAAACCTGGGTAGGTATGCAGCAAAAACCTTTTGGCTGTTAACGGCCTGTCAGTACCTGCGTTGCATTGCTTTAGCAGTTCAGTCCGGCATGAAGCCGTAAGGAGAGAAGTGATAATTGTGCAGTACAGAAGACAGTTTGAGTCAGCAGGCTGGTTATCGCGTGTGTGGACATTTAAATGTATAGAGCTGCGAGTTGAGAATTGATAAATCTGTAGTGATTTGAAAGTGACTTTTTTGTTTATATATGTGTGCAGAAACCAAAAGAGACTGTATTTGTGTATGTTTTGCAATTCTGCTGATTTTGTTTTTCTTCTTATCATCGTCATCACACACCTCGCCTCAGTAGCGTAGCTGATAGCATGTCTGCCTCACGTTCAAGGTGTCCCGAGTTCGAATCTCAGTCAGGTGGAGCTACCTGGATGAGGTTTGTTCTGGGACTGTCTCTTACTTTGAAAGTTCAATGTCAGGTATCTCCAAGCTCTATGAACCATGGGCTCATTTGAACATTATTTCATTCATCTTAGGATATGACTTACGTTAGAGGACGTTAAAATAAAAACTTACTGAAGGTTACGTTACTGAAAAGTTACATTACTGAAAGTGCCCCACAAGATTCTATATTCAGGACATTGCATTTTGTATATTTATAAATGAAATAGCTTGTCATATGTTCTTAAGCAAGAGTCAATTATCTGTGCTTTTGCAGATTTTTTTTGCAGATTTTTTTAAAGTTACAACCTCCAACGTTAAGTCATGTTGCATGAGTGAAATGGGTTAAATGCTTACTATCTGTTTGAAATGGGATGATGTTTGTCCTAGAACAGCCAATAGCAGTCCTGCGTGTTGTCATATTGCATTCTCCCTAAGTTGTGTGCGACAAGCGCCAACCTAATCAATCTCTATTAATACTATTTGCAGTAACACAAAATCTCAGATTTTGCCACAGGTGATTCATGTGGAAGGTAGTGAGTAATGTATCTAACATAACATAAACAAACACTCAATGTCAATTTGTCTTAAACATCCTTTTACCATAACTTGAATATATGTTACCCCAACTTAACATAGTACCCCAAATTGCCATTATTTGTCTGTACTTGTTTATGCTGTCTGTATCGTTTATTGAAATGTAAAGTAGTTTCAATTATATATGAGCAAACTCATATTACTAATAATGGTTTCTTTGTCCACAGACATGCTACTGAAGTTTAATAACTGAACTGTTCAAAAGCAAGAATTGTAGTAAAATGGATATCAAAAAGGAAATCCAAGAAGAGTATAGTTTCCTGGACCTTTTCTCACAGAATGAGGAAGACTGTTGTTCCAAAAACTCTTTAAAGAAACTTAAGAGTAAAAGTGTGACAAGGGGCAGTGACTGTGATGCAGACATAAAACTAGAAGTTGAAGAAGCTGAACTTTCCAACTCTTGTTTACAGAGTGAACTTTTTTCAGAACACCATGTTATGGCATGTAATGAAAGCATTCAAAACTGTGAAATTGACTCTAAGATAGAAATTAAAGAAGAAGAGTGGTGGTTAGAAACAACTTCGACTAGAACTCAGGATATTTATGATGATAGTAAGGTAAGTTCTAAAGAAAAAAATGTGTGAAAATTCTTTTTTTCTTTAACAGTTTCCAATGTTCAATACTTACGAGGGCTGTTCAATAAAGAATGATCATAATGTTTTACGGTCATAAATTTTCAAACTAACATTCAACCTTATTATATTCTGTTAGACTAATGTAAAGCAAACACGCCGTAGTAGTTTCACTTTTTGTACTCCTGGGCTTGTGAGAACCAGGCAAGTTTAGACTCATTCATTATTGCCTACTGTGCGATGGGGGTAACATGTGAGGAACACTATGCAGCTTTGAAATTCTGCTTTTGTCTCAACAAATCCTCAGTTAAGGCGTATGCAATGTTACAGGAGGCTTATGGAGAGTCTGTTCTTCCCTACAGCACAGCTCAAAGGTGGTTTAAAATGTTTAAAGAGGGGAGACAATCAATTTCAAAGGAAGGTGGACCCGGTGCTCCAGTTACTGCTCTTTGGGAAGAAATTATCAACACAGCTGCTTCCATTGTGAGACAGGATCGAAGAATTACCTTAAGATCACTTTCTGAAATACTGAACATTTCATTGGGTGCCACCCACACGTTGGTGACAGAAACATTACACATGAGACATGTTTGTGCACGACGAGTTCAAAGACTTGATTTCCGTACAAAAGGACATTCACATGCAGGTATGCATGCAGTTAAAGGTGATGTTAGAGGAAGATCCGGAGCTTTTATTCAAACGTAATCACTGCTGATGAAACTTGGCTACATCATATTTATCCTGAGAGCAAATAACAAATCTCAGTGTGGAAATCTCCATCACCATGCGCCCAAAGAGCAAAAGTGGTTGCTTCTGCTGGGAAAGTTATGGTCATCTCATTCTTTGATATTCATGGAAGGGTTTATAAGCATGTGTACCTGCACACACATCAGTAACTGGACAATACTATAGGGATGTCCTGAAAACATTGGAAGTCCATATCAGGTGCAAAAGACCACATTTCCGTGAAGCAGGCTGGATGCTGTACCATGATAATGCGTGGCCGCATATTGCCATTGTTGTTGAATATCTTGCAAAAATCGACGTGAAGTGCCTCCCTCACCCTCCCTACAGTCCGGATTTAGCCCCATGTGACTATTTTCTATTCCCTAACTTGAAAAGATGCCTTCGTGGGAGGCATTATCCATTATCAGAAGCAGTGGTGAAGGCTGCAGAGGCAATTTTGAAGGATCTCAAAAAATGGTTTCCAGCATGTCTTCGAAGACTGGCAGAAATGCTGGGACAAATACATCGCATTCAGGGGAGTCTATTTTGAGAAGGACCATCAAAATTATGAGGCTAAGTAAATGTACATTGTCAAAAAAGTTGTCATTATTCTTTATTGAACAGCCCTCATACATGTGATTTATGAGTAATATTATAGAAAGAAAACCTTAGCCAGTACGAAAATAGAATTAGTAATCATTTTGTAATAATTGCTAAGACCATTATTCTGCAGTAATTTTTGCTGCGGATTTCACTTATGGGTTTAGTTTTGTTGTAACCCGTCATACTATAGAGATGCCTATTGGTCAAAATTAAATTAAACTAAACTTATACAAATAGATAGAGATGCATAAATAAATGCAACTTAACATATACAGATAACAATGTATATCCCAATACTCTTTACGAATGATGTTCTGATACAAACTTCCATTTAAAAACATGGTGTGCATGACTGATATGATTTGTTCGGTAAATAAGTGTAGAGCATCCAGCTGTAGTCAGAAATACTGACAATACCAGAAACCCACGTAATGATTTTCTATATATTCGTGTCTTGGTGAAAATGCTTTGACTTGAGATTCTCTATAAGAAATCTATGTAAGACTGAAGGAAATGCAATTTCAGTGACATCCAACAGCTCATTTCACTATAAGCATTCAAAAGCTTGTGCACTTCAGTGTTATAATCAGGAAATCTCTAGGAAATTCATGCAGCACTTAAAACCAGACGTTACTTGTTCATGGTTTATATGTGGTCCTCAATGGCCACTTGCATTCAGCAAAGTACTTAGCAACAGTGCGACTGTTGTACAAGTACAGGACACAGCAGTACTTAGTAAACCGTCCTTGTCATCCATGACATCCTAAGGATAAGAATCATATTACAGTTTTTCAATCAGCACTGTCATATTCCCATAGGCCTCCAAGACCTTTCTTCAATTGCCAGTAAAGATGAGTCACTCCTTGCAAAATCATGGCTGCGTGCCAGGTGATCGAATGCTTCCCACTGAAACTGAGTAAGGAGTTGTCTGGTTACTGTAGCTGTATGGGTTCCTATTGTCATGAAACAAAGCAATTCTAGATGTCTACATGTTTGTTGTTTTGTTCGGAATGGCTCTCTTCATTAATGTAATGTATGGTAATATACATTTGCAATGATCATAGTTCCTGGCTCTATAAACTCCACAAGCAACACATTCTTCTGTTCCCAGAAAACAGTAGCCATGGTCTTGTTGCTAAAAGTTTGTTTGAAGCTCTTGGATTTTAGCAGGAAGTATGTGTTCATCCATTATTTGGATGGTTATATCAATTCTGGTTTGTCATATACAGTCCACACTTTTATTCCCTATACCATTGGAGCTGAAAAACTCTTACCATCTTCGTATGTGTCGGTCAGTGGGCATTTAATCTTACAAGAAATCCTGTTTGGAGTGAGATCTATATAAGGTAGTATCTTCCTTGTATGTGATACTAAAAGTATTTCCATGTTTGTGCCCCTCTTGGTAAAGATAAGTCTCAAGAAGCCAATCATGTTATTTATAAGTGAATTCTTCTATTACAGGATGGAATAAATCAAGAGTGTCTTTCCATAGAGCAACCAAGGTAAGTCTTATAATTCCATGTACACCACTTATTTATTTTTATTTTTCTCTATATCGACTGTTAGTGTTAGATATTTAACTATTCTCTGATCATAAATAATCTAACACATTTACACAAATATAAATATTTGCAACAAAAGACTTCACTTGGGTTAAGAAAAGTGTGTTAATTCTTCTTTCTAATGGAGATCGATTTCACAAACATCGCTTGTATCTTCAGTCCATAAATAAACTCCGTTGTCAAGGATTCCAGCTAACATGTTATTATATTGTTTTCAGTATTACCAAAATCTGAAAACGAAACAAACCTAAAAACAGAATCAACTGCTAGTATTTCAAAATTCATTATGCGATGTTTATTTTTTGAAAGAAATATCTTTTCCCAAACCATTAAATCTATCGGACCATTTAATTGTTTTAATAATTTAACTTCAGAATTTATTTCATGGCTAAATGGCCAAAAATTATCTGCTACGCCCGATTTATCAGTTTCTTTATACTTAATATTACGAAAATGTTCTTTTGATCTGGTTTCCAAATTACGTTTTGTCTTTCCAATATAAACCTGATCACAATCCAAAAAATTAAATTGATAAATACCAGATTTTTTATTATTAGGAATTTTATCTTTTTTTAGAAAAATGTAGTACATTTTAATGCTATATTTATTTTGAGGAACTAAAGTTATACCAACTTCTTTGAAAAAATTTAAAAATGTTGATTAACCCAAGGATGGTGAGTAAATTTTTTTAAATTATAATCGTTTTTTATTTTTTTAAGGGTAGAAATATCATTAACAGTTTTTTGATATTTAAATATTTCAATCTTTTGTATAAAATCTTTAATATAAGCATTAATTAAAGCAGTGTTAATAATATGTTTATATTCTTTATTATATTCTTCTTTATTTAGAGGTATATTTATTAATGTATAAATCAAACCATTAAAAACAGCAAATTTATCTGAAAAAGAGTTAAAACTTTAATTTTTTATGTAATTATCAATAGGAGTAGACTTCCTATAAATGCCAAAATCTAGTTTATTATTATTTCTTATTATTTTCAAATCTAGAAAAGGAAGACATCCATTGATTACAGTTTGTAATGTGAATTTTATAGCTGTATCTTGTAAATTTAGTAATTTTAAAGCATCGTTAATATGTTTATCAGGGACAATAGCAAAAATATCATCAACATATCTATACCAGGTTTTAAAAATCAAAGGAAATGTTTTATTGACTTGCATTTCTAAACAACTCATAAAAATATTGCAGGAAAAGGCGAAAGAGGAATACCCATTGCTAAACCAGAAGTTTGTTGAAAATATTCACCATTAAAAGTGAAAAATTTTGATCCAAACAAAATTCAGGAAGTTTTAACAAAATCATCTATTAAGTCCTTGTGTAAATTTATTAAATTCAATCACCTTTTTTAGATAAATTAAAATATTTTATCTAAGAATACTAGGAAATAAAGGAGTTACATCAAAAGAAATATACCAGTTTTAGATAATACAACACTGTCAATTTTTTTACTAGTTCAAACGAATGTTTAATACGTAAGCTTTCAAATTTATCAAAATTACTAAATTTTTTATGTAACCATAAAATTGCTAAATTGTAAGTTGGCAAGTTTATACAATTAACAATAGGTCTGATTTTATTTCCAGGTCTTTGAATTTTAGGAAGGGCATAAATTCTAGGTAAGACAGAATTACTAACTTTTATAACATGTTTTACTTTGTCTGATATAACTTTCACTTCATTAAGTATTTTATTAAAATTTGCAAGAGTTTAAAGCCTTATTTGTAGCAAAAGCTTTGAAACATTGATGTATTTAACATTTGAAAGGAATGAGTCAGTAATTCTAACACAAACATCACTTAAATTATCCTTTCTTGGACATGTTTCGCAGAACGGTTTGTCCCCATGGTTGGCAGTTATCCGACTGGTTGGATCCGTGGTTTCCTGAAGTGAGCTGGTTATCTGTGGTGGCATCTGTTGACTATGAGATGAACTTCCAAAGAGAGTTTTCAGACGGCAATTCGAAATTTAAAGTATATTGTTTGTTCTTTATAATTAGCATCTTTTCCCAAACATCGAGTTTGGCTGCATTACTGGCTGGTTTTAATACCAGTTGTAACAAATATAATTGTACCAAATTGTACCAAATTAAGAAATACTTAATTGTACAAACTATAAAACTATTAAAGCCAGTTTACATCCGTAGGCCCCGATAATGTATTTCCTACCCAACATCTTGTGTACGCCTACTCAAAAATTCCTGAATCCAAATTATCACTAGAAAATCAATAACTATTATAACTATTGTGTGTAGTTTACCACCCACATTAAGTGTGTCGGCTACATTTTGGCAAATAGTTACTAGGAATGTCTATTCCGAAAACTATGTCCCTCAAACAGCCATCATGTTCTATTCCATTCTCACCTTAAATTGTGCGCTATTAGATATTCAACTTGCTTGCTTACTACTGAAGTCAAACTAACTGGCCTATAGTTTAACGTTTTTTCGATCCCCTGCTTTATAAGTATGCACAACAATATCCTGCGGCATGCTACCAGTATTTATTGTTATTTTGAATAGTCTCAGCAATTAACTTAATTACTTCCCCTCCAATTTTCAGCAAGTCACCTAAAATGCCATCGGACCTGACTGATTTGTGTTAAACCAATTTAGCTAATCTTCTTCGAATGTCAACTAGTTTTATTTTAATAGGGTCCCTTCAGTTCTTTTAATATTGGCAGCACTCCTCAATTTAAAAATTGAGGCAAAGTGTTGATTAAAAGCTTATGCTTTCAATAATGAATCAGTCAATGATATGCCTGCCTCGGTAGCGTAGATGGTAGCGTTTCTGCCTCACGTTCAAAAGGTCCCGAGTTCGAATCTTGGTCAGGGTGAGTTACCTGGATAAGGTTTTTTCCGGGGTTTTCCCTTGCCCTGAGATACGAATGTCAGGTAACTAAGCTCTATGGACCCCGCGCTGATTTGAGCACCATTTCACCCATTTCATTCATCGTCCGATTGGGACGATTGGGGAATTTCATGTCATGTTGGCACGTTGGCCACAGTAGCTAAGCGTTAGATTGGCTGGACGGCAACTAGAAGATCGTGGTTCAAATTCTGGCTATGGCATTGAATTTTTCAGTCTGGCTCTATCTTTCCAAACTTTAGTCTACACACGGCCAGTGTGAAGGAACAATTTCCATTACTTGGCCTAATAGTGGTTAACTATAAAGCCCGGGCCTTAAAGTACTAACATGTTGTAAGTCACCATTAAGGTAGTTGTCTCATGTGTTTATGAGAACTCATAGTGGTTTACCGGGTAAAACACGAGTTTGTTGGAGAATCTAATGTCACGTTGGCACGTTGGCCATAGTAGCTCAAGGGTTAGAGTGGCTGGACGGCAACCAGAAGATCCGTGGTTCAAATCCCGGCTGTGGCATTGAATTTTTCAGTCTGGCTCTTATCTTTCCATATTTTTATGTTATTATCTTCTTTAAGGAACTGCACTTATAGCATGGGGTATCAGCACAGAGGCGCACAGGAACTTAGGAAGGACCTGTAACCCTCTATGGAAATATGTGTGTGTGTATAGCATGACCAAGTTAAAGTTCATTTATCGAAACATACAAATTACACATTTATGGACAAACGTACATGCTTCATTGTTTTACCTGGATACATCTTGCCTAATTGCTTTTTGAATGTATTAAATACACTGTACATTCTCTCAGCTCCCAACACCCGCAAAGACCGTCACCTGACCAGCCCTCTCCCAAGTGCATCCATCACCTGTGACTGAAGGATCAGGTCCGTGACACTACATCTTTCTGCTCCGCACAGTTCTAGAAATAATTTGCACTGCTCTGTGCACGGACCTCCTACTACTACGCAAGAACTTGCTAAACCTTTATGATTGTGATGAATTTACATTAGTTAAAACTCTTTATGTGACAATATTATTTTCAAATTTCAGTTTCCACAAAATGGATGTTTCCAGTTATAAGTCAGATTTATTCTTCGATGAAGATTTCCAAAATGATGTAAGCTTCAATATGAAAAAGAATAGTGCTGAGAGAGAAAGTAAATGTCAGCGCCAGGAAAGTCATAATATAGATGTATATTCATTTGATCACTCTGAAATACCTGATGATGGGAAAATTGTCAGCACTCTTCAGCAGAGCAGTACGCAGAATATCAATAAGGAGTACCCTAAGTCAGTCAGCAGCCAGCAGTCCACAGGATCTTACAAATGTGATACTTCTGAGAAAAATGTTAACGATTCTTCCCAGTTAGATCTAATATTGCATAATGGTAGCAAAGAAACAAATAAGTGTGATATTAGAGACAAGGATGGGAATCATTTGTCAGCGGTGACAACACATAAGTTAACGAATGTGGACAAAAAACTGTGCATGTGTAACATTTGTAATATGTCTTTTCCTTCCTTTTATGAATTGAGAAGACACAAATTGGTTCATGAGGGTACAAAACCACACAAATGTGATATTTGTAATAAGGTGTTTACAATATCATCAGATTTGAAAAGACACAAACTGATTCATGATGGCATAAAGGCGCACAAATGTAACATTTGTAATAAGGGGTTTACTGAGTTATCAACTTTAAACAGACACAAATTGATTCATGATGCCATAAAGCCACACAAATGTGACATTTGCAATAACGAGTTTGCTGATTTAACAACTTTTAACAGACACAAATTGATGCATGATGGCATAAAGCCACACAAATGTGACATTTGTAACAAGGCTTTCACTCGTTTATCAAGTTTCAAAAATCACAAATGGATTCATGATGGCATGAAGCCACACAAATGTGACATTTGTAATAAGGGGTTTACAACATCATCAAATTTGAAAACACACAAATTGATTCATGATGGCATAAAGGCACACAAATGTAACATTTGTAATAAGGGGTTTACTGAGTTATCAACTTTAAACAGACACAAATTGATTCATGATGTCATAAAGCCACACAAATGTGACATTTGTAATAACGGGTTTGCTGATTTAACAACTTTTAACAGACACAAATTGATTCATGATGGTATAAAGCCCCACAAGTGTGACATTTGTAATAAGGGGTTTACAATATCATCAGATTTGAAAAGACACAAATTTATGCATGATGGCATAAAGCCACACAAATGTGACATTTGTAATAAGGGGTTTGCTGATTTATCAACTTTTAACAAACACAAATTGTTTCATGATGACATAAAGTCACACAAGTGTGACATTTGTAATAAGGGGTTTACAACATCATCAGATTTGAAAAGACACAAATTGATGCATGATGGCATAAAGCCACACAAGTGTGACATTTGTAATAAGGCTTTTTCTCGTTCAATAAATTTGAAAAAGCACAAATTGATCCATGAAGGCGTTAAATCACACTGATGCAACATTTGTAATAAGGGGTTTACAATATCATCAGATTTGAAAAGACACAAATTTATGCATGATGGCATAAAGCCACACAAATGTGACATTTGTAATAAGGGGTTTGCTGATTTATCAACTTTTAACAAACACAAATTGTTTCATGATGACATAAAGCCACACAAGTGTGACATTTGTAATAAGGGGTTTACAACATCATCAGATTTGAAAAGACACAAATTGATGCATGATGGCATAAAGCCACACAAGTGTGACATTTGTAATAAGGGTTTTTCTCGTTCAATAAATTTGAAAAAGCACAAATTGATCCATGAAGGCGTTAAATCACACTGATGCAACATTTGTAATAAGGGGTTTACAAAATCATGAAATTTGAAAACACACAAATTGATTCATGATGGCATAAAGACACACAAATGTGATATTTGTAATACGGGGTTTTCTCGTTCAATAGATTTGATAAAACAGAAATTGATTTGTGAAGGCATTAATTCACACTACTGTGACATTTGTAATAAGGCTTTCACATATTCATCAAATTTGAATACACATTAATTGATGGATTAAATGATAAAGCCACACAATTCTAACATTTGTGATCAACTGTACAACATTTGCAGCTTTCTATCAGTGAATCAATGTAAGTTCTGAAATAATATGTGATATTTGAAACAGACATCACATATCTCATCAAGAAATAATACATTTCTCGCACTGAGGACTAGTTTCAGAAGTAAATGTTTCGTATCTCATCAAACAAAGTTGTTTATTTACTTAACTCTGTTAACAGATCTTGGGAACATGTGTTACCGTCATCAGAAGGTGTTGACTGAATCATGTTTCTATTGTCCTGGTTGTCTATAATGGCGGCATAGGACAGTGACGTACTTGGTGAGGGTACTTGATGGCGGTAAATAAAAATCAGTTGTTTATGTTGTCTGGTTACTGCTGCTAGGGGACATTATTTTTGTATTTATCAACCAGCTCTGAAAGTAAAATAAACTTTTTGACAGAATCGATTACTGGTATTTTTAAATTCATAAAGCACTATCTATTCTCTAAGTCAAATACTTTCTGCCAAACCACTAAATCTATCCGTCAATTTAATTGGCTTATTAAATTAACTTCACCATTTATTTTAGGGCTAAAAGGCGAAATATTTATCTGCCAGAACTGATTTATCGATCTGTTGATAAGTAATATTTAAAACCTAGGTTTAGGTGTTTGACTGAATTATTAGTCAATGATGTGCAACATGATATAATTTCCAGGATTTGGGTATATATGGCATTTTTCAGTATGGATTTTATAATTGTAATCTTCATTTTGTATTTCCATTTGTTGTAAAAGGAAAGATGAGAAAAAATTACATATTACCTAATATTTTAAAATGCCCCTACATTCCTGTTGCCAAATTACCTTTGGTGCTTCCAATGAGAACAAGGTCAGAATCTAAAATGAAATAAACAACTTAGCTGAAATTGCAGATAATGTATTAGTAGTTTATACACAACGTAACTCTCCATAGGAGAGTGTTGAGGTGAGAAGTATTGCACTCTTGTTTATCATTCCTCAGCAGTTATTTTGTTGTGTGATTCTTGTGTATTTTATCGAATGTGTATTTTTTATTAATTGGTATATAAAACTGTCAACCAGATTATCGGAAGGCACGATACCAGCTGACAGGTAGGGAGGGAGACAGAAAGCGTTCAGACCACGCCTACACTTGTGACTGGTTGACGCTCGCTGAGAGGGTGGGAGAAAAGTACCACAAGTCACTGGACCGGCCCTTTCCCCTGCCCCTGACTTCTGGAAAACCATGATGTTTCGTCAAGCCAGGAAGCTCCTGGATTTGGCAATTTGTGTCTATATAAGCGATGCGTTGGGCTGGAGTTAGTTCTGGCAGGAAGCGGTGAGCAGAACGCAGTGCTAGTGAGTAGTGTGCCGACTGGATGATTGCGTAGTGTGATCAGAGGTGCACGAAATGCAATGTAGTAGTGTTAAACGCCCGCTTTTAATACATTCGGCACCACAGGCGATGACACTGATGATTCATGAAATGAAGATGGAACACCGGTGGAATGAGATGGCGGGGGAAACCGGAGATGCCGGAGAAAACCCGCCCTAGCGCCATGTTGTCCACCACAAATCTCACTTTGTGGTCGCCTGGGATCGAACCCGGGCCACCTTGGTGAGAGCCAAGCGGTCTAACCACTGAACCACGGCGCTGCCAGAGGTGCACAAAGCGTATTTCTACGGGAGAAAGAACGATTTGAATCTCTGCGAGTTGGACCTTCGATTCTACGAACCCGCAAAGTCAATTGGTGTCAGAAGGGCGATATAACACGACATGGAGGCTGCATTGGGAAAGATTTTGGAGAAGATGACGGAAATGAAGGCGGCGAATGGCAAACTTGCTGCGAAAAAGGAAGCGGCAAATAACCTGGCCGCAGAGCTAAAATAATTGAAGGCAGCTAACGACATCACCAGGAAGATGCAGACCACTAACAACAAGCTGACCGCGAAGATGACGGAGTTGACCACGGAAATGAAAGCGGAAAACGAGGCCCCGCCGCAAAGTTCGAGGAGCAGTTGGCCGGCATAATGGAGGACGTCAAGGAGTTAGGCGAGCGGCGCTAATGAGCTGGAAGGAAAGGCCGACAGCAGCGCTAAGTCCCTGAACGCCATGGTGGAGGACGTCGTCGGCAGCAGGTTGAAGGATTTGAAGGTCCACGCGCCGGGATGCGACACATTTGGGCGCGTCAAACCTCCCAAATACGACGGCGAATCAACGTTCAAGGTCTTCCCCCGTCAATTCGACACGATAGCAAGTCCAAAAAGGCCGTACAGCTTATAGCCTGCCTCCACGGACGGGCCGCCGAAGTCCTAAACGCGGTCCAGACAACGGTGCATCCCAAGGATATCAGGGACGCCCTGGAGCACCGTTTCGGGAACCACCGCCTAGCCGCAGCCTACCGCAGTCAGCTAAAGACAAGGTCGCAATAGCCAGGGGAGACGCTGCAGGAGTTCGCCTTGCAATTAAGCAGCTGGCTAGCAAGACCTTCGTTGACCTCCCGCCAGAGTTCGTATCCTGGAAAGCCGCATACACCTTTGTTGACGGGGTACAAGACGCCGAGATACGGCAGCGCTAACGGCAGCATTGAGGATGGAGGCGGTCAAGGTGACGACCACCCCGACATCGAGAACGAGGAGTGTCCGCAACACTGAAGACACAAGGCCAGCCGAAGGATGCCGGCTAAGGCCTGGTAGCGTCTGTTCGGGGTGTGGACATTCGTGACACCTAGAGAGGAATTGCTGACACCAGGGAGACCAGCCGGAAGAACGAGTAAGGGCCGAAGTGACGAGAGGCACGTTGGTGGCATCACTATCATTCCCTCGAGTGACACTGCGCGCCGTCATACGGTGGATGGATGACAGCCTCATGACGTACGGTTGGGTGAGAGCGAAACCGTGCCGCGTGCTGGTGGACACCGGAGCAGCCGTGACCGTCATCAAACCTAACAAGACCAAGGGCTTGCGGTCGAGAAAGCCGAGCCGACCATACCAGCTGATGACAGCATCGGGCGACACCCTGCCTGCGGAGAAGGAAACTCTGCTGAAGCTGACCTTGGGATGGAGTGCCGTGCGTCTATGGGCGTTCATCGCGAAGGTGGATGAGGAGGTGATTCTGGGACTGGATGCCCTCAGGAGCCAGAAGGCGACGTCGGCAGGAAGGTCCTGCGGCTTAACGGAGAAAAGGTCATACTCCGTCAACCCGAAGAACGCCTTGGAATCTGCAGGGTCGTCTTGTAGGAAGACGTGGTTGTCCCCGCGAGAAGCGAGGTGTTGGTGACGGCGCGACTGGAAGACAAGCGAACCAGAAACATGATGCTGGACCAGAAGACACTTGTACACGGCTATGTGTAGCCCGAACATTATTACCGTGCCGAAAGGAAGTGCCAGTGGGACTGCTCAACCTGACGGATTCCGATACCGAAATTCAGGCTGGGACGGAGTTGCGGACGTGCGAGCCCGTGGTCAGCGTGACAGCAATCGACAAGACCGAGGAACCGGTGTTGACGCAACACTTAGGGCCCCGGCCGGAAGACTTACTGCAGAGTGCGGCCGACCACCTGACTGCAGAAATGCTGGAGAAGGTTCGGCAACTGCTGAGACGTTACCAGCGAGTTTTCAGCGGAACTAACAGTGACTAAGGTCGCACGGACAAAGTGCTTCACCGCATCGACACCGGAGACGCCCGGCCTATTGGGCAACCACCTAGACGCGTTCCGCTAGCAAAACAAGCTGCGGTACGAGACATGCTGGAGGACATGAGATCCAGGGGAGTAATCGAAGTGTGTGACAGCTCTTGGTGTGCCCCTGTAGTTCTGGTGACAAAGAAGAACAGCGAGCTATTCTTCTGCGTGGACTACAGGAAGTTGAACGCTCTCATCCGGAAGCCCTGTTTCCCCTTACCCTGGATTGACGACACCCTGGACACGCTAGCTGGTGCACAGTGGTTCTCGACCCTGGACCTGAAGTCGGGCTACTGGTAGGTAGCTGTAAACCCGAGAGACAAGGAGAAGACCGCATTCTCGACTGGCCAAGGGCTTTGGCAGTTCACAGTTATGCACTCTGGCCTCCGCAACGCACCAGCTACCTTCCAACGCCTCATGGAGTCAGTGATCAGAGGCTGACTTATGACGCATGCCAGCTGTACCTGGACGACGTCATCGTCGGCAGGACTTTCGAAGACCATCTCGAAAATCTGAGTAAGGTGCTACAGAGAGTGCAGTCGACCAACTTGAAGCTGACCGCGAAGAAGTGCCAGCTCTTCCGCAGGGAAGTTAACTACTTGGGCACATAGGCTGACCAACCGGAGTGGCCACAGACCCGGAGAAGAGACAGGCCGTGAGAGATTGGCCTCGGCCAAAGGGTAAAAGAGAATTGTGCAGTTTCCTGGGGCTGTGCAGTTATTACCGCCGCTTCATAAAGGGGTTCTCCAACATCGCCAAGCCCCTCACCCGCGTGACAGAGGAACACCGACCTTATGTGTGGATGGAGGACGCCGAAAGTGCTTTCCAGCTCCTGAGGAAGACACTGTGCAGTGTTCGTATTCTTGGATTTCCAGAACCAGGCGAGGCTTTCGTTGTGGACGATGATGATGTTTTAGGGCACTAAGCTGCGTGGTCATCAGCGCTTTCATTGTGGACGCCGACGCCAGTGACCACTGCATTAGGCGTGTCCTAACCCAAGTCCAGGACGACCACGAGCGGGTGATAGCCTCATACAGCAAGACGCTATCCAAGGCAGAGAAGAGCTACTGAGTCACCCGGCAAGAGCTAATGGCGGTAGTGTAAACCTTGGAGCACTTACACAAATACGTGTACGGTCAGCCATTCCACCTGAGGACTGACCATTGCGCCCTAACCTGGCTACTGAGCTTTAGAAATCTGGAAGGCCAGACAGCACGTTGGGTCCAGAGGCTGCTGGAGTACGACTTCACATCTGAGCGTCGTAGAGGGAAGAGCCACGCAATGCAGATGCCATGTCCCGGAGACCCTGTCCAGAGGAGTACGGCCAGTGCACAAGAGTGGAAGAGAAGAAGCGTGCCGCAGCAGTCCGAGTGGTCACGGCAGTGCCTGCTGATGACTGAGATAGTGCAGGCCTGAGGAGGGAGCACTGGCGGACGCAGACTTGGGGCCACACTTGAGGGAAGTGGAAGCAGGGACGAGATTAACCTGGGAGGACATCGCACCGAGGAGCGCCACCTACAAGTCATACTGGGCCCAATGGGACTCGTTGAAGACCAGAGAGGGCGTGCTGTTCTGGGTATGGGAATCACCTGTTGGGAAGACGCAGAGAGATCAGTTGGTACTTCCCCGGAGTAAGGTCCCGGAAGTCTTGGAAGAAGTGCACGCCGGTACTTCAGGAGGACACCTGGGAGCGAACCGAACGATTGACAAACTACGGCAGCGCTACTACTGGCTGAGGCTCCGAGCAGACGCTGAGAGATGGTGCCGTCAATGTCACGTGTGCGCGGCGATTCGTGGCCCACAGACTAGAAGCCGGGGTCGCATGCAGCAGTACAACGTCGGAGCGCCATTCGAACGGATCGCCATCGACACAGCTGGACCATTCCCACTGTCCGACCGAGGCAACAAGTACCTCATGATGGTCGTGGACTACTTCACCAAGTGGCCGGAGGTGTATGCCATTCCGAACCAAGAGGCAAATACAATCACAGACTGCCTCGTGGAGCAAGTATTCTGCCGATTTGGGGTGCCATTAGAGCTCCATAGCGACTAGGGTACCAACTTTGAGTCCAACCTAATGAGGGACTCACTGGAGAGACTTGGGTGAACAACACCCGCACAACCCCTATATCCACAGTCGGATGGCATGGTCGAAAGGTACATCAAGACCTAAGAAGAACACCTGAGGAAGGTCGTGGCCAGCAAAGTGCCACTGTTCTTTCTGGCCTACCACTCGTCAACACACGGCACCACGGGAATGAGGCCAGCCAGTTTTATGTTCGGCCGAGAGTTACACTTCAATTGTGACCTGGCTTTTCGGAGCCCTCTGGAAGCGAAACAGTCAGCACCCGAGTATTTGAAGAACCTGGTGGACCACCTTCACGACGTGCATGAGATGGCTCGCCAGAACATCCAAAAGGCGAGCAACGGCATGAAGACCCGATGCGACAGGCAAGCCAACAGACAGGGGTTCCAGCAAGGTGACCTGGTCTGGCTGTACCGCCCTACCCGAAGCCTCAGCAGCCATGGCAAGGACCGTACCGAGTGGCGAAGAGGATTAAGGACGTGATGTACCGACTCCAGAAGGTGCCCCGAGGAAAGACGTTGGTGGTACACTTGAATCGCCTGGCACGCTACGATGGTGCTGTTCGGAACGACCAGGTTTGAGGAGGGAGCAGTGTTACCCGATTATCGAAATACATGATAGCAGCTGGCAGGTAGGGTAGGAGACGGAAACCGTTCAGACCACGCCTACCCTTATGACTGGTTGGCGCCCGCTGAGAGGGTGGGAGAAATGTACCACAAGTCACTGGACCGTCCCTTCCCCTCCCTCTGACTTATGGAAAAACCACGATGTTTCGTCAAGCCGCGAAGCCTTTTGATTCGGCAATTGGTGTCTATATAAGCGATGCGTTGGGCTGGAGTTGGTTAGTTCTGGCAAGAAGCCGTAAGAGGATAGCGCAGTGCTAGTGACTAGTGTGCCGACTGGAAGACGTGTGATCAGAGGTGCACGAAGCGTATTTCTACGGGAGAAAGAAAGATTTGAATCTCTGCGAGTTGTACCTTTAATTCCACGAACCCACTAAGTCACAATACAGTACACAATGGAGTAAAGCAACCATTATGTTCCCTATAGTGTATAATTTTTTGTCAATGTTGCATATTACTTGAAATCTATATTTGATTCCCAACTACAAATGTATTTGGAGGGGGAATTTAGTAAATTTGTCAGTAAGGTAATTTTTCTTGGAAATTAATTGTTATTTCACACCACCCATGTACCAGACGAAAGGCGAAACTTCCGGTTATCTATATTTCTCTGTATCGGTTTCGGCAAGCCTTTTACCTCCGCGCTGCATTATTTGCCCCTTTCTGCACGCAAGCCGCGCTGTCGCCATAATGGGTTCGCCACACTGCTCCCTCCTCAAGGCTCGTCGTCCCGAACAGCACCATCGTAGCGAGCCAGATGATCCAAGTGTGCCACCAACATCTTTCCTTGGGGCACCTTCTGGATGCAGTAAATCACGTCGTTAATCCCCTTTACCACGATCCTTGCCACGGCTGTTGAATTTCGGGCAGCGTCCCTTGGTCCGGGTAGAGCGATACAACCAAACCAGGTCATCTTGCTGGAGCCCTTGGCTGTTGGCTTGCCTGTCCAATCGAGTCTTCATGTGGTCGTTCGCCTTCTGGCTGTTTTAACGAGCCATCTCATGCATGTCATGGAGATGGTCCTCCAGGTTCTTCCCTAAGTTTCAGCCAAACATTAAGCTAGCTAGCGTCATCGCAGTGGTGTCGTGTTGACTAGCCGTACGCCAGCAAGAACAGTGGTACCTTGACGTCCCAGTCTCGCTGATGGCTGGCCACGACCTTTCTTAGGTGCTCTTCTAAGGTCTTGATGTACTTTTCGACCATGCCATCCAGCTGTGGATATAGAGGTGTTGTGCAGGTCATATTCACTCCAGTCTTTCCAATGCCTCCTTCATCAGGTTAGACTCAAACTTGGTGCTCTGGTCGCTGTGGAGCTCTAACGGCACCCCATAGCGGCAGAACACTTGCTCCACGAGGCAGCCTGTGATTGTCTTCGCCTCCTCGTTCGGAATGGCACCTACCTCCGGCCACTTGATGAACTAGTCCACGACCATCATCAGGTACTTGTTGCCTCAGTCGGACACTGGGAATGGTCCAGCTATGTTGACAGCCATCCATTCGAATGCCGCTCCGACTTTATGCTGAAGCATTCCACCCCGGCTCCTAGTCTCGTCGCGCACATGTGACTGACGGCACCAACTCTCAGCATCTGCTCGGAGCCTCAGCCAGTAGAAGCGCTGTCGGAGTTTCTCGATCGTTCGGTTACCTCCCAGGTGTCTTTCGGAAACACCGGCGTGCACTTCCTCCAAGACTTCCGGAACTTACTCCGGGGAAGTGCAAGCTGCTCTCTCTGAGTCTTCCCATCGGGTGATTCCCATACCCGGAACAGCTCGCCCACTTTGATCTTCAATGAGTCCCATTGAGCCCAGTACGATTTGTATGTGGCGCTCCTCGGTGCGATATCTTCCCAGGTTGGTCTGGTCCCTTCCTACACTTCTCTCAAGAGTGGCCATAGGTCTGCATCCGCCAGCTGCTCCCTCATGCCTGCGCTATCCCAGCCATCAGCAGGCACTGCCGTGACCCCTGAGAGCTGCGGCATTCTTCTTCTCTTCCACTCTTGTGCATTGACCGCACTCTTCAGGACAGGGTCTTCGGGACATGGCGTCTGCGTTGCCGTGGCTCTTCCCTCTACGATGTTCAGATATGAAGTCGTATTCCTGCAGCCTCTGGACCCAACGGGCTCTCTGGCCTTCCAGGTTCCTAAATCACAATTGCCAGGTGAGGGCGGAGTGGTTAGGCCTCAGGTGAAATGACTGACTTTGCAGGTACTTGTGGAAGTACTCCAAGGTCATCACTACCGCCAGTAGTTCTCGCTGGTTAACACAGTAGTTCTTCTCTGCCTTGGACAGCTTTTTGCCGTAGTAAGCTATTACCCGCTCATGGCCGTCCTGGTCTTGAGATAGGACACCCGTAATGCAATGGTCACTGGCGTCGGTGTCCACAATGAAGGCGCCACCTGGGTGTGGGAATTATAAAATAGGAGCGCTGCAAAGGATCTTCGGCATCCTTCGTCCACATATAAGGCATGTGTTCTGCCAGGAGAGTGAGGGGCTTGGCGATGTGGGAGAACACGTTCATGGATCGGCGATAATAACTGCACAGCCCCAGGAAACTGCACAATTCTCTTTTATCCTTTGGCCGAAGCCAATCTTTCACGACCTGTGACTTCTGCTGTTGTGGCCACTCCCGTTAGTGAGACTATGTGGTCAAAGTATTTGACTTCCTTTTGGAAGAGCTGCCACTTCTTTGCATTTAGCTTCAAATTGGTCGCCTGAAGTCTCTGTAATACCTTGCTCAGATTGTCGAGAGGTTCCTCAAATGTCTTGCCGACGATAATGATGTCGTCCAGGTATACCAGGCTGGCATCATAAGTCAATCCCCTCATTACCGACTCCGTGAGGCGTTGGAAGGTAGCTGGTGTGTTGCAGCGACCAAAACGCATAATTGTGAACTGTCAGAGCCCTTGGCCTGTCGAGAATGCAGTATTTTCCTTGCTTCTCGGTTCTAGAGCCACCTGCCAGTAACCCGACTTCGGTCCAGCGTCGAGAACCATTACGGGCCAGAAAGCGTGTCCAAAGTGAGGTAAATCCGGGGTAAGGAGAAACAATAATTCCTGGTGATAGCATTTGACTTCCTGTAGTCCACGCAGAAGCGTAGCTCACCATTCTTCTCCGTCACCTACACTGCAGGGGAACACTAAGGGCTGTCAGACTCTTCGATCACTCCCCTGGATCTCATGACCTTCAGCATGTTCCATACTGCCTCTTGTTTCGCCAGCGGAACGCGTCTAGGTGCTTGGCGAATAATCCTGTCGTCTCCGGTGTCGATGCGGTGGACACCCGGTCCATGCGGCTGTAGTCGCTGTACCTTGGATGAAGATGCGCTGGTATCGTCTCAGAAGTTGACGAACTCTGTAACGATATGTTTTAGTTAGAACTTTTTTATGGATATTGTTTTCTGATATGACTTAGTAGGTCATGTAATGACAATATAAAAAATATATGTGTCATTTTGTGATTGGCCCTAGTAATAATTGTATTACGTATTGTGATGACGTAGCAGTAAATCGGCCAGTCACAAAATTAATAGGGGAGTAACGATAGCTACTGAAACATGAATAATCTTGAGATAGATATATGTTGTTCAATCTGGTTTCATTACGATGGAAAAATGACGCGGTGAATATAAAAGTTTTGTAACTGAAAAACCATAATCGTCAAAAAGAGTTATTTGGTATTCGTAATAGGAATTTTAAGTAACTAATAGAAATTATTGTCGCGAACCCGATCGCTATAGGGCGGCTTGGCACACAAAGGAACTGATAGGTTTCACGTAGATAGCGAGCTTGCATAAGTAGATAAACATAGCGCTTGAGATAAAAGACTTGCCGAAACAAACAAATTGAGGTAAATGGAAATTTCTGGTAATATCTCGATTATTCGCTTTCTTTATTCTTCTGGAAGAGTTTCGAATTACGAATTAGTATTTAAGGAATTTACCGCTCGCAGAGTGGGGCAGTCGCGAGAGGTAAACAGAGTAAGCAGAGAACAGCTGAGATTGTTGTTGTTGGAAAGACAGTTGTGTAACAAGAGTGTTGTTGTAACGAGAGCTAATGTAATCAGCTGTCACGGTTCGTTATTGTCATCGACCTTGGAAGACTGTGTATGTAATGTAATGTTGTTACGTGAGAATTGAACAGTGAATTGCTACGAATTCTAATTTCTGCAACTTGGCATTTAATTCTACGAACCCACAAAGTCACATTATGTTATCTTGAAAATAAGGATTTATGGATGTGTTGGAGGTAACCTACAGTGATTGATTAAGAAAGAAAGTTCGACTGAATTGTAATCCATATTACACAATTAAAATAATATATTAGGAAATTGGAGTCATATAAAATTTTATTTCGGTCACCAAAAAGTTCACATTTGAGAAAAGATCTCATCATAAGATCTCTCTTATTTAATCAAATCTCGACCTGGATCTTCCAAACGGTCTACGTGCATCCTGTCCGCTGCGAGTGGAGAAATAACGCCACAAACCTCTCCAGCTGTTCTGCGATCATGTGGTCCACCACCCTCTCCAGTGAGCCTTCCAGCTGGGGCCCCAGGTGTTGCGTCGACACCGGCTCCTGTGTCTTGTCGATTGGGGTTACGCTGACCACGGGCTCGCACGTCCCCAGCTCCGTCTTGGCCTGGACGTATCATTAACTTATCAATAAATTGTTTAAGAACTTTTATTGGGTTTTTATTAATTCGTGATCCGTATCTGTCAGGTTGAGCACTCTTACTGGCACCTCCTCTCGGCACGACAACAATGTCTTGCCTACACAGCCGCTGCACAGGTGTATTTCGGTCCAGCATCATGTTCTTGGTTCGGCGGCCTTCCAGTCGCGCCGTCGCTACCACCTCGCTTCTCGCGGGAACAACCACGTCTTCCCTCAGGTTAACCCTGCAGATTCCAAGGCGTTCTTCGGGTTAACGGAGTATGACCTCTTCTCCATTGAGCCGTAGGGCCTTCCTACCGACGTAGACTGTCACCTCGTGGCTCTTGAGGACATCCAGTCCCAGTATCACCTCAGCCACCTCCGCGACCAGCACCCACTGACGTACCGCACTCCTTCCCAAGGTCTACTTCAGCAGAGCCTCCTCCACAGGCAAGGTGTCACCCGAAGCCGTCATAAGCTGATATGATCGACTCGGTTTTCCTGTCGGCAAACACCTGGCTACGTCAGGTCTGCTGACGGTCACGGCTGCCCCGGTGTCCACAAGTTCGCGAGCCCACCTCGGTAGTGTAGATGGTAGCATGTCTGCCTCACGTTCAAGAGGTCCCGAGTTCGAATCTCGGTCAGGGTGAGTTACCTGGATAAGGTTTTTCCGGGGTTTTCCCTTATCCTGAAAGACGAATGTCGGGTAACTCTAGGCTCCATGGACCCCGGACGCATTGAGCATAATTTCACCCGTTTCATTCACTGTCCGATATGACTAAATGTTGGAGGACGTAAATTACAACAAGTTCGCGACACGAGTTACCTCTCGCCCAACCGTCCGCGATGAGGCTCTCATCCATAGGCCGGCTTACGGCGCACTGTGTCACTCGAGGGGTTGTTGATGTTGGCGGCGACGTGCCCCTCGCCGCGACGGCCCTTATTCATTTTCCGGCTGCTCTCCCTGGTGTGGGCAGTCTCTCTCCAGGTGTCCCAGCTGGCCACACCCGCAACACACGCCACTAGTTCTTCGCCGGCGTCCCTCGGCTGGCCTTCGGTCTCCCGTGTAGCGGAAACTCCTTATTCTCGACGTCGGGGTAGCCGTCACTTTGGCCGCTCCCATCCTCAATGCTGCAGTTAGTGTCTCGTGGATGGTCTCGTGGTCGCCGAGCATTAAGCGCTGACGTATCTCGGTGTCTGGTATCCCGTCAACGAATGTGTATGCTGGCTATTAGCTGGGCCGCCTCTTCCTCCGGTGACCACTTGTGCTTGGCCACTGTGTCAAACTGGCGGAAGTTGTCGCGCCGTCGTATTTAGCAGGTTTGACGCACGCATATATTGTGCCGCCTCCATGCGCTTCAGCCTTCAAGTCCTTCAACCTCCTGCCGACGATGTCCTCCACCATGGCGTTCAGAGACTTGGTGTTGCTGGCGGCCTTTCCCTACAGGTCGCCAACGCGGCTCGCCAGGTCTTCGACGCACATGCCCAACTCAGTGACGTCCTCCTTTACGCCGGCCAACTGCCGCTCAAATTTGGCGGCGAGGGCAGCCTTCATTTCAGATAATTCGACCTTCCGTGGTCAGGCTGTCGTTCACCGTTTTTATTTCCGCGGCCAGGCTGTTATTTGCAGTCTACGTCTTGGTAACGAGGTTGTCATTCGCTCTTCTAATTTCTTTCAGCTTTTCTAGAATTTTTGTCCATGCAGCGTCTATGTCGTATGTTCCACTTCCTGACACGAATTGTGACTTTGTGGGTTCGGAAAATTAAAGAGTCCAATTTGCAGAAATTCAAAATGTCATTTATTTCCGTAGAAACACATTTTTGGTCAACCATTACATTACCAGAATTACCTAACATATTTGAATACAATCTTCCAAGGTCGCCGTCCACAAAGAAAAGAGTTCACTTTCAAAACAAAGCTGTAAGCATACTTAAATCCGATGACGTCTCTGGTTACGACTGTCCCTCAACTACCCGCGACTCCCTTTTATATGTGCATTCATGGTTCGAGATGTTTTGTCACAATCAAGACGGTACCAGACGAAACATGAAACTTCCAAGTATCTTTCTATTGTCGGTTTCTCCGCGTTGCACTATCTGCCACTTTGTGGGCGCTACCGCAATAATGGGTTCCCGAAAATATGAACAATGCAACTGTTTTTTATTGAATAAGCTCAGTTAAGCTGGGCTTAATGTTGGTGATTTTTACTCTTAAGTCAGTTTCTATATTGGCAAGTCTGTTTCTCTTCAATGGCTCCATGTTGTACAACACTGCAAATGTTTGCTCGCATAGATAGGTGGTTGGGAAGGCCAGAGTATACTTAAGTGCTTTGGTAGCAGGTTAATTAAATTCGCTCTGCGCCAGAAACCAATATTTTCAAAGTTCATTTTCCTGGTATACACCTTCCATCCTTTGCTATTAAATAACACTTTTAGTTGGTCCTGTTCTTTTTCTGAAAGGCTATCAATGCTGCCTATGTCTTTTTTCTGAAAAGGATACTTTATCCACTCATTTTTTATTATCTGCCGGTGCTGGAAAGTACTCCTCAGAGTTCTTGATAGACCATTCAGGCTTCTTCAATATTTTTAGGCAAAGTTTCTTCCGATAAAGTCAGAAATTGTTCGAAATCGGGAAATGAGCCTAAGGATTTCTTTTCTACACGACCTTTCCACACTTGAAGTTTTCCTATCATTGCTTCAATTTTCTCAAGAAGCGTGAAAACATCTCGTTTTGGTCCTTGCAATTTTCAGTTTAGTTTCTTTAAGTGTTTTTTTTTTATTTCTTTTATTTACGTCATCCAACGTTAAGTCATATCGGGCGGTGAATGTATCCGGTGAAATGATGCTCAAATGAGTCCGAGGTCTATGGAGCTTAGCGTTACCCAACATTCGTCTTGAAGGATAAGGGAAAACCCCAGATAAAACCTTATCTAGGATTCAAACTCGGGACCTCTTGAACGTGAGGCAGATATGCTACCATCTACGCTACTGAGACGGGCATAATTTGGACTTGTATAAATTCCTATTCTGTGTAAGTGTTTGGCCAAATAATCATGTTCCATAAGTAATCTAAAATTTGCTACTGCAGCTTTACGTGGGATTTCTGGAATAATTTCTGGATTTTTAATTGAAATGTTCCATTTTTTATCTTTGACTTTGTCAGATATTGATTGGTTTTGTTTGTTTTTATATTTGCTTTTGATTAATCTTTCTACGGATGTAAAGGGTAAGTTTTTACTTTAGTTCTGAATTAAATTTGCACCCTTTTCGACAAGAAAATCAGCTGATTCATTTCCAGCAATTCCACAATGTGCAGGTATCCACTGTAATATAATGCTTTTCTGTAGTTTTTCAAGTTGCTGGATCATTTTGTGGCATTCTTTAATTTGGATTGACCTCACTGTCGAAACTTTTGGCTAAACTTCCAGGCTCTACTAATAAGGCACAGAATAATATTCAGCACAGAGAGTAGACATAGCCACTTGGTTTTTAATTAAAAAATCCATAAGATACATCATGTCAGCAGTGAAGTACGACTTGTGCAGAAACCTTTTTTTAAAGAATTAAAAATGTTAACTTTAACAATTCTGTACATATTATGTTACACATTATAGAATCTTCACCACAATAACCAAATTCACAATATTGACACCAGGAGCAATACACTCTTTTCCAAAGAGGTCAGATATATAGCAGTTGCTCTGTATAGTAAAGCCCCAACCAGTTTCAAAAGCGCAAAATCCATGCAATGTTTCAAGATGACTTAGAAGCAAATGTGGGTGAGGGATAGCTCTCATACCTTGAATGAGTTTATGGAGGTACTGTGATTGTGAAACTACATTTTATCATATAGTCTCATCACTTATAAATGTAAGTTGTTTAATATATTTTAAACTTACCTTTTTACTTATTGTATTCTTAATTATTATTCAAGGTTTTGCATAAGGTGGGAACAAATGTAAATACGGAGATGACAGAACAAAAGATAGGCCTAAGACAAGGATGCGAAATGAGTCCAATTTAACAGATTTATAGACGAGATAATCCACAAGGTTGAAGAAGGAAATCAGAACTATCCGGTAATAGCAAACAAATTCCTGGATTGCTATATGCGGATGACTTAATGGTAGAATCTATAACGGTAGTAGGATTGCAGAAGGCAGTAAATGAAATCCAGAAATTATCTGAAGAGTGGGCAAGACTAAAATTTCTGATCACAATGCACAACATTAGTACACGAGATTTATTGTGTAATAATACTTCATTAATACACATTCATATCTTCTGTATTTATTAAGTATTTTAATGAAACAAAAATTGCAGCAAACCCCTTATTTCTTAGAACGCATTTAATTTGAATAATTTTGTCTTGTGTGCATATGAACGATAGCTACGTAAGCTAACTGTTCTCCAGTTCCAGGTTTTACGGTTCAGATTATGCGACAATCATTGTATTTGTTCTCGTACACATGCTGAAATATTAAGTGAACTTCTCTGTCAGCATCGGTATCACTGTACATCTCAGCATCTGTATGATATGTGATATGTGGATTTGGCGAGACAAAGACAGATATCTCTCCCATCTCTGTCGCTCGCTAGCCGTGGAACTGCAACGCCAAGACAATATGATAACTATATTGGCTCAACCCATGGTCATTCTTATTTTGTAGCTACTCTAAACATGCACCGTTAACATCCTATAATGTGAAAGATGCTTTCTTTGGTTCAAAACTAAGTGATCGATTCAGCTTTTGACATTCGATAATTTAAGAATGCAGCAAGGCAGTGCAGTTTGCTTGTGACGGCGCTGAAGCTATAGATAAATCACGTATCTTATAAGTAACTTTACCAATACCTATTTCTTTATACCGTGAGCGACCGGACCGTTTCGCGGCGGCCTTGGGCTGGGTGACGAGTGACGCGCCTTCCGCCATAGAATAGCTCTCTACTACTGTCGTGTCAATCCAATTGGATCGGTGGGGAGGGAAAGAGTTCTGTGTGCGTGTTCGGAGTAACAACATTGTACTGTCTCTTAGTGATAATTTGTTCATAAGGTAACTGTAGTTCAAACCTTACAACCTCTAGATTCTGTACTCAGGGTTAATTATAGCAGTTGGTTTTTGCAATCCGTTTATGATGGTGATATGCACGCACTTTTGACGTTATCCACAGACGATGTGTGATTTTATCTTCAGGGTCACGTTTCTACCCAAAACAAAAGATACTGGGCTACGGAAAATCCCCATATTATTTATAAAATTCCTCTCCACACTGCAAAAGTTGAGATTTGTTGTGCAGTAAGTACGCGTGTAGTTATCGGTCCCATATTTTTGATACAACAATTTACTCACACGTTTATGTAAATTGCATTTTAAATAATTTTTTTTTCCGCAGCTGTCAAGAGATGGGTGGTTTCAGCAGGACTCAGCTACAGCGCACACTGCTGCAAATTCTATGCGTGAATTCAGCAGTAGGTATAGTCACAGAATAATTAGTCGAGGATTGTGGCAATCTCGTTCTCCTGGCCCATTTCCATATGATTTTTATTTATGGAGAACGTTAAGTGCAGGCACCCAGCCTGCACACCTTACAAGATTTGCAGGACAACATCATGAAAGAAATACAAGCAGTCAAGATGAACTTCGAGTGGACCAGAACTGCTTTCGGAGATATAGGGAATGTATTCGCATTTAAGGTCATCATTTTCAACATCTATTGAGAAATGGAAGATATATTGTAAATCTGCACCATTTAATGAGGTTCTTGAGAATGTTCTTTAAAAATACCTATACATTGCGTTGTAAATTGTGAGCAACCGCTGCGTCTTCTTTAAGCCGTTTATTCCATGTCACGATAATTCAAATGAAGCCTACTCTCTTTGATTTGGTTTCTCTTTCAGAATTGAAGCTCTTTGAAAGAGCAGACTATATGCTTGTAATCCAGGATGCTGAGAATCAGGAACAGTGATTACATATCCATCCAAAAATAACAACAGGTGTAAAGGATAACTTACAAACTGTTGTCAAATTATGGCTAGTGCTGATTTGGTGGGGAGACTGAAACTGGAAAATAAGGAGGTGACAAATCTTTCATGTGCTTGTTTTGTTACATCACAAACTATTGTTAAAAATCCTTAGTAACGTACTTCTTTCGGTGTTTGGAACTATTATGTTTGTAATGTGCATACCCGTTCCATATTTTGATTTTCCAGTTCGTTATCAAAGGTATATGTGGTGTTTTGATAGGTATGCGTTAGTATTTATTTTGCATTTAATATCTATACAGAAATATTTGCTTTGTCAAGGTACAATACAAACAAATTGAAAGTATACAAAATAGAACATAAATCAATTCTGCATGCAATAATCAGATGAAATTGTACCAAAGTCAGCATATATTAGAAAACTTACAGATGTACGTGAAAGTAACAAAATTATTCGCATGCGATCATTCACTCAAATTACTGTGATGTCTAAAATATTCGAAGAGCTCTTGAGTACAATAGAAGCACTGATTTATTAAGAATAATTTCACATCTCTTCTGAATCTTTTCTTATCATTGTTTTTAATTTTCTTTGTGATTAAGTTATACATGTGTTCCCCTTATGAAGTACTGAGTTAAGTTTTTTTATTTGATCTTGATCCCAGTATACGTCATTTAGTACTATTCCTAGTATAATGATTATGGACATTATTTGTTTCAAAGTATTGCATGTTGTTATTTATAAAGCATACGGTTTCTAACATATACAGACATGGCAGGGTTAGTATATTATTTTCGTTAAAATATTTCCTACAATGAGTCACTTTACTTAAATTAAACATTTTTCTTATTATTTTCTTTTGTGCTACAAATAGAGATTTTATTTCAGTAGCTGATCCCCAGATAAGAATACCATATGCAAGATAAGATTGCACATATGAATAGTAAATCAGCTTTAATGTTTGTATATTACAAATTTTTCTTAGCACTAATAGTATATAATGGACTTTATTAATTTTTATAGTAATATACTGTAATATAGCGATCATTTATGGTTTCTGTGTAATTGTGGGTTGTTAATACAAATTTTGGATAATCAGTAATATCAGTGAAGGAAGTGTGGTTTTATAATTCATTTGGGAAAACAGTCTAACAAATGGGTAAAAGTGCAGAATAGGTGCGAACAGATATTGTGGCTCTGACGTCATAGCTCGGGCATTGCCAACTTCCAGAGCATGCTACCACAGAAAATACCAACATTATGCAAGCAAACCATGGATATTGTAATATACGACGTAATTATATATTATTATATTCCTACTATTATTATCATAATTATTTAAAAATGTAAAGGAACCTAGCACAAAGATAGTCAGCATGATAAATTCAGTGCAATGGCTGGGATTTGAACCACAGATTTCCTGGTTTCCATCCAGTCACTCTAACCCTTTGAGCTACCATGGCCAACGTGCCGTCCTGACATTAAATTCTCCAACTGACTCATATTTCCCCAGTAAACCACTAGGGGCTCTCGCATCCAAGATACACCGTTGTGGCGACTTACTATCGTAAGTACCTGAGTCCTAGGCTTCATCATTTAACTCTTATTATTTTAATTAATTGATGGAAATTAATCATTTCTTCACACTAGTCATATATAGGCTAAGGTTTTTCATGTTGACTCTCTCTATAAAAAATCTTAGCCTATATAGGGCTAGTGTGAAGAAATGATCAATTTCCATCAATTGACTAAAATCTAGCACAAAGTTTTGGAATAGTCAACATTATGTAAGCAAACCAGCGATAATATAACACTCAAATAAACTGACGTAAAGATTACTGGATCATTGCCAGAATTATTATTATCATTATTATATATTCTGATATTCTCACTATTATTATCATAATTAGTTAAAAACTTAAAAGAATCTAGCACAAAGTTTTGGAATAGTCAACATTACTTAAGTAAACCAGCGATACTGTAATACCCAAATAAATTGACGTAAAGCTCAGTGGATCATTGCCAGAGTTTTTTTATTAATTATTTTTACTGTTGTTAATAATTATAATATAATTATAATAATAAGCAAAGCTTACTAGACACTATTCCTATTACAATCGCTAGTTTATAATAAGAAAAAATGTGTTGGCAACGCTTCGCTGTTTTTGCATATATCGGAGCGCCGCAGTTGGCAACAACTTGTTTTCATGACACCATTCCGTACCAACCTAACTCTGCTCACCTATTCTGCACTTTTACCTAACAAATTTACCCCAAATTTAGGCCTCGAAAATTTCCTTTGCAGTTCTCCTTTCCGAATCTCTACATCAGTGTTTACCTGCGATGTCATATGTAGCAAGAATGGACTCAAACACTAGCCCTTCCAATAAAATATTCAATTTGGTTATATCTGCATTATTCCCTGAGATATTACACGTGTACTTCGGCACTTGTAAGTAGATAATCAACCTCTGACCAGTAATAGAATGTCGGCTAGGGTGAGATCTCAAGACAAACATTTGGACAACAACTTATTTCATCAATCAGTCACTTCATCTGTGTGCAGGCACTACAAAAGTATTCGGTCAAAGGCAGTGACCATTAAAGTAAAAATAAATGCACTTAGATACATGCTATGTGGAATAATAACAAAACGCAATTGCTCTTCTAAAGTGCAACAGTTGCTGATATAACAGGTGTCAGTTTAATATTTGATCAACAAAAAAGATATACACCTGTTCCTCACACTGATTAAATTCATCACTTTGTAGGTTATATATGTCTGATTTCTTCAGCAGGATTTCATATTAGAAATTATTTTCTTTGTATAAGCAGGTTCAATTTTGGTTAAGCTGCAAAATAACAGCATTGTTGTGGGTTCGTCCAGTAAGGTAAGGAATGATGTAGCGGAAACAAGCTGTTGCACAGCTCTGAAATTTGCCAAAACAGCAAAATATTGTCAACACTGTTGTTGCTGTAATTTACGTCCTCCAACATATCGGACGATGAATGAAGTGGGTGAAATGATGTTCAAATGAGTCCGGGGTCCCTGGAGCTTAGAGTTACCAGACAATTCGTCTTTCAGGATAAGGGAAAACCTCCAACGTTAAGTCATATCGGACGAATGAAATGATGTTCAAATGAGTCCGGGGTACATAGAGCTTAGAGTTACCAGACAATTCGTCTTTCAGGATAAGAGAAAACCTCCAACGTGAAGTCATATCAGACGATGAATGAAATGATGTTTAAATGAGTACAGGGTACATAGAGCTTAGAGTTACCTGACATTCGTCTTTCAGGAAAAGAGAAAACCCCGGAAAAACCTTATCCAGGTATCTCATCCTAACCGAGATTCGAACTCGGGACCTCTTGAGCGTGAGGCAGACATGCTACCATCTACGCTACCGAGGCGGGCTCAACACTTATTATTATTGTTATTATTATTATTATTAACAGCATACGAATCACTAATTAATGTTTTCTCTTAAAATCGATGGCTGATTATAAGCTAACCTCCATATATTATAAACGTTGTCATCGTCATTTAAAAGCTAAAGTAAATTGAAACTGGTTAGACTACAGTGGGTAAATAATGATACAGTAAGTAACAAAGCTTCAATAATAATGATGATGATAAAACTCATTGAAAAACATTGTAAACTATTCAATATCGTGAATAGTCTTAATTATAGTAATAGCAAGTTAGTGCTAGGTACATACAGTGTGATTTTTAAAAGAAAATATGTGAAGTGTTTCCATGTGGTTCTGCGCTGTTGCCTTGAACTAAGTTATGCATACTCCCCTCTTCACCCTCTTAACACACGAAATATAAACAAGTGTTTGAGGTTATCACATCTCGGCAAAAACATGCGTACTTAATCTCTATTAGTGAAATGAAATGTGTAGTGTTTAATGCCCGCTTTTACTACATACGGCACTGCAGGCGATGACACTCATGATACATGAGATGAAGATGGAGCACCGGTGGAATGAGATGGCAGGGGAAACCGGAGGTCCCGGAGAAAACCCACCCCAGCGCCGTGTTGTCCACCACAAATCTCACTTTGCGGTCGCCTGGGATCGAATCCGAATCTCTATTAGCCTACTTTAAGAACGAAAATAAGTTGTTAACACATTCGCTGGGTTTTAGCGTCTTCAAATGTCTCCATCCTTTTAAATAATTTTTGTACTATGTAACTAATATTCCATACTTAGTTATTGTTTTTATGCATCGTAAGTTCACATTTCCGCTAAGTATTTCTCCATATCAGCACATATAGGCGATGCATGTTTTAAAATCTAACATTTATCTTCAATTATATTTATTAATATTTTAGTTAATGTCTTAACTACTAAATTTCAGATTGATACAAATACAGATAGTGCAAAAAATGGTATGCAACACACATGTGGTAAGCACATAATGCAATATTGGAAATTGAAAAAAAAAAAACTGGATGCAAGCGCCTCGTTTTTTCAAAGCTTTCCTCGTTCCGTATAAAGGCTTACCACATTAGTATCGCAATATACTATTATTAACGACTTTTTTAATTGCCATATTTATATCAACGCCGCCGATATGCCGGAATTTTGACTCACAGGAATTCTTATACATGCAAGCATATCTACTGACATGAGACTGTCGCTTTTGGATAAAATGAATAAGCTGTTCATTGATAAGGAGAAACTCTCGTCTTCCTGTTGGAAGAATTCTCTAAGAGAACAAATTCCCCAGCTTGGCTATGTAATGTAACAACACGACCGTAAGCTGATCTTTGTCTTGGGACATGATTCCTCTGTCCACCTCTAATCCTACCGCCACTACGTCTTGCTTCCATAAAAACGTATTTTAATTGTGTTTTCACAAAATAAACAATACACAATGCAACTGAACACTCAAGCAAACTCTTGTTTCCCACACAAAACTAGCGATAACTGACCTGAGGAGCATGTCATTCACCAGTGTAACAATCTGGCAACCTTTGTTCACGTTACCATAGCAACGACCTTCTCCTCTTACCCTTCGCGTCCCTTGCTTGATGACCTTCACGTATCTTCTTTTAAAAATCACACTGTAGTAGGTAGTAATTTAGAAGATTAACATATGCATATAGAGTAACTGTTCAATGTATTTAGTATTGAGAATGGGATCTCGATAGGCACACAGCTATATTGCTAGTAAGTGATCACTGTAAATAATTAACTTATTATAATTAGAATAGGTTGGTGCACTGACAAGCAGTAATATAGAACATTGTCATTGTAACTGGAAAGACTATGATGTAATAATACAGTAAGTAAATTATAAATATTCAAAAAAGCAATGTAAGCGTAGCATGTACTATATGCACAAGTTTTCTTGAGCGCTGGATTTATGATGTGCAGGCAGAGGGGAAGAAGAGAGAGCTAACACGCTTTTGTTTCTGCAGTGTGGTCAACCTAGAAAAACACAATTCAGACAAATTGCGGAAGGATAAGCAAAGATATGTGCCAAAGGTGTGAGATGTGTGAACATACAATAAATTGAACTCCATCCAATAAGCTGCATGCTTATATATTTACTATGTTTTGAAACATAAAAAAGTAAAAAACTAATATTACAACAGCTATAAACACTCGCTCACTTACTTTGTGATTCTTCAATTTGTGAGTCTGTTGTATTGTTTGTATCCTCTGATTTGTTAATGATAATTTTATCAGTTGCCTTTTCTATTATACCATTGTTTCTCCAATATTGCATTTCCAGCTCTTGGGCGTTCTTGTAGTATCCATCCCAGTCTGTTGCTTCTATAGCAGTGTTCTCTAGTTAACATTGCGTCCTCTGTAGACATTGTTTATTTTTGTCCATGCCAGTTCAATTGCATTCAAATCACATTTATACGGAGGTAGACAAATAATGTGTCCCCTTTCGAGAGCCGTAACACCTACAACATAAGTCTTGCTCTTAGATTTGTTGTAAACTGGTTAGCTAATAATTAACCTTAAAATTGCTCAAAATGAAACAATGCACATGTGAAAGCTTAGCATATTAGTTGCTAGATGTCAGTGTATATTGCATTTCATGTTTCATAGTTGTCATCTGTGTTTACAGAATTAGGCGAAACCTACTGAATGTGGACTTGGGACCCGAACACTCAAGTAATCGGCATATATATTAGTATTGCAGAATTGTAAGCAATGGAACATGCTGTGGATATTAAAAAAAAAACAATAATTATATAAAATTATGATTATGATAATTTAGAAGTTTTATTGTCGTTCTTATATTATCATTTTATTGAGGCTTTGTTGCTTACTGTATCAATATTTATCCACTCTAGTCTACGCATTACAGTATCGCTAGTTTGGTTACGTAGGGTTGGTATTTTCAGCGAAAGTCCGTTTTCACTGTTGACGACTCTCCAACTATGGCATCACACCCACCGTTCTGTAAGCTGCTCTTCCAAATTTTAAACTCAATTTTTACCCATTGTTCAATCTTTTGTTTAGAGGAACTGGGAGAATTTCTGATTCTTGTAGCTCACACAATAAGTTCTCTATTGTGTTAAGATCTACATTCTGTGGGGCTGCAAGCCTCCCCTTTTTATAAATGTCTAAGCAGCTGAGTACTGTCTGCTCACCAGAAGAAGGCAAGTTGGGCCTGAACAAGGAGAGGAGCGTGATCTGTTTATCTGCTCTGTTAGTGGATCTGTTTACTAGGAAATGAGTGTATGAGAGTACATATGAGTCACCCATGCTGCCAGATCTAATGCTCATTTCAGTAACTGTAGTGATAGGTATTATGTAATGTCTACCCACCACAAGAAGACAAGTGGGGCCTGAAGAGCGAAAGGGGCTTGAACTGTTTATCTGCTCTGTTAGTGGATCTGTTTATTAGAAAATGAATGTATGAGAGTACATATGAGTCACCCCTGCTGCCAGATTTAATGATCGTTTAATTAACTGCATAAGTATTACATACTGTCTGCCCGCCACAAGAAGGCAAGCAGGGACTGAAGAGGGAGAAGGGTTTGAATAGACAACAGTTGGATAAAGGTTGAAAATGAATGCGATGGCTTTCAAAACTAGTCCCTCAATAATATAAAAATGTAACTGATGAAGTGTCATCCTGCCCTGCAACGTCAAGACACTTCCTCCTTCGATAGGACGGTCTCCAGGTCAGCATGGTGCCATTTCAGGACCATGGTGGGAGGGATGTTGGTTTTACCGGCCTGCCGGGCAGATTCCAACTTGTCAAGGTAGGGACCCTGTTCTCAACACTGTCATGTCTCCTCAGTCTCCTGTTGCCTCATCCTTCTTCCCAGGAATGCTCCACTTGGGGCATAGGTACAATGTATAAAGTTTGGACCTCCGTCCTGCATCCCCTCCCTAGCGTAATCCAGACCAGTTTATAGCAATAGAGGGTGAAGTATAGTTATTGTCTTTATCATACCTAGAAAATGGTTAGGTCTGAAACTTAAAGATCTATTGTCATATTTCTGGTGAAATGTTGATATAAAATTTTTCTGTAGAATTCAATAGTTATGTCTGCTTACTGTTAAATAGGCAGAAGAGAAAGCAAGACACTTGTCATTTTACAAAGTTTGCTGCAAAGCCCCTGTATCTAAACATGCTATTGTAACAAGATCCATATTATATTATCAAAACAAGTAATTTCAGATTTGTTTTTGTAATGATTTTAGTGACACATCAAAGAGAACCTGCTAGAGGGCTGAAAAGACGAGATATGTGTAGTCCAGACTGTGGCATCTCTCTCTTGTCCTGCAGAGAGAGGTGTCTTAATGTGTTACTGAGGTGAGTTTGACATGTGGACACTCTGATGTATAAATGATTAATAATACAACCTTATGCATATATGGCTACAAACTCCCATCAAACTTCACACAATTAATAACTTTCTTCTTTAGGACAAATAGTATTAAATTTCTGAGCCTTGAAGTAGACATATATAGGGGTCTTTTGATAAGTCTGGTAAAAAACCAAGAATCACTTTTTTTTTTCCATGAACATCTCACTGTATTCCTCGACATAGTCTCCATTGATGGCTATACACTTGGTCCAGCGATGTTCCAGTTTTTTCATCCTGTCAGAAAAATAGGTTCCGTCAAGGTGTGCAGAATACTCATTGACATTCACTATCACTTCTTCATTTGATGAAAATTTCTTAGCACCAAGACAAGTTTTCAAGTTTGGGAACAAGAAGAAGTCACCTGGGTATAAGTCTGGTGAATAAAGTGGATGAGGAACCAATTTGAAGCCCAACTGATGCACTTTCACCATTGTGATTGCTGATGTGTGTGATGATACATTATCCTGGTGAAAGAGCACTTTTTTGTGTTTTAATTTCGGTCTCTTTTCAGTCAACTCATGTTACATACGACCCAACAATGAATTATAGTAGGTGTGTAATGATGGATCCAAGTTTCATCCACGGTCACAAATTGGTGCAAAAGTCTTGCAGATTGTGGTTAAACATCGCCAGACACTCGGTAGAAGTGTTCTTCTGGATGTGCTTTTGGTTGACCGTCAGCAATCGCGGCACCCATCTTGTGCACAGGTTTTTCATTGCCAATTTTTCATGCTGGATATTGCTTACTCGCTCAGTTAGGATTACTACAGCTTGAGCAATCTCAGAAATTTTGATTCAGTGGTCTTGTATAACCAGATCAGGGATTTTTTTCAGTGGTGTCTGTGTTGTGACCTCAATTGAGCGACCAGAGCATGGTTCATCTTGCTACTTCTATGAACACATTTAAATTCATTGATCCTAAAGTAAATGGTCTTCATTGTTGGTTTAGAGTTGTCATGAACTTCAGTTCAGTTTTGACTTGTGCATTAGTCCAGCCCTTCAAATGAAAATGTTTAATAACAGCACAAAATTGATTTTTCTATTTTCAATCGCAGCTGTCATCACACTGACCAGTTCAGATAGTTATCAACAATGAACTGTATATTGTAGCTCATTCAAATATTCTGTACAATCTTTTAAATAATCAAGATTACCACGAACAAAGTTGCAACAAAAATTATCCATCCCTTCATGGGAATTTACCAGACTTATCAAATGACCCTTGTACTTAACTGGAAAGCTCACATTAGGATAGAATTCTACAGAGGGGATTTGGCATGTTGATCAGACTGATCTTTTGTATCTATGCCCCAAGTGGGGAATCCCCAGAAGGAAGGATGAGGCAAGAGGAGACAGGACAGCTGATGCTAGGAGTCACGACAATACAGAGGGCACCGTCCATACCATTTACCATCTTAAACTCCCCAGCAGTCCAGTACAACCGGCATCTCTTGAAACAGCCCACCATGTTCTGTCATGTTTTCTGAGCAGTGAAGTTACGAAACCTATTGGAATCCATCAGCAAATGAAGGTCCTATCACTGCAGTAAGTGTGACATGTGTGACCCCTGGTGGTGGATGAAATACTAATAGTAGCCCTGTTCACTCCGCAGGGAAGCATAGAGCCTTGAACTCTGTTACTTGCCAATGCTTTAATCCCTTGTCAGCTTTTCCCTGCCCGTTTCACTTCTCTGTGTTGCCCTGGGTCTTCCTTTACATCTACTCAATCAAATGCCACTTTTGTGTTGTCATTTTCTCTCCTGAGTACACGCCTTATCCACTTCCACTTTCTAAATTTAATTTCTTTAGGAATTTGATGCTGCACTGCTCTTTTCCATAGTTTGTTGGTTATAATCTCCAGCCACCAGATTCCCATGTAATTTCTCAGGCAACGGTTTACAAAGACTTGAAGTTTCCTTCCAGTTTGCTTGGTTGCTTTTCCAAGTTTCACAGCCATGTAGTAAAATTGATTTAAAATTTGAATCAAATAATCTTACTTTAAGCCTTAAGAAAATTTGCTTTGACTGCCAGATGGATTTCATTTAGAAGAAGGCATATCTATCTTCCTTTATTCTGGCACTAACCTCTTCGTCCGAGCTCTCATTTACAGAGATTATACTGCCCAGGTACATAAATTCATCTGTACGTTCTATTTCTTCTTCTTCTAACATAAGAGCAGAATGAACTATTATTAATTTTCATTTCTTTTGTTTTATGCTTATTTTATTCCAATGCAGCACTGGATGCAAATTTATGTAGGTCTTGAAGTTTACCACTTATATCTGTGAATATGTGTGCTAATAGACAATCATCACCTGCATATTCTTAACTTTCTAGTCTCCCATTGTATACCATGACACCTGTTACCACTTACATTATTCATAAGGAAAACAAACAAAAGTGTGGATGACAAGCTGCCCTGTTTAACTCCTCACCATTTCTAAAGTGCCTCAAGTTGGGTCAGGATAGTAAACATGTTCCCGTGTAAGGACCATGATACAATGAAGCACAAAATTAATATAATTTTGAGTCAAACTAGCACTCAATGTGCCACTTATTGCTAGTATTTACCTAGAACGCATTTCGTTAGGATCTTCCTAACATCATCAGCTGTTGTCGACTAATGGACGTTGATTAAATTTAATGGGAGTCGATTAATGAACTAAACAACACTTACTTTTAAATTTTTCCGGAACATGTTTCAGAGACTTTGCCTCCATCCTCAGCCGGCCATCGACTGGTTCTCATGGTGTAGTTGACAATATTTTGTCATAGGTCTCCTTTGGTGGTGGTTCAAGGAACTTGCTGAACAAATCTTTTTGGGGGATGTCAAAATTGAATGTTTTGTTCCTATTTTTTGAAATGAAGATTTGTTCCCATGTGGATAGTTCTTGTTTTGCCTGATGTATGTTTTAGTAGTTTTGGTTCTGGATTTATGTTGCGTTTTTTTTTTTTTCAGAAATGCGTGGCAACTGTTGATTTTTCTAATTGTTTATATTTTATGTTTCTAAAGTGTTCCTTTGCTCTTGTTTCTAAATTTCTCTTGGTTTTTCCAATATAAATTTGACTACAGTCACTGCAATCAATTTCATATATACCAGATTTTTTGTTAGATGGAATGGCGTCTTTGATGTTTGAGCAAATTAGGTTTTTTTAAGGAGAAATGGTTGACTGGTGCTAGTTTAATGTTTTGTTTTTTTGAAGACCTTTTTTGAATTTATCAAAGGCCCATGGGTGGTAAGTGAATTTTTTGAAAATCATTTTAGTTTCTGTAGCTGAGAGGGTTGTGGTTTCCTTTATTAGCTTCTTCTTTTTTGCTAAGTTCACTTTTTTGTCCACTAATGATTTGGGAAAGTTATTTTTTTGTGCTATTTGAATAATTTTGTTGTATTCTGTTTTGTATTCTTCTGCTGTGAGAGGGATGTTTACCAGTCTGTGTGCTAAACTATTGAAGATTGCCTGTTTGTGGGATCTTGGATTGTAGCCATTAGCTTTTATGTAGTCTGTATTGGTTTTCTGTAAATGCCAAAGTTTAGTCTGTTTTTATTTCTCATTATTTTTAGATCCAAAAATGGTAAATACTCGTCTTTTTCTATTTCTACAGTGAACTTGATGCTTTTTTCCTTGGATATTTAAAAATTTTAGTGCATCACTGATGTGTTTTTTTTTTTGGTACTATTGTAAAGATGTCATCCACATATCGTTGCCAGAGTTTGAACATCCAAGGGAAACCTTTGGTGATCATTATTTCTAATGCACTCATGTACAGATCGGTCAGGAAGGGTGATAGGGGGTTGCCCATTGCTAACCTTGAAGTTTGGTGGAAATATTTTGTTTGAAACTGGAAGAAATTTTGTTCTATGCATAATTTGGTTAGTTCGATGTAATCTGAAGTATCAGGTGATGACATTCCAAGTGATTTGAGCCATTTTTCTATCAACGGTGAGAGTTGATTAGCTGGTATGCCGGGAAACAGTGATTTAACATCAAACGAGACTAGTGTGTCCTCTTCTTTTAGTTCAGTACTGCCACCAGAGGACACCTATGACAAAATATCATCAACTACACCAAAGAGAAACAGTTGATGGACGGTTGAGGATGGAGGCAAAGTCTCTGAAACATGTTGACATGTTCCGGAAAAATTTTAAAGTAAGTGTTGTTTAGTGTCAGTAATATCGTGCTCTTTGAAGACTTTTTGGAAAAAGTGTGTAGTTCTGGGATGATATGTAAATTTTCTACACACCTTTCCCAAAAAGTCTTAAAGAACACGATATTAGTTTGGCCCCACAGAACAAATTTAGTGTACAACACCTTTTGAAATCACATAATACAAAGGAGATACCCACAGACAAAATATCAGGTGTGTACTGGATAAACTCCAAAGGGTGTAACAACTTTTACATTGGAAAAACAAAAAGGAACATGAACATTAGGCTTATAGAGCATTTTAGGAACAAAGGAATAGATGAATCGGCGGTAGCGTACCATTTTTGGAAGGAGAATCATGATATAGAACGAGAAATCCACTTATTAAAAAGTGTTCAAGGTCCAGCTGCATTAACCACATGGGAAAAAATCTTCATAAAGAAATATGAAAGAAAATTGTTTTATTTTGACACTACTGTTGAAGAAAACCCAAACTTCAAGTTCATCAAGATACCGACAGAGATGCACCTATCACCTCCAATGAGTTCACCAAACCAACATCCATTAGTCGACAACAGCTGATGGTGTTAGAAAGATCCTAACGAAAGGCGTTCTAGGTAAATACTAGCAATAAGTGGAGCATTGAGTATTAGTTTGACTCAAAATTATATTAATGTTCCCTCTTATTCCTTCTATGACATTCTTTCGCCAGAAGAAAATTTGTTTAGCATCCTTTAATATCTGACCTAACTGTAAATGAGTGTGAAAGAATGCATAATAAGCTTTAAGTACCAGGTTCATATTGGTATATAGTTGTAACATCCTTATTGAGTATGTAACCATGGACAATATTGTTTTAGTGTACAATTTAACCTTTTATCGAAGCTCATATTTTGTACCATATTCAAATGGTGACGAAAGTATGGTTTTCTATTTGCAGCTTGTGAGCCTGTTAACAAAGTGAACAATGGGACTGAATCTTACGTATCTCACAAAGTTTTTCCTTGCTGTCCTGGGATTAATTTTTTACTGTGAGTTTGTCATCTATTACGTAGTGTTATTGCAGGTAAGTGACAATTTATGTAAATGAACATTTGGAATAATTTCTTCTTTTTAAGATATTAAAAACAATGCTGTAATTTAATAACTTTGAAAGAACTAGACCAGTTTCACCAACTAATCTTAAAAATTCTCAAACATCTGGTTTGGTAACGTTAGGTAAAACACTGAAGCTATGAAAAGTGGAGTAAATATACAGTAGAATCTTGTTTACCTGGATTAGCTGGGACCAGGGCAGATTCAAGTTAAAAATCTGGGTTATCCAGAGAATGACGGAAAAACCATAAAATGCATGTACATCATCTCCAAAATATATTTAATGTACGAGGGCTGTTCAATAAAGAATCATCACAATTTTTTTTTGACAACGTACCTTTATTCATCCTCATAATTTTGATGGTCCTTCTCAAAATAGTCTCCCCTGAATGCGATGCACTTGTCCCAGCATTTCTGCCAGTCTTCAGAGACATGCTGGAAACCATTTTTGAGAGATCCTTCAAAATCGCCTCCACAGCCTTCACCACTGCTTCTGATGATGGATAATGCCTCCCACGAAGACGTTTCTTCAAGTTAGGGAATAGAAAAAAGTCACATGGGACTAAATCTGGATTATAGGGAGGCTGAGGGATGCACTTCACATTGATTTTTGTAAGATATCGAGGAACAACATTAGCAATATGTGGCCGCACATTATCATGGCACAGCATCCAGCCTGCTTCACGGAAATGTGGTCTTTTGCTCCTGATATGGACTTGCAATGTTTTCAGGACATCCCTGTAGTATTACCCAGTCACTGATGTGTGTGCAGGTTCAACATGCTGATAAACCATTCCATGAATATCAAAGAATGAGATGACCATAACCTTCCCAGCAGAAGCAACCCTTTTGCCTATTTGGGGGTTGGTGATGGAGATTTCCACACTGAGCTTTACTGTTTGCTCTCAGGATCAAAATGATGTAGCCAAGTTTCATCAGCAGTGATTACGTTTGAAAGAAACTCCAGGTCTTCCTCTAACATCAACTTCAACTGCATGCAGACCTGCATGCGAATGTCCTTTTGTTCGGGAATGAACAGTCTTGGAACCCATCACGCACAAACACATCTCATGTGTAATGTTTCTGTCACCAACGTGTGGGTGGCACCCAATGTAATGTTCAGTATTTCAGAAAGTGATCTTAAGGTAATTCGTCGATCCTCTCTCACAATGGCAGCAGCACTGTTGATGTTTTCTTCCGTAAGAGCAGTATTTGGAGCACTGGGTCCACCTTCAAGCTGTGCAGACTCTCCATAGATCTCCTGTAACATTGTATAGGCCTCAACTGAAGATTTGTTGAGACGAAAGCAGAATTTCAAAGCCGCATATTGTTCCTCGCATGTTACCTCTACTGCAGCGGTAGGCGATACTAAACATGTCTGAACTTGCCTGGTTCTCACAGGCGGGAACCAGGAGTACCAACAATGAAACTACTATGGCGTGTTTGTTTCACATTAAGCTAACAGAATATAAAAACATTAAATTTTAGTGCAAAAAATTATGACCTTAAAAAATTATGATAATTCTTTATTGAACAGCTCTCTTAGTTTGGAAATTACTATTGGCACACTTTCCGCTAAATACACATGCGCTGTATGTACTGTAATAGTCTATGTATTTGTACTGTACTACAAACTAGTCAGTAGTAAAAAAGACAGCTTCTGCTGTCTCAGTTTAGTGCGTCTCTTACAAGAATTTCACATCCGCTTTAACATTCTTCTTCAATCTTTTTTTCTGGCAAGTCACACACACCAGGCCACAACTTTTTTCATGACTTTGTCAAAGTTTCTCTTCCAACTTGGCCCCACGCAGGTGAGGTGAGTGCAGTGAATTTGCCAGCGGACAAGATAATTTGAGGAATGTGTCTACTGAGAATAGCAATTATCATCTGTAAAATATGTTCATTTTTCCTGGACAGAAACCAGGAGATCCGTGATTCAAATCCCAGCCATAGCACTGAATTTTTCAGTTTGACTTTATCTTATATACGTCTAGTGTGAAGGAACGATTAATTTCCATCAGTTAACTTAATAAGAATTTAATGATAGAACCTGGGACTCAAGTACTTACAACAGTAAGTCGCCACAAACGGTGTATCTCAAATCCTTGCCATGGCATTGAATTATATGTGTACAAGGGGAATGGAGAATTAGACATAATAATGAGGTATATTCCCTCTATGGAGAGATACCGTGTCGCATGCTATTCGAATTAAGAGACTTAAATGGGCAGGTCATCCAATTAGGATGGAGGAACAACGAATCCCAAAGAAGATGTTCGTAGGAGACTTTGGAGGAGGAAGGCCACTTAAATGAAGTACAACAAGACTCAGCCCATATACTGAAGATCCGGAACTAGAGAACTACAGCGCAAGATCCACAAGTTTGGAGGAGAGCAACTGGGGAGGCCATGACCTGAAAATGGGATGTAGTATAGCATAGCATTTTCTATTGCACCATCAATTCACCAATAATGCATTTCCAGCTCTTGGAACTTCTTGCAGCATCCTTCCCAATCCATCGCTTATATAGCAAATTTCCGCAGAGTTATGGCTCTCCAGTTAACATTGCGTCCTTAGAAAACATTATTTTTGCCCACGCCAGCTCATTTGCATTCAGATCACAGTTATACAGAGGTAGTAAAACAAAAGTGTGTCCCCTTTCGAGAGCCATAACATTCACAACGTTCGTCTCGGTCTTAGCTTTGTTGAAAACTGGTTAGCTAATGATTAACCTCAAAATTGCTCAAAATGAAATGGTGCATGTGTGAAAGCTTAGCATATTAGCCATTAGATGTCACAGTGTATAATGCATTTCATGTATCAAAGTTGTCATCTGTGTTTACAAAAATAGGCGAAACCTACTGAATGAGGATTTGGATCACGAACTCTCAAGAAATCATGCTCATATAGTATTCCAGCCTGTAACCGATCTTCATTTATATTTCAGTGTACATATTTTAAGTCAACCTAATTTTTCTGTGCTTTAAAAAAATCCATAAGTTTTGTTTCACTCATTGATGCATTACGTTTGTTCTCTTAACTTTGATCGTGGCAAGGTGGAGAGATGAATGCTGTTTGATTCATTTTGCCTCTCCCTTAACAGAATCACATTGATAGATAGAGTCAACATGAAAAATTCAATGCCACGGCCAGGATTTGAACCACGGATCTCCTGGTTTCTGTCCAGTCGCTCTAACTCATTGAGCTACCATGGCCAACTTGCCGTCATGACATTAAATTCTCCATTTGACTCATATATTTCTCCAGTAAACCACCAGGGGCTCTCGCATTCGAGATACATTTGTGGCGAGTTACTATTGTAGTACTTGAGTCCCAGACTTCATCATTTAACTCTAATTATTTTAGTTAATTGATGGAAATGATTCATTTCTTCATACTAGCTATATATAGGCTAAGGTTTTTGATAGAGTGAACATGAAAAATTCAATGCCACGGCTGGGATTTGAACCACAGATCTCCTGTTTTCTGTCCAGTCGCTCTAACCCATGATTAATTTCCATCAATTAACTAAAATAATAAGAGTTAAATAATGAAGCCTGGGACTCAAGTAGTTACGATAGTAAGTCACCACAAACAGTGTATCTCAAATGTGAGAGCCCCTAGTGGTTTACCGGGAAAATATACGGGTCAAATGGAGAATTTTATTTTTGAGTTTGATTAATGAGTCACTATGTTTACAGTCAACTTCACTTACTATGTTGTTGTATAATCGAAACGTTTTCAAGATCATTCAATCTCATCCTCAGCTGTTTGGTGACTAAATAAACATTCTTCTTCCTCCACTACTACGGTGCTCCGATCCCTCTGCCATCTGATGTTAGGGGCACTAAGTCTTAATACTTCATTTGATGCTTGGATTTCAAAATTTATAACTTTATCCCGGTTTTGGGGTATGAATATTTTTTCCCAAATATCCAATTCTATGGGTGTACTTAAAGATTTTAACAGTTTTATGCTATGGCTAATGTTGTGGTTTGCTGTCCAAAAATGGTGTGACACTGCAGATTTTTCTGTTTGTTTCAACTTTATGTTCCTCTGGTGTTCTTTTTGCCTGGTTAACAAGTTTCTCTTAGTTTTTCCTATGTAGCTTTTTATCACCAGAGGAACATAAAGTTGAAACAAACAGAAAAATCAGCAGTGTCACAGCATTTTTGAACAGCAAACCACAACATTGGCCATAACATAAAACTGTTAAAATCTTCAAGTACACCCATTGAATTGGATATTTGGGAAAAAATATTCATAACCAAAAACCGGGATAATGTCACAAATTTTGAAATCCTGGCATTAAATGAAGTGTTAAAACTTAGTGCCCCTAACACCAGATGGCAGAGGGATCGGAGCACCGTAGTAGTGGAGGAAGAAGAATGTTCATTTAGTCACCAAACAGCTGAGGATGAGATCAAATGATCTTGAAAACATTTTGACTATAAAACAATAGTGACTCATGACTCAAACTCAAAAATGAAGAATAGTTCACTGTTAATAATGCTTCTGCTTTTAATATTTATGGAGAATTTAATGTCAGGACGGTACGTTGGCCATAGTAGCTCAATGGGTAGGAGCAACTGGATGGAAACCAGGAGATCCGTGGTTCGGATCCCGGCCATGGCATTGAATTTTTCATGTTGACTCTTATCAAAAACCTTAGCCTATATATGGCTAGTGTGAAGAAATGATTAATTTCCATCAATTAACTAGAATCACATTGTTTGAATGAGTTATCACTTCTTCACTGTCATTCTTGTTGTGGACAACATTAAGTGAATTGTTGCATCATTTTCATATGTTACTCAAATAATGCACTTGTTAGTAAAGCAGTCAAGTCCTTGTAGAAAAACAGTCCACAGAATTTATTGGCTGAATTAGTTGTACAAATCTGTTGACATTAATGCAGGCATAATTGCATATATTATTCAGGTTGTGCAGTACCAGATGGACTCTCTTCTTCAACAAGGACATTTAGAACGAATGTCATGCTTTTCTATAAGCAGTTTTCTATTTAATTCCTTTCATGGAAATGCTGAAAACAGTGTTGTAATAAATTAAATTTAAAGGGAGTCGATTAATGACATTAAACAACACTTACTCATTGGACATCAACTCCATGTCCTATTGACAATGGAGGAAAATAGCCTCTGAAACATGTTCTGGGAAATTTAAAAGTAAGTGTTGTTTAGTGTCATTAATCGACTCCCTTTAAATTTAAATTTAGTTTTCTATTTGTTTTAGTCTTTTTCTATTTAAAACTTAGTTCTCTTATTCTGTTTCTGTCTGAATGTGAATGCTTTCTGTTGAAATAATAAGTAATTTAGCTATTGTAGGAGCACCTTATTCCTAAACATAAAAATTTTTAATTTTCAAAGTCATCATTTATTTGTCAAACTCATCCACATGTTACTCATCTCAGAATGCTACACTTATTACCTGGAGTTTTAAAGATGTGCTTTGAATTTAATTTTGTTTGTGTTCTTTAACAATTCTTTTCCCTGTTCTTTCTGACACTTCTTTGTCATCTGATATGTACTTTAGCTTTTTGAATCGCTTTGAAAAATCTTCTGATACAACCAGTTGTTTGCTTTTAGCTTATTTCTTCACGTATGCTCATATATTGGAAACAATTTCTTGACTGACTGATTTACAAAGTACACTGATTTATGCAGTAATCAATGTCTGACAAATTCGCTGTACTCACTCCTTACTGCAAGGCTCTAATTATGTCCTCAACGGCATGCTGCACAAAAAAGGCAACAGTGAATTAGCAAAGACTGTGCGGTCCTAAGTGAGCAGTGGAAGGAGGAGGATGTGTGACAGTGAGAACAAAAGTGACTCAACCAGCAATGGGTGTAGGAATCACAGTCTACAGAGCAAGAATTGGATTCTTCAGGCAAATATTATTCCAAAAAAAAAAAAAAAAAAAAAGGAATGGAAGGCAGTAAGATGGAGGGATTACTATTGATAATCATAATTCTAATGATGCTACTGATAGCTGGAATTGAGCAAAACCCGGTCCCAGAGGAAATACAGGGAATTCTAGCAGAACTGGTGGAGAAAATCAGCAAAATGGATGGTATGGAGCAAATGATAATTAATAATCTGGATAAGATAGCGAAGGAAATTAAAGATGAAGTTGGTAGAGAAATTCAAAGGATTCGGGCAGACATGGAAGAAATGAGTATAAAAATAGAAAGAGCAGTTGAGAGGAGAAGAAGATTTAATTTGGTGTTTATAGGAGTGAAGGAAAGAAGAGGCTTTTGGCCAGTGCAAGAAATACCTCAAATATTGAAAGATAAATTAGAATTAGAGATACATGGATGGGAGATTATCGACGCCTATCGCATAGGAAAACAAAAAGGAAAAAGACCAATCATTGTTCAGTTCTCAACAATGCAATTAATTCATAAAATATTGGGCAGAGCAAAAATGCTGAAAGGGAGCGATATATTTATAAACAAAGACCTAACACCAGTGCAAAGAATCACAAAAAAGAACCTAATCCAGTGAATGATGGAGGCGAGAGCTGCAAGTAAGAGAGCATATATACGAAAACTTACAACTATGGATTGAAGGAATCAATGTTACTTCTACGGGTAAGAGAGATGTATGGCGCAATGGGACAATGCAAGAGAAAACAAATCAGCAAAAATTACACCATACGCAGGAAATTATCGCCAACGCAACAACTTCGAGTTCACCAAGATCCGGACACGTGTGGGATGAAGAGTGGCAGGATAAAGCAGTAGCGACGTCAACAGAAGCCATGACGCTACTAGTCACGTCAGATGATCCGTAATCGCAGAGAGAAGTGAAAGATAAAAGAAATGAGCCAGCAAGAGATGACGAAACAAGAGAGGTGACGTCAGCAAGACATGTATCACCGAGCAAGGAGGAGCTAGAAGCATCACGTGGTCTAGCGGGGAGAGCAAAACGAAGCTGGATACAGCCGATTGGTAGCGGTAAGGAGGAGGGAGAGGCAACCACCCAAGGTCGAAGGACGGATACAAGAGAGGTGGGAGGGGAAGATGACCAAATTGTAACATCGCCTCATGGCAGTATCCTGGTTCTAGATAAACAGGTGACGGGTGGTGAAGGAATAAAGCTGAGAAGCAAGAATACACTTGAACAGTTTGCATGGTCCAGGGGGAGAACAGGTTCACAATAGCAAATAATAAGGAAGCTAGGGTTTTGGAATTGTGAAGGGTTAAAAAATAAAATCAGCACAGGATCCATACAGCATATATTAGTTAATTTGGATTACCTAGCAGTGGTAGAGACGTGGTTAAAAGATGAAGAAATCAAATTAATGAATTTTAATTATTTAGGAAGAAAAGGAGAAATGTATGCAAAGAGGGGGAGACCATCAGGAGGACTAGGTTTTTTATCAAGAACAAATTGAGTAAAACAATGAAAGAAACCTGGTCTAGCTGTAAGGAAGTGCTTTGGATTATAATGGAAGATAAAGCGATAGTGGATAGTATTATATGTATTGCAATAATATATAACCCTCCAGCTTCTTCACAGTTTCATAATCCAGAACTGTTTTATCTCCTCGATAAAGATATAGAAAAGTTAAGGGAAAAACATATTTACCTTGAGATAATACTAGTAGGAGATCTAAATATAAGAATTGGAGAAAGTGATGTTAGCTCTATAGATTGGTGGGAGGATAGTGTGAAAAATGTGAATATTAGGCATAGCAAGGATAAGATGATAGAAAGGGGTAGTGAAAAACTCATTAATTTATGTGAGCAAAATGCTTTGGACATTCTTAATGGAAAATATGGAGAAGATGAGCTTGGTGAATTTACTTTTATAAATGCAAATGGTCATAGCGTAATAGACTATGTGTTGTGGTCATGCAATATAAGTCATATGGTGAGTAATTTTAAAGTCACTAATATAAGCACTAAAAGTGGGCATTTTCCATTAGTAGTAGACATAGGTATTAAAGCTCAGAGAGCAACCAATGAACAACTTGCAGAGATTAGTGCAATAAAAAGGGAATTAGTAAGATACAAATGGAAGGAAGAAGACAAAGCAAAATTTGAGTACACATGAGAATCAGATATAGGGAAAATATGCCAGCAGGGCATAATGCATAGTTTAAATCATTATGAAATTGAAAACGCAATTAGTATTCTGAGTTTTATTATGACTTGGGCAGGAAAGGGGATGAAAATGACAAATAAAGGATACTCTAATACTAGTAATGGCTGGTTTGACGAGGAATGTAGGGTGATTAAAAACATAGTAAAGGAAAAATTGGTAAAGTGGAGGGAAACAGGAGATCCTTATTCTAAGGAAGAGTATTTGCAAAGTAAATATCACTACTGGAAAGTAAAAAATCCCAATGGAGACAAAAGAAAGCGGATAACCTAATCATTACTATTGCCGAAAATAATGTGAGTAAAATATGGAGGGGTATAAAGTCATTGTACAAAAAACATGTAACCAAACATAATATAAGTCAGGAAGAGTGGCTAAGTTACTTCTCAAATTTATATGCATATGAAAAATCTAACAAGGCGAAGATAATTCCAGAAGTAGAGAATAACTTTAGTGAGATATTAGATAGGGATATAACAGGAGAGGAAGTAATAAACCAGGTTAGAAGAATTAAGAGAAATAAAGCTCCAGGAATAGATGGTATGCCAGGAGAATTTCTTAAAGTATGGTGTGAAGATGAGAACAGGGTTAGATTATTAACATCATTGTTTGACTCTATGAAAACAAATGGCTATATACCGAAAAGTTGGAGAAAAGCAATTATACAGCCAGTATACAAGAGCAAAGGGGAGTTGGATAAACCCAATAACTATCGGGGAATAGCACTGCTATCCAATGTGGGTAAAATTTTTACAGGAATACTGGCTGATAGGATGCAAAAATGGATTGAAGAATTCAATATTCTTTCAGAATATCAAATGGGCTTTAGGAAAGGTAGGAGAACAGTGGACAATGTCTTTATTATAAAAACACTAGTGGACAAGTACTTAAGATATATGTAATATGTAATATTTATTGAGGTACTAAGCTTTTACAATTTTTGGACTGCCCTCTGTTTTGGCCCAGGCCACTGCTACACAGGACAGTCCATTAAGTATGTTTACAGACATGTTACAATATGTATTATTACAGAATAGTCACTTATTATTCCTTCTCTCTTTTTACAGTCCACACCCACTTGTTTTTAACCTTACTTAAAAACTGACCTATGTTATTATAATTTTTACTTAAAACCTTGATTAAGCTGATTCTCCTATTCATTTTTGATATTTGACATTCTTTCCTCCACATCTCTGTTTCCTTACAATCAAACAATATATGTTTTATATCCTCTTTATCTCCACACAATGGGCACTCGTCTTGTGGGTATCCATTTCTTTGACCTCTTAATCTCCATATCCCTGCTCTTAACCATGCTAACCCCTTTCTTTCTTCACTGTTAGTGCTATCTATATACCTCTCCCTCCCCCAACTATTTTTCAATTGAATATAGAAAACAAGTGATCTCTTCTCTGTTATTTGACTAAACAGTTTCTGGATCTCCATGTCTTCAAATCTTATTCTAGCCCCTTTCCAAAAACCTTTATAATTAGTTTCTCTCTTTCTCCAAATATCACCCATACCATTATTTTCCAAATTATTTCGTAAATTACTTACCCATCCTTTATTTGGTAAACTTAGTTCTTGATACTTCAAGCATTGTTTCAGTATATTGCCCTCCTCTAAATTCAATATCCTATACCAATATTTTAGTTCCCTTTCTATAACTAACCCTTTTCTTGGAACTCTCCCCATTTCAATTAGAGCTACTTCATTTGCAGTTGATATTGGCAGCCCTAGAACTTCCTTACAAAACCCCCTGTGTACATAATCTAAAACTTCCCATCCCTTTTCTAGCCCCCACATCTCAATACCATATAGCATTCGTGCCTCAACCACCGAATTATATACCCTTTCTAACCATTTCATTTCCATTTCAGGTGTTTTATACAAACATCCTCTTACAGCTGTCATTGCTGCTTTCCCTTTTGCCAGTGCGCATTTCTTTTGCTTCTCCCATTTTCCTCCTGCATCAATTTTCATTCCTAAGTAATTACATTCACGTACTACTTTATATTCGATTCCCTCTTTGTACCACTTCTCATGTTTACTCAGTTTAGTACCTTTTTTAAAAACTACAATTTGGGTTTTAGCTCTATTCACCTTTAGGCCCCAAGCTGCACAATATTTATCTATTTCTTGTAAAGATATTTTTAGCCCATTCACAGTAATAGCACCGATCACCAAGTCATCTGCAAACAATAATCCAGGGATTTGTATATTATTAATTACCGGCAAGAAATTATTATTATTGCTTATATTTTTCAATATATCATCTATGAACAAGTTAAACAGAACTGGGCTTAACTTGCACCCTTGCCTTAGCCCTTTTTCCTGGTGTATGTCCCTAGTTATTGCACCTTCTTCATATTTTATACAAAATGTGTTCTCTTTGTATAACCCTTGTAGGATGGTTACCATTTTATTACTAACCCCCTTCATTAATAATTTATACCATAGCAAATTCATCTCTATTCGATCAAAAGCTTTCTCGAGATCAATAAAGGCCATATATATTTTACCTTTTTTATATCTTACATACTTGTCCACTAGTGTTTTTATAATAAAGACATTGTCCACTGTTCTCCTACCTTCTCCCATCCATGTATCTCTAATTCTAATTTGTCTTTCAATATTTGAGATATTTCTTGCACTGGCCAAAAACCTCTTCTTTCTTTCACTCCTATAAACACCAAATTAAATCTTCTTCTCCTCTCATCTGCTCTTTCTATTTTTATTCTCATTTCTTCCATGTCTGCCCGAATCCTTTGAATTTCTCTTCCAACTTCATCTTTAATTTCCTTCGCTATCTTATCCAGATTATTCGTTATCCTTTGCTCCATACCATCCATTTTGCTGATTTTCTCCACCAGTTCTGCTAGGATTCCCTGTATTTGCTCTGGGCCTGGGTTTTGCTCAATTCCAGCTATCAGTAACATCATTAGAATTATGATTATCAATAGTAATCCCTCCATCTTACTGCCTTCCATTCCTTTTTTTTGGAATAATATTTGCCTGAAGAGTCCAATTCTTGCTCTGTAAACTGTGATTCCTACACCCATTGCTGGTTGAGTCACTTTTGCTCTCACACCTCAGGAGCACACTGTCACACGTCCTCCTCCTTCCACTGCTCACTTAGTACTCCTACTTAAGATATAAAAAAGGTAAAATATATATGGCCTTTATTGATCTCGAGAAAGCTTTTGATCGAATAGAGATGAATTTGCTGTGGTATAAATTATTAATGAAGGGGGTAAGTAACAAAATGGTAACCATCCTAAAAGGGTTATACAAAGAGAACACATTTTGTATAAAATATGAAGAAGGTGCAATAACTAGGGACATACACCATGAAAAAGGGCTAAGGCAAGGGTGCAAGTTAAGCCCAGTTTTGTTTAACTTGTTCATAGATGATATATTGAAAAATATAAGCAATAATAATAATTTCTTGCCGGTAATTAATAATATACAAATCCCTGGATTATTGTTTGCAGATGACTTGGTGATTGGTGCTATTACTGTGAATGGGTTAAAAATATCTTTACAAGAAATAGATAAATATTGTGCAGCTTGGGGCCTAAAGGTGAACTAAACCCAAATTGTAGTTTTTAAAAAAGGTACTAAACTGAGTAAATATGAGAAGTGGTACAAAGAGGGAATAGAATATAAAGTATTGAATGTAATTACTTAGTAATGAAAATTGATGCAGGAGGGAAATGGGAGAAGCAAAAGAAATGCGCACTGGCAAAAGGGAAAGCAGCAATGGCAGCTGTAAGAGGATGTTTGTATAAAACACCTGAAATGGAAATGGTTAGAAAGGGTATATAATTCGGTGGTTGAGGCACGAATGCTATATGGTATTGAGATGTGGGGGCTGGAAAAGGGATGGGAAGTTTTAGATTATGTACACAGGGGGTTTTGTAAGGAAGTTCTAGGGCTGCCAATATCAACTGCAAATGAAGTAGCTCTAATTGAAATGGGGAGAGTTCCAAGAAAAGGGTTAGTTATAGAAAGGGAACTAAAATATTGGTATAGGATATTGAATTTAGAGGAGGGGAATATACTGAAACAATGCTTGAAGTATCAAGAACTAAGTTTACCAAATAAAGGATGGGTAAGTAATTTATGAAATAATTTGGAAGATAATGGTATGGATGATATTTGGAGAAAGAGAGAAACTAATTATAAAGGTTTTTGGAAAGGGGCTAGAATAAGAATTGAAGACATGGAGATCCAGAACATGGAGTCAACTAGCAGAGAAGAGATCACTTGTTTTCTATATTCCATTGAAAAATAGCTGGGGGAGGGAGAGGTATATAGATAGCACTAACAGTGAAGAAAGAAAGGGGTTAGCATGGATAAGAGCAGGGATATGGAGATTAAGAGGTCAAAGAAATGGATACCCGCAAGACGAGTGCCCATTGTGTGGGGACAATGAGGATATAGAACATGTACTGTTTGATTGTAAGGAAACAGAGATGTGGAGGAAAGAATGTCAAATATCAAAAAAGAATAGGAGAATCATCTTAATCAAGGTTTAAGTAAAAATTATAAAAACATAGGTCAGTTTTTAAGTAAGGTTAAAAACAAGTGGGTATGGACTGTAAAAAGAGAGAAGGAATAATAAGTGACTATTCTGTAATAACACATATTGTAACACGTCTGTCAATATACTTAATGGACTGTCCTGTGTAGCAGTGGCCTGGGCCAAAACAGAGGGCAGTCCAAAAATTGTAAAAGCTTAGTACCTCAATAAATATTATTATTATTATTATTATTATTATTATTATTATTATTATTATTATTATTATTATTATTATTATTATTATTATTAATATGTAATACTTCCACCTTGTGTATATCATAGAAACTAGAACTAATAAAAACTTTTTATTTTAAAAAAAAAAAGACTGTGCCTCACATGCCTTCCCTCTTACCTCCCCACCTGCAGTGTGTGATTTCATTCAGTTATATGAAGCTGATGAAAGAGACATGAGCCAAGAATGGTAGCATCGTTACTTTCCTGGAATGCAGCACTCAGTGCCAACAAACAGAGTGGTGGTGAAAATTATACCGCAGAACCTGTGTTTACTGAATATTATTATCTCAACTTTCCAAATAAAACGCAAACAAAATAATTAACCATAATATTTTTTAACGGGGACTTACTTTTACCCACATTAAATCTGAATCCAAGCTTGGACTGCACTATTTCAGGCTTCTACAGTATTTCATATTAATATAATTTATTGTAACAGAATTAGTTTTGTATGCATCATCAGGACCTGGTACTCTTTGTTACTGCTGCTAGGTGACAAATTGTACAAGTTAAACATTTTTGCTCAATTTGAGATGGACTTTGCCATTAAGAAATTAGGTTGCTGCTGAATTCTTTACATGTAACTTAAAATAGAGCTCCTCTTGAAGTACGCTACTGTAATAGAGTCAACATGAAGAATTCAATGCCACGGCCGGGATCCGAAGTACGGATCTCCTGGTATCTGTCCAGTCGCTCCAACCCATTGAGCTACCATGGTCAACTTGCTGTCATGACACTAAATTCTCCATTTGACTCATATATTTCCCCGGTAGACCACTAGGGGCTCTCACATCCAAGATACACCATTTGTGGCGACTTACTATTGTAAGTACTTGAGTCCGAGGCTTCATTATTTAACTCTTATTTAATTGATGGAAATTAATCATTTCTTCATACTAGCCATATAAAGGCTAAGGTTCTTGATAAATAGTCAACATGAAAAATTCAATGCCATAGCTGGGGCTCAAGTACTTACAATAGTAAGTCGCCACAAACGGTGTGTCTCGGATGCGAGAGCCCCTAGTGGTTTACCGGGGAAATATACGAGTCAAATGGAGAATTAAGTGTCATGATGGCAAGTTGGCCATGGTGGCTCAAAGGGTGAGAGCGACTGGACAGAAACCAGGAGATCCGTGGTTTGGATTCCGGCCGTGGCATTGAATTTTTCATGTTGACTCTGTCTATCAAAAACCTTAACCTATATATGGCTAGTGTGAAGAAATGATTAATTTCCATCAATTAACTAAAACACTACTATAATCTTATACACTGGAAGTATAAAACAGAAAAGATCTATGAGCGAGAGTTAATGTGGCAATTCGTCTGTTTCCAGTGTTGGTGGCCGCCGCTAGATCCCAACCAGGCAGACAAATCAATACACCTGCACCAGGATGACCAACCTGTACGAGCACTTCTGCTGGCTGATACACACCTTCTTGGCTCTCGTAATGGTCACTGGTTTGACAAACTCAGAAGGTAAAAGTACATTTTCAATGAAACAAATAAAATAGAATGTTTCTGAAAAAGCAAATTGGAGTTAACACTGTGAAGTAATGCAGTAATAAAAAATTATGTAAGTACAATAAGTCGACTGAGACACTTTGCACTACACATACCTCAATTTTCTTTCAACCTTTGCCTCCTTGAAAACTTTGTCAAGAAATTGTCGACTGGCTAGAATTTTTGTCTTTCAAGAGGATTTGAGAAAGTGTGATGAAGTGATAGGTTAACGGAAGAAAGTTAGCTGCTAGTGAAGTTAAATAATTAGTAATAGGGAAATGGGGTGTTGTGCAAGTGAGAAATATTGAAAAGTGGGTTAAGTGAATACAAACATTGAAGCAATAGTAATATGAAGTTGAAACAAGTGGTAATAATTTACAGAGATAGACAAAAATTTGGCAAATATGAAAAACTTGCACAGGATGGAAGAGTAAATGAAAAACAATAACTATTAAAAGGGGCAAACACATGTAAAGTATGTAATTGTATTGGAGGGCTGCCCTGTTAGCAAAGGGGCGAGGGCCCAGCTCAGGGGTAGCCCAAGATGTATTTGTTTTAGTACTTAAATCATATCGTATACCACTGTTATGTTAATTGATTGAAATTAATCATTCTTCCACAATTCCAAATCTTAGCCCACACACAGCTAGTATGCAAGAGTAGTTTACTTTCCATAAACTCCACTTATCTAAGATATTATGGCTGCATAATAAGTTGGTGATTGACAGTTGAAGGAGAGTGGATAGCAGTGTTGCCAGTTTACTGCCCCTCTCCACGTACTAGGTAACGAAGATGGGTAGTCGGGAGGAGGAAGTTTGGTTGCATTAATGCACATGCAGATATTCCTATAAGTTTGGGTACTGCAGTATTAGTTGTAAGACTGTCTGCACATTTCTTTAGTACATGGTTACCTAGTTACAGCATTGGAAATCCTTGCAATGGCCAAAAAATAAATAGTTACAGTTCAGATTTAGAGAAACAAAAGAGCCATACCTGTACAGAATGATGCATTCTATTCCAACTATGTCGCTTATCTGATAGTCGCTGCTGTCATTGCTATTGCTTTTTTCATGCTCGTCGTCAGAGCTGCTGCAGCCTCCCTCAGAAATAATGAGTTCTTCCACTCCTTCCAAAATACCTTCGTTTTCCCATGCTGCCACTATAACGTTTTTGTATGACAAACAGCATCTTCTCATATATCGAGATTTAACTGTATTGGAACACCACAGTGAAGCCAAAAATTATTAAATTTTACGAAAGTGAAGCAGATGTGTAAAAAATACGACTCATCTAAAATTTAATAAGGATCTTCTCAATTTTTAAGTCCTTATTTTTGCTATTGCTTCTTCTGTTAGTTTTATAGCACATGTTATAGTGAAATATTTATTGTTGTGTGCTACATATCCCTCTATTTCCACCCAAATCAACTCAGTTGTATTAAAATGGTAATGGTAGGGAGGAAGTCTGAGAGTTTGTGGCCTTTTTCTGCAGTAATTTCATCAATTACATATAAGTACCATAATGGTTATTCATGTTACCGGACAAAGGGTTGGTCATGAACCCCAAAAGGGAAGGTTATTTACTGTTAACTGTAAAAGCAGGAGACAAGTCAATGTTCTATGAGAGGCACTCTTGGTCAGGAAGTCGACGGAAGACAGCATGGTATGCAGGTAAAGTAAAACTAAGCAAATGCATGTGTATGTGAAACTCCACACAGGAAGGGAAGGCTACAGGTAATAAAGCAGTCTGTTGTGTACTACTCCTGAGATCAACAAACCCAGAAAACCTCATAAAAACACCTGTTCCCTTCCAACAATGCTATCTCATACTAAAGATAAAGGAACGACGAACGTATTCTGATACTGTTTATGAATCACGAAGCAACAATAATAGCAAACTCAACATGCCAATAGAAAGAGTATCATGCATAAAGCACATGGTGTACTGTGATAGAGCAGGATAAGCTTGCCAGGCGACCACAGTGACATGCCAATGACGTGTTTATCCCTTCTCCTGGTTTTCGCAGCTTGTTACCACATGGTGGCAAACTCAAACACCAACTTATGATGTGGCTATATTTATCACTACATGACTAGTTTCACAAATCTATTGTTTGCATCATCACTAATCTATTCAGATATACGTGAATCCAAGATGGCGGCAGGCTGTGTAGTAACGCGTAGTATGTTGCAGAAAATTAACGCAAATAATAGTAATAATGGTGATAATACAATCAACGAAGGTAATTCCGGGGCCACAATTTGCAGAGGATTGACTGAAAATAAAGGTAACAACTTTACAAAAGTCAAAGACTTTAATTATGATCAAAAAGAAAATGCCACACGTGATCGTAGCGAATACGAGGCGGTAGCGTCACTTCAACGAGTAATTGATATCTTGAATAAAGATCTGCAAGCTGCACGGAAAGAGGTGATTAAGCTACGCTTTCAGAATGAAAAATTGATGCAGGATGTAGGAAAACTCGAAAAGGACAAAAGTGAATTAAATAAAGAAAAACATCGCCTTCAATCCCAGTTGGAAACGGAAAACAATGGATATGTGTATGTCGGAAGTAAACAGAATCCACGTTACTCTGATAGCGTAATTAGATGCAATCAGAACAAAAGGTACGAAAAGGATGATACTAGGGCTGATTTTACAACCCTAAATAAATATCAACTGCTGCAGGAACAAGAAATCAACGGAGAACTGAACTACAGTGTTGGTAAATCGCAGAATCGGATAAGTAGTAGACTGACTGTACTTCGGGACTCGATGCTCAAGTTTTCTGGGAATGTCTGCAGACAAAAAGGCTATGCAGTAAATTGCTTTCCAGGGTTTAAGATCGAGGAGCTGAAACATCAAGTAGAGAAAAAGGATATTGTTAAAAGTGATACGGAAGTTGTTCTGCTACACGGTGGAATGAATAACATCAAGAGAGGTGTCTGTGCAGAAGAAATTATGGGCAAAACGATGGATCTAATTGAAAGTGTCGGAGAAGCTGCACCGAGAGCAAAAGTGATAGTGAGTGGCGTGTTAAGAAGATGGGACACAACGAACAGTAAAGTCCAACACATCAATCGTGAATTGAACTGGTTGTGTGAAAAACGCAAGTGTACATTTGTCGATTGTAATTTCTGGATCCACAACCTAGACTTCGCCAGAGATGGTGTGCATTTGAACCGTCGTGGATCATATAAACTTGGTGATTTATTGTGTGCGGTAATATCTTCTGTTGCTAAGGGAAACTAGCAAGGTATGTGGTGGATGTTAAACCAACATATGAAGTGAAAAATCTTTAAGACAAACGAATAGTCAAAAAACTAATGGGCAAAACATAGATCATAATTTAAAACTCTTATATATGAATATACAGTGCTTAAGGTCAAAAATAGAAGAACTATGTGTATATCTTAAGGACAATGTGTGTAATATACTGTGTTTAAGTGAGCATTGGCTAGAGGAAAATGAAATAGATTATGTAAGTATTGACAACTTCAGATTGGGTAGCAGTTTATGACGCAGCAAGTTCAAAAATGGTGGGATAGCAATCTATATTCACAACACAATAGAAGTAAGAAACCTTGAGAACTTACACAAGTTTTGTATAGAAAAGATTTTAGAGGTAACAGGGTTAGTAATAGACACACACAAAACCATAATCATAACAATATATAGATCACCAGATGGGAATACGAGCATTTTTCTTGAAGGAATCAAAAAGGTCTTAGCATATCTGCTTCCCTGGAAATATAATGTAATAATATGTGGTGATATAAATGCACACTTTGACATAACCAAACAAAGTAACACAATAAGTCAATTTAAAAATTTACTACAGCAGATGGGCTATCACTGTGCAAATAAAAGTCCTACTCGCGGAACTGCATGCCTTGATAATATCATAACCAATGTAAAACATTGCTATACAATCAAGGTGGGGGATTATCAGATATCAGATCATAAGCCTCTCATCTTTGAGACAAGTATGGCAAAAACCCCTTCTCACAAAATTAGAAAAACAATAAGCGAGATTAGAGATCTTAGCATAGACTCCGTAAAGAAATTTAAGGATAACCTTTTGTCAGTGAACTGAGGTGGGATACTGGATAACAGTGGGTCAGCTGAAGAAACGTTTGAACACTTTTTTAATAATTTCCTTACTCCATTTAACAGCACGTGTAAGAAACAAAAACGAATCATGAACTCCTACAAAAAAGCTAAACCTGTTAGCAGTAATAAGTGGTACAATTCAGGATTAGAAAGAATGAAAGATAAACTAATACTGCTTCAAGATATGCATAAAAAAAGTCCAAATCCCGGGTTGCTAAACGCAACTAGAAATTATAGAAAATGTTATAGAACTGCACTCTTGGATGCAAAAAAAAAAAAAAAAAAAAAAAAAAAAAAAAAAAAAAAAAAAAAAAAAAAAAAACTCAAATAAAAATATAATAGAAAACTCTTAGCAACAGAAGTAAAGCGGCTTGATCACTAATTAATTCCACAATAGGTAGAAATGGAAAGGACAATATAAATGAAAGCATAACTCCTGATGATTTCAACAACTACTTCATAGAATCAGTTAGAGACATAGCATCAAAAGTAAATTCCTGTGCAGACACAGCTATATCATTCATAAAGAACATAAATTTGGGAGAGGAGAATGAACGATTTGTGCTTAAAGAAGTAACCTGTAGAGATGTGGAAAAAGTAACAAGAAGACCTAAAAGCTCAAAAAGTAGGGATGTATATGATATTTCAAATAATGTTCTTAAAGAAATTATTCCTCACATTGTAATTCCGTTCAACTTTTGTATTAATAAGTGCTTCAAAGAAGGTGTTTTTCCCAAGGTACTAAAATTATCAAAAGTAACACCAATACATAAAAAGGGTGACAGGGAGAAGGCAAGTAGCTGTAGACCAATTTCACTGATACCTACATTTGCTAAAATTGTAGAAGGCCTCAAAAAATCAACTCCAAGAGTATTTTGAAAATCAAAATTTATTTTATCAGAATCAGTTTGGATATCGAACTGGAAAATCAACTATACATGCAGTAGACTCCTTTGTAGAGAAAATACACCAAGTTTTTGAGGAAGGTGCTTTTGCACAAGGCACATTCTGTGACCTAAGCAAAGCATTTGACTGCGTTGATCACGACATATTGATAAAGAAACTTGAAGTGTTGACTTCGGGCCCAAATGACCTTGTTGTCGACGGGTCCTAAAACACCACACACTCACTCACTCACTGTATGGTGTTCAGGGTCCTAACTTAAATATTTTTAAGTAAAAATAGGTGTTCCACAGGGCTCAGTGCTAGGACCTCTGCTCTTTTTAATAATGATTAATGATGTGCCAAATTGTTGTCCATGTCATACTGTTGTCTATGCAGATGACACATCATTTCTTAATATAAATAGCTCATTTGATCTTATGTCACAGTCGGTCCAAGAGAACATAAAAAAAAGCCCAAATATGGTTTAGAAGCAATGGTTTTTTCATGAATGAAAGTAAATCACAAAATATTCTTTTTACATTAAAAAAGAGTAATAATTTATGCAACAACACAAGTGAGACCGCAAAATTTCTTGGAATGTTAATTGATAATCGTCTATCTTGGAACTTTCACATTGACTCCGTATGCAGTAGGCTGTCGAGAACAGTGTTCTTATTAGCAAACTTAAAGAGGGCAGTCCCAAACGAATTTGTTCGTATCGCTTATTTTTCATTCTTTCAAAGCATTTTTAGGTATGGTTTGATACTATGGGGTTGTAGTCCAAGAATAACAGAGGTGCTAAGGATTCAAAAAAAGGTCATTAGAATACTGGCAAACTCTAATAAAACTGATCAATGTAAACCACTTTTTAAAATGCTAGAAATCCCGACTGTCGTTAATCTATACTTGTATGATGTTCTTGTATATATCAAAGAAAATGAACTAAATTATAACACCAGAAGTGAAATTCACACATACAACACAAGAAACCGAAACAGAGTCGATATACCATATCTTAGGCTGCAGAAGTCTTCTAGGTACTACAAGTTAAATGGTATAAAAATATTTAACCCACTTCCTTTGGAAATACGCAATACAAATATTCAAAGATTTAAAGAAAAAATATACAAATGGCTAACAAAAACTCCATGCTACAGCATACAAGAATACCTAGATATTAATAAACATGACTTGTAAAACATGTAAATATTACTATCCCTCAGAGTATATATAAATATGTTTGTTCCACTAGTAATAAGTTACGAACGAAGCCTAATGTAATTATTGTAATTACCAAATGGTGAATAAATTATTATTATTATTATTATTATTATTATTATTATTATTATTATTATTATTATTATTATTATTATTATTATTATTATTATTTTACGTGGTCATAATACAAAGCACATAAATAGAGCGAATACAACAGTTTTTCAAAAGAATATTGTGACTTTGTGGGCTCGTGAAATGAAAAGTCCAATTGCACCACTCAAAAATGTTCTTTATTTCCACCGGCTTACAGTTAAACACTTGCCAGTTACACAGAATTACGTAATGCACACAATTACGATTCACCAGTTCGTCCGTTACAATTCCACTTGCACTCGCGATTACGTAAACTCCGACGCACGTACGCAGTCCGTCCCCTCACTGGGCGCTCCTCGCAGCTGTTTGCCAAACACTGACCGACTTCCAGCCCGACGTGTTGCTTATATAGGGTCAGCTGGCCAATCTAGAAGTTTCTAGTTTCAGTGAATCACCGCAAAAATTCCAGGGGACAGGGGAAGGGGAAAGAGGCGGCCAGCGACAAGTGACATTTCCCTAATCAACCGCTCAGTTAGTGACAGAGACTAATGGGAGGGTGTGGCTTGGCTGCCTCTGGTCCCCTCTCAGCTGTCACTGGTCGCGCCTTCCGATAATTGGGTGACACTGCTCCCTCCTCAAAGCTGGTCGTCCCGAACAGCACCATCGTAGCGGGCTAGACGATCCAGGTGTACCACCAACATCTTCCCTCGGGGAACCTTCTGGATGCGGTAGACCACGTCAATCCTCTTCACCACCCGGTACGGTCCTTGCCATGGCTGCTGGAGCTTCGGGCAGCGTCCCTTGGTCCGGGTAGGAGGGTACAACCAGACCAGGTCACCCTGCTGGAACCCTTGGCTGTTGGCTTGCCTGTCATACCTGGTCTTCATGCGGTCGCTTGCCTTCTGGATGTTCTGGCGAGCCATCTCGTGCATGTTGTGGAGGTGGTCCACTAGGTTCTCCACATACTCGGTCACCGGCTGCTTCGCCTCCGGAGGGCTTCCAAAAGCCAGGTCACAAGGGAGGCGTAACTATCGGCCAAACATTAAGCTGGCTGGCGTCATTCCATTTGTGTCGTGTGTAGACGAGCGGTAGGCCAGCAAGAACAGTGGCACCTTGACGTCCCAGTCTCGCTGATGGCTGGCCACGACCTTCCTCAGGTGTTCCTCTAAGGTCTTGATGTATCTTTCGACCATGCCATCCGACTGGGGATGTAGAGGCGTCGTGCAGGTCTTGTTCGCCCCAAGCCTTTGTAGTGCCTCCTTCATTAGGTTGGACTCAAAGTTGGTACCCTGGTCACTGTGTAGCTCTAACGGCACCCCAAATCGACAGAACACTTGCTCCACAAGGCAGTCTGTGATTGTCTTTGTCTCTTGGTTTGGGATGGCATACACCTCCGGCCACTTGGTGAAGTAGTCCACGACCACCATTAGGTACTTGTTGCCACGGTCGGAAACTGGAAACGGTCCCGCAATGTCAACGGCGATCCGTTCGAATGGCGCTCCGACGTTGTACTGCTGCATGCGACCCCGGCTGCTAGTCTGGGGGCCACGACTCGCCGCGCACACGTGACACTGACGGCACCATCCCTCAGCATCTGCTCGGAGTCTCAGCCAGTAGTAGCGCTGCCGTAGTTTGTCAATCGTTCGGTTCGCTCCCAGGTGTACTCCCAAAGTACCGGCGTGTATTTCCTCCAAGACTTCCGGGACCTTACTCCGAGGAAGTACCAACTGTTCTCTCTGCGTCTTCCCATCGGGTGATTCCCATACCCGGAACAGCTCCCGTAGGGGAAGGGATCCGTCCCTTTCAGCTGCCAAAGTGCGGGCGCTGCGGACCCTTAGCACTCGTGGTACCTCTGACATTACTAGAGGAACCTCGGGCCGAACAGCCGAGCCCCTCCTTCGGGAGTTGTTCGGATTGGGATGGACTCGAGGGGGCAGTGTGTTCCCGAAACCCGTGGGAATCGGGTACGTCTTCGGACGGGGTTGAGGGAAGCCATTAATTCTCCCGGGTACTAGCCTGCAAAGCTAGTAGAAGGTGTGCTAGATCACCAGGCGCCCCACCGAGGTTTTTCGGTAGTCTTCACCTTGAGTATTGACGCACGTAAGTGGCGTATCCACTTCCATCCCGTCTTGAGTCCATAGGACCAGATGGGGGGGCTTGTTAGTCTTTAGGTCTTGTCCCATGGAAAGCCCCACGGAGGACGCCGAGCGCCATCTCTGGTCTTCAACGAGTCCCATTGGGCCCAGTACGACTTGTAGGTGGCGCTCCTCGGTGCGATGTCCTCCCAGGTTGGTCTCGTCCCTGCCTCCACTTCCCTCAAGAGTGGCCCCAAGTCTGTGTCCGCCAGCTGCTCCCTCCTCAGGCCTGTGCTATCCCAGCCGTCCGCAGGCACTGCCACAACTACTCGGACTGCTGCGGCACGCTCCTTCTCTTCCACTCTTGTGCACTGGCCGCACTCTTCTGGACAGGGTCTTCGGGACATGGCGTCTGCGTTACCGTGGCTCTTCCCTCTACGATGTTCTGAGGTGAAGTCGTACTCCTGCAGCCTCTTGACCCAACCTGCTGTCTGGCCTTCTGGTCGCGCCGTCACCATCACCTCGCTCCTCGCGGGGACAACCACGTCTTCGTTCAAGACGACCCTGCAGATTCCAAGGCGCTCTTCGGGTTGACGGAGTATAACCTCTTCTCCGTTGAGCCGCAGGACCTTCCTGCCAACGTCGACCGTCGCCTCGTGGCTCCTGAGGGCATCCAGTCCCAGAATCACCTCCTCAGCCACGTTCGCGACGAACACCCACAGACGCACGGCACTCCGCCCCAAGGTCAGCTCCAGCAGGGCCTCCTTCTCCACAGGCAAAGTGTCGCCCGATGCCGTGACAGCTCGTATGGTCGGCTCGGCTTCCTCGTCGGCAAACCCTTCGCCACGTCAGGTCTGATGATGGTCACGGCTGCCCCAGTGTCCACCAGCACGCGGCACGGCTTCCCTCTCACCCAACCGTCCGCGATGAGGCTGTCATCCATTCGCCGGCTGTCGGCGCGCAGTGTCACTCGAGGGGATGGTGGTAATGGCGCCGACGTGCCCCTCTCCACGCCGGGCCTTACTCGTTCTTCCAGCTGCCCTTCCTGGTGTGGGCAGTCTCTCTGCAGGTTTCCGGGCTGTCCACACCCCCAACACAGGCCACTAGGTGTTCGCCGGCGTCCTTTGGCTGGTCTTCTGTCTCCGGTGTAGCGGACACTCCTCGTCCACGACGTCGAGATAGATGTTACCTTGGCTGCCTCCATCCTTAATGCTGCTGTCAGCGCCTCGTGTATGGTTTTATAATCGCCGAGCATTAGGCGCTGACGAATCTCCTTATCTCGTACCCCGTCCACGAATGTGTAGGCAGTTTCCCGGGATACGAACTCTGGCGGGAGGTCGACTAGGGCCTTGCTAGCCAGTTGTTCAACTGCTAGGGCGAACTCCTGCAGCGTCTCCCCTGGCTGCTGTGACTGTGCCTTTAGCTGGCTGCGGTACGCTGCGGCTAAGTGGTGGTTTCCGAAACGATTCTCCAGGGCCTCCCAGATGTCCTTGGGCGCCGCCGTTGTCTGCACCGCGTTTAGGACTTCCGCGGCCCGTCCCTGGAGGCTGGCTATTAACTGTTTGGCGTCCTCCTCTGGCGACCATTTGTTGTGCCTGGCCACTGTGTCGAACTGGCGTCGGAAGACTTCAAACGTTGACGCTCTGTCATACTTGGGAGGTTTGTCCTCCACCATGGCGTTCAGGGACTTGACGCTGCTGTCGGCCTTTCCTTCCAGGTTGTTTACGCGGTTCGCGAGGTCTTCGACGTCTTTAACCATGGCGTTCAGGGACTTGGCGTTATTGTCGGCCTTTTCCTCTAGGTCATTGAAGCGGTTCGCCAGGTCCTCGACGCGCTCGTCCACTTGGCCCATCCGCTTGCCCAGCTCCGTCTCGTTATCCCTCACGCCGGCCACTGTTCTTCAAATTTGGCGGCGAGAGCCTCGTTCGCCACCTTCATTTCCGTGGTCAGTTCGGCCATCTTTGCGGTCATTGTCGTGGCCAAGTTGTTGTTTGCTGTTTCCGTCTCCGCTGTTAATTCGGCCTTCATTTCTTCCATCTTCTCGGTGATGTTGTCGTCGGCCGTCTTGTTGTTTCAACTCTGCGGCCAGGTTGTCATTTGCCGCTTCTGTTTTTGTTAACTCGTTCATCTTCACCGCCAAGTTGTTATTTGCCGCTTCCGTCTTTTCTGTTAATTCTGCCTTCATTTCCATCATCTTCTCCAAAAATTTTTCCAATGTCGTGTCCATGGTTGTAATGTTCGGTGATGTTATCGTCCTGCTTCCTGACACCAGTGTGACTTGTGGGCTCGTGAAATGAAAAGTCCAATTGCACCACTCAAAAATGTTCTTTATTTCCACCGACTTACAGTTAAACACTTGCCAATTACACAGAATTACGTAATGCACACAATTACGATTCACCAGTTCGTCCGTTACAATTCCACTTGCACTCGCAATTACGTAAACTCCTCCGACGCACGTATGCAGTCCGTCCTCTCACTGGGCGCTCCTCGCAGCTGTTCGCCAAACACTGACCGACTTCCAGCCCGATGTGTTGCTTTTATAGGGTCAGCTGGCCAATCTAGAAGTTTCTGGTTTCAGTGAATCACCGCGAAAATTCCAGAGGACAGGGGAAGGGGAAAGAGGCGGCCAGCGACAAGTGACATTTCCCTAATCAGCCGCTCAGTTAGTGACAGAGACTAATGGGAGGGTGTGGCTTGGCTGCCTCTGGTCCCCTCTCAGCTGTCGCTGGTCGGGCCTTCCGATAATTGGGTGACAATATGGTTATATTCTTCATAATAAATTATCAAATTGTATTAAATCAATACAATATGCAAAAATATTTAAAACTAAATTTAAAAAATACTTGCTTTATTACTGTTTTTATACTATTAAAGAATATTTATGTCATTAATATTGAATTTAAGCTAATTTTTTAATTTTTAGCTTTAAATAGGAAGACTATTTATAAGCCTGTATGTTAGTATTTATTTTATATTGAATAACTTTGTAATTCAATTTTTTAATTGTATTTCAATGCTCATAAATGATGTGTCCTATATCACTGTGCAAAAGTATATTATATTATAAAATATGTATAAACTGAAACTATTATTATCACTACTGCCATTAAGTGACAGACTGTTTTCTGTTGCATTGCCAATTAGTGAAAGTAAAACAAATTTATTGACAATAACTCTTTGAGGACATGTGCGAGACAATATGTAGTCTCTGCACCTTTCATTCCTTATCTCACATAAAGTTAAGTGCAACAGCTTTCTAATGCAAAACTTGAACATTTAAAAGAATCGAAGGTTTATATCAGTATCACCAACATCAAGAGTATCAAGATCTCATCCCTAATTTTAATATATTTATGCCCGATTTTACCAACAGATGTTAAGACTCAACATGGGTTTAACAATAGTTATAACAAAAATTGCATTTCACTAACAAGTGTTAGCTTAACAATTGTAAATAGTCAAGATGGCAGCTGTGAACGCAGCTGTTGTTGTCGATTTGCTATATTTAAGACCGTCTAAATGTCATTCATAATAGAGTACGGCCTATGAGGAGAAATTATTTTGAGGAACTATCAGAAGAAAATTTTCTACAGAGGTATAGACTTTCGAAACAAGTTGCTATGAAGGTTACTGCAGAAGTACAAGAGAGGTTAGAATATGCATTGAAAGGAATATGTCGATCTCGCCTTTGCTTCAAGTATTAATAACTTTGTGATTTTATAATAAACTGAATTATGTGAATAATAATTATGTGAATAATACACTGTCCACCACCTGTCTTGAAACATTCATGTCATTCATCACTTGTCCTTCTTCGCTCCTCATTTTAAATTGATGTAATACTGAGTTAAAACATACATAGAAAGGAATACACCGATCTTGCCTTTGCTTCAAGTATTAATATCTTAGCGATTTTATAATCCACTAATTATGTGGATAATACACTGTCCACCTCCCGTCTTGGAAATGTTCACACATCACTTGTCCTTCGCTCCTCGTTTTAAATTTATGTAATACTGAGAACATGCATCGAAAGGAATATGCTGATCTCGCCTTTGCTTCAAGTATTAATAACTTTGCGATTTTATAATTCACTGAATTATGTGGATAATACACTGTCCACCTCCCGTCTTGAAATGTTCATGTTACTCATCACTTGTCCTTCTTCGCTCCTCGTTTTAAATTTACGTAATACTGAGTTAGAACATGCATCAAAAAGAATATGCCAATCTCGCCTTTGCTTCAATTATATAACTTAGCGATTTTATAATTCACTGAATTATGTGGATAATTCACTGTCCACCACCCGTCTTGAAACGTTCATGTCACTCATCACTTGTCCTTCTTCGCTCCTCGTTTTAAATTTACATAATACTGAGTTAGAACATGCATCGAAAGGAATATGTCAATCTTGCCTTTGCTTCAAATATCAATAACTTTGCAATTTTATAATTCACTGAATTATGTGGATAGTACACTGTCCACCTTCCATCTTGAAATTTTTAAGTCACTTGTCACTTGTACTTCTTCGCTCCTCGTTTTAAATTTACATAATGCTGAAGAAGATGCTTCGTGTTTCTAGTAATAACATGCATTTGAATTAAATTCGTGTCCAATTTTTTCCCACGTGACATCTTTCTCTTTTACATTCACCGCATCTGTCCTATTTTCTAAGATTCCTTATACTTTGTCACCAATTCAGTTAACAGTTCTTTCTCCATTGATGAGAAACATCAAAGTATAAACTTGAAAGAAGCGTAGGGACAGTGAAGCACAAACTAGTACAAAATTGAATCGAGAATATATTGACACATTGCTTCACTCACCTGTTTATTCACAGGACATGTTTCAAGAGCTCTTGCTCTTATCCTCAGCTGATACTCGACTAGTGCAAGTTGTAGTGGTTTCTTCTTTCTCCGTATTGTCAATAGATGGCGTGATGTACTTGTCAAAGATGTCCGGTGGTGGAGTTTCAAAATTCATGACTCTATGACGATTTTTGTTAATGAAGATTTTTTCCCATACGGAAAGGTCTATGGGGTGATTAACGTATTTTATTAGAGATGTTTCCAAATTGATGTCATGTCTAGTATTCAAAAAATGAAAAGCCACTGCTGATTTTTCTGTTTCACCATTTTTAATGTTTCTCATATGTTCTTTAGTTCTGATGTTAATATTTCTTTTTGTTTTTCCTATATAAATTTTAGGGCAAGTTTCACATTTGATCTCATAGATTCCTGGTTTTTCTTTGGTAGTGATTGAATTTTTGGGAGGGCCTTTTAACAAATTTCTGATATTAAACCTATTTTGAGGTGCAAGAGTTATGTTGTGTTTTGAGAAGATTTTTTGGAATTTGTTATAGGCTGATGGGTGGAAGGTGAATTTTTTAAAAAGTTTTTTCTCTTTTTCTCCTGTAGGTTCTAGGGTGGTGGTTTCTTTTATTTTCTTAGCTTTGTTGAGTCTGTTAACAGTTTTGTCTACTAAATTTGGGTTGAAACCGTTGGATATAGCTACTTTTTTTATGTGTAGGTATTCTTCTCGATAATCTTCTCTGTTTAGTGGAAAGTTGATCATCCGAAAGATTAAACTGTTGAAAATGGCATGTTGGTGTTGTTTTGGGTTGAAACTGTTGTTCTTAATGTAATTATCTGTGTGTGTCGGTTTCCTGTAGATACCAAAAGTGAGTTTGTTGTTCATTTTTTTGATCTTGATGTCCAAAAAGGGGAGCACACCATCCTCTTCTGTTTCCAATGTAAATTTTATAGCTGGATTTTGTATATTCAAAAGTTTAAGACCATCTTGTATGAGTTTTTTAGGTACTATTGCAAAAATGTCGTCAACATAGCGATACCACACTTTGAAATAATTTGGAAAAGCTTTTGTGATATGTGTTTCAAAAGCACTCATGAATAAATCTGCCAAGAAGGGAGACAATGGGTTGCCCATAGCTAGGCCCGTTTTTTGTTTATAGATCTGTCCATTAAAGCTGAAAAAATTTTGATTGATACAAATTTCTGTAAGTTGTGAAAGTTCTTCTATTTCTTCAGGTGTTATTTGTATTGATTCCAGCCATTTTTTGAGAAGTGGAATAAGCTCATTGGTAGGTATACTTGGATATAAAGAAATGACGTCAAAGGAAACTAAAGCATCTGTAGAGTTGATCTTTGTGTCCTTCAGGAGATTTAACAATTCAAACGAGTTTTTGATACTTAAATTTTCAAATTTTGTGAAGGATCTGAAGATTTGAACCAGCCATTTTGATAGTTGGTAAGTGGGTGCATCAATGTTATTAATTATTGGTCTGAGGGTAATTTCAGGTTTATGTATTTTGGGTAAACCATATATGTATGGTGTTTTTGGACTGTCTATTTTGTTGTTCAATTTATCTCTTTTAGTCATGATTTTACTGTTTTTAATTGCTAATTCCACAGATTTGCATGCTTTCTTTAATGGATTGTTTTCTAGTTTAACAAATTCTTTTCCGTTTAAAAGGTTGTCCATTTTTTTGCGATAGTCTTCTTCGTCCAATATTACTATTTTGTTACCCTTGTCTGCTTTTGTGTAGACTACCGGTTTTTCATTTAAATTTTTGATTAATTTTTTATATGAATATCTTTTTGAATTTGCATTTTGAATATGATCTAGAGTTTCTAAGCACTGTGTTCTGATCGTAGATTTTTTGTTATCGGGCAAATTATATATCGCTATTTCAATGTCCGCGATATAGTTTTCAACAAAGGCCTAAAAACATGTGTAGATTACACAAAAAACATTGAAAACTATATCGCGGACATTGAAATAGTGATATATAATTTGCCCGATAACAAAAAATCTACGATCAGAACACAGTGCTTAGAAACTCTAGATCATATTCAAAATGCAAATTCAAAAAGATATTCATATAAAAAATTAATCAAAAATTTAAATGAAAAACCGGTAGTCTACACAAAAGCAGACAAGGGTAACAAAATAGTAATATTGGACGAAGAAGACTATCGCAAAAAAATGGACAACCTTTTAAACGGAAAAGAATTTGTTAAACTAGAAAACAATCCATTAAAGAAAGCATGCAAATCTGTGGAATTAGCAATTAAAAACAGTAAAATCATGACTAAAAGAGATAAATTGAACAACAAAATAGACAGTCCAAAAACACCATACATATATGGTTTACCCAAAATACATAAACCTGAAATTACCCTCAGACCAATAATTAATAACATTGATGCACCCACTTACCAACTATCAAAATGGCTGGTTCAAATCTTCAGATCCTTCACAAAATTTGAAAATTTAAGTATCAAAAACTCGTTTGAATTGTTAAATCTCCTGAAGGACACAAAGATCAACTCTACAGATGCTTTAGTTTCCTTTGACGTCATTTCTTTATATCCAAGTATACCTACCAATGAGCTTATTCCACTTCTCAAAAAATGGCTGGAATCAATACAAATAACACCTGAAGAAATAGAAGAACTTTCACAACTTACAGAAATTTGTATCAATCAAAATTTTTTCAGCTTTAATGGACAGATCTATAAACAAAAAACGGGCCTAGCTATGGGCAACCCATTGTCTCCCTTCTTGGCAGATTTATTCATGAGTGCTTTTGAAACACATATCACAAAAGCTTTTCCAAATTATTTCAAAGTGTGGTATCGCTATGTTGACGACATTTTTGCAATAGTACCTAAAAAACTCATACAAGATGGTCTTAAACTTTTGAATATACAAAATCCAGCTATAAAATTTACATTGGAAACAGAAGAGGATGGTGTGCTCCCCTTTTTGGACATCAAGATCAAAAAAATGAACAACAAACTCACTTTTGGTATCTACAGGAAACCGACACACACAGATAATTACATTAAGAACAACAGTTTCAACCCAAAACAACACCAACATGCCATTTTCAACAGTTTAATCTTTCGGATGATCAACTTTCCACTAAACAGAGAAGATTATCGAGAAGAATACCTACACATAAAAAAAGTAGCTATATCCAACGGTTTCAACCCAAATTTAGTAGACAAAACTGTTAACAGACTCAACAAAGCTAAGAAAATAAAAGAAACCACCACCCTAGAACCTACAGGAGAAAAAGAGAAAAAACTTTTTAAAAAATTCACCTTCCACCCATCAGCCTATAACAAATTCCAAAAAATCTTCTCAAAACACAACATAACTCTTGCACCTCAAAATAGGTTTAATATCAGAAATTTGTTAAAAGGCCCTCCCAAAAATTCAATCACTACCAAAGAAAAACCAGGAATCTATGAGATCAAATGTGAAACTTGCCCTAAAATTTATATAGGAAAAACAAAAAGAAATATTAACATCAGAACTAAAGAACATATGAGAAACATTAAAAATGGTGAAACAGAAAAATCAGCAGTGGCTTTTCATTTTTTGAATACTAGACATGACATCAATTTGGAAACATCTCTAATAAAATACGTTAATCACCCCATAGACCTTTCCGTATGGGAAAAAATCTTCATTAACAAAAATCGTCATAGAGTCATGAATTTTGAAACTCCACCACCGGACATCTTTGACAAGTACATCACGCCATCTATTGACAATACGGAGAAAGAAGAAACCACTACAACTTGCACTAGTCGAGTATCAGCTGAGGATAAGAGCAAGAGCTCTTGAAACATGTCCTGTGAATAAACAGGTGAGTGAAGCAATGTGTCAATATATTCTCGATTCAATTTTGTACTGATGAGAAACATGTTTTACGGCTTTTGTTTACGATTTTGTCTATCCGCCATTTTTTAGCTATGTGTAGAAGAAAATGAAAACAAAAGCGTATTGCAGTATGTGCAGAAAATTATACGACTCATCCATAGCCTTCTATAGCTGTAATATTTACAAGTTTCTTGGCATTAACACGTGTTTGTTAGCATTTTCAGAAAACAGATTGGTGAAATACAAGAAATTAAAAGCTTTGTTAGCGTTGTTACAATTGTTACGTTACGTTTGTTAGCATTAATTTTAACATCTGTTGGTGAAATCGGGTATTAATGAGTTGTCAAGTTTTATACCAAAAGGTCTGCATTAGTTTCATTTGTCTCTGCTTCTTCTACTATCCATTGCAGGTGAATTCCTTAATTAAATGTGTTTGTAACACAAATGCAGTATATTTTCAGGGAATGGCAGATGTATCGAGCGTTCCAGACTGCAATGGCAATACACAAACCAGATGTAGTATTTATTTTGGGTATGTATTGCTCCTAGATAACCTTTAACAGAAAACTAATCACTAGATCTATGAGATGTGCTTTTTAAGTAAGTACTGTTTTGTAAAATTGGCTGCATGTATGAGTACTTAGATATTTTAGCTAGCCACAGATGTGACCAAGTTTTTAAGTATGTTAAAATGCCACAGTCAACTGAAAATTCTGCTGACTGTGAAGTACACTCTGTCATTTGTTTTCTTAAAGTAAAAGATGTAGAAGCAACAGGAATTCATCAGCAGATCAGCAAATAGCATGATGGAAAGATTATGTACGAAGGAATAGTAAGAAAATGGATTTGGCTGCACACATGTGCATGATGAATGAAGTTCTTTAATTATTGAAGACTTGGTGTAGAAAGTAAATCAAAAAGTTTGAGAGAACAAATGCCTCTCATTTTCATTTCATCTCATTATTCTTTACTCTCCAAAGGAAATTTCATGAGATTTTGACAAATACTTAAATTAACTTGTACTCACACTGAATACTTAAAACAGCTGTACCATGACTGAGTGGTTATACTGCTTGGCTCTCACCAACATGGCCCAGGTTCAATCCCAGGTGACTGCAAAGTGAGATTTGTGGTGGACAACATGGTGCTGCGGCAGGTTATCTCTAGTTTCTCCCATCATCTCATTCCACTGGTGCTCCTACTTCATCCCATGTATCATCAGTGCCATCGCCTGCGGGCATTAGACACTACACATTTATTGAATACTGAAAATGTTAACTAAGGCACACAGAATTAAATGTTCAGCGAATTCATCGACCTACCTTGAGTAATAACAAAACATGGATGGCTCATTTTGTACTTGAACATTCAACATCGCCCAAGAAATGAAGTTACTTTTATTGGATCAAATGTTTATATGAGGTATGTCCAGAAAGTAAGTTCTGTTTGGTAATAAAATTAAATTGTGTACAGATACAGAAAAATTATTTATTGCACAAAATTCCTACAGCTCTTAAACTACTTTTCCACATAACTGCCGAAATTTTGCAGGCATTTGTCATAGCGAGGCACAAGTTTTTGTTTACCTTCTTCATAGAAGTTTGCCACCGGTGTCTTCAACCAGCTGGAAACATTTTGTTTCAGCTCTTCGTCATTGTTGAAGTGTTGACCGCCAAGGAAAGAATTGAGATGCAAAAACAGATGAAAGTCGTAGGAGCGAGGTCAGGGCTGTACGGGGGGGGGGGGGGGGGGGGTGGTCAAACATGTCCCAGCCAAATCCCTGTAGGATGTTTTTTGTCACATTTGCAGTATGTGGTCGTGCGTTGTCGTGAAGAAACACAACACCTTTTGACAGCATTCCTCAGCGCTGTATTGCGCGGCACAATTTCCAAAGGTCTTGTAATAAACATCTGCTTTCATTGTTTGACCATGTGGTAAGAAATCAATGAGTAAGATGCCTCTCCTGCCCCAGAACACTGTGCGAGGTATCAAGATTTGTTTTGGCTTAAGCTTTGCTGGGGATGAGGTATGCCTCCATTCCATTGATTGATGCTTACTTTCAGGGGTGTCGTAAGAAACCCAAATTTCATCTCCTGTGACTGTCTGTGTCAAATTCTTCGCCACCTTCATCATAACAGATCAAAAACCCATCCGTTTTGTTTTGAGTTGCTCAGTAAGAATCTTTGGCACCCAACATGAGCAAAGTTTACGAAATTTCAGTTTTTCGTTAACATTTCCGTGAACTAGTGATCATGAGATTTGGGGAAATTCCATAGCGAGAGCACTAATTGTAAACTTGCGGTTTTCCTGGATCTTGTCATCAATTGCGTGAACCAGTTCTTCTGTAACCAAAGACGCCCACTTCGTTCTTCATCGTGCACTTCACTACGTCCTTCATTGAACTGTCGGACCCATCTTCTCACCATTGTATCACTCATCGCATTTTGTCTGTAAACATCGCAAATTTGCCGATAAATTTCAATTGGTTTCACTTTCCTAGCATTCAGAAAACGAATCACAGATCTGATTTCACAAGCAGCGGGATTTTCAATCAACACCGACATTGTAAACAAGCACAACAAAGCATACATGGCTGAAGCGATCTCACAATGGCGCACGTTTCTTCTCCTTGATACAGAGCGTCTACCGCGCATGTGCAGAACTGCAATCGCAGTGCTGCAGCGGAGATAAATTGAAACAGAATTTACTTTCTGGATGCCCCTTGTGTAATCTGTATCCTCTCTAACTTTTTAGGATGTTAAATATCCAAATATATATATAAATAAAAGCAATAATAGTTGTGGGTTGAAGCTTTCTTAAAACAGAGTGTTTTATTCATCCTGCAGGAGATTTGTTTGATGAGGGACTTTGGTGCAGTGAGAAAGAATTTGCCGACTATGTGAACCGATTTAACAACTTGTTTCGAGTTTCTCCTGGATCACAGCTATTTGTTGTAGTTGGCAACCATGATGTTGGATTTCATTATGGGTGAGTGTAATGTTTTTTTACTTATTACATTTGAAGCCAAAACCTCTGAGGACCAGTTTACTAACTATGAATGAATGTACCTTTATTTCCATTTTACATAATTTACAATATTTCACAATATCTGTATTGCCTACCTTATCGTAAGTGCACATTATTGTTTAGCCATGCATTATCCCTGGCATCACCTCAGGGTGCCCTCCTGTACTTCATCCTTCTCTATTCTCTTCTGCTCCTCTTAGTTCATTAGTTAATGTCAAATGCAACTTTACATGGGGTCTAGTCACCATACTACATGGCTTGTGCCAATGTCTGATGACAGTGACTGAAGATACAAAACATTTATTTGCAAAACTAGTTTCTTGAATTCTGTGGAAATAAGTGAGGTTTGTGACAAATAATTATGTATTATGTTGTATTTGTTGTTTCACTGTAGTTAGCTTCTGTTTTTTTACATATAGACGAAATCTCACTCCACAAAAATGTAGATCTTGTTAAAACACACAATTTATGTCAAGTACATTTTTGTGGAGTTAAACATTTTCAACATATTCCTTGTTCCATTGTGTAAGGACTATGATACAATGAAGCACAAAATTAATATAATTTTGAGTCGAACTAATATCCTATGCTCCACTTATTGCTAGTATTTACCTAGAACGTGTTTCGTTAAGATCTTCCTAACATCATCAGCTGTTGTCGACTAATGGATGTTGGTTCGGTGAACTCCTCGGAGGTGATAGGTGCGTCTCTGTCGGTATCTTGATGAAATTGAAATTTGGGTTTTCTTCTCCTTGTTATTTGTCTCAATTTTCCAACACTTGTACTTTTTTCTAATAGAAAGCCATTTTTCTTTTTTTATGTCTTGGTCATACAAAGAGAATGGAATTTCTAATACGTCACACTCAACTTTAAAACATATGACTATTACTTAAAGTCTACTGTATTCCCACGTTCCTTTGTATCTACAAAAAAATTATGCTGGTCGCCAATGTAGAAAGTGGTTGAAGTTTACTAACCATATGGAGGAACTGTTTATATAAATGGGAGGGATGGATACATCATAGTAATGATTACAAAGATCCATTATTGTTCGGCCATTCCGGCTCTGACATTTCTCGAGAGGGGGAAGCAGGCTGTTTGTTGCCAGTTCTTTAGCGGGAATTTCAAGCAAAGGAACAATGCATATTTTAAATATTTCATTTATTTGCATATTTCACGAACCAGTAGCCATATTAGTATAATAGCGATAATAATAGGACTTACGAACACTAAACATCGGAATTCACGCACGAAAAATATACCAAAGAAAGTTCACCAGCGCAAGCTGCTAAAAGGCCACGTGGCACAAACAAATTTAACCTGGCAACACGGTGTTGGGTTCGGGAGCCACGCCTACCAGTGACAATGCTGATTGGCGCCAGCAGACAGTTTTAACTTCCTGACCACGACACCGGATGTAGAGACTCCCAGTACTACCAACAGATGCAGTTAGTGTGTGTGAAAGATGTGAACGAAATATTTCAATAGAGTGGTGTTGTAATACATATCTTGCATTATGATAAAATTGTGAATTGTATTTCAGTGTTTTAAAGCTAATATATTCGTATATTTTCATTCTAATGATAATTTTGAGGATATGTTTTCAATTGCTCATTACTGTATGTTGGTACTATTAACCTTCCCCCTCCACCTCTAGCAGTCGCAAAACGTCAGAGCCGGAGATACAACTGCCGGACAGTAGAGTCAAGACATTTCCGTAACAACAATAAATGCTAAACCCTTGTTGTCAATATTTTAACACATATATCGAAATGTTATTGTATTGGAACACCACAGTGAAGCAAAACATATATTAAATTATAGATGAGATTAAATTTAAAGGGAGTCGATTAATGACACTAAACAACACTTTTAAATTTTTCCGGAACATGTTTCAGAGACTTTGCCTCTATCCTCAGCCGGCCATCGACTTAGAGGCAAAGGATAGAGGATAGAGGTAAAGTCTCTGAAACATATTTAAGTTTGAATTTATGAGTCACTATGTTTACACTCAGTCTTCACTTACTTGTTGTTGTATAATTGAAACGTTTTCAAGATCATTCGATCTCATCAGTCACCAAACAGCTGATGATGAGATCGAATGATCTTGAAAACGTTTCAATTATACAACAACAAGTAAGTGAAGACTGAGTGTAAACATAGTGACTCATAAATTCAAACTTAAATATGAAGAATACTTCACTGTTAATAATGCTTCTGCTTTTAATATTTATCTCTGAAACATGTTCTGGAAAAATTTAAAAGTAAGTATTATTTAGTGTATTTATCATAACACTTGTTTTCAACACTTCCAAGAAAGGAATTGTTATAGACGAGATGTTTCTTTTTGTCCTCCCTGTGTAAACATAGGCACTATGAAGAAAGAACATTTCAGACACATAAAATACAAAAATATTGATAAGTCCGCAATAGCAGCTCATTTTTGGTCTGAAAGTTATGAGATTGAAGATAGCACCAAATCTTTTTAGTTAATTGATGGAAATTAATCATTTCTTCACACTAGCCGTATATAGGCTAAGGTTTGTGATAGTCAACATGAAAAATTCAATGCCATGGCCGGGATTTGAACCACAGATCTCCTGGTTTCCATCCAGTTGCTCTAACCCATTGAACTACCATAGCCAACGTGCCATCCCGACATTAAATTCTCGATTTTTGACTTGAATATTTCCCCAGTAAACCACTAGGGGCTCTCACATTCGAGTTTGTTCTTTTTGTAATTTATATCCTCCAACATTAAGTCATATCGGATGGTGAATGAATTGGATGAAGTGATGCTCAAATGAGCCCGGGGTCCATGAAGCTTAGGGTTATCCAACATTCGTTTTGAAGGATAAGGGAAAACCCCGGAAAAACCTTATCCATGTAACACCCTGACCGAGATTCGAACTCGGGACCTCTTGACCGTGAGGCAGACTTGCTACCATCTATGCTACCGAGGCAGGCCCTCGCATCTGAGATACACCGTTTGTGGCGACTTACTATCGTAAGTACTTGAGTCCCAGACTTCCTCATTTAACTCTTATTATTTTAGTTAATTGATGGAAATTAATCATTTCTTCACACTAGCCGTATATAGGCTAAGGTTTGTGATGGAGAATTTAATGTCAGGACGGCACGTTGGCCATGGTAGCTCAATGGGTTAGAGCGACTGGATGGAAACCAGGAGATCTGTGGTTCAAATCCCGGCCATGGCATTGAATTTTTCATGTTGACTCTATCTAGCACCAAATTACTAAAATAAATATAAAAACATAGGGAGCTCTTATTATTTAAGTTAATTGATGGAAATTAATCATTTCTTCACACTAGTCATATATCGGCTAAGGTTTTACCTATTTCGCCATGGTAACCCAATGGGATAGAGCAACTGGTCGGAAACCAGGAGATCCGTGGTTCAAATCCCGGCCATGGCATTGAATTTTTCATGTTGACTCTATCTAGCACCAAATTACTAAAATAAATATAAAAACATAGGGAGCTCTTATTATTTAAGTTAATTGATGGAAATTAATCATTTCTTCACACTAGTCATATATCGGCTAAGGTTTTGCTAAGTTCGTCATGGTAGCTCAATGGGTTAGAGCAACTGGTCGGAAACCAGGAGATCCGTGGTTCAAATCCCGGCTTGAGTTTTTCAAGTAGACTCTATAGGGAGCTCGTCATATGGGAGAGAATATACATAGAAAAGCATAAAAACCAGAATGAACTTCGAAATCTCACCAGAAGACAACTCCACATTTAAATTCATCACAAAATCAACAGATGGAAGCAGCAACTGCAGAACTACCCACACCACTGGATCAAGCTTTAGTCGCATTAGAGCTGATGATGCGAACAATAGTTCACGAAACATGTCCTCAATATAGACACATAAGTGAAGCTGATGTGTAAAAAATATGACTCATCTATAATTTAATATTTTAACGCTTATAGCATAACGTGCAGGTGAGTGAGTGGCGAGTCTATATGCAGGTCTTATCGTCTGGTAATGCTGCAGTAAACGCAATACCCTGATGCCTTTTGCTGTTCTGCTATCACTGCAATAAACAAAATGCTTCACAAACTAAGACCTGAAGCTTTCCTGGAGACGAATACGCTCACTTTCTTCTCGGGCAGCCAGCCAGAGACAAACAAAGACCTTTGTTCATAGTTGTGTTATATCCACTGATAACATTTTATAAATATCCTGATGATGGGAGAGATGCACACTCCCGAAACGTTGATATCTAATCATCTTTTCACCTGGCTGTCTGCCCGAGAAGAATGTGAGCGAAAATGCTTCACGTTTGTTGCTGCTCTTTGTAGAATAGTTAGAAATTGTGTATTGGCAAGTTCCTTTGCATCCTGTTTGTGGCAGTTTACCTTGCTTTATGTATGTTTGAGTCTGTATTTGTGTGTGTGTGTGTGTGTGTGTGTGTGTGTGTGTGTGTGTGTGTGTGTGTGTGTGTGTGTGTGTTATGAGCATTTGCAATTGTGTTTTAATGAATGTTTAATTACATCTAAAATAGTGACAAAGATAGTGCAAACAAAAATCTAAGGAACCTCAGGAATCAAATAAATTTATTACTAAAATTAGGCAAATGAGTCAACTTTGTATATACTTTTCTCCACTTAGAACTGACGATAGGGAAGAGGTTCCCAGAAACTAGTCATCATCAAAAAATTGTAAGTGGAGAAAAGTATATACAAGGTTGACTCATTTGCCTAATTTTAGTAACAATGGCACTCCACTTTCTGAAATACTTCTTTTTATTCTATATAAATAAATTTATGTTTGTGCTTACTATTGTCTTCATATATAGTGTTATAAATGATGAAGATATGTAATGAAATGTGTAGTGTTTTAACTCTCGCTTTTACTACATACGGCACTGCAGGCGGTAACACTGATGATGCATGAGATGAAAATGGAGCACTGGAGGAATGAGATGGTGGGAGAAACTGGAGATCCTGGAGAAAACCTGCCCCAGTGCCGTGTTGTCCACCACAAATCTCACTTTGTGGTCGCATGGAATCGAACCCGGGCCGCCTTGGTGAGAGCCAAGTGGTCTAACCACTTAGCCACAGCATGATCCGATGATGATCATAATGATACCCACTGCAGTCTCAACCATATCAGCTTCCTACGCATAATCCTAACACACTCTCCACACAACAGCAATAAGCCGCAAGTGGCAATGTCACCTCTCCATACGAAATGTCAATCACTTTCTAGTTTTGTGACAATATAATAATGTTTATCTCAATTAGGAGAAGGCTGTATGGTATCAGACACCTTAGGTGTTTCTTAAATTAATAATTTCTGACATAGAGAAAAAATAGACACGTATTTTTAGAAACCTTTAATTCCATATTAGAACACTTATGCACAATTTCAGCAACAGATGTTAAGATTAAACACAGCTCTTAGTCTATTTAGCAATAGTTATAACAAAAATTGCATTTCACCAACAAGTGTTAGCTTAAAACTTGTGTTAAATCTCTTGTTAAACTAACAAGCCATATTTCTGTTGTTAAGTGGTTAACAATTGCAGAATTGTCTAGATGGCGGGCATGAACAAGTTCTTGATGTTGATGTGCTATATTTAAGGCCGTCTAAATGGCATTTGTAATAGAGTACGACCTATGAGGAGAAATGGTATTGAGGAACTATTAGAAGAACATTTTTTTACAGAGTTTATAGACTATCGAAACAAGTTGCTATGAAGGTTACTGCAGAAGTACAAGAGAGGTTAGAACATGCATCAAAAGAAATATACCGATCTCGCCTTTGCTTCAAGTATTAATAACTTTGCGATTTTATAATTCACTGAATTATGTGGGTACGACACTGTCCACCTCCAGTCTTGAAACATTCAAGTCAGTCGTCACTTGCCCTTCTTCGCTCCTTGTTTTAAATATACGTAATACTGAGTTAGAACATGCATCAAAAGGAATATGCCGATCTCACCTTTGCTTCAAGTATTAATAACTTTGCGATTTTATAATTCACTGAATTCTGTGGGTACTACACTGTCCGCCTCCCGTCTTAAAATGTTTGTCTCCCGTCACTTCAGTCCTTTGCACCTCGTTTTAAATTTACATAATACTGACCAAGTTGTTTCATGCTTCTATTTATGACATTTGCATTCAAATTAAACTCATTTCCAATCTTTTCCGAGGTCACATGTTTCTCTTTCAAATTTATTACATCCATCTTATTTTCCACAATATTATTATATTTGGTTAGTAATTCAACTAATAATTCTTTCCCCATTGATGAGAAATTTGTCCCATGGCTTTTCTTCTGATTTTGTTCACCCGCCATTTTTTCAGCTGTGTGTAAATGAAAATAAAAACAAAAGTACATCGCAGTACATTAAGAAAATAATAAGATTCCTCCCAACCTTCTACATCTGTAATTTTTCGAAGTCTGTCGGCTTTGACACATGTTTGTTAACATTTTCAGAAACACGTTGGTGAAATGCAAGAATTTTAACACTTTTATTAACACTGTCACAATTGCTACATTACATTTGTCAATTATTAAATTATAGATGAGTCGTATTTATTACACATCGGCTTACAAACAAATCTCAGGACTGGCTATGGGAAGCCCGCTATCACCATTTTTGGCCAATTTATACATGAGCTTTTTCAAAACACATATCACTAAAGCTTTTCATCATATTTTTAAAACATGGTACAGATACGTAGACGACATCTTTGCAATAGTGCACTACAAACAGATAGATGATGCTTTGAAACTACTCAACCTTCAAGAACACAGCGTACAATTCACAGTAGAAACTGAAGAGGACTGTACTCTACCTTTTTTGGACCTTAAAATCACAAAAAACAATGAAAAATTGGAAATTGGTATACACAGAAAAGCAGCACACACAGATAATTACATCAAAGCAAATAGTTTCAACCCAATTCCACACAAACATGCCACCATCAGCAGTCTCACACACAGATTAGTAAATCTACCCCTTCAGCCAGCAAGAATATCAAAAAGAATACCATTAGATCTTAAAAACTGCAATTAAAAATGGATATGGAAAAAGCCTTGTAGATAAAAAACTAAAATCATTCAAACTTCAAAAAAGATTGAAACAGATCACAGCTCTTTCACCAATAAAACAAGAAATTAGATTTGCTAAATTTACTTACCACCCCTGGGCCACAAAAAAGTTCCAAAAAATATTCAAGAAATACAATATATCATTGGCACCAAAAAACAATTACATTAAAAAACCTACTTAACAGTAATAATACTGATAAGATAAAAACAGAAGAAAAAACAGGCATTTACAAGATTAAGTGTAAAAATTTACATAGGGAGGACAAAAAGAAACATAGGTGCTAGGAAGAAAGAACATTTTAGGCACTTAAGATACAAAAATATTGATAAGTCCGCAATAGCAGCTCATTTGTGGTCTGAAAATCATGAAATTGAAGATAGCGCCAAATTACTAAAATACGTACAAAAACTAGTGAACTCGTCATATGGGAGAAAATATATGTAGAAAAACATAAAAACCAACTAATGAACTTCGAAATCCCGCAAGGAAACAACCCCACATTTAAATTCATCACAAAAAACAGATGGCAACAGCAACTCCAGAACTACCCACACTACTGGATCAAGCTTTAGTCGCATTAGAGCCGATGATGTGAACGATGGTTCACGAAACATGTACTCAATATAGGTACATAAGTGAAGCCGATGTGTAATAAATACGACTCATCTATGATTTAATAATTATTTCGCTTCACTGTGGTGTTCCAATACACTTAAATTTTGATACATTTGTTAATGTTGGTTTTAACATCTGTTGGTGAAATCACGCATTATTAAATTATACTTTTGAAATAAAATTATAATAATAAGATATTTAATGTTAAGGGTGTCTCTGAACTTTTAAAGTGGGAGTGTTGTATTAGATAGCAATTATTTTTATCACGTCATACATTTCTTGCGTACAGTTTATGTTGACTTTTCTTTGCAGTAATCACACTTGTAGAATGGGTCAACCTTCAAGATTGGTGCAATTTTTGTAAACACAAACTTTGAATATACAACATTAATCTAGGCTTCACTGAACTGTTCTTTACAAATGGTATATGTGTTTTTTTTCTTTCTCATCTACTTCATTCTGTACAAATTTCAATGTTTTCTTTGCAATATATAACTTCTTTGTTAGTTTTACGGATCTTTAGTTTTTGTTATTTGTTTTTTTATCTTTTTTCCAAATGTGTTCGCTTTTCCACAAGTTTTACTTTATATGGAGCTGAAGTCGACATTTCACTGCATTCTTGACGCCTCTTTCAAATGTTAAATTTTGCACTGCTGTTGCTGGGGAGTGGTGAGATTCTGCGAATAATAATTTGCTTCTTGCATTATTTACAGATAACACCATTGTTTTCTTTCCAATTTCCTCTGTTTTTAACCATTTTTATCTGCACAAAAACAAACCCATTACTAGAGAGATAGGTCTCAATAATCTAATAAGAAAAGGCATACAAGGTTCCTATATGCACTATTGTTTGTGAAAATTGCAACACCAAGAAGGAAACGTATGAATTTAATACCTCAGGTTAGGTACATGGCAAGTAGCAAATTATTAACTATTCAAATCTCTACATGACCTTTGAGCCCTAATATTCAGCATCTCTTGTGACCTCCATGCACTACAGTTAGAGCTGCTGTATGCCTTGGCATTGCATCAGAAAGGTTCTGAATAGGTTCCTGAGGGATTTCGCTCCATGCGTTTGTATTCGAGCCCACAACTCCCTAACACTATTTTATTGGAGGACCATGATGCGCCAGGTGCCGACGAACCATACCCCAGACATGTTCAATGGACGACATTTCAGGTGAACGTGCAGGCCAGGAAAGCAGTGGTACCCAATGCTCTTCGAAGAAGGCTTTTATATTCCTCGCAATATGTGCCAGAGGATTGTCCTGTTGAAATATGGCCTGAGGAGATGCCTGAAGCAGGGGGAGTACCTCAAGATCTGTAACCACCATTGGGTAACGGTTGCTATTCAAAGTGCCCTCAATTCGTAGCATGCAAAATCAGTTGTTGTAACCCAAAACATTACATCTGATTTTTTAGTTTGATTTATGAGCCACTATGTTTACAATCTTCACTTACTATGTTGTATAATAGAAATGTTTTCAAGATCATTTGATCTCATCCTCAGCTGTTTGGTCTAAATGAACATTCTTCTTCCTCCACTACTACGGTGCTCCGATCTCTCTGCCATCTGGTAAGAATGTTCGTTTAGTCACCAAACAGCTGAGGATGAGATCAAATGATCTTGAAAACGTTTACACCAGATGGCAGAGGGAGCAGAGCACCGTAGTAGTGGAGGAGGAAGAATGTTCATTTAGTCACCAAACAGCTGAGGATGAGATCAAATGATCTTGAAAATGTTTACACCAGATGGCAGAGGGTTCAGAGCACCGTAGTAGTGGAGGAGGAAGAATGTTCATTTAGTCACCAAACAGATGAGGATGAGATCAAATGATCTTGAAAACGTTTACACCAGATGGCAGAGGGTTCAGAGCACCGTAGTAGTGGAGGAGGAAGAATGTTCATTAAGTCACCAAACAGATGAGGATGCGTTCAAATGATCCTTAAAACGTTTACACCAGATGGCAGAGGGTTCAGAGCACCGTAGTAGTGGAGGAGGAAGAATGTTCATTTAGTCACCAAACAGATGAGGATGAGATCGAATGATCTTGAAAACGTTTACACCAGATGGCAGAGGGAGCAGAGCACCGTAGTAGTGGAGGAGGAAGAATGTTCATTTAGTCACCAAACAGCTGAGGATGAGATCAAATGATCTTGAAAACGTTTACACCAGAGGGCAGAGGGTTCAGAGCACCGTAGTAGTGGAGGAGGAAGAATGTTCATTTAGTCACCAAACAGATGAGGATGATTATTAATTTTTAGATGAGTCATATTTATTACACATCTGCTTCACTTTCGTACCTATTTTGAGGACATGTTTCGCAAATCATCGTTTGCATCTTCGGCTCTTATGCGACTAAAGCTTGATCCAGCGGTGTGGGTAATTCTGGGGTTGCTGCTGCCATCTGTTGATTTAGTGATGAACTTAAATGTGGGACTCTCTTCTGGGGGATTTCAAAGTTCATTAGTTGGTTTTTATGTTTTTCTATGTATATTCTCTCCCATATGACGAGTTCACTATGTTTTTGTACGTATTTTAGTAATTCTGTGCTATCTTCAATTTCATGATTTTCAGACCAGAAATGAGCTGCTATTGCGGACTTATCAATATTTTTGTATCTTAAGTGCCTGAAGTGTTCTTTCTTTCTAGTGCCTATGTTTCTTTTTGTCCTCCCTATGTAAATTTTTTCACAGTCTTTACACTTAATCTTGTAAATGCCTGACTTTTCCTCTGGTTTTATCTTATCAGTATTATTACTGTGAAGTAGGTTTTTAATGTTGTAATTGTTTTTTGGTGCCAATGTTATATTGTATTTCTTGAATACATCAACAGTCTCACACACAGATTAGTAAATCTACCTCTCAGCCAGCAAGAATATCAAAACGAATACCATCAAATCTTAAAAACTGCAATTAAAAATGTATATGGAAAAAACCTTGTAGATAAAAAACTAAAATCATTCAAACTTCAAAAGAGATTAAAACAGATCACAGCTCTCACACCAATAAAACAAGAAATTAGATTTGCTAAATTTACTTACCACCCCTGGGCCACAAAAAAGTTCCAAAAAATATTCAAGAAATACAATATAACATTGGCACCAAAAAACAATTACAACATTAAAAACCTACTTCACAGTAATAATACTGATAAGATAAAACCAGAGGAAAAGTCAGGCATTTACAAGATTAAGTGTAAAGACTGTGAAAAAATTTACATAGGGAGGACAAAAAGAAACATAGGCACTAGAAAGAAAGAACACTTCAGGCACTTAAGATACAAAAATATTGATAAGTCCGCAATAGCAGCTCATTTCTGGTCTGAAAATCATGAAATTGAAGATAGCACAGAATTACTAAAATACGTACAAAAACATAGTGAACTCGTCATATGGGAGAGGATATACATAGAAAAACATAAAAACCAACTAATGAACTTTGAAATCCCCCAGAAGAGAGTCCCACATTTAAGTTCATCACTAAATCAACAGATGGCAGCAGCAACCCCAGAATTACCCACACCGCTGGATCAAGCTTTAGTCGCATAAGAGCCGAAGATGCAAACGATGATTTGCGAAACATGTCCTCAAAATAGGTACGAAAGTGAAGCAGATGTGTAATAAATATGACTCATCTAAAAATTAATAATTTTTCGCTTCACTGTGGTGTTCCAATACAGTTAAATCTCGAGATGAGGATGAGATCGAATGATCTTGAAAATGTTTCAATTATACAACATAGTAAGTTAAGTTGAGTGTAAACAGTGACTCATAAATCAAACTCAAAAATGAAGAATACTTCACTGTTAATAATGCTTCTGCTTTTAATATTTATTACATCTGATGTTCGTTTGCTATGCCGCTCAACAATGCAGCCCTCCAGGTGGGCTCACCACAGTACCGTAGATCACGTATGTAGCCATCACTTTAGGACACGTTGAAGTGGGACTCATCCAAAAAGACTATATTTTGCCACTCAGCATCCCAGTAACAGTGTTCGCGTGCCCATTGCAGTCAGGAGCTTGTGGCTTCTGTACAATGGAAGCCGATGTAATGGCATGCAAGCAAACCAGTCAACCATACAGTCCATTATGGCCATACGGACAAGATGACGGTCATCCCGTGCTGTGGTCATTTTTCATGGTCCAGTTCCCGCTCTTTGTTGCATACAACCCTCATCTATCCACTGCTTCCACACATGCATCACTGTCCTAGTAGCACGCCCTGTACGAGTGACAAATCTGCTTCCTGGAGACCGATCATTCTGCCCCGTTCAAACGCGGTCACATGCTGGTATGGTTCCCTTTGAGGTTGACGAGGCATACTGGCACTGACCTTCTCGGACTTGCACATGAGGGCTGTGCTTGGCCTACATGTATCCTACCTCTCTGCAAACCTAATCACTTAATGCTTGCACACTTTTCTGCACTTCCACAAAGTTAGGAGTTATTTGGACAATTCCTTCTTGGTGTTGCAATTTTCACAACAGCAGTGTATTTTAATTGTTTTTATGTTTTATTTATTTAAGTTTGTTAATGTTTTAATTAAAATTAATCACACAGAACAGATTTTGGCTATTCAAAACTGACTGCTAGTTTGTCCGAACTCACCCAAAAAGCACTTAAGAAGAAAATAGTGTCCTGAAACTTTTGTGTTTGAATTAAAGTTACTTCAAGCCCATAATTTAGACAATGCAAGATAATGTATCTGTGAGTGTATCTCTCATGCTATTCAACTTAACTGTAGTCCAGAAGTTAGCCACAACTTACCAATCACAAACAATGCTGTCTCTGACCCCTTGCTCTGGGATGCAGAGGAATCTGCTTGTCATTTGATAGGTGCTGCCACATGTTTGTAGTGGGGGAAAAATGAACTGTCCAAAACCAGCCTCTGTCCGATATCTTACGACCTTCTCCTAATATGAATTACTTAAATGAATAAGTTATGCATAAGTGGAAATAGAAAAAAAGCTATGTGAATCGCACATATAAGGCTTTTTTGAGGAAATAATTTTTATACAAATATGAAATTGTATAAATTAATAAATACAAAACTTCACATAATGAATGGTGACTTCATCCATAATATTTTAATCGTGATTAGAAGCTAATAGTTATTATTCTTAATGAGTAAGGACTATGATACAATGAAGCACGAGTTGAACTAATACTCCATGTTCTGTATATTGCTAGTGTTTTATTTATTTATTTATTTATTTTCAGTTCAGTATAGTGTTAAATACACAAAAGAACCACATCATATGAATTTATACAGTTTAAGAACACAGCTATACAGGTTGTGTGATATAAATAGAATACTAACTTGCTTTAATAAATCCATACACACTAATAATAATAATAATAATAATAATAATAATAATAATAATAATAATAATAATAGTAATAGTAATAATAGTAATAATAATCTATATAAAAATAAAGTTCTAACTAGTATTAATAAACTCATCCACACTATAATAGGCTTTGTCAATTAGGAAACATTTCAACAATAATTTAAAAGTATTATCTTTACAATTCTTGATAGTGACTGGTAGTATGTTATAAAATTTTATGCCCATAAAACTAGGCGTCTTCTCATAAAAGTGCAGTCTATGGGTAGGAATCGCTAAGTCGTCTTTATGTCTAGTGTTGTGATTGTGTCTATCAGAGTTGGTTTCAAGGTGTAGGTTAAATTTCCGAAGGTGCATTATTGTGTGGTATATGTATAAGCTAGGAAGGGTTAGAAGTTTCAATTTTATAAATACTGGACGACAAGATTCGTTATGTTTTAGATTCCCAAGGTGTCTGACGGCTTTTTCTGCAATACAAAGATTTTGTTAAAATTTACCTTATACCTTGTTTCACGTAAGCTTGCCCAGTATCTCTTAACGGTCACGTGACCTAATCACCTCTCATTGGTTGCTGTTGTGGTAATGACTGTCGTGCGATAAAAATTAGTTCGTTATTTAACATGGTGATATATCATTATATGTTGGAAGAGAATTGTCAAATTTATATTTTCGTAACTGTTTTAATTAAATATATTACGCAACAGAGCTGATTTATCTGAAATGCATGTTAATTCTTAAACGAATTAAAGAGGAGGTCCCTTTGCTCTCAAGCACATGGCACGATAGCACGTGATTTAGCGGTAGTGATGACATATTTGTTTATGTGACTTTTATCACTGACCTTGTTTTGAACTGGATTAGTCATGCATCGCCATTCGAGAGTGCGGGAGCTAAATTATTTTATTGATCGTTTATTGCGCATGTACTTATTATATGTATAATGGCAGAGTCTACCACCAGTTTTTCGCTGAAGTATCGCAAGGATAATTATTTACAGGCGAAAAAAGAATTGTGTTGCATGTGTTTAATGCACTCACAGAGAAGAATCCGTCTTTGTCAGTGAGAGAAGTCGAACAGCTGTGCTCCGAAGTTACAGGTGTGAGTGTTAGATCCGTAGGAACATCGCGACATGAAATTGAGGAAACAGGAAAACTTACCACTCCAGGCAAAAGCAGGAATAAACAAAAGTGCGTGCTCGGAGAAAATAGTGAAAAGTGTTGTGCGTCTTCATGTGTGTAGTTTTTCTTTATAAACGAACTCCCTAACATAAGTAACATTTCGTCTGCTGTAAATGAGGATGCAGATTTACCAAATTTCAGCAGATTGCTTATACAGCTGGGATTTGTGAATGAAAAAAGAGGCAAGAAAAATGTGCTAAAAGACAGAGGCGATATTGCTGTGTGGCGAAGACGCTATTTAAGGACAACCACACTGCACCGAGATACAAATCGCTAAATATACACGAAGAACACACAAAAAGTAAAGTATGGTGTGACACGACTTTTAAGACTGAAAGACAAGCATTTTTGGAAGGTATGTGTGCTGGTTTAAAAAATCCCAGTGGAAAAGGCCAGAGGCCTTTCATTATAAACTCTTTCAGTTTCATTGCTCAGTCATTCTGTTTCAATTTGCTCAGTTCATTATAAACTTGTATTTTTGCATGCCTTCATATCCTTATTTGTATGATTTTATTTATCTTCCCGGCAATTATTACGACATTTACCGCAGGTTTAAATGTGAGGGGAAGGGACCGCCTATGGCCTATGACGCGAAAGCATTAGCCAATTAGGGCGAGGGGGAGGGTTGTTGAATGCGGAGTGATACATTTCAGCTGGGCAAGGTTATATGAAACAGAGAGTAGTTGTGTTACCCCATACTTCGATCTCATATGAGAGGTACGAGCAGATTAAAGAGTAATAGATAATTTTAGCTGTGGGTGTAGGTATATATTTTGTTAAATATTTCAGAATGAATAAATTTTTACTGATGGTATTGACAAGTTTATCAATAGTTTACCTAGAATGCATTTCATTAGGACCTTCCTAACATCTTCAGCTAATATCCACTACTGAATGTTGGATTGATAGAGTTGACATGATCTGTGGTTCATATCCTGGCCGTGGCATTGAATTTCTCGTGTTGACTCTATCAATCCAATACCTTAGCCTATATATGACTAGTGTGAAGAAATGATTAATTTCCATTAATTAACTAAAATAATAAGAGTTAGATGAAGCCTGGGACTCAAGTACTTACAATAGTAAGCCGCTACAAACGGTGTATCTCGGATGTGAGAGCCCCTAGTGGTTTAGCAGGGAAACATATGAGACAATTGGAGAATTTAATGTCAGGACGGCAAATTTGCCATGTTAGCTCAATGGGTAAGAGCGACTGGATGGAAACCAGTAGATCCGTGGTTCAAATCCTGGCCATGGCATGGAATTTTTCATGTCGACTCTATCTATCCAAAACATTGGCCTATATACGGCTAGTATGAAGAAATGATTAATTTCCATCAATTAACTTATTGAATGTTGGTTTGGTGAACTACTTGGTGACTCCTCTGTTGGTTTGCTGAACTCCTTGGTGACTCCTCTGTTGGTATCTTAATGAACTTGAAGTTTGTGTTCTCTTCAAAGGTAATGTCAAAATTGAACAGTTTTCCTTCATATTTCTTATGAATATCTTTTCCCACGTGGTTAATGCAGTTGAGCCCTGAACACTTTTTAATGAGCATATTTCTTGTTCTTTATTGTGATTCTCCTTCCAAAAATGGTATGCTAATGCTGATTTGTCTTATTTCTTTGTTCCTAATGTTCCTAAAATGCTCTATAAGCCTAATGTTCAAGTTCCTTTTAGTTTTTCCAATGTAAAAGTTGTCACAGCCTTCACAGTTTATCCGGTACACACCTGATTTTTTGTCTGTCCGTCCAGCTGTGGGTGTGTCCAAAGTCCAGCTGCATTAACCACGTGGGAAAAAATCTTCATACAGAAATATGAAAGAAAATTGTTAAATTTCGACACTACATTTGAAGAAAACCCAAACTTCAGGTTCATCAAGATACCAACACAGATGCACCTATCACCTCCAATGAGTTCACCAAACCAACATCAATTAGTCAACAATGGCTGATGATGTTAGGAAGACCCTAACGAAATGCATTCTAGATAAATACTGGCAATAAATGGTGCATTGAGTATTAGTTTGACTCAAAATTATATTAAGTACTCAATGCTCCATTTATTGCTCTTAGTTCCCTAGAACATGTTTCATTAGGACCTTCCTAACATCATCAGCTGTTGTCGACTATTGGATGTTGGATGTTCTGTATGAAGTTTTATTACTGATCAGGGAAAGAGTAGTTATTTGTCTGCATCTCTGTTGTCTTTTGGATTTATCAATTTTTGTCCAATTCAGCGCTGAATCCAGTATATTCTGCAATGTGAATTATATGATTGTACTGTTTGATATATTTCCATCTTGTTAAGGGGACATTGACCAGTCTGTAAGTTAAACTGTTGATATCGCTAGCAATATATGAAAAATGGAGTACTAGTTTGATTCAAAATTATATTATAGTTGTTAGTTTATATGGAATTTGTAGATGGTTGTAGAGTTTGGTTGTTGTGTGTTTCAGAATAAGTCCTTATCTTCATGAGAGGTTCTCATCAGCATTTGATGCTCAGTCTGTGCGCCTGATATCAATTAGAGGAAACCATTTTGTGTTAATAAACAGCATGGCTATGGAGGGAGATGGGTGTTTCCTGTGTAGACCAGCGGAACTTCAGTTACAGAAAATATCAAGTATGTCACTAAACTTATAATATAGTATATTGGAAATTTACGCAGAAAAAAGTATATGTGTTTGGAGGAATTTAGTAACAGTCACGTCAAAATTAATCTCAAAAACTATTTCTGTTTGAAATCCTTTCATGGAAGTGTTGAAAACAGTGTTGTTGTATAAATTAAATTTATTGGGAGTCGATTAATGACACTAAAAAAAAGTAAGTGTTGTTTAGTGTCATTAATCGACTCCCAATAAATTTTATTTCTGTTTGGTTTATTGATACTCGTCACTTGTTTATATTAATGAGAGACTAGTTTCAAAGGCATTCGCCTCCATTTTCAATCTCTTTCCAACTGGCATCTGTTGTTGTCAGCTCTCTCTCTCTCTCTCTCTCTCTCTCTGGTGGTGGAACTATGAACTTCTTTGAAAGTGTAGAGCCAGACTGAAAAAATTCAATGCCATAGCCGGGATTTGAACCACGGATCTTCTGGTTTCCATCCAGCCGCTCTAACCATTTGAGCTACTATGGCCAACATGCCGACATGACATTAAATTCTCCAACTGACTCGTGTTCAAATCAGTGGTTTACCAGGAGAAACACAATTCAGTTGGAGAATTTAATGTCATGTCGGCACGTTGGCCATAGTGGCTCAAATGGTTAGAGTGACTAGACGGAAACCAGAATGAATGTGTAGTGTTTAACGCCCGCTTTTACTACGTATGGCACCACAGGCGGTGACACTTATGATACATGAGATGAAGATGGAGAACCGGTGGAATGAGATGGCGGGGGAAACCGTAGGTCCCGGAGAAAATGCGCCCCAGCGCCGTTTTGTCCACCACAAATCTTGCTTTGCGGTCGCCTGGGATTGAACCTGGGCCGCCTTGGTGAGAGCCAATCGGTCTAACCACTGAGCCACGGCGCGGCCTCCGGAAACCAGAAGATCCATGGTTCAAATCCCAGCTATGGCATTGAATTTTTCAGTCTGGCTCTACACTTTCATGGTGCGTCCTACATACGGCTAGTGTCAAAGAACAATTAATTTTCTGTGAACTTCTTTGTCAAATTATCTACTGGTGGGATTTCAAAGTTCATTATGTGATCCTTATTTTTCCATATGAATATGTTCTCCCATATTGTCAATTTATTTGGTTTATCACTCCTTTTAATAATTTTGGATTTGGATCAATGTCATGATTTTCATTCCAAAAATGAAATGCTACTGCTGACTTATCTTCTTGTTTCAATCTGATGTTTCTAAATTGCTCTTTGACTCTGGTTTTTAGATTTCTTTTAGTTTGACCTATGTAGCATTTTTCACTATTCTTATGCCCGATTTCACCAACAAATGTTAAGACTTAACACGAGTTTAGCAATAGTTAAAAAAAAAAAATTGCATTTCACCAACAAGTGTTAGCGTAACACTCGTATTAAATCTCATGTTAAACTAACAAACCGAATTTCTAATGTTAAGTCCTTAACAATTGTAAATAGTCAAGATGGCGAGCATGAGCTCAGCTGTTGATGTCTATTTGCTATATTTAAGACCATCAAAATGGCATTCATAATAGAGTGCGGCCTATGAGGAGAAATGATTTTGAGGAACTATCCGAAGAAAATTGTTTTACGGAGGTATAGACTGTCGAAACATGTTGCTATGAAGGTTACTGCAGAAGTACAAGAGAGGTTAGAACATGCATCGAAAGGAATATGGCGATCTCGCCTTTGCTTCAAGTATCAATAACCTTGCGATTTTATAATTCACTGAATTAGTGGATAATACATTGTCCATCTCCCGTCTTGAAACGTTCAAGTCACTTGCCCTTCTTTGCTCCTCGTTTTAAATTTACGTAATACTGAGTTAGAACATGCATCAAAAGGAATATGACTATTTTGCCTTAGCTTCAAGTATTAGTAACCTTGTGATTTTATAATTCACTGAATTAGTGGATAATACATTGTCCACCTGCTGTCTTTAAACGTTCAAGTCACTTGCCCTTCTTCGCTCCTCGTTTTAAATTTACGTAATACTGAGTTAGAACATGCATCGAAGGGACACTGTCCACCTCCTGTCTTGATACGTTCAAGTCACTTGTCCTTCGCACCTCGTTTTAAATTTACATAATAATGAGTTAGAATATACATCGAAAGGAATATGCCGATCTCACCTTTGCTTCAAGTTTTAATAACTTTGCAATTTTATAATTCACTGAATTATGTGGATAATACATTGTTCACCTCCCGTCTTGAAACGATTAAGGCACTTGTTCTTCACACCTCATTTTAAAGTTACGTAATACTGGTTACGTAATACTGACAAGCTGTTTGGTGCTTGTAGTAGTGACATATGCATTTGAATTTTCCAATATTTTCCCCGCGACATCTTTCTCTTTTACATTCACTGCATCCGTCCTCTTATTTTCCACGATATCCATACACTTCGTCACCATTTCAATTAACAATTCTTTAATATTAAGAGCAGAAGCATTATTAACAGTGAAGTATTCTTCATATTTGAGTTTGATTTATGAGTCACTATGTTTACACTCAAACTTCACTTACTTGTTGTTGTATAATTGAAACGTTTTCAAGATCATTCGATCTCTCCTCAGCTGTTTGGTGACTCACCAAGTAAGTGAAGTTTGAGTGTAAACATAGTGACTCATAAATCAAACTCAAATAACAATTCTTTCTCCGTCGATGAGAAATTTGTCTCACGGCTTTATTTATGATTTTGTTCATCCGCCATTTGTGCAGACAAAAATGAAAACAAAAGTGCATCGGAGTACGTTCAGAAAATCATCCATAGCCTTCTAGAGCTGTGATATTTACAAGTTTCTTGGCGTTAACACAGGTTCGTTAACATTTTAAGAAAACAGGTTGGTGAAATGCAAGAAATTTAACATTAGTTTTAGCATTGTGACAATTGTTACGTTACATTTGTTAACGTCGATTTTAACATCTGTTGGTGAAATCGGGTCTTACAACTTATCTGGTATATTCCGGATCTGTTAACTAATGGGATTTCATCTTTTGTTTTTGAATGTAGCAATTTTAAAATTGTCTGTTAGTAGGTGCCATGGTGATATTTTGTTCCTTGAAGATCTTTTTAAATTTATTAAATGTTTTTGGATGATATGTGAATGAACTGAATATGCTGTGCTTTCTGTTTCTTTTGTAAATGTGGTTGCTTCCTTAATGGTTTTCTTTAGTTTAGCTTATCTAATTTTGTTCAACACCAAACTTTTGTTGTATCCATTTTCTTCTGCTATGTGTAGTATTGCTTTTTGTTCTTTGAAATATTCTTTTTCCATGGCTATGTTGACTAGTCTATGTGTAAGGCTGTTTATTATTGTGACTTTGTGGGTTCGTGAAATGAAAAGTCCAATTGCAACACTCAAAAATGTTCTTTATTTCCACCGACTTACAGTTGAACACTTGCCAATTACACAGGATTACGTAATGCACACAATTACGATTCACCAGTTTGTCCGTTACAATTCCACTGCACTCGCGATTATGTAAACTCCTCCGACGCACGTACGCAGTCTTCTCATCCGTTCGCTAGCTCGTCAAGCACTGACTGACTGACTGACTGACTCGATTCACTCACTGCAGCCCTTTTTATAGGAATATCACAGTCTTCTAGAAGTCTCTGGTTTCCGTGAATCCACGCGAAGGTTCCAGATGGCATTGGGAGGGGGAAAGGAGGCGGCCAGCGACAAATGACATTTCCCTAATCATCCCCCTCAGTTAGTGACAGAGACTAATGAGGTGGGCGTGGCGCGGCCTCTGATCCCTTACTCAGCTGTCGTTTGTTGTGCTTCCCGATAATTGGGTGACACTATTGCATGTTTATGTGTAATTGGGTTGTGACTATTATTTTTTATGTAATTTTCTGAATGTGTTGGTTTCCTGTAAATTCCAAATTTTATTTTTGTGTCGTTCCTGATGATATTTAGATCCAAGAAAGAGAGTTGTCCATTGAAATAGAAAAGGAAATTAGAAATCCACCACAGAAAAGGAAAAAGCTACATAGGTCAAACTAAAAGAAATCTAAAAACCAGAGTCAAAGAACACTCTAGAAACACAAGATTGAAACAAGAAGATAAGTCAGCAGTAGCATTTCATTTTTGGAATGAAAATCATGACATTGATCCAAATCCAAAATTATTAAAAGGAGTGATAAACCAAAATAAACTAACATTGGAGAACATATTCATATGGAAAAATAAGGACCGCATAATGAACTTCGAAATCCCACCAGTAGATAATTTGACAAAGAAGTTCATAGTTCCACCACCAGAGAGAGGAGAGCAGACAACAACAAATGCCAGTTGGAAAGAGATTGAAAATGGAGGTGAATGCCTTTGAAACTAGTCTCTCATTAATATAAACAAGTAAGTGACGAGTATTAATAAACCAACTACAAATAGTTTCTGACAGAAAAAAGTAATTTGAGTAGTTTTCTTCTTTATGCACATGGCACTTTTTGAAAAGGACTTGCATAAATATAGGCCACAAGACTTTCCTTTATAGTGGAGAGCTATTTCAAATTATGAATGGAAATTTATGAGAATATAGAATTTAGATTGGAATGTTTATTAATTGGAAAAACTATTTGTAGTCCGTTTATTGACACTTTGTCACTTACATTTTTATATTATCAAAGGACTAGTTTCGGAAGCCATTGCTTCCATTTTCAACCTCTCTCCAACTAGCAACTAGAATCGCAAAAATTATTTGTGGCCAATTTATTGACACTTGCATCATCGCAAGGTGTGTGCGAGGTGGGTTCCCAAAATTCTCAAGGCAACGTGTTGAAGCGGCCCACCGACTCCTGGAGCGCTATGCAGAACAGGGTAGGAATTGTTGGATTCAATTGTCACTGGCAATGAAATCTGGGTGCACTACACAACACCATAAACTACAGAACGTTCTCGTCAGTGGCGGCATTCAAATTCACCGAAGCCGCAGAAGTTCAAACAGATATTTTCTGCCGGCAAAGTGATGGCCGTGTGTTCTAGGACAGAAAAGGTGTATTGTTGTGCGAGTTTATGCCTACCGGCACAACAATAAATGCCTCTAGCTAGTGTGAGACTTTAAAAAAATTGTGACGTGCCATTCAAAATCGGAGGGGAATGCTGACGAAGGGAGTGATTTTTCATCACAACAACGCTCGTCCCCATACTGGACAAGCAACAGCTGATCTCTGGCCCAGTTCAGATGGGACATCCTCACCCATCCTCCCTAAAGTCCAGACTTAGCACCTAGTGATTATCATTTGTTTCCTGAGTTGAACTCATACGTGGGTGGAACACATTTCCAGACCAATGATGATTTGAAAAACAAGGTCGAACGCTACCTGTGGAACTTGGCAGGAGAGTGCTATGACAAGGGTATACAAAAACTGCCACAGCGCATGCAAAAGTACATCGATCACAATAGTTGAAAAATAGCTGTAAGTTCCGCCTTTCCATCAATGTAACATTCATTGACAATAAACATGTTTTCTATATTAAATAAAATTGGAGACCTTATTTTACGGACACGCCTTGTATTTTCTCTTTTTACAGACAACATTTTCCTGATTAGTAATACCTCTCCCTCCTTAAAACTGTTCCACTTTTGTTGCCAAATTTCTCTTCATACCTTTATTTACAGTATAGTTTACCATGCCAATTTGTATCATTTTCTCCAAACATTGGGCATTTCCCTTCTCTGTCCTTGCCCAAGCAAATCCTTGTAGCCCTAGCCTATTGTACACATCTATGTACTTTTCCTTCTCTGATATTGCTTTTATTTCTGTATATAACCTCAACCAGCTTTTCTTCCTTGTACTAACAAAAATGAACTATTGTTTGCATCATCGGCTCTAATGTGACTAAAGCTTGATCCAGTGGTGTGGGTAGTTCTGGAGTTGCTGCTGCCACCTATTGATTTTGTGATGAATTTAAATGTGGGGTTGTCTTCTGGCAGGATTTCAAAGTTCATTAGTGAGTTTTTATGTTTTTCTATGTATATTTTCTCCCAGATTACGAACTCCCTATGATTTTGTATGTATTTTAGTAATTTTGTGCTATCTTCAATCTCATGATTTTCAGACCAGAAATGAGCTGCTATTGCGGACTTATCAATATTTTTGTATCTTAGTTGCCTAAAATGTTCTTTCTTTCTAGTGCCTATGTTGCTTTTTGTCCTCCCTATGTAAATTTTTTCACAGTCTTTACACTTTATCCTGTAAATGCTGATTTTTCTTCTGGTTTTATACAGCCACAATACAGATAGTATTGTTTAAGTTAAAAATGAAACAAGAAGATAAGTCAGCAATAACATTTCATTTTTGCAACAAAAACCATGACATTGATACAACTCCCATAACTACTAAAAGGAGTGATAAACCAAAGAAACTGACAACTTGGGAGAACATATTCACCTAGAAAAATAAGGACCGAATAATGAACTTTGAAATCCCGCCAGTAGATAGTTTGACCAACACCAACTCCAATACTCAGACCTTAATACAAGTATCGATTGTAGCAAAAATGGCGCCGCTCGTGGCCCAACATGTGAGTGAAGCATGTGTTTGTTTACTTTGATCGTGTGTTTGCAGAATTAATGTAATTCACATTAAAGTGGCAACTAGTGACCAACGAGTTAGTTTATAGTGAGTTTTTAACATAATATCAAGTTATAAAGTTTATGTAAATATATAGTAGTGTGAAATATTGTCGAAAGGGTCGTTCTTATTCTGTTCCCGACTGCAAATCTAATTATGGTAGTGAACTTCATACGACAATATTCAAATTTGCTAAAGAAAAATCTTTATGGGATCAGTGGTTCAGGAACATACATCGTAAAAATTTTGAAGTAAATGACAAAACTGTAGTCTGTGTTCATTATTTTGAACAGACTTTGTGGTTAAGGAAGACATTTTTCCAGCAAATGATGATGAACCAATTCGTGTCCCTCAAAAAGTAACAAAATTAGCTGATTATGCCTAACCTACGATTTTTAAGAATCAGACATCCTATCACACAGTAAAGCTCAAGTAGAAAAGACGAAATCCTGAAGAACATATGCAAGACATTTTGCAGAGAGTGAAGAGAATGTTAATGATTGGTGTGCATAAGATGTTATTGACAGTTTTGAGTCCTTAAAAATCGAAGTGGTGAGGAAAGATTTTAACACATTCATAGTCATTATTAAAGATGATTAGTTATGTTCTTTTCAATAACATTCAAAATCCCACCTTCACTGATGTTCCTACTCTTAATGTGAGTTTCAAAATACTTCATAACCTAAAAGTGAGTGTGTTTTGCAATATTATGAACTTACCAGTGAAAAAATTTTAGATGGTTCTTGCAATGTGAGGGAACTGCCACCCTCAAATTTGGCAGATGGAGTAAACTGGATAATCTGGTGAGTTCTCTTAAATATTATAGTATAAGCAGTAGGTATGTCCTTACCAGAAAAGGTAACTATGTAAACAATATAAAAGAAACTTTATTACTTGCTGCAGATGATGATACAGTCCAGTAACATAAAGTTTGCTTTGGAACAGCTGGAGCTAGCCTGTGCTAGTTGGATTAAATGTTCTCCAGATGTTTTGATATGGGCTATAAACATTTCATATGCATATCCAGAACTATACAATAAGAAAAACTAATGTATTGACATTACCACATCCTGTGTATCTAAGGCAATTTTTAACAAAGATGTACAAGCACCCCTGGCTTAGAACACTCACACAAAAAAGAAAATAATATAAATGAGCCTTTACTTGTCAAAGTGAAGAAGTGTGTGAAAGTGCTGGCAAACATGTTTATGAACAATTACACAAAATGTTAAATGAAAAAAAAATGTATCAGAACACTTATCCAAGAAAGTGCAAAATAGGGAAACCAGAAGAAAAGCCAGTGATGAACTTCGTGAGGAAGGAGCTCAAACTTAGCAGCCAGTAAATATTTCAGGTTAGCTTTTTCGTTTTCTTTTTCTTTCTTTTTTTCTTTTCTTGTGCATGTGTTCTTGATTATACCATTTCTGTTGTGTTCAAGAAAAACTTAACTTTTGTTTCATTTAATCATGTTTTCCTCTATGTTTTTACTGTGCAAAGTGTTAATGCTTATGAGTTGTCATGCCTTAAAAGTTAAATTTTGGTTGGAAGTATAAGGTAGGAAATAGCAGTGGAACGTGTTACTATATGTGATAAACGATTAGGATTTGTCATGGTGCTTTTTATTTATGTTATTACACGTTTTGGTTGAAAGTATAAAGTGATAAATGCTTAAGAGTTATCTTACTGCTTCTTAATATGGAATATATTATGTCCATTGTATATAGTTTCAAATTTGGCGTAACCAGAGTCGCTGGGCTTCGATGGGCGCCATCTTGGAATCTGTATTAAGGTCTGAGTATTGGAGTTGGTGTTGGTTTGACAAAGAAGTTCATAGTTCCACCACCAGAGAGAGGACTGCAGACAACAGACAGTTGGAAAGAGATTGATAATGGAGGTGATGGCCTCCGAAACTAGTCCTCAAAAATGTAAAATGTATGTGACAAAGTATTAAAAAAAATAACTACAAATAGTGTTTTTCAATTAATTTTGACATCACATTTACTAAATTCCTCCAATCACGCATAATACCATAGACCTGTTTATTTCTTAAAATAGTCTCTGATGTTATACAAATAAAAATATTTGCTAATTAATACAAAGAAAAGATAGAAAAAAGAAGTATAAAGAAGATAGAAGTATTAACATCAACTTCTTAAGATAAGTGGAAGTTAATTAGCAAATATTTTTATCTGTATAATATTTATTACTCCACTGTAACTAGCTTCATTTTCTGTGTAATTAATAGTCTGTGATGTTGGTGTGCAGGAGTTGATACAGCACTTCGAACGGTCTCTATTCCAGTCTCATAATCAGCACTTAATCTTGTAACAGTTTAGCACTTTTCAAACCTTTCAGTTAATTGTAATTTGTATTTTAATACCAACACATATTTTCTTTGCCTATCTCCACCATTTTTTGAACAAATGTCTCTTAACTTCATTCGTTGATCTTACACACTGAATAGCATCAGAAAAGCTGAACTTGCTTTTAAGTAGTTGATAATAATAGGTTAATGATAGCAATGGAAACTACTCTGTTGTCATGTGGCAGTCGTTTAAACAATGGAAATGGTACTTACTGTCACACAGTGGGTTCTTTTATGGTATTTTTATCTCGATATCTTTTATGGTTGTTTAATTGTGAAAAGGTATGTTTTTTTTTTTTTTTTTTTTTTTTTTTTTATGCGTAGAGAATCTACCCAAAAGACTGAAGATCCTGGCCTCCTATCCGGGGGCGATGGAAAACTCTGGGGCTCTTTCCGTAGGGCAATACCTGGTTCCCTAAAAAGTCCCCCCATCGACAACGACCTCAAGACGGGATGGAAGTGGTTACGCCACTTACGTGCATCAACCCTGCAGGGAAGACTACCCAATAACTTCAGTAGAGCCGCCTGGTGATCTAGCACCCTTCTACTAGCTCTGCAGGCTAGTACCCGGGACTTCTTAGGCAACCCTCTGCTCTCTCCAGCTGGCCGTAGCTTGGCCGAAGGTACCTGATTTCCCGCGGGTGTCGGGAACACACTGCCCCCTGACCGGAGGGGCTCGGCAGTTCGGCCCGAGGTTCCTCTAATAATGTCAGAGGTACCTTGAGTGCTAGGGGTCCGCAGCACTCACCCACAGCTGCAAAACTTATGTATGTACAATATCTTTCTGGGTGGGATGTGAAGATAATCAGCACACAAAGTGGACTGGGTTGGATTGGAATATGCTATGGAGGGGATCTGGCACAGAGGTTCAAACTTGGTACCTATACCCAAAGTAGGGTACCCCCAGGAGGAAGGATGAGATGAGAGGAGACAGGTCGGCCATACAAGGAGTCATGACAGTGCAGAGGGTAGGATCCCTACACTTGAGGCAGGCCAGTACAACCAGCATCCCACCCACTATGGTGCGGAAACGACCCACTAAGCTGGCCCGGAAATTGGAGACTGTCCTACAGGAGCATATCACCTTGCCATGCAATGCTGAGATTTCCACCAATACCCTGAAAGAGATCACCAAATGAGAGATGATGTAAAGTGATAATGGAGATGAAATGGAGGACAGGAAATTTAGGGGATGTAATTAACCTATCCAGCATATGCCTGTCAACCAGGGTAAACCCCAAAAAAACACATGGGTCAGATAGATTGGCCACGGAAATTGAACCTGGACCTCCCAAATGTGGGCCACCTATCCTGCTTGGCCAGCACATGAATAATCATGAGTATATTTGAATTTATTTTTACTTTAATGTTTAATGCTCTTTTTACTTGAGTCTGGTTTGAACTTGGATGTGTACCTATAACAACCATATTGCATGTGTAGCACTGATTTGTTGTGTTGACTTTCCAGGAAGACTGAAATGTACAAAAGGCGTTGGACGATGTGATAGAGGCATGGATCTGCAGCAATATAGTCGGCCTATTTTACTTCAGGTGAGTGCTGTGTATCAAAACTGTGATAGTTTACAGTTATGTGTGAGTAGACAAGGAATTGTTGTCATAACATACGAGGTCAGTTCAATAAGTACCCTTTTAGGGATATACACTTCTCCCAACGCTCCTACTCTTTTTAATCCTTCCAAAAAATAAGGATTGTTAAGTTCTGCAAAATATGCCCTCATGACCTCCTTATTTTACCTAAATTTTGTTTCTGCAAGCCATTTCTTCATGTTTGGCAACAGGAGAATATCAGGGTTTTGGCAGCTTGTCATGCAGTTTGGTGTAGGCAACTCCGGATGAATATGTTGGGGTATTATTGTGATGAAACAGAACTTTCTTCTTTGCCCTATGTGGCCATGTGTCCTTCAACTTCTTGTCGAATTGGGCCAATAACTCACTGGAGTATGCTACAGTAATCGTTTTTCCTTTTTCCAAGTAGTCAGTGAGTACGACACCCTTCACATCCCAAAAGATTGTCGCCATCACTTTTCCAGGCGATGCGACCATCCTTGCCTTTTTTGGAGCAGACTCTCCGGAAGCAACCCATTGTTTTGATTGTTGCTCAGTTTCTGGAGTATAATGATGAATCTTGGTCTGAACAACATTGACAACTCAATGCTAAAAGTCCTTAGGATTTCAATTAAACACCTCCAAAAGCAGCTTCGAATTTGAAAGCCTGACCCACCCATTTGTTACCCACTGTGAGCAAACGTGGCACCTATTGGGCCAGTAGCTTACTAATCTCCAACTTATCGTGCAAAATATGAATTGCCGCTCCCATCAATACACCTATGGCCTCTGCCACTTTGAGAACTTTAGTTTAACGTTCAGCGAGAATCATATCATGGTCTTTTGCAGTGACTTCCTCAGTAACCACATCTGCAGGGTGTCCTGGCTGCTCCTCGTCAAAAAAGGATGTTTGACCATGTTTAAATTCGTTATACCAATAACTAACTTGAAAGTCCTCCATAAACAGCATCCAGTTTCGCTTTTATCTCCTCATACATTTTTCCATCTAAACGTAAAAGGCAAATCATTGAACAATACTGCACTTTTTCCATTTTAACAAAAACACTAACTTATTGAAATGTCTGTAAAATTTAAACTAACGTATTGTGACTTTGTGGGTTCGTGAAATGAAAAGTCCAGTTTCACCACTCAAAAATGTTCTTTATTTCCACCGACTTACAGTTGAACACTTGCCAATTACACAAAAATACGTAATGCACACAATTACAATTTACCAGTTCGTCCGTTACGATTTCACTTGTACTCGCGATTACATAAACTCCGATGCACATACCAGTTACGTACAGTCTTCCGTTGCACAATCTTCTCGTTCATTAACACGTCACTGACTAACTCTTACACCAAGAACTGCGACTGTCTCCTCACTCACTAACCAACAACTGACTAACTAACTCCGTCTGTCTGCAACCCCCCTTTATATAGGAATATCGCCGTCTTCCAGTGTCCACAGGAATGTTCCAGTAAAGAAAGATCGAGAACCAGGTGTAAGAGAAACAGACGGCACAGTCATGTTTTTCTCCCAACCACCGCCTGTCACCACTATAAGACAGACGAGGGGGAGGTGTGGCTAACACGAACCTCCCCTGTCTTCCGCTCCCAGCTGCTTCCACAGGGTGTTCCAGCGCTCCCGTGACACTGCTCCCTCCTCAAAGCTGTTCGCCCCGAACAGCACCATCGTAGCGTGCGAGGCGGTCCAGGTGTACCACCAGCATCCGCTCGGAGTCTCAGCCAGAAGTAGCGCTGCCGTAGTTTGTGAATCATTCGGTTCGCTCCCAGGTGTTCTCCTGAAGTACCGGCGTGCTCTTCCTCCACGACTTCCGGGACCTTGCTCCGGGGAAGTACCAACTGTTCTCTCTGCGCCTTCCCATCGGGTGACTCCCGTACCCGGAACAGCACGCCCTCTCTGGTCTTCAACGAGTCCCATTGGGCCCCGCACGACTTGTAGGTGGCGCTCCTCGGTGCGATGTCCTCCCAGGTTGGTCTCGTCCCTGCGTCCACTTCCCTCAAGAGTGGCCCCAAGTCTGCGTCTGCCAGCTGCTCCCTCCTCAGGCCTGCGCTATCCCAGCCTTCAGCAGGCACTGCCACAACTACTCGGACTGCTGCGACACGCTCCTTCTCTTCCACTCTTGTGCGCTCATGGCCGTCCTGGATCTGCGATAGGACACCTCCAATGCAATGGTCTCTGGCGTCGGTGTCCACAATGAAGGCGCCACCCGGTTGTGGGAAACCCAAAATTGGAGCACTGCACAGGGTCTCCTTTAGGTGCTGGAAAGCGTTTTCGGCGTCCTCTGTCCACACATAAGGCCGGTGTTCCTCCATCAGGCCGGTGAGGGGTTTTGCGATGTTGTCGGCCTTTTCCTCTAAATCATTAAGGCGGTCGTCTACTTGACCCATCCGCTTGCCCAGATTCGTGACGTCATCCCTCACGCCGGCCAACCGTTCCTCAAACTTGGCGGCGAGGACCTCGTTCGCCTCCTTCATTTCTTCCGTCTTCTCCATGAGGTTATCGTTAGCCGTCTTCATTTCTTCCAGCTTTGCGGCCAGGTTGTTATTTGCCGCTTCTATTTCCGTTGTTAATTCGGCCTTCATTTCTTCCATCTTCCCGGCGATGTTGTCGTTGGCCGTCTTCATTTGTTTCAACTCTGCGGTGATGTTGTCGTTGGCCGTCTTCATTTCCGAGATTAGTTCGGCCTTCATTTCCATCATCTTCTCCAAAAATTTTTCTAATGCCGCGTCCATGGTTGTAATGTTCGGTGATGTTGTTTTCCCGCTTCCTGACACCAGTGTGACTTTGTGGGTTCGTGAAATGAAAAGTCCAGTTTCACCACTCAAAAATGTTCTTTATTTCCACCGACTTACAGTTGAACACTTGCCAATTACACAAAAATACGTAATGCACACAATTACAATTTACCAGTTCGTCCGTTACGATTTCACTTGTACTCGCGATTACATAAACTCCGATGCACATACCAGTTACGTACAGTCTTCCGTTGCACAATCTTCTCGTTCATTAACACGTCACTGACTAACTCTTACACCAAGAACTGCGACTGTCTCCTCACTCACTAACCAACAACTGACTAACTAACTCCGTCTGTCTGCAACCCCCCTTTATATAGGAATATCGCCGTCTTCCAGTGTCCACAGGAATGTTCCAGTAAAGAAAGATCGAGAACCAGGTGTAAGAGAAACAGACGGCACAGTCATGTTTTTCTCCCAACCACCGCCTGTCACCACTATAAGACAGACGAGGGGGAGGTGTGGCTAACACGAACCTCCCCTGTCTTCCGCTCCCAGCTGCTTCCACAGGGTGTTCCAGCGCTCCCGTGACAGTATAAATTTGTACCAAATTTGTTTTGACAATATGTAACAAATGACAGCACATGATGATAATACAATGTTTTTTAATTTACGTCCTCCAACGTTAAGTCATGTCGGACAGTGAATGAATTGGATGAAATGCTCAAATGAGTCCAGGGTCCATGGAGCTTAGAGTTACCCGACATTAGTCTTGAAGCATAAGGGAAAACCCTGGAAAAAACCTTATCCAGGTAACTCACCCTGACCGAGATTCGAACTCGGGACCTCCTGAACGTGAGGCAGACATGCTACCGAGGCGGGCAATGATATATTTTGAAACACAAGTACATACTGAACTGCCTTTGTATAAAAAAGAGGCCATGAGTCACTGACAGCAGGTAAATGTGATGTCACATGCCAACAGAATGTAATGTCTGGTAACATATCAAGCTAATTTTTCTTCTTTCTGGCTTTAATGCTTAGAAATTTCTATCCGTAATAATGAGCATATGAGGTCTGTTCAAAAAGTATTGTGAATTTTGTATTTTTTTAGAAAAGTATTTATTTTTTCATGAATATCTATTTTGTTCCTTCAAAGTAATCCCGATCAGATATTATACACTTGTGCCAACTTTTTTCCAATCCTCAAAGCAGTTTAAAAAACTGTTTATTTTGATCTTGTTCAGTGCCTCCTTCAATGCCATCTTTACCTTCTCAATCGTGGTGTAGCGTCATTCTTTTATGGGCCTCCTCAGTTTTGGTAACAAAAAGGTCGCAGGAGGCCAGGTCTGAGTAGTACATGGGTTGCGGCATCAAAGGTGTGTTGCTTTTGGCCAAGAATTTGCACACAAGCAACAATGTGTGAGCAGGGGCGTGATCAGGCGCAAAAGCCAATTTTTGTTCTTCCACAAATCCGAGCGTTTCTGGCGGATTGCTTCACACTAATTGTGCATAACTTACAGGTAATATTCCTTGCTGACCTATTTACCCTGTGGCAAGAATTCATGATGCACCAGACCCCTGCAATCAGAGAAAACTAAGCAAAACCTTTACATTTGGCCAAACTTGGTGCGCTTTTTTCATTCTTGATTCATGTGGCAGCATCCATTGCGATGATTGAGCTTTAGTTTCCACATCATAACCATAAATCCATGATTGGTCACCAGTTATGACTTTCTGCAAATTAAATTTAAAGGGAGTCGATTAATGACACTAAACAACACTTTTAAATTTTTCCGGAACATGTTTCAGAGACTTTGCCTCCATCATCAACTGGCCATCGACTGGTTCTCATTGGTGTAGTTGACGATATTTTGTCATAGATCTCCTCTGGTGGTGGTTCAAGGAACTTGCTGAACAAATCTTTCTGGGGGATGTCGAAATTGAATACTTTGTTCCTATTGTTTGAAATGAAGATTTGTTCCCATGTGGATAGTTCTTGTTTTCCTGGTGTATGTTTCAGTAGTTTTGGTTCTGGATTTATGTTGTGGTTTTTTCCCCAAAAATGCGTGGCAGCTGCTGATTTTTCTAATTGTTTGTATTTTATGTTCCTAAAGTGTTCCTTTGCTCTTGTTTCTAAATTTCTTTTGGTTTTTCCAATATAAATTTGACTACAGTCACAGCATTCAATTTTATATATACCAGATTTTTTGTTAGATGGAATGGCATCTTTGATGTTTGAGCAAATTAGGTTTTTTAAGGAGTAATGGTTCACTGGAGCTAGTTGAATGTTTTGTTTTTTGAAGACTTTCTTGAATTTATCAAAGGCCCATGGATGGTAAGTGAATTTTTTGAAGATCATTTTAGTTTCTGTAGCTGAGAGGGTTGTGGTTTCCTTTAGTAGTTTCTTCTTTTTTGCTAAGTTCACTTTTTTGTCTACTAGTGATTTGGGAAAGTCATTTTTCTGTGCTATTTCAATAATTTTGTTGTATTCTGTTTTGTATTCTTCTGCTGTGAGAGGGATGTTGACCAGTCTGTGTGCTAAACTATTAAAGATTGCCTGTTTGTGGGATCTTGGATTGTAGCCATTAGCGTTTATGTAGTTGTCTGTCTGTGTTGGTTTTCTGTAAATGCCAAAGTTTATTCTATTTTTATTTCTGATTATTTTTAGATCTAAAAATGGTAAATACTTGTCTTTTTCAACATCTACAGTGAACTTGATGCTTTTTTCTTGAATATTTAAAAGTTTTAGTGCATCACTGATGTGTTTTTTTGGCACTATGGCAAATATGTCATCTACATATCTTTGCCAGAGTTTGAACATCCATGGGAAACCTTTAGTGATCCTTATTTCTAGTGCACTCATGTACAGATCGGCCAGGAAGGGTGATAAGGGGTTGCCCATTGCTAAACCAGAAGTTTGATGGAAATATTTTGTTTGAAACTGGAAGAAATTCTGTTCTATGCATAATTTGGTAAGTTCGATGTAATCTGAAATTTCAAGTGATGACATTCCAAGTGATTTGAGCCATTTTTCTATCAATGTTGGGAGTTGTTTAACTGGTATGCTGGGAAACAGTGATTTAACGTCAAATGAGACTAGTGTGTCCTCTTCATTTAGTTCAGTATCCTTAATGTGTTCTATAACCTTACCTAGACTTATGGCTTACCCAAAATACACAAACCATCCATAACAATGAGACCTATAGTTAGCAGTATAAATTCACCAACATACAAACTTGCAAAGTGGCTAATAAACAAATTCAACTCATTTCCAAAATTCGATAGCCTAAGCATCAAAAACACCTATGAACTTATAGAACACATTAAGGATACTGAACTAAATGAAGAGGACACACTAGTCTCATTTGACGTTAAATCACTGTTTCCCAGCATACCAGTTAAACAGCTCCCAACATTGATAGAAAAATGGCACAAATCACTTGGAATGTCATCACTTGAAATTTCAGATTACATCGAACTTACCAAATTATGCATAGAACAGAATTTCTGCCAGTTTCAAACAAAATATTTCCATCAAACTTCTGGTTTTTCAATGGGCAACCCCTTATCACCCTTCCTGGCCGATCTGTACATGAGTGCACTAGAAATAAGGATCACTAAAGGTTTCCCATGGATGTTCAAACTCTGGCAAAGATATGTAGATGACATATTTGCCATAGTGCCAAAAAAACACATCAGTGATGCACTAAAACTTTTAAATATTCAAGAAAAAAGCATCAAGTTCACTGTAGAAGTTGAAAAAGACTAGTATTTACCATTTTTAGATCTAAAAATAATCAGAAATAAAAATAGAATAAACTTTGGCATTTACAGAAAACCAACACAGACAGACAACTACATAAAAGCTAATGGATACAATCCAAGATCCCACAAACAAGCAATCTTTAATAGTTTAGCACACAGACTGGTCAACATCCCTCTCACAGCAGAAGAATACAAAACAGAATACAACAAAATTATTGAAATAGCACAGAAAAATGACTTTCCCAAATCACTAGTAGACAAAAAAGTGAACTTAGCAAAAAAGAAGAAACTACTAAAGGAAACCACAACCCTCTCAGCTACAGAAACTAAAATGATCTTCAAAAAATTCACTTACCATCCTTGGGCCTTTGATAAATTCAAGAAAGTCTTCAAAAAACAAAACATTCAACTAGCTCCAGTGAACCATTACTCCTTTAAAAACCTAATTTGCTCAAACATCAAAGATGCCATTCCATCTAACAAAAAATCTGGTATATATAAAATTGAATGCTGTGACTGTAGTCAAATTTATATTGGAAAAACCAAAAGAAATTTAGAAACAAGAGCAAAGGAACACTTTAGGAACATAAAATACAAACAATTAGAAAAATCAGCAGCTGCCACGCATTTTTGGGGAAAAAACCACAACATAAATCCAGAACCAAAATTACTAAAACATACAACAGGAAAAGAAGAACTGTCCACATGGGAACAAATCTTTATTTCAAAAAATAGGAACAAAGTATTCAATTTCGACATCCCCCAGAAAGATTTGTTCAGCAAGTTACTCGAACCGCCACCAGAGGAGACCGATGACAAAATATTGCCAGCTACACCAATGAGAACAAGTCGATGTCCGGCTGAAGATAGAGGGAAGGCCTCAGAAAACGGTTCCGGGAAAATTTAAAAGTGAGTGTTGTTTAGTGTCATTAATCGACTCCTAATTAATTTAATTTATACAACAACACTATTTTCAACACTTCCATGAAAGGATTTACCAGATTTTTTGTTAGATGGAATAATGGCATCTTTGATGTTTGAACAAATTAGGTTTTTTAAGGAGAAAATGGTTGACTGGTGCTAGTTTAATGTTTTGTTTTTTGAAAACATTTTTGAATTTATCATAGGTGAGTGGGATGATGTAACCACCATTACAAGCAAAAAATTGGTGTGCACTTAAAAAACGGTTACATTTATGCTACTTAAAAGAAATATTGGAGAGCAAGAGAGCTAATGGCTGTATTGCCAAAGCCTAGCATTTGAAAACAACAATAATTTATCAAAGTCCATGGATGTTAAGTGAATGTTTTGAAAATCATATTAGTTTCTGGAGCTGAGAGGGTTACGGTTTTCTTTATTAGCTTCTTCTTTTTTGCTAAGTTCACTTTTTTGTCTACTAATGATTTGGGAAAGTCATTTATTGTTCTATTTCAATAATTTTGTTGTATTCAGTTTTGTATTCTTCTGCTGTGAGAGAGATGTTGAACAGTCTGTGTGCTAAACTATTGAAGATTGCCTGTTTGTGGGATCTAAATATCAAATCATTGTGAGATCCAAATCATTAGTAGACAAAGAAGTGAACTTAGCAAAAAAGAAGAAGCTAATAAAGGAAACCACAACCCTCTCAGCTACAGAAACTAATATGATTTTCAAAAAATTCACTTACCATCTATGGACCTTTGATAAATTCAAAAAAAGTCTTCAAAAAACAAAACATTAAACTAGCACTAGTCAACCATTACTCCTTAAAAAACCTAATTTGTTCAAACATCAAAGATGTCATTCCATCTAACAAAAAATCTGGTATATATCAAATTGAATGCAGTGACTGTTGTCAAATTTAGATTGGAAAAACCAAAAGAAATTTTGAAACAAGAGCTAAGGTACACTTTAGGGACATAAAATATAAACAATTAGAAAAATCAGCAGTTGCTATGCAGTTTTGGAAAAAAAAACACAACATAAATCCAGAACCAAAACTACTAAAACATACATCAGGAAAACAAGAACTATCTACATGGGAACAAATCTTCATTTCAAACAATAGGAACAAAGTATTCAATTTCGACATCCCCAGAAAATTTGTTCAGCAAGTTCCTCAAATCGCCACCAGAGGAGGCCTTATGACAAAATATCACCAGCTACACCACTGAGAACCAATCAATGTCCGGCTGGCGATGGAGGCAAAGTCTCTGAAACATTAAATATTAAAATAGAAGCATTATTACCAGTGAAGTTTTCTTCATGTTGAAGTTTTGTTGAGTCACACTTGTTTACACTCACCTTCAGTTATTTTTAAAAATGCTGGAACGTTTTCCAGGACATTTGCCCTATTCCTCAGCAGTTCCAGCGTTTTTAAAAATAATAGTTGAAGGTGAGTGTAAACAAGTGTGACTCAACAAAACTTCAATATCTCTGAAGCATGTTCCGGAAAAATTTAAAAGTAAGTGTTGTTTAGTGTCATTAATGAACTCCCTTTACATTTAATTTATTATAACACCACTGTTTTCAACACTTCCAAGAAAGTAATTGTAATTTCTAGAGCAAATTTGGATTGTCGCGGACAGAGTTCAACAGCTCCTTAGCAACATTAATACGATGGTGTTTTTGGTCGAAATTGAGTAACTTTGGTACAAATTTTGCAGTGACCCTTCTCATGCCCAATCATAGGTCAAAATCAAATGGCACAAGCCAGTCAATATGTTTAGGTCCTTAGCAACTTCTCCAATGGTGATTCGATGAATGGCCAATACTATTTTCTTCATTTCTTCAATGTTTTCATCTGTTTTTGATGAGCTCAGCATCTAGGATGCTCTTCATTGCTCACATCTTCTCGATCCTCTGAGAACCTTTAGTAGCACCAATAAACGTTGCTTTGGTACAAGGTAACTTCATCATATGCAACAGTCAACATTCGGAATGCATCCCTGCACTTAATTTTGTTTTCACACAAAATTTTCTGCAGATTCTTCGTTTCATTTTTTTGGAATAGGCAAAAATCGAAGACGAACCAAAACACATCCAAGCAAAATAGCTGTCAACAATTAACTGAACATTCAAAATGGCCAAGCTTGTCAACAGAAGTGAGGGACATGAGTACCATCATAATGCCACAAAACAATCGAAAATTGACTGTATGTAGCCTGCAAAAATTCAAAATTTGCAATAGTTTTTGAACAGACCTCATACATAAGATTCAGTTTTTTTATTCCTTTTCACATATAAATAACTGTACCAGTTACTGTGAAACTTTTCATACAGCTTTTCTTGTTTTTACAGTTAGGAGTAGAATATTTATTTCAACCATTCCCTAAAAGAGTAATAAATGGACCTAAATAAAATGTCTCAATTATGTTAGATAATGAAAGCTAATAAGCATAATTTTTCTGTCTGGGTTTGTTATTTAAAATTAATTTAATAAATTATATCATATGTCAGTCTTTTGTGATGAAGAGCCTGAGTTTTGATTGTTCTTGATGTCATATTTGGATGGTTTTGTCACTTAAATACAGCTCAAGTATAAAAACTATCAACATATTTGCACGTAAGAACATACAAGTAGGATAGATAGAGTCAACATGAAAAATTCAATGCCATGGCTGGACTTTGAACCACGGATCACCTGGTTTCCATCCAGTCGCTCTAACCCATTGAGCTACCATGGCCAACTTGCCGTCACGACATTAAATTTTACATTTGACTCATATATTTCCCTGGTAGACCACTAGGGGCTCTCGTATTCAAGATACACCATTTGTGGCGACTTACTATCGTAAGTACGTGAGTCCCAGGCTTCACCATTTAACTCTTATTATTTTAGTTAATTCATGTTGACTCTATCTATCAAAATCCTTAGCCTATATATGGTAAGTGTGAAGAAATTTACATCAATTAACTAAAATACAAGTAGGAACTGAAGTCAGAAATTGCTGTGAAATTTCTGGATCTAACAACCAAACTTGAAGTATACCACTTTGGAAGAAAAGGTCATCTCCCCTTGTAGGTTAAAGAGTTTTACGTTTTGACTGCATCTGGATTTGTTTACCAATTACATCATTGTTACAGCATTTCCCAATGTATCGGGAATCTGATGCAGAGTGCAATGAACCTGATCAAGCTCCTGAGGATGAAAAGACACAAAAGTTTCGAGAACGTTGGGAATGTCTTTCAAGAGAATCATCTGAAATGGTAAAGAAACAATATTATATAGGGTTATTCTGAACGATTGTCAGGATTTCGTGAATTTTTTTTTTTTAACGTGGAAAACATACCATTTTTATTGTTGCAGTAACGGTTAGACAAACTCTCAAAGTTTGATTTATGAGTCACTATGTTTACACTCAAACTTCACTTACTTGTTGAATGATCTTGAAAACGTTTCAATTTATTCAACAACAAGTAAATGAAGTTTGAGTGTAAACATAGTGATTCATAAATCAAACTCAAAAATGAAGAATACTTCACTGTTAATAATGCTTCTGCTTTTAATATGAAAACTCTCAAAGTTTTTATTTGCATCAAGTGTAGTACATGAGTTACCACCAAATGGCAGTAATGCAGTGTTTAACAAAAAGGCATGTTAGCGCTAAGGAGAAAGCTTTTTGTACTCTTGAATATCATCAACAGTGATCTGTTATCAAAGTGCAGTGCCACTCTTGGATAAAACTTGGGAAGGAGCCTTCTTCTGACAACTCAATTTGCAGATGGTATGTATGAAAGCTGTTCAATAAAGAATTATCACATTTTTTACAACATACCTTTACTCATCCTCATAATTTTGATGGTCCTTCTCAAAATAGTCTCGCCTGAATGCGATGCACTTGTCCCAGCGTTTCTGCCAGTCTTCAAAGACATGCTGGGAACCATTTTTTGAGAGATCCTTCAAAATCGCCTCTGCAGCCTTCACCACTGCTTCTGATGATGGATAATGCCTCCCACGAAGGCGTTTCTTCAAGTTAGGGAATAGAAAAAAGTCACATGGGGCTAAATCCGGACTATAGGGAGGGTGAGGGATGCGCTTCACGTTGATTTTTCCAAGATATTCAGTAACAATATTGGCAATATGCGGCCGCGCACTATCGTGGTGCAGCATCCAGCCTGCTTCACGGAAATGTGGTCTTTTGCGCCTGATATGGACTTGCAATGTTTTTAGGACATCCCTGTAGTATTGTCCAGTTACTGATGTGTGTGCAGGTACAACATGCTGATCAACCATTCCATGAATATCAAAGAATGAGATGACCATAACTTTCCCAGCAGAAGCAGCCACTTTTGCTTTTTGGGGGTTGGTGATGAAGGAGATTTCCACACTGAGCTTTCCTGTTTGCTCTCAGGATCAAAATGATGTAGCCAAGTTTCATCAGCAGTGATTACGTTTGAAAGAAACTCCGGATCTTCCTCTAACATCAACTTGAACTGCATGTTACCTCCATTGCAGTGGTGGTAGGCAATTCTGAACATGTCTGAACTTGACTGGATCTCACAGGCGGGAACCAGGAGTACCTACAATGAAAGTACTACGGCGTGTTTCTTTCTTATTAAGCTAACAGAATATAATGAGATTGAATTTTAGTGCGAAAAATTATAACCGTAAAAAAATGATGATCATTCTTTACTGAACAGCCCTCGTAGTTTGTGGATACAGGTCGCTTGTGAAAAGGGAAAAGCCGTGAGTGTTCTGCTATGTAGAAACTGATGTAAATCAGCTTAGGAACGTTTATCTCTGTAATCTTAAGAAATCAAGTGTGAGTTCTTACACCATGCGATTTCTTCCTATGGGGATATGTTATAAAGATGAGGTATTTGTTCCTCCTCTGCCGGTGGATATTCAGGAAGTGAAGCAGCACATCCAAGCCATCTCGAAACCATCGTTGTTGCCATGTGTGGGAAGAGATGGACAATCAAGTAGATATGTGGTAGAATGACAAAAGGCACACATATCGAGCATTTGTAATGCTTGTAAAAAAAAAAAAAAAAAAAAAAACTATGAGTCACAGTATACAGTAAAACAAGATTCATATTCCTACATCAATTGCACTGTGAGTTATGAAGTTTGTAACCCTGAAAATCATTTAGAATAACTCTTTATTTTATTTATGAAATACAAACTCAGCCCTAGGGAAGTTGAGCGAAGGGTATGGGGTGGAAATATGGGGGTTGAAATTGGATCTTATATTAAGAGCATACTGTAAAGTTATGTTGGGGTTGCCCCAGAATTCAGCTATCGTAGGAGTACTTTTAGAAATGGGGACAAGGTACTATGAAAGAAATGTTGATGGAAAAAGGATTAAGTACTGGTTCAGGATCTGCAGCTACCAGAGGATAATCTGATAAAATGTTGCCTCAAATTTTAAGAAAAGCATCCCAGTCAGAATGTGTGGTTGAAAAGAGTAAAAGAATAATTGGAGAAGGATGGATTAGGTGACATAGTATAACACAGGGAGGATGGAAGGAAGTTAGGACATAGGTTGTCAAGAAGTTTGAGCTGAAGTGAAAGAGAAAAGGACACTGACACTGGTTCTTTTTATCATGTTTGGAACAAAATTAAGATTAGTAAAGTATTTTGAAGTCTGAAATAAAAGGGAAAGAGAAGTGATAGCGTGGTATCGATTAGGGATATGGAAATGTCAACGGGACAATTTGGTGCCACCCTTGTTTTTTGTTCCACGTATAGTTTTGTTCCAGTATAGTTAGCCTATCCAGCATCCCACAAAAAATGCATGGGTCAGGTAGGTCAGCTATGCGAATTGAACCTGAATGTCTCAAATACAGTCCTCAGAGACATCCCTCTTGGTCCCTACCCTGTCACAGAATGACCCTACTGTTTTGGCTGTTACCTCTTATATTGGAATTTTGACAGAGGTCCATTATAAATGGAAAATGCCCCATGACCTAGTTCATCTAGCTTATATACCTAAGTGTTCTATTGTAGTTAATCTCAGACAAAAGCGTTTCAAATATCCAATGGTGATTTAAATGGTAGCACAGTTGTTAACCATATGAACATAGTTATGAAGCTCTGTTGTTAGAGAGCTACTAAAGGACTTGCCCCTTTATTAACACCTATTACAATTGATTGAATTATTGCATGGAATAGGGATTTGAGATATCTTGCAGGAGGAAGAAGGAAATGTACAAGGTTTTTGGACAATAGATGACATTGACAGACAAGTGACAATAACTAAATGTATACCTGAAAATGAAAAGAGAATGGGGAAGGTACCTATGTGGTAGATGAGAGGGAGGGTTTAGCTTGGTTAAGGACAAAGGGGGTTCACTAAAGGAGTGCATTTTATGTGGAAATAAAATAAGTTTAGAGCATTATGTAGCAGAGTGTAAAGAAATAGAAAACTAGAGTTAATTAATATGGGATAAGAACTGGGATAATAAAGGGGCTTACGTAGTAATAATAAAAATGCTTACGTTGAAAAGAGAGAAAAGAATAAGGGAGGTGGGGAAACATGCAGACAAAATCAAAGAGAAATGAATGAAAAGGATTAAGGAAGTTAAGAGGTAGAGAAAGGGACGACACAACAGAATATTAAGACAAGGACGCAGATAAACGGCCAGGGAGCCAACACCAGCTGATAAATTTGTAAGAACAGAATTGTAAGAAAGTATTTATGTTGAAGTAGAAGTAAACTAAAAAAATTATTAAATTAAATTGTTGTACACTGATTGTTCAACCCTTTGGTACAGTATAGAAAACATAATTATTTATAAAATGTAGTTGACTTGCAGCTGTTTGATATACTGAAGCCAAGAGTGATAGTAACAGGACACACCCATCATGGATGTCATCACTTACACAGAGAGGATATTCATGAATGGACACTTCCCTCCTTCAGTTGGAGAAATAAGGATAACCCCAGCTTTATGTTGGTAAGCTATTTTACATATCTTACAGAAATCCATATTCAGATTTATTCACAAAAAAAAAAAAAAAAATGTATGGAATAGTCTTCCTCTAAAAAATGCTAACACAAGCATGACACTGGGCAACAATGAAAATGTTTTGGACCCAAAAATAGTCAATTCATATGTATTTCCATATGCTAAATTAAAAAATACTATGACTTTGTGGGTTCGTAGAATTAAAAGTCCAAGTTGCAGGAATTCAAAACGTTATTTATTTGCGTATAAATACACTTTGTACACCAGCAGAATTACGTAACACACAAATACCATCTTCCAAGGTTGTTGACCACAACAAACAACACACCAGTTCCAATTACCACTCTCTCATTACGACTCTGTTTACGACTACTGCTAGCGTGTCACGATCTCTTATATATACCTGCATTAATAATTCTAGACTGTTCTGTAACAAACAAGAAACCAATTATTTGAAGCAAAAGGTTAGAAACGGTGATGTATTTAACGTATTTAAGTGATGTATTTCAAAGAAACCAAATGTTCTCTATCAATCAAGATGTCACTAGAATGTTCCATTTATCTAACTTTATTTGTTTCGGCAGACCTTTACCTCCATGTTCCTTTGTGTGCACAAGCCATGTTATCACGATAACGGGTTCATGACACTGCTCCCTCCTCAAGGCTGGTTGTCCAGAACAGCCCCATCATAGCGGGCCAGACAATCCAAGTGTACCACCAACATCTTTCCTCGGGGCACCTTGTGGATGTGGTAGACCACGTCGTTAATCCTCTTCACCATCCGGTATGTCCTTGCCATGGTTGTTGAAGTTTCGGGCAGTGTCCCTTGGTCCGAGTAGGGTGATACAACCAGACCAGGTCACCTTGCTGGAACCCTTGGCTGTTGGCTTGCCTGTCGTATCGGGTCTTCATGCAGTCGCTCGCCTTCTGGATGTTCTGACGAGCCATCTCATGTATGTCGTGGAGATGATCCACCAGGTTCTCCACATACTCAGTTGCTGGCTGTTTTGCGTTCGGGGGGCTTCCAAAAGTCAGGTCACAAGGGAGGCGTAACTCTCGGCCAAACATTAAGCTGGCTGGTGTGTTGATGAGCGGTAGGCCAGCAAGAGCAGTGGCACCTTAATGTCCAGTCTCGTTGATGGCTGGCCACGACCTTCCTCAGATGTTCTTCTAAGGTCTTGAGTACCTCTCCACCATGTCAATTCATATGTATTTCCATATGCTGAATTAAAAAAAATTACCATAAAAATGGCAATTATTAAATTCTAGATAAGTCGTATTTATTACACATCAGCTTTACTTACGTACCTATATTTAGGACATGTTTCCCGAACCATTGTTCACATCATCGGCTCTAATGGAGTCGCATTAGAGCAATGTTTTGCGAAACATGTCTCAATATAGGTACGTAAGTGAAGCTGATGTGTAATAAATACGACTCATCTAGAATTTAATAATTGTTTCGCTTTACTGTGGTGTTCCAATGCAGTTAAATTTTGATATATAAAAATGATAGATTAGCTCTTGCTTTAGAGATAAAGTGACATTTCATTTTTTAATGTCATTCTTTTTAGTCTGAGGGAAATTTATTTTGGGAATTGGTACACCTGCCAAATAAAAAAATACAAGTGCAAGAAATTATTACAGAGAAAAATGTGTTTGCAAAGCCTCTAGTGGACTCAAAAGATGTTCTACTTCCACCCGTGCATATCAAACTGGGTTTGATAAAAAATTTTGCCAAAGGTAATGAACCAGAAGGACATGCTTTTAAATACATAAGAGAAAAATTTCCAAAATTAAGTGATGCAAAAGTTAAGGCAGGCAATTTTGTTGGGCCAGAAATTCTAGAACTTGTAAAGGAACCTGTATTTGATGAAGTTTTGGAGGGGAAAGAAAAGGAAGCTTGGGAAGCCTTTGTGGATTTTTAGGCATCAAAAGAGACGATAACTACACGCATTTGGTGACAGTGCTCCTGCAAATATAGCATAACCTTGGATGGAACAAGATATTTAAAATCCATTTCCTCCACTCGCACCTAGACTTTGTCCCTCCTAGTTGTGATCAACATGGAGAAAGATTCCGTCAGGACATTTCAGTTATGGAACAAAGATATTAGAGCCATTGAAATGAAGCAATAATTCCAGATTACTGTTGGTCTTTGTGTAGGGATGCTTGCAAACTCCATTATAAGAGGCAAGCTAAAAGATGATCTCATGAACCCACCACATGATTCTCTTCAGATACGACCATCTGCAAGTTATTCTTCCAGCAATTTACAACTCTCAGAATGTAACTACCATTTTAAAAAAGATCAAATGCACTTTTAATCTTGTTAGCATATTTAATTAAAATGTATCTCTTTCTCTTAATCCATCAATATGAAATACTTCCACCTAGTGTATATCACGGAAACTAGAGCTAAGAAAAATTGTTCATTGTCATATGTTTTTCGCAACCCAAACTTAGTAAGAATAAACTCTTGAAGTGGTGGAAACGTTCAAAATTTGTTTTTAGTTGCCCAGATATGATACAGCCAGACTAAAAAATTCAATGCTTTGACCGGGATTTGAACCGTGGATCTTCCGTCTCCATCTGGTTGCTCTTAGCCATTGAGCTAACACGGCCAACATGCCAACATGACATTAAATTCTCCAACTGACTTGTATGTTTCCTGACAAACCACTATGGGCTCTATATACGAGTGCTGTTCAATAAAGAATGATCATAATTTTTTACGGTCATAATTTTTCGCACTAAAATTCAATCTTGTTATATTCTGTTAGCTTAATGTGAAACAAACACGCCGTAGTAGTTTCATTGTCGGTACTCCTGGTTCCCGCCTGTGAGAACCAGCCAAGTTCAGACATGTTCAGTATCGCCTACCGTTGCAATGGAGGTAACACGCGAGGAACAATATGCGGCTTTGAAATTCTGCTTTCGTCTCAACAGATCTTCAGTTAAGGCCTATACAATGTTGCAGGAGGCCTATGGAGAGTCTGTTCTTCCCTACAGCACAGCTCGAAGGTGGTTTAAAATGTTTAAAGAGGGGAGACAATCAATTTCAAAGGACGATGGACCCGGTGCTCCAGTTACTGCTCTTACGGAACAAAACATCAACACTGCTGCTGCCATTTGTGAGAGAGGATCAACGAATTACCGTAAGATCACTTTCTGAAATACTGAACATTTCATTGGGTGTCACCCACACGTTGGTGACAGAAACATTACACATGAGACGTGTTTGTGTGCGATGGGTTCCAAGACTGTTGATTCCCAAACAAAAGGACATTCGCATGCAGATCTGCGTGCAGTTAAAGTTGATGTTAGAGGAAGATGCAGAGTTTCTTTCAAACGTAATCACTGCTGATGAAACTTGGTTACATCATTTTGATCCTGAGAGCAAACAGCAAAGCTCAGTGTGGAAATCTCCTCCATTACCAACCCCCAAAAAGCAAAAGTGGTTGCTTCTGCTGGGAAAGTTATGGTCATCTCATTCTTTGATATTCCTGGAATGGTTTATCAGCATGTTGTACCTGCACACACATCAGTAACTGGACAATAATACAGGGATGTCCTGAAAACATTGCAAGTCCATATTAGGTGCAAAAGACTACATTTCCATGAAGCAGGCTGGATGCTGCGCCATGATAATGCGCGGCCGCATATGCCAATGTTGTTGCATGAAGTGCATCCCTCACCCTCCCTATAGTCCGCATTTAGCCCCATGTGACTTCTTTCTATTCCCTAACTTGAAAAAACACCTGTGTGGGAGGCATTATCCATCATCAGAAGCAGTAGTGAAGGCTGCGGAGGCGATTTTGAAGGATCTCTCAAAAATTGGTTTCCAGCATGTCTTTGAAGACTGGCAGAAATGCTGGGACAAGTGCATCGCATTCAGAGGAGACCATTTTGACAAAATTTGGAAAAATTATGAGGATGAGTAAAGGTACATTGTCAAAAAAAAAAATTGTGATAATTCTTTATTGAACAGCCCTCGTACAATGAGATACCTTTTGTGTCGACTTACCTTGTGGTAAGTACTTAAGTCCCAGGCTTTATAGTTACCACTGTTAGGTTATTTTATGGGAAATAATCGTTCTTCCGCACTAGCTGTGTGTAGGACAAGGATTGGATAGTCAGACTGAAAAATTCAGGAACCTGAAGAACAGTGGTTGAAATCCCTGTCATGGCATTCAGTTTTTCAGTCTGACTCTATCTATTCAAATCTTAGCCTACATACGGCTAGTGTGTGAGAATAATTGAATTTCCATCAAGTATTATCATATTTACAGTATATATAAAGAGTTTAAGAAATAACATGAGGTTGCACCAAGGTGAAACACAGATACCTAGCATTTGCCTTAACAACTGAGAGAAACCTTACAAAAAACCTGTCAGACATAAGATGGCGGCCGTAGGAATTGTAAAACGATCAAGTAAACACAATTTATACGTAAATGTGAGCAATAACCTAGAAGATAAACCAACTGAACGTCCTCTAGTAACTAAAAATACCAATGGAACAAAGGGAAATGAAGACAGCATAAAGGACAAGGCAACTCAGGAGAATTTTGATGCAAATGATCAGCTGCTTACGGGAGCCATAGAGCAGACGCGAGATGCACAAACAATAGCATCGCTACACGTGGTGATTAACCTGCTTAACAGAGATCTTCAAAATGCTCAAAAAGAGATCAACTTTTTAAAAAAGGAAAATGAAGAACTCAAAAAGAAGAAAGAGTGCGACTGCAAGAATAAAACCTTCGCTACTGTAACCAGGAATGGGAAACAGGATTCTTCAACAAAGCAACGCAGTAGTGGCATAAAGAACAGGCTTGAAATTCAAAATAAAGCACAAGACCGTGTGGAAAGTGAAATGCGAAATGTGAAACATTGTGAAAGTGAAACAGAAATAAAAAACAAAAATGTGCTTGTGGTAGGCGACTCGATACTAAAGTTTTCGGGAAACCTGTGTCGGGAAAAAGGTTTCTGTACGTTGTTTTCCTGGAATCAAGGTAGGCGAGCTGCAAGAAAAAGTGTAGAAGATGAACCTTCAGCAGCAAAAACCGGACGTAATGCTGATACATGCAGGTACGAACAATATTCAACATGGAGTAATGGCAGAAGAGATAATGGGGGACATTATGGATCTTGTAAACAACATTAGATCGAAATCAAAAGAAACAAAAATCATAATAAGTGGGGTACTTCGTAGGTGGGATGTAAATATTAGGAGAATTATGAAAATAAATGAAGAAATTAACTGGCTATGTGAGAAGAAAGACTGTTTACTGGTTGATGCAAATTATTAGTTAGAAGATAGAGACTTTGCTAGAGACGGAGTTCATTTAAATAGAAGAGGATCCTTCAAATTTGGAAACCTGTTGAATAGGGCAATCTGTTCAGTATTAAGGGGAAACTAATTAGTAAGGTGGTGGATGTTAAAGCTAATGGTATTGACTCAGCAACTGAAACAGTTTTCACTCCTCAAACTAAACCAAACACTCCTGTAGTAAATATAAACGTTGTTAATAGTAAAACGATAAGGTTATTTCATCAAAATGTACAATATATATCCAACAAAATTGAAGAAATAGATATAGTATTAAACACATGTAAACCTGATATTGCAGTGTTGACAGAACATGGACTGGACAATATGCAAATTAAAAGCCTTCAAATACAAAATTATAAATTGATATCACACTTTTCCAGACAAAATCATAAAGGGGGTGGGGTAGCTATATTTTTAAAATCTGGAGCTGATTTGTCTATATCAAACTGGGATAAAGTTTACAGCGTAGAAAAAATATTTGAGGTAGTCACAACAAAAATACAAATAGGAAAAATAAACTTGCAAATAGTGGGTTTGTACAGATTGCCAAGTACCAAAGTTAGTGATTTTCTTTGCTATCTAGACGACATGCTAAATAAAACAAAAATAGGTATAAATAGCAAAATAATTTTGATAGGGATCTAAACATAAATACTAGCACAAATAATACAGATTATAAAAACCTACTTGACATAATTTCAAGTTATAATTTAAAAGACATTATTAAAGAACCAACTAGAATCACACCCACCTCAGCTACATCAATAGATCATATTATAACCAATATTGAAAAGAATAATTACTCAACAGAAATTGTAGATTATTGTATTTCTGACCATAGTTCCCAAATTATGGATATCAGTTATATAGGGGAAGAACTTGAAATAACAGAATTCATTAAGTTAAGACAAATGACTACTAACAATCTGAACCAGCTCCTAGTTAGTTTAACAAAAGAGAGATGGGGCACAGTTTATACATTGCAGGACAGTAATAAAAAATGGGACTGTTTCTTTGACATTATAAAACAGCACCTTGAGACACACTGCCCAATCAAAAACAAGAGAGTTACCAAACCTAATAATCAATGTATTAACATTCCATATGAAGTAACAAAGATTAGAGATAAAATGAAGGATTACCATACATTCTATAAATCAACAAACTTAGACATCTTTAGGGATAAATATAAAGCTTTTAAAAAGAAGTATGCTCAAGAACTAATTAATCTAAAGAGACAACAATTTAGTGACAAAATAATAAAATCAAATAATAAGGCAAAGACGATATGGGGAATTGTAAAAGAACATCATGTAAACAATAAGACATTTGAAAACATAACTTTAGAAGAAAATGCGCAGCTAGTTAAAAATCCTAAAGAAATTTGTCAAATCTTCAATAATTATTTCTTAAAAATGGGAATTAATAAAATCAGTCAGATTAGGGATACAACACAAGGGACAAATGAAATATTATCAACCATTTATATAAAAGGAAGCACTAAAGAGGAACTAGAAAAAATAATAAATGAACTAAATAATAACACATCGACGGGGTGGGATGAAATATCTACAAAAACACTGAAACATTGTAAATATGCCCTACTAGATATACTTGAGCACCTGATAAATGCATCAATAATGGAGGATTCTTTTCCCTATTGTTTAAAAATAAGCATAGTTCAACCAATATTTAAAAAAGGCAATAAAACAAAAGCAGAAAACTATAGACCTATTACCTTAACTTCTGTTTTTGTTAAGGTATTTGAAAAAGTGTTAAATAATAGATTAATAAGCTTTCTAAATAAGTTCAATATACTAAGTAAATCTCAACATGGATTCAGGAAAAATCACTCCACAACCACAGCGATAGCAGAGCTATACCACAATATACTCCAAGGGCTTGAAAATGAAGAAAAGATCACAGGGATATTCCTTGACCTATCTAAAGCATTTGACAGTGTATCACATGAAATGCTGCTGAACAAATTGCAGAAGTATGGCATAAGGGGGAAATTTAGTAAACAGAAAACAATGTACAGTAGTTAGAACCAAGAGTAGAAATACAATAGAATCAATCACATCCAATTATGAAAACATCATAGCAGGAGTTCCTCAAGGATCTGTCCTGGGACCAATACTTTTTTTGATCTACTTGAATGATCTTCCTATAACTACACACTCAAAAACAGTGACGTATGCCGATGACACCTCATTGATATTTGGTACTAAGGAAGTAAATGGAATAAAGAAAATAATAACTACAGAAACGCAAATTATCTATAATTATCTTACAAACAATAGCTTGAAAGTAAATCTTCAAAAAACAAAAACAGTCATGTTTCAACACCGCAATAACAGGTATAGTAGTAATCCTATCAATATAAATATAAATGGTGAAAAAATCGAGCAATTGGATAAGATAAAATTCTTAGGAGTGATTATTGATGAAAACCTAACATTCAGACACCATATCGACTATATATGTAAAAAGATAAGTACAAATCTTTATTTATTAAGGAACCTAGCAAAATACCTAAACTCTGAATATCTGAAACTAACTTATTATGGAATAATACATTCACATCTACAATATGCAGTTGAGATATGGGGCAGCACTTGTATGACTAACATGAACAGATTGCTAGTTTTGCAGAAGAACTGTATAAGATGTATATATAAGGTAAATAGAAGAGAATCATGTAGAAATGTTTTTGTAGAAAACAAAATCCTAACAGTAGTATCTCTATACGTTTTTAAAGTAATAATGTTTGTAATTAGCAAGGATGAAATGGGTAACTTAAATAAACATTGTCACAAACATGAAACAAGGACACAAAATAATTACCACAGAATAACTTTAAATAAGAAGTCAACAGATAAAGATCCCTTAATAATGGGAAAATTATTATTTAATAAACTACCAAATTCACTAAAAACAAAAAAAGGTAAATTATTTAAAAATGAACTAAACAAGTTTCTAATACAAAAATGCTTGTATAGACTGGATGAATTGTAATTAAATGTATATAACTGTTTATTTTGACGTATCCGACAACATGTAAGTGTTATTATGGATGAAAATAAATTATTATTATTATTATTATTATTATTATTATTATTATTATTATTATTATTATTATTATTATTATTATTATTATTATTATTACATTTCTATATACATTATATTTACAATTGAGGTGATTAGAGTACTAAAATATTGATGCTGCAGAGTACAATCTTCTTCTTGAGCCGAAGTGCATCTCCAGGTTGAACAAACAAGTTCAGAGATCAAAAATTAACTAGGATGTAAGGCTTATTTATCAATTTCTAATTTTAAATAAGCAAGTGATTTAGTGCAAAGGTTAATCAAAATAGGGTATTCATGAATTCATCAATGAATGAAACATGCACACTTTGATAAAAAAAAAGTAGCAGACTGGAAGCGTATATTTTTCTAAGTTTACATCATTTCCATGGTCGGTTTACAACAGTGTCACGGAACGCGTCTGTTTAGCTTTGTCCTATTGAATCCTCATAAACGTACACTGATAGACGAGCAGTTACAGACAAGGATGTAGCAGCTAGACTACAAAGGTTCGAATACCAGACATTTTTCTAAATTGTAGAAATATGAATTGTATATTATGTACATTGTATTATAACTTCCAATTGATAATGTTTATGGGATTTTATGGCATTTGTAGTGACATATAAAAGCTAAAACACTCTGTTTTTAAACTAAATGAAATAAATAAATGTTTTACTCCTACATGTAAAATCAAATAAAAATGGAAATTAACTTAGTATTGGTTGTGTAAACCCTCTGTTTGTATTACTGACCTCATTCTGTGGGGCATGGATGAAAACAAATGACACGAGAGGATACTTTGCATTATATGTCAGCACCATTCATAACAAATGATTGTTTACACAACCAATATTATGGCAGTTTTCTAATAACATTGCATTTATTTTGAAAATGACAAGAATATGTTATTTGCATTTTTATAAATGAATGTGTTTAAAATATTATTTATCCTCTGAAAGAAAAACAAGGCTTTGCTATTAAAATAATAATAATAATAATAATAATAATAATAATAATAATAATAATAATAATAATAATAATAATAATAATAATAATAATAATAATAATAATAATAATAATAAACAGAAACATGCACATCAAGGATTGGAACTCACGTTGGTCTAGTTACGAGACATATGCATTTTACCACTCAGTTACCAAACATATGGCCAAGCCACAAAGCAACTCCTTATGTATCACATAACTTTGAAATGAAGTATGGAAAGGTAGTTAGACTGACAACTTCAATGCCATAGCCAAGACACAAGAACTTTTCAGTCTGACTTCACCTTTCCAAAGCATATTGTGAGAGTTCGTCTTTCTTCTTGCGCCGTCTTGATTGTTTGAGAACATTCTGGATGGTGAGTGGTCTGTGAAAGAGGAGCCGCCGCCTGCCAGAGTCAGTCAGTTGTTAATTGAACTCGCGTGCATGAACAGCTGTGTTGTGGTTGTTGACCTTGCAAGTTGTATTGTTTATGTGACGTAATTCTGGACTGTCAGTTTGGCAAAGTGTGTTTCTACAGAAATAAGAGCAATTTTTGGTGTTTGTAACCTGGATTTTTAATTTCCCGCACCCACAAAGTCACAGTATATTCTGAACACAGCGTCATTGATGCTTTCAATGTTTTCTGTATCAAACTTCATTTCTGGCAGCTGTTAATTGTTTTTGTCCAAGACTGTATATTTTGAGTAAGTTTTGAACATGCTTTGATCTGTGGAACTTTGATGGCCTCAGGGATTTTATTATATAAGTTAACACCTTTATGGGAAAGTGAATTCAAACTTTTTGTTAATGTATGTTGTTGGAGATGGAGTGATGTTGTTATTTATATATTGTATGAGTGGTATCCATTGTTAAGGTTAAAGATGCTTTTACTTTCATGTACGAATCAAAGTGTTTCTAAGATATAAATACACGGTTAAGGTAGAATTCTTAGATCTGAAAACAATTAATTTACTTGGGAGTACATTGGTTCACTTGTTTAATTAATCATATTATTCTTTTTTGTAGTTTGAACCTTTAATGCAGAGGTGTGTGTTTTGTTTCTGCATTATTGCAGCAATTTTAGTCAAACAACTTGGCTCAGACAACCTCTTACATAAGACAAATATTTCTGTCTAGCTTAAAATTTGAAATTGCACTTCATTTTACACAATTAATTATTTAATTTTACACATGTAGTACCTGGCAAGATCTTTGTCAATAATTGTAGCAACTCAAACATTGGCATCCTCACTCTAAGCACAGGTTCTGAATTCCTCTTTCATATTGTCGCAAGGTGCCTATTACGTGGCAAGAGAGAGAAGCTGGGAATGAGGGAGACGGATACGTTAAAGCCACGCCTACACCCATGCACGGCGCTAATGACGTGCCAAGGAGAGATGGGGTGGGTACAGAAGTAACCAGAAGTTACTGGACCATTCCTTCCCCTTCGCCGGCCTCCTCAAAAGGGCGTGAAGCTTCGGGAAGTTTCATCAGCCTTTGTGTATAAAAAGTGAGCTAGGTCTGCTAGAAGTCAGTACGGCAAGGGCCGTGAGAGGAGCTGCACAGTGGACCTGCGGCAGACAGACTGCATGCGTGTGTGTTACGTAATTCTTCTGGTGTACAAAGTGTATTTCTACACAAATAAAGAACATTTTGAATTTCTGCAAATTGGACTTTTAATTCTACAAACCCATGGGAAGTCATTGTCATTGTTATTGTTGGACAGCCATTGAATATTGCTGCTTCCTTCCTTGTATTTATTGATTCATTTTTTGCTATATGCTCTAGCAATTTTAAGACAGAGCTCTGCAATTTTAATAGTTGACGTGAGTGAAGTTTTAAGTAACAAGTGGGATGGCTCAGGCAGTTTTCGTCTGTGGTTTGCATTCAGCGGGTCCAGGTTCGATTCCTGTGGCTGGTCTATCTGACCCATAGGTTTCTTTAGCTGTTTTACTGGGTCGCCAGGCAAATGCTGAGTGATTTAATTACATCCCCTGAATTTCTTGTCCCTGCATTTCATTTCCATTATCACTTCGCATCATCTCACATCTGGTGGGCTCTTTCAGGGTAGAAGTGTAGGCAGGTGTCTCGGTGTTGCATGGCAGGATGATATGCTCTTGGTAAACACTTCCTCCTCTGGTAAGATGGTCTCCAGGCCGGCCTGGTGGGACATTTCAGGATCACGGTTGTTCTGACCTGCCGGGGAGTTTCCAATTGGTCAACTGTAGGGCCCATGCCCTTTGCACTGTCTTAACTCCTTGCAGCAACCACCCTCATTCTTCCACCCTGGGGTGCCCACTTGGGGGCAAGTAAGGACTATGATACAATGAAGCACAAAATTAGTATAATTTCAAGTTGAACTAGTACTCAGTACTCCATATATTGCTAGTGTTTACCCAAAACACATTTTGTTAGGACCTTCCTAACATCGTCAGTTAATGTTGACTATTGAATTTTGATTTGGTGAACTCCTTGAAGGTAATAGGGGTGATCAAGCTCATCAAGATACCAACAGCCTCCAAAAAGAGTAAACCATTTAACTATCTTTAATATTTTTGAGCAGTCAAGGTCACTTTTATGGCAAATATTGTTAAAAGGGAAAATGTTCTGCTGCTGGTTACTGATGGTGCTTCATGTATGCAAAAGGCAGCAACTGTATCCAGAATTGGTACACATTGTCTGCACAGAGTCGGTGAACATGTAGACACTTTCATTTCTCACTTAAAGAAAGTACTCGTGAAATCGCCTGCAAGATTAAGAATCTTCAGATAAGCAAAACCAGAGATCCCATTATCTACAAAACCTATTGTTTAATTTAGTTTAGTTTATTTTCAGTCATACAATATACTCAGTTGGTGTTATTGAAGATCGCGTCAGAAGCAATTATAATGTATAACATACAAATAATTACAATGATACAATTAGTGGTACTAGACACATCAATATTAATAAATAGTAATTAATAATAATTATGATATAATAATAACAATAAAAATTTAAAATGATGCACACAAAACCAGGTGTAAGTTATACAGAACATATTATTGAATACAAATAATTGTTGTGCATCATTGATAACAAAACAACTAGTTAACAAAGAAGAAAAGTACATAAGTAGGATACTTATAAATTTATGCAAGTTATAACCATTTTAGAACAAAAATGACACTTTAAATGTGCAGCATAACTGCATCTTCATTGATGTGTCTAAGACTAATTAGTACTGTTGTTTGAAAATTCCTGTGAATTGTAAAAGTAGTGTGTTAGTAGATATTTCTTGAGTCGTTTCTTGAACAGTTTTATATCAGATAATCCCTTTAGATCTGTTGGTAGTACATTAAAATATTTAGAACCTGCATTAATTATATTTTTATTACCAAAGGTATCCCTGTATGAACTCAGCAAAAAGTTATTTTGTCTGCAAGTAAAATAAGTATGTACATCTCTGTTTAGTTGAGGGCATTCACTTAACATACAAAATAGTGAAGCATACAAAATAATGGAAGTATTTTAAGTTGCTTAAAGTATCGCCTGCAAGACTTCAATCTGCTAACTTTAGCCAAAGCTCTTACAGCTCTTTTTTGGAGCAAGAAGATCTGCATGAAGGAAGTTTTAGGCAAAGTTGCCCATATCATAGCTCCGTATTCTAAATGGGAATGAAATAATGCAAAGTATACTGAACGAACCATTTGAAATGATAATATGTTGGTAAGCTGGTGCAGCAGGAATATAGTTTTGTTGAGTTTGGAGTAAATCATTAGGACATGATTCTGAAATGAAAGATTATCATCAATATTGTCGTGAACCCGTATCTATGATCGCATGGCTTTTTTACAGGAAGAACTGATAGGCGGGCAGTGTGTACACAAATAGCATGCAGATAAAGATAACACGCAGATAAGGGTCTGCCGAAGCAAACAAACTGAGATAAATGGAAATTTCTAGTTACTTCTTGACTGATAGAGACTGTTCGGGTTCTGGTTTATTTTCGAACAATCTGGAAATTATCAGTGAGGTATTTAAAGAGGCGAAAACTCGCCAGGAGTCGAGTTGTGTAACAAGAGTCAGCTGTGTTGGTGTTGTAATGAGAGCTGTTTGTTATTGTCATCGACCTTAGTGCTGTAGATTGTGATATGTGATGAAATTCCGTTGCTATGGAGTGTATTTCTACGCAAATAAAGAACATTTAGAATTTCGGCAAATTGGACTTTTAATTCTACAAAGTGACAACTGGTGTCAGAAGTGAGACGTTACGACACTTCTGCCGTCTAGAGAAGTTGAAGACAGTAAATAATAACTTGGCCGCGAAGATGACCGAATTAACAACAAAGACGGAGACGGCAAATAACCTGGCCGCGGAACTGAAACAAATGAAGACGGCTAAGGACACCACCGAGAAGGTGGAAGAAATGAAGGCCGAACTAACAGCGAAGACGGAAACGGCAAACAACAACCTGGCCGCGGAACTGAAGGAAATGAGAACGGCGAACGATAACCTGGCCGAGAAGATGACCGAATTGACCACGGAGATGAAATCGGTAAACGAGGCCTTCGCCGCAAAATTTGAAGAGCAGTTGACCGGCGTAAGGAATGACGTCACGGAGCATGTTAAGCGGATGGGTCAAGTGGACGAGCGCGTCGAAGACTGGCGAGCCGCGTAAACGAGCTGGAGGCCGAAACTGAGCTGGGGACGTGTGAGCCCGTGGTCAGCGTAACCGCAATTGACAAGACACAGGAGCCGGTGCCGACGCAACACCTGGGGCCCCGGCTAGATGGCTTATTGGAGAGGGTGGCTGACCACCTGACCGCAGAACAGCTGGGGAAAGTTCGACAACTGCTGAGGCAATACTAGCGCGTCTTCAGCCAAGGCGACAGCGACTACGGCCGCACGGACCGCGTGCTCCACCGCATCGACACTGGAGACGCCCGGCGTATTCGGCAACCACCTAAATGCGTTCCGTTGGCGAAACAAGCGGTGGTACGGGAGATGCTAGAGGACATGAAATCCAGGAGAGTGATTGAAGAGTCTGACAGCCCTTGAAGTTCCCCTGTAGTTCTGGTGACAAAGAAAAACGGCGACCTACGCTTCTGCGTGGACTACATGAAGCTAAACGCTGTCACCCAGAAGGACTTTCCCCTTATCCCGGATTGACGACACCCTGGACACGTTAGCTAGTGCGCAGTGGTTCTCGACAATGGACCTGAAGTTGGTTTACTGGAAGGTGGCTCTAGACCCGAGAGACAAGGAAAAGACTGCATTCTCGACAGGCCAAGGGCTTTGGCAGTTCACAGTTATGCCCTTTGGCCTCTGCAACGCACCAACTACCTTCCAACGTCTAATGGAGTCAGTGATGAGAGGACTGACATGACGCATGCCTGCTATACTTGGACCACATCATCTTCGTCGGCAAGACGTTCGAAGACCATCTGGAAAAGCTGAGCAAGGTCCTACAGAGACTGCAGGCGACCAACCTGAAACTGAACGCGAAGAAGTGCCGGCTGTTCCGCAAGGAAGTGAACTACTTGGGCCACATAGTCTCAGCAACCAGAGTGGCCACAGACCCGGGGAAGACACAGGTCCTGAAAGATTGGCCTCGGCCAAAGGATAAGAGAGAATTGCGCAGTTTCCTAGGGCTGTGCAGTTATTACCGCCGCTTCATAAAGGGGTTCTCCAACATCGCCAAACCCCTTACCCGCCTGACAGAGGAACACTGACCCTATGTGTGGACGGATGACGCTTTTTTTTTAATTTTACGTCCAACGTTAAGTCATTTCGGACGGTGAATGAAATGGGTGAGAGGATACTCAAATGTGTCCAGGGTCCATGAAGCTTAGAGCTGCCTGACATTCGTCTGTAAGGATAAGGGAAAACCCCGGGAAAACCTTATCCAGGTAACTCGCCCTGACCGTGATTCGAACTCGGGACCTCTTGAACGTAAGGCAGACATGCTACCACCACGCTACCGAGGCGGGCTGAAGACGCTTTCCAGCACCTGAAGAAAACACTGTGCAGTGCTCCAATTTTGGGATTTCCACAACCAGGCGGCGCTTTCATTGTGGACACCGACGCCAGCGACCATTGCATTGGAGGCGTCCTATCGCAAGTTCAGGACGGCCACGAGCGGGTGATAGCCTACTACAGCAAGACGCTATCCAAGGCAGAGAACTACTGCGTCACCCGGCGAGAGTTACTGGTGGTGGTAAAGACCTTGGAACAGTTCCACAAGTACCTGTCCGGTCAGCCATTCCACCTGAGTACTGGCCATTCCGCCCTAACCTGGCTATTGAGCTTTAAGAACCTGGAAGGCCAGACAGCACGTTGGGTCCAGAGGCTGCAGGAGTACGACTTCACTTCTGAAGTGGTTACGGCCGTGCCTGCGGAAGGCTGGGATAGCGCAGGCCTGAGGAGGGAGCAGCTGGCGGACGCAGACATGGGGCCACTCTTGAGAGAAGTGGAGGCAGGGATAAGACCAACCTGGGAGGACATCGCACCGTGGAGCGCCACCTACAAGTCGTACTGGGCCCAATGGGACTCACTGAGGACAAGGGAGGGCGTGCTATTCCGGGTTTGAGTCCAGAGGTTCTACTCCCATTAGCCTTGAACCCATAGGAACAAGACCCGGGGTCCTCGGCATCCTCCGTGGGGCTTTCCGTAGGGCAAGAGCTATTCCGGGTATGGGAATCGCCTGATGGGAAGACGCAGAGAGAACAGTTGGTACTTCCCCGAAGCAAGGTCCTGGAAGTCTTGTAGAAAGTGCACGTCGGTACTTCAGGAGGACACCTGGGAGCAAACCGAACGATCGACAAACTCCGACAGCGCTACTACTGGCTGAGGCTCCGAGTAGACGTTGAGAGATGGTGCCGTCAATGTCACGTGTGCGCGGCGAGTCGCGGCCCCCAGACTAGTAGCCGGGGTCGCATGCAGCAATACAACGTCGGAGCGCCATTCGAAAAGATCGCCGTCGACATGGCTGGACCTTCCCAGTATCCGACCGAGGTACACAGTACCTGATGGTGGTCGTGGACTACTTCACCAAGTGGCCGGAGGTGTTTGCCATCCCGAACCTGGAGGCAAAGACAGTCACAGACTGCCTCGAGGAGCAAGTGTTCTGCCGATTTGGGGTGCGTTAGAGCTCCACAACGACCGGGGCACCAATTTTGAATCCAATCTGATGAAGGAGGCACTAGAAAGACTTGGGTTGAACAAGACCAGCACCACACCCCTACATCCACAGTCGGGCGGCATGGTGGAGAGATACATCAAGACCTTAGAAGAGCACCTGAGGAAGGCCGTGCCAGACATCAGCGAGACTGGGACGTCTCACTGGGACGACTGGCCTACCGCTTGTCAACACACGACACCACTGGGATGACGCCAGCCAGCTTAATGTTCGGCCGAGAGTTACGCCTCCCCTGTGATCTGGCTTTTGGAAGCCCCCCGGACGCAAAACAGCCAGCAACCGAGTATGTGGAGAACCTGGTGGACCATCTCCACGACATGCATGAGGTGGCTCGTCAGAACATCCAGAGGGCGAGCGATCGCATGAAGACCCGATAGGACAGGCAAGCTAACAGCCAGAGGTTCCAGTAAGGTGACCTGGTCTGGTTGTATCGCCCTACCCTGACCAAGGGACGATGCCCGAAACTCCAGCAACCATGGCAAGGACCGTACCGGGTGATGAAGAGGATTAACGACGTGGTCTACCACATCCAGAAGGTGCCCCGAGGGAAGATGGTGGTACACCTGGATCGTCTGTCCTGCTACGGTGGTGCTGTTTGGGAAGATCAGCGTTGAGGAGGGAGCAGTGTTGCGAACCCGTATCTGGTTTACATGAAGAACTGATAGGCGGGCGGGGTGTACACAAATTGCCTGCAGATAAAGACAGCATGCTGATAGGGGTCTGCCGAAGCAAACAATCTGAGATAAATATAAATTTCTAGTTACTTCTTCACTGATAGAGACTGTTCGGGTTGTGGTTTATTTTCGAACAATCTAGAAATTATCAGTGAGGTATTTAAAGAGGCGACAACTTGCCAGGAGTCAAGTTGCAAGCTGTAAAACAGTGAGTTGTGTAACAAGAGTCAGCTGTGTTGGTGTTGTAATGAGAGCTGTTTGTTATTGTCATTGACCTTGGTGCTATAGATTGTGATATGTGACGTAATTCCGCTGCTACAGAGTGTATTTCTACGCAAAATAAGAACATTTTGAATTTCGGCAAATTGGACTTTTAATTCCACGAACCCACAAAGTCCCAGTATGGATGCCTAGAAACTTGTGACCAGAATGGATCCTTTTTTGGATGCTGTTCGTATTATGCAAAATACTACCATGAGATTATTGCAATAGTAAATATTGTTGACTATGAAAAATGCCTCAATGCAATAAGCAAAGCACCTTGTGTCAGAGCTGCTACTAAGGAATTGAAGACGGAGTATTTCTACAGGTGCAGCAGAAACTAAAATCCACTCTCCAGAAACATATAGGATATTCCACTCTGTGTAAAATTTGGGATGAATCACAAGCTCCTAGAGAAAATTGTTTTACACAAAAAGAAAACAGTAGCACCCCTTTTGGTTTAAATTTCCCCAGTCACATCGTGCTATGTACAGAGAAGCTTATCCCAACACAGACCATGTCTCTAGGAGAACAGAAGATTGTTTTCACTTGAAACCTTCAAAATATATATTGTTCACTACAACAAGGCATATGCACAAATGTAATGTAGTATTATGTAAAAATTGAAGCTAGTTACAGTGAAGAAATAAATATTACACAAATATAAATATTTGCTACTAAGGCTCCACTTATCTTAAGAAATTGATGTTAATACTTCTTTCTTTCTTATGGAAATTGATTTCAAAAGCAAATCGCTTTCGTTGCTCAGTCCATCAGTCCATGCTTTTTTCTTATGTTTATTCAGCATTACCAACATATGAAGACGAAATAAACCTAAAAGTAGAAACAACTACTGGTATGTCAAATTCATAATGCAATTTTATTTTTTAAAATAAATATCTTTTCCCAAACTATTAAATTTATGGGACCATTTAATTGTTTTCATAATTTAACTTCAAGATTTATTCCATGGTTAAATGACCAAAAGTGATCTGCTACGGCCGATTTATCAGTTTGTTTATATTTACTGTTACAAAAATGAAAGAAAGAACTTTTTCGTAACATTAAATGACTTTGTGGGTTCATGAAATTAAAAGTCCAGTTGCACAAACTGAAATATTCTTTATTTCCAAGGAATTGCAGTTGGTACACATCACACACAGTTACATAACACTCGCTACTAGGCACCTTGTCGTACAACTCTCTCTAGAGCTGACTAAAAACTCAGAACTGAGAACTGCCTGAGTCGTCTAATGCGTCGCTTATATAGGCAGATCACTGCATCTCGAAGCTTCACGGCTCGGGACAGTGGCTCGTGATACTTTTCTAACCATCCCTTCAGTGAACGACACACAGATAAATGGGTAGGTGTGGCCTGAATGCTTCCTGTCCCCCACCCAGCTGCCGGTTGGTCGTGCCTTCCGATAATTGGGTGACACTGCTCCCTTCTCAAAGCTGGTGGTACCGAACAGCACCATTGTAGCAGGCCAGGCGATCCAGGTGTACCACCAACATCTTTCCTCGGGGCAACTTCTGGATGCGGTAGACCACGTCGTTAATCATCTTCACCACCCAGTACGGTCCTTGCCATGGCTGCTGAAGCTTCGGGCAGCGACCCATGGTCCGGGTAGGGCGGTACAACCAGACAAGTTCACCTTGCCGGAACCCTTGGCTGTTTGGCTTGCCTGTCATATCGGGTCTTTATGCGGTCGCTCGCCTTCTGGATGTTCTGGCGAGCCATCTCGTGCATGTCGTGGAAGTGGTCCACCAGGTTCTCCACATACTCGGTCGCTGGCTGTTTCGCTTCCGACCACCATCAGGTACTTCTTGCCTCGGCCGGACACTGGGAATGGTCCAGCTATGTCGACAGCGATCCGACACTGGGAATGGTCCAGCTATGTCGACAGCGATCCGTTCAATTGGCGTTCCGACGTTGAACTGCTGCATGCGACTCCGGCTCCTAGTCTGGGGGCCGCAACTCGCTGCGCACACCTGACACTAACGGCACCATCTCTCAGCGTCCGCTCGGAGCCTCAGCCAGTAGTAGCATTGCCGTAGTTTGTCAATCGTTCGGTTCGCTCCCAGATGTCCTCCTGAAGTACCGGTGTACAGTTTCTCCAAGACTTCCGGGACCTTACTCCGGGGAAGTACCAACTGTTCTCTCTGCGTCTTCCCATCGGGTGATTCCCATACCCGGAACAGCACGTCCTCTGATCTTCGAGTCCCATTGGGCCCAGTACGACTTACAGGTGGCGCTCTTCGGTGAGATGTCCTCCCAGATTGATCTTGTCCCTGCCTCCACTTCCCTCAAGAGTGGCCCCAAGTCTGCGTCCGCCAGCTGCTCCCTTCTCAGGCCTGTGCTATCCCAGCCATCCGCAGTCACTGCCGTGACTACTCGGACTTCTGCGGCACGCTCCTTTTTTTCCACTCTTGTGCATTGGCCGCACTCTTCTGGACAGGGTCTCCGGGACATGGCGTCTGCGTTGCCGTGGCTCTTCCCTCTAGGATGTTCAGAGGTGAAGTCGTACTCCTGCAGCCTATGGACCCAATGTGCTGTCTGGCCTTCCAGGTTTCTAAAGCTCAGTAGCCAGGTGGAATGGCTGACCATACAGGTATTTGTGGAAGTGCTCCAAGGTCTTTACTACCGCCAGTAACTCTCGTCGGGTGACGCAGTAGTTCTTCTCTGCCTTGGATAGCGTCTTGCTGAAGTAGGCTATCACCCGCTCATGGCCGTCCTGGATCTGCGATAGGACGCCTCCAATGCAATGGTCTCTGGCATCGGTGTCCACAATGAAGGTGCCGCCTGGTTGTGGAAATCCCAGAATAGGAGCACTGCACAGTGTCTTCTTCAGGCGCTGGATAACACTTCGGCGTCCTCCGTCCACACGTAAGGTCGGTGTTCTTCTATCAGGTGGGTGAGGGGCTTGGTGATGTTGGAGAACCCCTTTATGAAGCGTCGGTAATAACTGCACAGCCCCAGGAAACTGCGCAACTCTTTCGTATCCTATGGGCGAGGTAAATCTCTCACAGCCTGTGTCTTCTCCGGGTCTGTGGCCACTCCGGTTGCTGAGACTATGTGGCACAAGTAGTTCACTTCCTTGCGGAAGAGCTGGCACTTCTTCGCGTTTAGCTTCTGGTTGGTCACCTGCAGTCGCTGTAGCACCTTGCTCAGATTCTCGAGATGGTCTTCAAAAGTCTTACCGACGTTGATGATGTCCAGGTATAGCAGGCAGGCGTCGTAAGTCAGTCCTCTCATCACTGACTCCATGAGGTGTTGGAAGGTAGCTGGTGCTATGCAGAGGCCAAAGGGCATAACTGTGAACTGCCAAAGCCCTTGGCTTGTCGAGAATGCGATCTTCTCCTTGTCTCTCGGGTCTAGAGCTACCTGCCAGTAGCCCTACATCAGGTCCAGGGTCGAGAACCACTGAGCATCAGCTAGCGTGCCCAGGATGTCGTCAATCCGGGGTAAGGGGAAACAGTCCTTCCGGGTGACAGCGTTCAACTTCCTGTATTCTACGCAGAAGCGTAGCTCGCCGTTCTTTCTCACCAAGACTACAGGGGAACACCAAGGGCTGTCAGACTCTTCAATCACTCCTCTGGATCTCATGTCCTCCAGCATGTCTCGTACCGCACCTTGTTTCGCCAGCAGAACGCATCTAGGTGGTTGCCGAATAGGCCGGGCGTCCCCGGTGTCGATGCGGTGAAGCACTTTGTCCATGCGGCCGTAGTCACTGTTACCTTGGCTTCCCGTAGGGGAGGGGATCCGTCCCCTTCAGCTGCCGTGGTGCGGGCGCTGCGGACCCTTAGCACTCGTGGTACCTCTGACGTTACTAGAGGAACATCGGGCCGAACATCTGAGCCCCTCCTTCGGGAGTTGTTCGGATTGGGATGGACTCGAGGGGGCAGTGGTTCCCGATACCCGTGGGAATCGGGTACGTCTGAGGACGGGGTGGAGGGAAGCCATTAATTCTCCCGGGTACTAGCCTGCAAAGCTAGTAGAAGGTGTGCTAGATCACCAGGCTGCCCCACCGAAGTCATATCGGTAGTCTTCACCTTTGGTGTTGGCGCGCGCAAGTGGCGTATCCACTTCCATCCCGTCTTGTGTCCCAGGACCAGATGGGGGGGGGCTTGTTAGTAACCCAGGTCTTTTCCTATGGAAAGCCCCACGGAGGACTCCGAGCGCCCTTTGGGACAGCTCGGATAACTCCCTGGTAGCAAGAGGCCCGGGTCTTGTTCCTACGGGTTCAAGACTAATGGGAGTAGAACCTCTGGGCTCACCTGTTACCTTGGCTGAAGATGCGCTGGTATCATCTTAGCAGTTGTCGAACTTTCTCCAGCTCTTTTTCGATCAGGTGGTCGGCTGCCCTCTCCAGTAAGCCTTCTAGCCGGGGCCCCAGGTGTTGCGTCGGCACCGGCTCCTGTGTCTTATCTATTACTGTTACGCTTACCACGGGCTCGCACGTTCCCAAATCCGTCCCGGTCTGGACGTCGAGATCGGTGTCCGTTGGATTTAGGAGTCTCACTGGTACCTCCTCTCGGCACGGCAACAATGTCCTGGCTACACATAGTCCGTGTACAGGCGTCTTCTGGTCCAGCATCATGTTCCTGGTTCTCTGGCCTTCCAGTCGCGCCGTCACCACCACATCGCTCCTCGCGGGGACAACCACGTCTTCGTTCAAGACGACCCTGCAGATTCCAAGGCGCTCTTCGGGTTGACGGAGTATAACATCTTCCCCGTTGAGCCGCAGGACCTTTCTGTCGACGTCGCCGTCGCCTCGTGGCTCCTGAGCGCATCCAGTCCCAGAATCACCTCCTCAGCCACCTTCGCGACGAACACCTACAGACGCACGGCACTCCGTCCCAAGGTCAGCTTCAGCAGGACCTCCTCCACAGGCAAGGTGTCGCCCGATGCCGTCATCAGCTGGTATGGTCGGCTCGGCTTCCTGGATGGCAAACCCTTGGCTATGTCTGGTTCGATGACTGTTACGGCTGCCCCGTTTTCCACCAGCACACGGCACGGCTTCCCTCTCACCCAACCATCCGAGATGAGGCTGTTATCCATCCGCCGACTGACGGCGCGCAATGTCACTCGAGGGGATGGTGGTGATGGCGCCGACTTGCCCCTCGCCAGGACGGCCCTTACTCGTTTCCCGGCTGCTCTCCCTAGTGTGGGCAGTCTCTCTCCAGGTGTCCCGGCTTTCATCATCCCCAACACAGGTCACTAAGTCTTCGCCGGCGTCCCTCGGCTGGTTTACTGTCTCCGGTGTAGCGAACACTCCTCGTTCTCGAGGTCGGGGTAGCCGTCACCTTGGCCGCCTCCAAGGATGGTTGTGTAGTCGCCGAGCATTAGGAGCTGACGTATCTCGGTGTCTCGTACCTCGTCGACAAAGGCGTATAAGGCTTCCCGGGATACGAACTCCGGTGGAAAGTCAACCAAGGCCTTGCTAGCCAGCTGCTCAATCGCCAGGGCGAACTCCTGCAGCGTCTCCCCTGGCTGTTGCGACAATGTCTTCAGCTGACTGCGGTAGGCTGCGGCTAGGCGGTGGTTCCCGAAACGGTTTTCCAGGGCCTCCCAAATATCCTTGGGAGCCGCCGCTGTCTGGACCGCGTTTAGGACTTCCGCGGCCCGTCCCTGGATGCTGGCTATTAGCTGTGCGGCCTCTACCTCCGATGACCACTTGTGTCTTGCTACCGTGTCGAACTGGTGGCGGAAGACCTCGAACGTTGTCGCGCCGTCGTATTTGGGAGGTATGACACGTGCAGATGTTGTGTCGCGTCCCGGCGGGTCGACCTTCTCCTCCTGCCGACGACATCCTCCACCATGGCGTTCAGTAATTTGACGCTGCTGTGGGCCTTTCCCTCTAGCTCGTTAACGCGGCTCGCGAGGTCTTCGACGCGCTCGCCCAACTCCGTGACGTCCTCGTTTACGCCAGCTAACTGCTCCTCAAACTTGGCGGCGAGGGCTTCATTCGCAGCTTTCATTTCGGTTGCTAGGCTATCGTTCGCCGCTTTCATTTCCGTGGTCAGTTCTGTCATCTTCGCAGTCATCGTCGTGGCTAAGTTGCTTATTTGCAGCTTCCGTCTTCGTTGTTAATTCGGCCTTCATTTCTTCCATTTTCTGTAAGATCTTTTCCAATGCGGCCTCCATGGTGGTAATATCCCACTCACTGACACCAATTGTGACTTTGTGGGTTCGTGAAATTAAAAGTCCAGTTGCACAAACTAAAATGTTTGTTATTTCCAACGAATTACAGTTGGTACACGTATCAAACACAGTTACGTAACACTCGCTACTAGGCATCTTGCCGTACAACTCTCTCTAGAGCTGACTAAAAACTCGGAACTGAGAACTGCCTGAGTCGTCCAACGCGTCGCTTATATAGGCAGATCGCTGCATCTCGAAGCTTCACGGCTCGGGACAATCATCTCAATTGTTCCAGACGTCAGGGGGAGGGGAAAGAGATGGTACAGTGGCTTGTTATACTTTTCTAACCATCCCTTCAGTGAGCGAAACACAGATAAATGGGTAGGCGTGTCCTGAATGCTTCCTGTCCCCCACCCAGCTGCCAGTTAGTTGTGCCTTCCGATAATTGGGTGACAATAAGAAAAAAACATGGTAACCAAGATTTCCTTGACAACGGAGTTTGTTTGTTTTATACATATATGATGGACTGAGGACGAAAGCGATTTGCTTTTGAAACCGATTTCCATTAGAAAGAAGAAAGAAGTATTAACATCAATTTCTTAGGATAAGTGGAGCCTTAGTGGTAATATTTATATTTGTGTAATGTATTGTCACAGCAAATTAACTTTTCATTTATTGTGTGCATTGTAAATGTTAATGATTCCTTTGTTCATATTCATATATCCTGAAAAGATAAGTTTGCTTTGTATGATTTATGAATAAGTGTGCAATATATTCTGTGACACTTTGATACAGGTAGCATCACTATTAACCAGTTATATTTTTGATTTTTTCGCTAAACTTCCAGGCCCTGCTTATCATAAAGTGGAAAATTTAGAAGTTGATAAATTAACAGAGGAATGTCTAATGTCATTTTGTTGTTCATTTCAGGCAGTTTTCACGCCAAATAACTATGCAGTTGCAAAATGCCATATGCCACAAGAGTCGACTGTCATATGGCTCTACATGTTTGGAGGTGTCCTCATTGTGTTCTGGAGTACACTGACATATCGAAGACTATGTCGTCGTTCACGCTGGTTTAAAACAAACTGATCTTTATTTTAGAAATAATACCAAAGTAAACATTTTAACAACATTCAGAAGGTATTGTGAAAGCTAATCTATAAATGTTGTACTAAACAGTGTGTCCCACATAGGGTTTTACACTCTTTGACAAAATTAACATAAGTATGATTTTTTTACAACTTAAAATTTACAAAGAATGTATTCTTAAACTACATCTAATGCAAACACTGCGGTGTATTTTGCAGAAAGAATTCTATAAATATGTGCATTAGTATCACAGTAATCGTTTAAAAGTCAAGTTGTATAAATAGCCGGTGCTGATAGTTGCAGTTGTGGTTGTGTTCATGAGAGTTGTGTTTGAGACGGTAACTTCTGTTTTGAAGTTACTGCCTGCTTAGCTGGAGCTTTCTTCACATCTGGTACCGTCACTTTTCCCGCCACATACTTTTTTTTTTTAAAAAAATTATATAAATAGTTGTGGTGATGGTTGCAGTGGTGTTTGTGTTCATGAGAGTTGTGTATGAGATGGTACCTTCTGTTTTGAAGCAACGGCCTGTTTTGCTCGGACTTTCTCCACATCTGACACCCTCACTTTTGCTGCCACTTCCTTTTTTTTTTTTTTTAATTATATAAATAGTTGGTTGTGATGGTTGCAGTGGTGGATCTGTTCCTTTTGTTTTGAAGGAACTGCCTGTTTTGCTGTAGGTGTCTCCACATCTGACACCCTCACTTTTGCTGCCACTTCCTTTTTTTTTTTTTTTTTAATTATATAAATAGTTGGTTGTGATGGGTGCAGTGGTGTTTGTCTTCATGAGAGTTGTGTTTGAGCCGGTACCTTCTGTTGTGCGGAAACTGCCTGTTTTGTTGGTGCTTTCTCAGCATCAGACACCCTCACTTTTTCTGCCACTTCCTTTTTTAATTATATACATAGTTAGTGGTGATTGTTGCAGTTGTGTTTGTGTTCGTTGAAGTTGTGTTCCTTGGAGTTGTGTTTGAGACCGTACTTTCTGTTTTGAAGGGACTGCCTGTTTTGCTCGGACTTTCTCCACATCTGGCACCCTCACTTTTGCTGCCACTTCCTTTTTTTTTTTAATTATATAAATAGTTGGTTGTGATGGGTGCAGTGGTGTTTGTGTTCATGAGGGTTGTGTATCAGATGGTGCCTTATGTTTTGAAGTAACTGCCTGTTTTGCTCGGACTTTCTCCACATCTGACACCCTCACTTTTGCTGCCACTTCCTTTTTTAATTATATAAATAGTTGGTTCTGATGGGTGCACTGTTTTTTGTCTTCATGAGAGTTGTTTATGAGATGGTACCTTCTGTTTTGATGCAACTGCCTGTTTTGCTCGGACTTTCTCCACATCTGACACCCTCACTTTTGCTGCCACTTCCTTTTTTAATTATATAAATAGTTGGTTCTGATGGGTGCACTGTTTTTTGTCTTCATGAGAGTTGTTTATGAGATGGTACCTTCTGTTTTGATGCAACTGCCTGTTTTGCTCGGACTTTCTCCACATCTGACACCCTCACTTTTGCTGTCACTTCCTTTTTGTTTTTAATTGTATAAATAGTTGTTTGTGATGGGTGCAGTGGTGTTTGTGTTCATTAGAGTTGTGTATGAGATGGTACATTCTGTTTTGAAGCAACTGCCTGTTTTGCTCGGACTTTCTCCACATCTGACACCCTCACTTTTGCTGCCACTTCCTTTTTTTTTTAATTAAATAAATAGTTGTTTGTGATGGGTGCAGTCGTGGTTGTGTTTATGTGACTTGTGTTTGAGCCGGTAGCTTTTTTGTGCGGAAACTGCCTGTTTTGTTGGTACTTTCTCAGCATCTGACACCCTCACTTTTGCTGCCACTTTTTTAATTACATACATAGTTGTTGGTGATTGTTGCAGTCGTGTTTGTGTTCGTTGGAGTTGTGTTTGAGACAGTACTCTCTGTTTTGAAGGGACTGCCTGTTTTGCTTGAGCTTTCTCTGCATCTGGTACCCTCACTTTTGCTGCCACTTCCTTTTTTTTTAAATTATATACATAGTTGGTGGTGATGGTTGCTGTCGTGTTTGTGTTCGTTGGGGTTGTGTTTTAGACGGTACCTTCTGTTTTGAAGGAACTGCCTGTTTTGTTGGAACTTTCTCCACATCTGGCACCCTCACTTTTGCTGCCACTTCCCTTTTTTTTTTATATATATTATTATTTATTTATTTATTTATTTATTTATTTATTTATATAAATAGTTGGTGGTGATGGTTGCAGTGGTGGTTGTGTGAATGGTAATTGTGTTTGTGCTGGTACTTTTTGCTTTGTCGGAACTACCTGTTTTGTTGGAGCTTTCTCCAGATCTGGCACCCTGACATGCTCGTCTTTTGCTTAGTGTTGTTTGGTTGTGCCATCATATCTATTGGAAGTCTTAGATGTTCTCCTCCCCAAGCAAGTCAGTTGGATCTACATTTTTCTCAGCAAGCTGTTTGAAGTCCGGAAAACATTTTAAATTGTTCAGTTGCTGTATATTTGTTAAGGAATGTCTTATTTTCACTAATTTTATACTTTCCTTGTAGTAGCATTTGTAAAATAACAGAATAATCTAAAATAGATTGTATAGGGAAATAATCAATAAAAATTGTGGTGCAGTCTGGTAGCAGAGCCTGATTTTGATCCGCAGACCTCTGGATAATGGGCCCAGGACGCTTCTAATAGCAACAATAAATTTTTCTTTAGTATTGGTATGTTGAGATGTCCTGTGATAAGGATGGAAGCCCAACATAACATGAAAATACTGGAGTGAGTGCCAGAGATCGAATGGTTTCATTGCCAACTGCTAACATTAGATATGGATCAACCCAACCATGTCCAAAGAGTCTAAACCCTTTCATGGGACACTCTGTACTTTAATTAAATACTTCTAGTAATTCATGTCATTATATACCAATGTATTTAAGAAAGGACATTTACTGTGCCATAATGAAATCAAAATATCTGCTTTTATTGTAAAGTTTTTTGTGATGTACAAAGTTAAGTGTATTCTTGTATACCAGATGTTTATATTTATAATAGCAAGGATATTTGTGGGTAAAGTGTTGTTATAAGTATGTAGTCACTGGTAGGTAAAACCAGTAGCTTAGTAAAGACAAAATAATGGAAATATTCCTGACGGTGAGGACTAGAGCTTGGAAGTTCAGGCATTTCTAATAAAAGAGGCAACAACAAGTCATGCATTCTAAAAGGTCATAATAGGTTTTTTGTGCATGTTCTGTAAAACAGCCTGCTTGTCGCATTGTTAATATGCCAAAAGAGCATGCATGTGTTTGAGAACACACAACTCAGAAATGAAAAGTCTGTTAAATCCCATAAGGTTTACTCAGGGACAAGCAAGTTGTGTTGTTAATATCCCCCAAGTCGTTGTCAGCTCTCTGCTTTGGTCCACATTGTCCATGCGTGATAGCTGTCTGCTCTTTCTGCCACTTAGTGAAACATTTGGGATGTTATGTTCCATTCTCTGTTAAATGAATGACCTCAAAAGATTTAAACTAACTTAAAAATATATAAATTGACAAATAGGCAGCTAGGGCTCAAAAAGGCAAGATATTTGACCAGGTATGTGGTTGTGTTTGTGTAGCATCCTCCTTTAGAACAAAAGGCCTTTGGCTCATGTAGCAATGACACAGACAACAAACCCTGTGCACCCTGCACAGCCCGTCCCCCTTTTTAGAACATTTCACCTTTGTTTATAATTATATAAGGGCAATGGAAAGGTAGAGTCAGACTGAAAAGTCAGTGCCATAGTCAGGATTTGAACCACAGATCTTCTGGTCTCTTTCCAGTCTCTCTTAACCATTGAGGTACTACAGGGTGAACATAAAGTTTTGATCCATTTTCGAGAAAACGTAATATTAGATTCAAACAAATACAGGTAATGTAAACCATATGACATGGTAACATATAATCAATGAATGTTTTTTCTTAGTCACATTTGATATGACCATACAGGTTTCCCAGCGATGCACTGTCTGCCTGACACGCTCCATAAGAATGACAATGGAGGTGATTTTTACTTTGTAGACTTGTGATTTTACACATATCCACATGCAAAAAGGTAAAGAGGTGTCAGATCTGGGGAACCTAGTGCCCATATGTGGTGTGAACCCCCGTCAATCCATTGACGTAGGAATGTGATATCCAGGTACTCCCAAACAATCAGTGCAAAATGAGGAGGGGCTCCATCCCGTTGGAAAACTAGTTTCCAAAATGCCATCTTGCTGTAATTGTGGTTGAAGGAACAGGTACAAAATGCCTGTCAGTGTTTGTTCTCCAAAGAAGAATAGCCCATACACCTTCCTTTATGTCAGCCCCGCCACACATTAAGTTTTGGAGTGTTTCGTTCCCACTCCATGATTGCATTTGGTTGTTCATCTGCCCACATTCTGCCACATGTGTCTGTTGACCATCTCACATGTGTGGAAGGTGGCATCATTCTAAACAACACATTTTGCAACAAATTGGCTTCAACTGCCCTCAACAGGTCATAACACATTGCTTCACAACAAGTGTAGTCTTCCCGTTCCAATGTATGTCGAATTTGGAGGTGGTATGACAGTTTTTTAAAGTGAAATGCAGAATCTACCACACTGTTGATTGTGGTACACCCAACTGTCGACTTAACCTCCTGGTTGATGCTTTCGGACTTCTGGTCACAGCATCGCTTACCCGCTGCACAGTTTCATTCACCCGGGGTCTATCCGAACGTTTCACGTCTTGCTCATTGCCTGTTCTTTGAAATTTCTAAATCAGTAGTCTGATATTAACTCTTGTAGGACCGGGTTTATGGAATTTTTGTTCAAAATCCGCTTGAACCTACTGATATGTAAATCCCCTCAAACATGCAGAAACAACAGCGATTTGTTCTTCAATTGACAGCATCTTTCAAATCTCCTGTAAAAGAAATTCAAAATCAACCATTTTCTCAAAAATGGATCGAGACTTGATGTTTGCCCTGTATATAATTAACCTACCCAGCATTCACCTGGCGACTTGGGAAAATCCATGGGTTGGATAGGCCAACCATAAGATTCAAACTCAGGCCTGCCGAAGTAGGCCACAGATGAAATTGCCTGAGCCATCCCATTCACTTTTATTTCTTATAGGTTAGTAAAGGGGTATTTTGCCTAACATCCAGGTTCTAGTTATAAAATTTTATTATTTCTGTCTTCAAAACATTCCAAGAAAATATAAAAACTAATTTATGTCTTAGGATAGTTAATAAAAGGAGCTGTGGTTTGGTATTACTGACTGCTGTACAAGGGTTGTTCAGTAAAGACAAGACTGCTGTTGTTCAATTCAAAATTGAAGCACTTCAGAATTTCTTTGGAAGTCATCTTTTCTTCATTTCAGAGTGAAATGATTGTCCTTTAGAGAATTTTGGCAGGTGTGAGGTGTAACAGTTGACATAGGTTGTGAAACTATCATCTAGTTTCCTTTAAATGCAGAATATGCTTCAGAAGCTTTCTACCTTTGCTTTAATCAGACAAGCAAAAGTTTTCAAGAAATACATCATCGGTTTGACTCAGTAGAACAATTTGAAACTGTTATTTGTGATCGACACCAAACCAAAAGTTCTTTCTTTAAAATTTGAGAAGGGAAAAAAAATGTTAACATTTTGTTTAGTGAAGTAAAAGTTTATTTGTTGATGAAAGAAAAACAAAAGAGACACACATTTAAAGACTGAAAAAATTGTGATATAATCACTATAGAGTGGTTGCTAGGGGAACAGAATCAACATCTGGGAGACGAGGTGTTCCAAAGAAGCTGTGAAGAATTGTAATGTTTTAATTTATAATTTGTGTTTGTGAAGTAAATAACTATCTTTAAAGAAATACAAGTATTATTATTTCAGTAACTTAGAAGAAACAAAAACGTGGATCTGAGTCCATGACCCAAAGATAAAAGTTTTGCATTTGTCTACTGAAGTTAAAGCTGAGGAATGGAAAGTTAAAGTTACTTAGCAAACTGTTATTTATTCTAAAGATTAGGATTACTAGGGAGTGGTTTTGGCACCTAAATCTGAGGTTTATTCTACCTAAGCCCCAAGTGGGGGATCCCACGGAGGAAGGAGATAGGGTGGCCGATCCAAGGAGTCATTCCCAAGTGGAGGATCCCACGGAGGAAGGAGATAGGGTGGCCGATCCAAGGAGTCATTCCCAAGTGGGGGATCCCACGGAGGAAGGAGATAGGGTGGCCGATCCAAGGAGTCATTCCCAAGTGGGGGATCCCACGGAGGAAGGAGATAGGGTGGCCGATCCAAGGAGTCATTCCCAAGTGGGGGATCCCACAGAGGAAGGAGATAGGGTGGCCGATCCAAGGAGTCATTCCCAAGTGGGGGATCCCACGGAGGAAGGAGATAGGGTGGCTGATCCAAGGAGTCATTCCCAAGTGGGGGATCCCACGGAGGAAGGAGATAGGGTGGCCGATCCAAGGAGTCATTCCCAAGTGGGGGATCCCACGGAGGAAGGAGATAGGGTGGCCGATCAAGGAGTCATTCCCAAGTGGGGGATCCCACGGAGGAAGGAGATAGGGTGGCCGATCAAGGAGTCATTCCCAAGTGGGGGATCCCACGGAGGAAGGAGATAGGGTGGCCGATCCAAGGAGTCATTCCCAAGTGGGGGATCCCACGGAGGAAGGAGATAGGGTGGCCGATCCAAGGAGTCATTCCCCAGTGGAGGATCCCACGGAGGAAGGAGATAGGGTGGCCGATCCAAGGAGTCATTCCCAAGTGGGGGATCCCACGGAGGAAGGAGATAGGGTGGCCGATCAAGGAGTCATTCCCAAGTGGGGGATCCCACGGAGGAAGGAGATAGGGTGGCCGATCAAGGAGTCATTCCCAAGTGGGGGATCCCACGGAGGAAGGAGATAGGGTGGCCGATCCAAGGAGTCATTCCCAAGTGGGGGATCCCACGGAGGAAGGAGATAGGGTGGCCGATCCAAGGAGTCATTCCCAAGTGGGGGATCCCACGGAGGAAGGAGATAGGGTGGCCGATCAAGGAGTCATTCCCAAGTGGGGGATCCCACGGAGGAAGGAGATAGGGTGGCCGATCCAAGGAGTCATTCCCAAGTGGGGGATCCCACGGAGGAAGGAGATAGGGTGGCTGATCCAAGGAGTCATTCCCAAGTGGGGGATCCCACGGAGGAAGGAGATAGGGTGGCCGATCCAAGGAGTCATTCCCAAGTGGGGGATCCCACGGAGGAAGGAGATAGGGTGGCCGATCAAGGAGTCATTCCCAAGTGGGGGATCCCACGGAGGAAGGAGATAGGGTGGCCGATCCAAGGAGTCATTCCCAAGTGGGGGATCCCACGGAGGAAGGAGATAGGGTGGCTGATCCAAGGAGTCATTCCCAAGTGGGGGATCCCACGGAGGAAGGAGATAGGGTGGCCGATCCAAGGAGTCATTCCCAAGTGGGGGATCCCACGGAGGAAGGAGATAGGGTGGCCGATCCAAGGAGTCATTCCCAAGTGGGGGATCCCACGGAGGAAGGAGATAGGGTGGCTGATCCAAGGAGTCATTCCCAAGTGGGGGATCCCACGGAGGAAGGAGATAGGGTGGCCGATCCAAGGAGTCATTCCCAAGTGGGGGATCCCACGGAGGAAGGAGATAGGGTGGCCGATCCAAGGAGTCATTCCCAAGTGGGGGATCCCACGGAGGAAGGAGATAGGGTGGCTGATCTAAGGAGTCATTCCCAAGTGGGGGATCCCACGGAGGAAGGAGATAGGGTGGCCGATCCAAGGAGTCATTCCCAAGTGGGGGATCCCACGGAGGAAGGAGATAGGGTGGCCGATCCAAGGAGTCATTCCCAAGTGGGGGATCCCACGGAGGAAGGAGATAGGGTGGCTGATCCAAGGAGTCATTCCCAAGTGGGGGATCCCACGGAGGAAGGAGATAGGGTGGCCGATCCAAGGAGTCATTCCCAAGTGGGGGATCCCACGGAGGAAGGAGATAGGGTGGCCGATCAAGGAGTCATTCCCAAGTGGGGGATCCCACGGAGGAAGGAGATAGGGTGGCCGATCCAAGGAGTCATTCCCAAGTGGGGGATCCCACGGAGGAAGGATGAGGCGATAGGAGATAGGGTGGCCGATCCAAGGAGTCATGATAGCATCGAGAAACCCACCAGCACTTCTACCCTGAAAAAGATGATGTGAAATGATAATGGAGATGAAATGGAGGGACAGGAAATTTAGGGGATGTAATTAACCTACCCAGCATTCACCTGGCAAGCTGGGAAAACCCCCCAAAAAACCATGGGTCAGGTAGGTCGGCCACGGGAGCAAGTAATAAATTATTAAATATTAACTAAAATATTACAAATTGGTGTCTCCACACAGCAAATTGTAACACAAAAATTTAAATTACGAGAGGCAATCAAATATAAACAGGCCTTTCGTTCCAGAAAATTTATTCATGAAGAATAATTGAAATTAACATTTTTCTTACTTTTCTACATATTCACCCATCTTTTCTATGCATTTGTTCCAACGGACAAGCAGTTTTTTTAATTCCAGTTTCAAAGAAAGTATAAGGACGGGTGCGGAGCCAGTTGCACACAGTCTCACTACCTCATTGGTTGTAAAACAATGTCCTCCAAGAGCTTGAGTAGACCAAACATGAAGAAGTCACATGATGAGAGGTCTGGGCTGTAAGGTGGATGTGGAAGGGCAGTCCTGTGCATTTCGGCCAAATTTTGCTGTGTTGCTGCTGCGGTGTGTGGTCTGGCATTATCCTGCAGAATCAACACGTTTCTGATTGGGCTACTGCGATGTTTTGACTGGAAAGCAGCTCGAACTTGACTGAGAAGGTCACAGTAGTAGGCAGCATTAATGGTTCGTCGTTGTTTTAGGAAATCAATGAGAAGGACACTTTTCGAGTCTCAGAACACTGTTGCCAAAACTTTCCCTGCTGACAGTCTTGACTTGGCTTTCACCGGTGGTTGCTCTCCACTCCAGACTGGCCCTCTTTGATATGGGTGTGTAATGATGCACCCATGTCTCATCACAAGTGATGATTCTGTCCAGAAGAGCATCACCTTCCTCTTCCTAGTGCGTGAGAAGCGTGCGACACATTTGAACTCGCACTGCTTTCTGTTCTGCTGTGAGATACCGCGGAACCCAACAAATTGACACTTTTCTCAATTTCAGCTCCCTTTGAATAATTGATTGGACACTCCCATAACTTATGAGAAGTTGTCGACAAATCTCAAGCACTGTGATGTGGCGATCCCCTTCAATGATGTCTTGAACAGCTTGGATGTTTTCAGGATTGATGTTGGTGCATGGACGGCGAGGGTGGGCCAAGTTTTCAACACGTTCATGTCCTTCATTAAACTCATGGCACCAATGTTTAACTCTGGACCATGAAAGGTTTCTTTCCCTAAACCGTGGGAGTAACCGATGGTGAATTTCAGCTTCTCCGTCATTTTCATTGACAAGAAACTTGATTATTACTCTTTGCACAACAGCTGGATGCACCTCTCTCAGACATCTCGGCAGTAACTGAGGGACAGAGCCAAACGAGTTCCCAAGGCCACTGTACCCTTCCAGGGACCTCACTGCATCTGCTGTAAAAGCCTTGAACCCATATGGCACTCTATGCGTGAGCAGTAAACAAAGGCCTGTTAATATTTGATTGCCTATCGTATATTACAAATTATACAGTTTAGAATTTGTTTGCTTCTTCCCAAAAAGCAGAATACAGTCAGAACATTTTTGGATTGTAAATGACAATATCAATCCTGAAATGACTCTATGAGAGCAATTGTATTATCATTAGGAGGGACTGTACCTCTAATTGTGGCTCAATGCTTCACTGTTTCAAACTTAACGTTGGTAGCAGTGATGACCTTCCCTTCAATTTTTGAATGCTTTATGTTAATGTAAACATGCAGCGTGACATTAGAATCTCACTATAGATTGAACATGAAGTGTTTTATAAAACTTTATTATTGTCTCTCATTTCCAACATTTGGGGGCATCTGCAACTGTTGGAGAGGAGATGTAGTTAATGGTTAACAATTAAGAGTATTTGTTAATATAGATATTTGCCTATAAGCCTAAGGTGGCAGATTGATGATATTCCCAGTTTTTATTGAACAAGCCTCGTACAACTAATGAACACAGGGGAACAAAAAAGACATGAATCCACTTTTTCTTATGAGATTTAAATTAGTGTGTAGTTGATTGTGCTGTTCCATGTATCTTAAAACACTTTCATTGCATTATTTACTAATAATCTCTGTCACTTTGTTGTAGAAGTATGGCACCTGGCATGACTTCTAGACATTTCATATGTTCTTTAAAAAGAAAGATAAAAGTGGCGCTTGGACATTATTTTACACTAAAAACTTCAAATTTTGCCAGAGTTTACTGTTTTTATTTCAAGAAGATGAGACACATATAATCCATATTGTGGTAAAAAATTTTGTGACAAAACTTTCTCTAAAGCAACATTTTGAAGAAAAAAAAGGAACATCTAAAGAGTAGGAAATTTAAATTGGTCTGTTAAAATTAGAATGATTAAATCATTATGCAATCATTGTGTTTAGCACTTTGATAAATGAAATGCTTGCAAAGAATGAGATGTGAAAATGTGTGTAAATTTGCACTGACTTGACAAGCACCTACAGCGTAGCAGTATATGCAGAAATAAATACACAATTACTAAATGGAAGTACTTTTTAATGAATATTGACTACAAATGTTGTAAGAAGATGGTTAAGATTTCTGTTTATGTTGCATTTATACAAAATTACATAATTTCTAGAAGACATGTTTCACAATTTGTTAATTGCACCATCAACTCTGTTTACATTGCTAAAGTTGCTACCACTAGCTCCTATTGTACTGCAAGTAAAACAAATTTGTTTACAGAATCAGTTAACAATATTTCACTTTTTTGTAATGTACGTCCTCCAACATTTAGTCATATCGGACAATGAATGGAATGGATGAAATGATGCTCCAATGAGCCCAGGGTCCATAGAACTTAGAGTTACCCAACATTCGTCTCTCAGGATAAGGGAAAACCCCAGAAAAATCCTTATCCATGTATTTTACCCTGACTGAGATTCGAACTCGGGACTTCTTGAACGTGAGGCAGACATGCTGCCATCCATGCTACCGAGGCTGGCACAATATTTCACGTGATCTATATTCTTTAAAATAAATGTTCTCTCATTTCATTGTTGCAGTTGGCCATTTAATCTTGAAATAAATCTGGAGGTTTAATTATTAAAGCATTTAAATGCAGCCATAGATTTAACGGTATGGAAGAAAATATTTGCTTTCAAGAATAAGGATCGAGCAACGAATTTCAAATACAATTGATTCTTTTAACTTTAAAGAGAGTCAATTAAAGACACTAGACAACACTTACTTTTAAATTTTTCCGGAACATGTTTCTGAGGCTTTGCCTCTATCATCGGCCGGCTCTCGACTGGTTCTCGTTGGTGTAGCTGACGATATTTTGTCACAGGTCTCCTCTGGTGGCGGTTCAAGGAACTTGCTGAACAAATCTTTCTGGGGGATGTCGAAATTGAATACTTTGTTCCTATTTTTTGACAATTGATTCTGTTAAAAAATTTGTTTTATTTCCAGTAGATGGCAGTGTAATAACAAAAGGTAAAGATAGAGGTGCATACACCAAGAATAGAGCATCACACGTAGATCCTTTGTGCTTCTACTGTTACCCCTGGGAGAGGAAAGGTGCCTGACGCTCCCATGCTGCTTTCATCCCCAGAACCCAGAAGAGATCAGTTCAGCTGGATAATACATTAGAGTAATGTCAAGATAAAATCCTTAACAAAGTGCACTGTCACCTGGTGCTAAAATGGATGAGAAGAGATCAGGAAGTTGAACTGACAAAGGGAAAACTAAAGTCAGAGTATACTGTTGGTGGGGATTGACTCTATAGATTTCTGAATGCAGGTCCCACCACCTAGCAGCAGTAATCGGAGCCAACAACACTGGCATCACAATTAATGAAGCATCTCCTGTGGATTGTATTTTTAAAAAGAAATAAGTTTAGTTGTTTAACAAAGTATTTATTGTTTTGTAATATTTGTGTTTCTTCAGTGTCAGTTTTTGTTTCACTGTGCATTTGAAAAACAAACAATTCCTTGCTATGTCATGCCATGTTGCCATAAGCTGTGGAGCAGTAGAACCCTCATTATCCAAGGTTATGTTCCTGGAGATCTAGCAGGCAGACATCCTGGGCGGCCAGATGTACCCAATACCCTGGGTATCGAGTCCAACCCAATCTGAACAACTCCCCAGCGGGAGGGGCTTGAATGTTTGATCCAATGTACTTCTGGTAATGTTTGAAGTACCAAGAGTGCTGGGGGTCTGCATGTTGACAAAAGTGTTTTAAAAATATTGTACTTTTGGTTATAACAGCTTTCTGCTCAATTTAAGTTGCCAGAGAACTGACGTTTTACTCCCAAAGAAAGATTTCAAAATTAATTTAGTGTTTTTGACTTACAGATTTGTTCATATATTACAGTGCCTCACTTAATGAGAGCTTGGATAAACAGGGTTCTATTGTATAATTTGTCTTTGTTAGTTTTAAGTATGTTATAGGAAGAACAGAATGGGACACCATGAAACATAATGGGTTCCAATATGTTTATGATGTGGAGCACCTATGAGTCTATATGTACCTCTAAGTTAGACCAATAAGTGCCTGGTGCTAATAAAAATCATTTCCCATTGTATAGCAAAAAATAAGGATCTTGTATCGAAGCATGGGCAGTAACTGGTATCCACAGTAAACTGTATAACTGTGTCTTTGTCACTTACTAGCCAGATGTAAGAAGCAATGTACTTTGGTACATTAAATGCTGAATGGCAGCAAAGTGCCATAAATCCCACGTGACTTGTGTGTAATGGGACAGGACCTTGATATTGTCAATATTCTTCAGATTTAACTTAAAACTTCACTGACTTCACTGTTTCCATACTTTTACATTAAGTTTTGCATTACTGAAAGTTGTTACATTTAACTTTATGCCGGATAACAAGTTGAGACTTCACGCTTTTTCCTTGTGCGTGTCCCCTGGACTATAATGGTTGACCGTGAGTGACTTGTGTCTAAATGAAAACCTATAAAACAATATAACATGCAGCAGCTGTGAATGACTCACCCTCGGTGACCAAAATGGGAGATAATACAGCAGTTTTAGTTAATTGATGGAAATTAATCATTTCTCCACACTAGCCATATATAGGCTAAGGTTTTTGATAGATAGAGTCAACATGAAAAATTCTATTCCACGGCCGGGATTTGAACCACGGATCTCCTGATTTCCGTCCAGTCTCTCTTAACCTTTGCGCTACCATGGCCAACGTGCCGTCCTGACATTAAATTCTCCAGTTGACTCGTATATTTTCCCGGTAGACCACTAGGGGCTCTTGCATCCGAGATACACCATTTGTGGCGACTTAAGTAATTAAGTCCCATGCTTCATCATTTAACTCTTATTATTTTAGTTAATTGATGGGAATTAATCATTTCTCCACAATAGCCGTATATAGGTTAAGGTTTTTGATAGCTCAAAGGTTAAGAGCGACTGGACGGAAACCAGGAGATCCGTGGTTCAAATCCCGGCCATGGCACTGAATTTTTCATGTTGACTATCAAAAACCTTAGGCTATATATGGCTAATGTGAAGAAATGATTAATTTCCATCAATTAACTAAAACAATAAGAGTTAAATGATGAAGCATGGGACTTAAGTACTTACGATAGTAAGTCGCCACAAACGGTGTATCTTGGATGCAAGAGCCCCTAGTAGTCTACTGGGGAAATATACGAGTCAACTGGAGAATTTAATGTCAGGACGGCACGTTGACCATGGTAGCTCAAAGGTTAAGAGCGACTGGTCGGAAACCAGGAGATCCGTGGTTCAAATTCTGGCCATGGCATTGAATTTTTCATGTTGACTATTTAATATAGCAATGTTTGTGTACGACTACAGAGGAGTTTCGGCTTGGAGGTCCAAACCTGGTCTATTGTACCTATGTCCACAAGTGAGGCACCCACGGAAGGATGAGGTGAGAGGAGACAGCATGGCCGACCCAAGGAGCCATGACAGGGCAGGGTCCCTACATTTTACCAGCAGCCCAGAACAACGGGAATCACACCCACCGTGGTCTGGAAACAGCCCACCCGGCTGGCCTGGAGACCGTCCTTCCAGAGCATGTTGTCCTGTCATGCAATACTGAAACACTCGTCGACACTTCTACCCTGAAAGAGACCACCAGATGAGCGATGATGTGAAATGATAATGGAGATAAAATTAGGAACAAGAAATTTGTAATTAACTGCTTCAACGATGGCCATTTAAACCCTTCACAAGCCAGAAACGGATACCTAATAAACAGGACAAGACATTAAAATTGTTAAAAGCTGTAAATAAAGCTACACATAGCAGAAGAAAATGGATACAACAAAAGTTTGGTGTTGAAGAAAATTAGAAAAGCTAAACTAAAGAAAACCATTAAGGAAGCAACCACATTTACAAAGGAAAAAGAAAGCAACAGCATATTCATTTCATTCACATATCACCCAAAAACATTTAATAAATTTAAAAAGATCTTCAAGGAACAAAATATCACCTTGGCACCTACTAATACACTCAATTTTAAAATTGCTAAATTCAAAAACAAAAGATGAAGTCCCATGTTAACAGATCTGGAATACACCTGATAAGTTGTAAGAATTGTGAAAAATGCTACATAGGTCAAACTAAAAGAAATCTAAAAACCAGAGTCAAAGAACACTCTAGAAACATCAGATTGAAACAAGAAGGTAAGTCAGCAGTAGCATTTCATTTTTGGAATGAAAACCATGACATTGATCCAAATCCAAAATTATTAAAAGGAGTGATAAACCAAAATAAATTGACAACATGGGAGAACATATTCATATGGAAAAATAAGGATTGCGTAATGAACTTTGAAATCCCAGCAGTAGATAATTTGACAAAGAAGTTCATAGTTCCACCACCAGAGAGAGAGCAGACAACAACAGATTCCAGTTGGAAAGAGATTGAAAATGGAGGCGAATGCCTTTGAAACTATTCTCATTAATATAAACAAGTAAGTGATGAGTATCAATAAACCAACTACAAATAGTTTCTGAGAGTATACTTTAAATTTCGAATTGCCGCCTGAAAGCTCTCTTTGGAAGTTCATCTCCCAGACAACAGATGCTGCCTCAGACAACAAAACCAGTATTATTTGCCCATGTGTGTGTATCCGTGTTTCAACATCTACCATTCAAAAAGAAACTTTTAAAGGTAAATTAAATTAATTGGGAATTGATTAATGACACTAAACAACACTTACTTTTAGTGTCATTAATCGACTCCCAATTAATTTAATTTATACAACACTGTTTTCAACACTTCCATGAAAGGATTTTAAAGGTAAGTTTTCATCCCTTATAGAAGTAATTTAAATTGATTGTAAAATAGGAAGATTAAAGTAATTGATGTTAAATAAGCATTAAATGCTTGTATGTGCAGGACGTCTATACATGTTTATATCAGTTTGGGGCATTTTAACTTGGACGTCATATGACATCCATATTGGTGAAAGGGTTAACCAAGTCAGTATTTACTTGGTAACCCAGGAAAAACCCCATGGGTCAGGTAGGTCAGCCACAGGAATCAAACCTGGACCTCCTGAATGTGGACTACAGATGAAACTGCCTGAGTTATTGCACTTGGTTAGTTTGTGTACAGCTAATTTACATAAATGTTTTGTTTTAACAATCAACTAGACAATAACACTACAACAAGAAGTAGTCAAGTTTACGTAACATCTATTGAACAAACAATGCACAAGTTTCCAGTCGCTGTCAAAACATAATGTTTGAAAATGATGAGTTAAAACAGAATTGGTTTATATAGTAATTCAGAACAAGCTATCAACTTAGTGAGTATGGAGTATCAAGGAACGTGACATTGTCCCATAACTAGTCTCCTGTATTTTGTTTTGTAAATAAGTGGATACCTTTACTTGCTCTTGCTTTTAAAATGAGAAAGAGAAAGGAAGATATTTGTTGTATGTTGTAATTTAGTGATCCATGTACATAAATGAATGTGTATTGTGTTTGTACATGTTGTGATATGATGTTCCATGAATACTTGTGTGGTGTATACCTACATATGTTAGTAATACTTCCGTCATTGCATCTTCTGAGTAAACCTCAAATACTAAAGTAACATATTGGTGAATGTTTCAGATTTAATGTCCGTTCTCAAAGCCATATTGGGGTGAAAATGCACCACCACTTTGTGCAAAACTCAGTTTATTCATCACCAAAACTTGCTAACTTAATCTCTCTCTCTCTTTTTTTTTTACTGCTAGGCTGGTCTGTAAATATTTCCATAGACTATCTTTGTTGTACAGTAAAACTTGCCTAAAATGGACCCTTTATATGCCAGAAAACTGGAAAAATAAAAAATAAATTCCGGAAAACTGCCAAACGCGGAAATGAAAATATTTTTGGGAACCATTAGCGTAAATAACGTGATTAAAACGGATTACTTTATGTGTAATGGGTTACAACGTAACTCATTTCACTTTTAAAAAGTGAAATAATTTTGAGGGTGACTGTACTTGTACCAAATTTCCATGAACCATAAAGTTATAAACTGTAATACTTGGAGGAAAAGGTAAAACAAAGCATTAGCTCTCTCAACTCTCTTCCAACGCACACGGTAAGGGTACAACTGTTTTGTAACGTGTTCATTCTCAGTTTAGTTGTTACAACTGATCAGGTACGAGTGGAAGAAAACTGTTAACTTTGGTGATTTTTAAAAACATAGTCTGTGTGTACAGAAATTCTGTAAAATGAGTTCTAAACATAAGATATTATCACTGGAGGAAAAAATTAAGGTTATTGAAGGACATGAAGAGAACAAACGTCCAGCTAAAGAATTAACCATGTTGTTTAAAGTGGAGAAAACTCAGATTTATGAGATTTGGAAAAAATAAAAGGCTAAAGTAAAACGCCTCACAAAATCTACAGAGTGTAACAAGCTAAATTGTGCTGTTCGAGTGGTTGGTTAGTACGCATGCTAAAAGAATTCCCATTTCTGGACTATTACTTCAGACTCAAGCTTTAGAGACAACAAGAAAATTAGACAAAGACAATTTCAGAACTTCCAATGGATGACTCGAAAGTTTCAAACATCGCCATAACATTGTGTGTGGTGAAACAAATGATGTTGAATATACAGACAGTTGAAGATTGAAAAGGGACAATTGAAAACATACAGAAACTAGGCATTAAACTACAATTATTTTATGTAAGTTGAAAATATAGTACATAATTGGTATCAGCCTATTATTATTTATACTTCATTTCATATTATTCTTTCACTGGAAACCTGTGATACTATTTCATAATTTGTTTGTATTGTGACTTTGTGGGTTCATGAAATTAAAAGTCCAGGTTACAAACACCATAAATTGCTCTTTATTTCCGTAGAAACACACTTCAGTCAACATCTACAGTAGCAGAATTACGTCACATACCCATACAACTTGATAAGATAAGATTTTATTGTCATTAAGCTAAGTATAGCAATAGACAATGTCAAAAAATATTTACAATAATATATGCAATGATAAGGAATAAAATAATAAACATGGTATTTACAATGAGATACAGCATTCACGAACTTAAACTAATTACGGTAATAAAAGACACATACATAGCATCTAAAAATATATATATATATATATATATGAAAAGCCTCCTATTACTCTTACTTAAAACTAATATTACAGCAAAGCATAGATGCATATTGGTCATTCAGTAAAAGAGTTTAAAACTACTTGTATATGTGTATCAGTACAATTCATGAATCATTACAGATTGTAATTGAATTATGGCAAACATTTCCTACAGCTTTTAAGATATGTTTTCAAAGTATTCATCTACAGAATAATAGAGATTGGCTAGCAATTTGTCTCTGAGTCTGCGTTTAAAAGCTGTGTATGGTAAATGAATTAAGTCAGCTGGTAATGTGTTGAACAGTCTGATGCCTAACACTTCAAAACTGTTGTGCGATTTCGACAATCTATGATATGGTGTATCAATAATTGTGAATATCTTGCCTAAATTGGTAGTCAGCTAAATTATTCTTTAGATGTAATATGACAGTATAAATGTACAAGTGTACAATGGTCATTACTCTTAATTTAATAAAGAGAGGCTTACAGTGTGCTAATTTGTCTGAATGTGTTATACGCACAATCTTTTTCTGCAACAAGAGGATTTTTGATATGGCTACTGTTTCCCCACAGTAAGATACCATATGCAATAATACTGTGAAAGAAAGCGAAATCTACTGTTCTGATATATGTTTCGGGTACACAATTTTTTAGTCTTGCAAGGTCATCGACCACAAACAAAGTACACTGTTACAGCAGTTCATGCGCACATGTCTAATTACCAACTGACTGTCTCCCAGTGTTGGGCAGTGGCTTTTATAGCTTACTCCTATTCCGGAACGTTCTCAAACAATCAAGACGGCGCTAGAAGAAAGACGAACTCTCCAGAAATCTGTCTCCTTCCCTCCATCGTTTCGGCGAACTTTTATCTCCGCACTACACTGCCCGTCTCTTTGAACTCATCCGTCGGGCCACCTTGCCTCAATAATGCGTTTGCAACAGTATTCAAACACAATCCTCTGTAAGACAGAAACTTGTGTAAATGGAAAATAAATGCAGGAATGATTGTGTTCCATTTTAGAGAGGTTTTACTGTACAAACCAAATCACATTTCTTGATATGTGCTCCACTGACTTGACGGTGACACTGCTGGTTGTGTTAAGAGCTCACTTCCTTATACAGTCGTAGACAAAAAAAAAAATGAACGATGGAAACTTAGAAAAATGTCCACTTCCAGAGTCTGCTCATATTTTTGTCAAAGGTTGGATATCCTAAAGTTGAGGTAAAATGTTCTTAAAGTACCTGCAGATAGATTATTACAGACTTGCCAAATTTGAAGGGTCTTGGCATGTAAAGTTATTTGCATTACTGACATGTAACAAAACTCATGTGGAACAAAATTATGGCACACTGTTGGCACTTATATAATCCTAGCAATTGACAGCGTCAGTTAATATTTAATTTTCAACCTGCAGCACTTTCACAGTTAAACAATTTTGCAGTGCACATAACCACAAAGTAGATGTTCCCTTCTCCCTTACATAATCCACACTGGCATTAAGAAAGGACAAGTCTAAAACTGGCCGCTGTGTTATCACAATGACCTGGTTCTACCCAGAAGATAATTATTTTTGTAATATGTATATAAAATTAAAAAATGTGAACTGCAGGTAACTTTCAACTGATGCATCTGAAATTTCTTTGGATAAGAATTGGAGTTTGTTTGCAGTGAAGCTGTTTCTCCATACAAGGTATTTCACCTTTACTTACAAAACAACTGTTACCATTGGAATTTATCATACTCTATGTAATACGGCTTGATGTAATTATTGTTTAGTAATCTGTTAATGGGTCCACATAAATGTACAATCATTATTTTCCTCAGTAAAGTATATACACATATATATATTTACATACAATAAATTATTGTAAATCATTATTTGGTTGTGAATCTTATTTGTCTTTCAGTCAGGGCTAGCAAGATCAGCATCCGAAGCATGAACATTCACCCCTTCCTTTTCCCTTCTGTGTGATTGTGCAACAGTGGCGGTTATTCAGATTTTATGCATACTTTTGAACGCAAGGTTTGGCTAGGAAAGACGAATAGGGTTAATGACAATAGAGTGCTAACAGTGGCATTATGTGAGAAACTGCCACTGACCATAATCAATAGTATTCTCAAAAATAAACCACAGTTTATCTGCAAAGTGCATTGAAATTGTTTACAATGTCGATTGATAGTGATATAATCATGATTGCTATTCTTGCAATTGTTTCAATGTCCAACCGCAAACTAGATGAACTTAAGCATAGGATGTTCATCCGAAATGCTAATCTATGTCTACAAGTTACACACAGTTCCTCTAATACAGTAATTTATTCTTGTTTCGTATTTTGAGTAAACCTTTCACAACCAATTTTAAAGATGTAAAATGGTGCAGTTTGTTCTGTTCTTTTTGGCTTTGCCACATTTTAAATTTCTTCATAAATGGTTTCACACAATCTGTTAAATGTACTTAAGTCATTCAATAATTAGTGGGAACATTTGAATTAGCAACAAATAAAACATTTTTGGAGCAGTCACACTATTGCAGTACTTAGAAGTAATCTCCTCCAACAAGAACTCGCCTCCACACATCAGGGAGCCGACACAGCATCTTGTTGTCCTGATATTCGAACAGACTGCTCTACTGCTGCTGTAATTGTCTGTCTGGTTCTAAAGCGAACTCCTCTAAGTGGTCATTTCATTTGCGCAAAAAGGTTGAAATCACATGAGCTCATATCTGGGGAGTATGGAGGATGCTCCAGAATTTCTCAGTTCCATCTGCGAAGTAAATTAACAGTGGGCAGATGTATGACAGCGAGCACCGTCATGTAACACAATGGGATGAGAATTCAAAAGATTTGGATGTTTATGATGAACAGCTGGTCGTAAATGGTGTTCCATAAACTGACTGTAATATGCACCATGCACACGATTTCCTTGAGGAACTGAATGAGTGACAAGAAAACCGTCAAAATCATAAGCAACAATGAACATGACTAAATGAATCCTGTTGTTGTTAATACTTTTTTGGTCGTGGTGAATCAATGTGCCGCCACTCATTTGATTGTCTCTTTAATTTTGCAATAGAATGTATTTCCCAGGCTTGTGGGCCGTGGTCCAGAGGATGAAAATTCTCCTGACGTTTTGCTCATATCTCTGACGAGCATCTTCAGAGGATTCTAGCTAGGTACTTGCTGGAATGTCGTTCAGCACGAGGCCTCGCCTACTTTCCTGCCATTGGTCCTCTATCAGCCAATCTCCATGCAACTGAGTGTGTGCTGCTATTGGTCCGGTTTATCGCAGGAGTTAATCGCATACCATGCAGTTGTGGCCAGGTATACATCGGCACAACTAAGCGAAGCATACTAATTAAAGAACACAAAAGCAATTGCCAACTTGGACAAATGGAAAAATCGGCTGTAGCTGAGCACGCATTGCTGATGGGCCATGATATCAAGTTTGAAGAAACCACCATTTTAGACAGTACTGCCCACTATCATGCCAGGCTCTATCGAGAAGCTATCAAAATTCAAAAACATTAAAACAATTTCAACAGGAAGGAAGACATATGTCTTCATAAAGCATGGATACTGGTATTACAAGACTCAAAAGTAAAGCCATAGAGAACAAACCGGACCAATAGCAGCAAACACTCAGTCACATGGACTTTGGCTGATAAGAGGACCAATGGCAGGCAAGGAGGCGTGGACAGACCGGCTATATTTGATGAGGCCTCCTGCCGAACGACATTCCAGCAAGTACCTAGCTAGAATCCTCTAAGATACTCATCGGAGATATGAGCGAAACGTCAGGAGAATTTTCATCCAATGGACCACGGCCCACAAGCCCAGGAAATACATTCTATTGGATTAACACCGGCCGTGAAAGCCTAAGCATGTACATCTTTAATTTTGGTTGGTAGCATCAAAACCAGTTATGATACGTCGAAGAAAATGCTCACATTCTGAGTGTAATCCTCTGTTTCCTCTGTAAGATTGTGTGGAGCGCATTTAGTCTTCCTTCAAAGAAAATTGGGTCGATTATTGCATAGCAGACGAGACACCATTTTTTTTTAATACTGTGGGATTTCCACAAACTGATTTGGAGGCTCAGAATCCCATTACATGCATGTGTGATGGCACAGCCTGTCAGCTCGAACCAGTATTAGTCTGAGGTGAGGAATAGATCGAGTTGCTCATCATCCTCAAAATACTCCAGAAAGTAGCTGCAGAAATTTACACAGACCGGTAGGTAGGTCTTGCTTTTGCAACTTTTGCAACCATGTGATAGAGTTAGAGATAGAGAATAGAGTTCCATTACCTTTCTGACTACCGTATGGCAAGAATCGTGCAAAGTCCCGTCTCCCCAACTTAGCTGCTGCAAACATGTCTGAGGCCTTTCTGTCATAACATTATTTATTGCTTCTAGATTGGGACCCAGTCACTTTATAGCATCCAGTGTCTCTCTTTTTGCAAGTAACTGATCCTGTATCTTGGAAATGTTTGATGCGCCTATTGGTTTTAAAAATCATAAGGATGCCAACATTAATAAAGAAATTTTAATTAAGCATGAGAATGACAAAAGTTTACATCGTATACTCATAAAAAGCAAGACATTTATGTTGCAAATAAAAGTATGTCAATTTGACGGTACCTGGACACTTTTGACATTACGCTCCGAGGGACTTGTCTGATTGCCGGATAGTATTGCATGATTTTTCCAGGGTTTTCCCTTATCCTGAAAGACAAATGTCTGGTAATTCTAAGCTCTATGGACCCTGGGCTCATTTGAGCATCATTTCACCCATTCCATTTATCGTCCGATATGACTTAACATACAAAAAAATGAACTCCTCTATGCAGCAGTATAAATTATATTTATATGTTGCAACCAATAATGCTAATTGCGAATACCATAGGAGGGGTGAAAGGGGAGGCTGGTTGTATTAGTTATAAGCACAGCCACACTCAGAGCGCTGTAATTTTCTTACTGTTCGGCAAAAATTACCGCTTCTTCTCTGTAGAGGACACTATGATTTCAAAATAGACGCCCCTCAAAATCCAACCTCTGCGGTCCTCATCCCGAGGGATGGGCAACAGGAAGTAGGGGATTGACTGATGGGGCGATATACGGCGGGGACTTGGTGTACCCCAAGACCGCTACGGCTGCCGAGAAGGCCCATCAGTAACCCCGAAAACTGGCAGAAGAGGCTCTGGTGCTTTTCCCCAGGGACCTACTACAGTAGGTACGGGATTGGCGATCCTGGCGTCCCTAGCCACTCACCCTCAATTCATCCCCTTCACCTCCATCAACTGCGCCACACTCTGCTACTGCTGATCAGTATGCATCATCTTCTTCCCCTTCTAGTTTTTTATTATAATTATTAGCACTTAAGGTCTTAGGTTTATAACTCCTGTCTCACCAGCAGGGATCTCTCCTATCTCCGTGGTTCTGTCCCACGGTTTTCAGCGCGGCTTCCAACATGTGTGCTCTCCGGAGGTCTCAGAAGTGAAGGTTGAGCGGACCCTTCGCACTGCCCCTATGTGTAGCCTTAGGTGCGGAGCCCGTCCACACCGTCAAGTACACCCACGTAGCTCCTAGAGGGCCCGGTCTGTGTTAATCTCCCGACGGCCGTGTGCCGTTGGGTTAGTATCACGAACCGGACGTGTTACCGCTGACGGAACCCCGGTGTAATCAACCACAAGTCCCCTGAATCCGCGTGTGCCTATTACACGCATGCGCGGCCTAAAGCGGGGAGCCACAGGCGGTTATTCCTGTGGTAGGGGCTTAAAGTCGGGGTGTGCGTGGTGAACGGTTTACCCATACAGACAAGCAGTGGATATGGAAGGGTAGCTTTTCTGAGGTACAAATGAGATCGGTCATGGGTGGGGTCCCCATGACGGCACAGACCGTGAAGATTCGGTGTCTTTCTTTGTTTAACCCCCGGATGGCAGGCTGACGCCGACGGTTCCGAATGGGGGTCTATATCATAATGTCTCCGCGCAAAACCTCTTTCACTGACCCTTATTTAGTGATGACATTGACTTGTGATGGGAAAACTTTCAAAGATGTTAGTCCATTTTATATAAAGTGCGAACTTGACAAAATCAGCGGCCCGGTCAAAAACGCTACGCGTCTTCGAGACGGCACCTTACTATTAGAGAGCACAAGTGCAGACCAATCTCACAAACTGCAAAAGGCAACTTTGTTGGGCTCCTACCCTATCCGGGTAGCCCCACACAAAACGCTTAACACCTGTAGAGGAGTAGTCACCACCTCCAGCTTAGATGGTCTTGCGAATGAAGAAATAGTAAGTTGCCTCTCTGATCAGCTTGTTTGTCAGGCGTACCGGCTAACACGAAAACAAGATGGCAAGGAGTACCCATTACGTACGGTTTTTCTTACTTTCGCCGGGACTAAGTTACCCGAGTACATCTATTGCGGCTATGAACGTGCGAGCGTCCGCCAGTATGTCCCGAACCCCATGCGCTGTTTCCAATGTCAGCGGTTCGGACATACTAAGGTCACGTGTACCAATCCTGCTCTTTGTGAGCGATGTGGCCTACCGACACATGACGACCCAAACTGCAGTCGAACACCTTGTTGCGTGAACTGTGGCGGTAGTCATCCCTCCAGCTCGCAACAGTGCCCTAGATTCATGGACGAAAAAAGTATTCAGGAGCTACGTGTAAAGGAACGCCTGACTTTTCCAGAGGCACGACGGCGCTTTGAACAACTAGAGCCTGCTACCACTACTACTGGATATGCATTAGCAGCTCGCCGTACTCCTAATACCACTGTTGCTGTTCAACACGTCCCTGTCGCCCACGCCTCCACACAGACTGATTTTCTAGCCGTTAAACCCACGTCTCAGACTGCTTGTATATCCACCAGCACACCCTCCGTTTCAGCCGTACAGACTCCAGCCACCAAGCCATCAGCGAGTAACAACCATCCCGTAGTAAATGTGAAGAGCCGATCCCGGCCACAACATGTATAACCGCATCTGGCATGAGCGGGTTTTTCCATCTTCCTGGCAAGAGGGTATTGTCATCCCCATCCCTCGACCCGGAAAGGACCGCACACTTCCATCTAGCTACCGCCCCATTTGCCTGACGAGTGTCGTCTGTAAGACCTTTGAGCGAATGGTAAACTCTCGGATAGTGTGGTGGCTCGAAATCAATAACCAGCTGTCCAACCTTCAATGCGGTTTCCGTCGCCATCGCTCTAGTGTTGACAATCTAACACGCATTGAGGCTTACATTCATGATACCTTTCTACTGCAGCAGCATGTAGTGGGAGTTTTCTTTGACCTGGAGAAGGCCTATGACACCACTTGGCGGTATGGCATACTACGTAACTTCCACAGTTACGGTATGCGAGGCCACTTACCGGAATTTTTAGGTAACGTTTTAGCACTATGTCGTTTTCGTGTCCGTATAGGGAACAGAATATCAAGGAAGCGGATCCAGGAGAACGGTGTACCTCAAGGGTCGATTCTCAGCGTCGCCCTTTTTGCCGTGGCCATTAACGGCATTACTAGTGTCGTTCGCGGCGGAATTCCATCGTCCCTGTATGTTGACGACTTCGCTATATATTATCGTTCTTGTAACTTAGATCATATAGAGCGTCAACTGCAGTTGACCATCAACCAGCTGGCAGCCTGGGCGCTTGGATCCGGCTTCCGTTTTTCGCCTGTGAAGGCACAATGTGTCCACTTCCATCGTCTACGGGGTATTCACCCTCCACCTGATCTTCACTTGAACGGCACACCCCTGCCGTTTGTCCCGCACTTGAAATTCTTAGGCCTCTATTTGGACAGAAAATTGACCTGGGAGCATCATATTCGACACCTCCGAGCCTCTTGTGATCGTTCCCTCCGGGTGCTCAAGATTTTATCTGGGGTATCTTGGGGGGGGGGGCGATCGGACGGTAATGTTGAGGCTGTATCGCTCCCTGGTCCGATCCAAGCTGGACTACGGCTGTTTTATTTATGGCGCAGCGACCGCCTCTAAACTTCGCCTTTTAGACACTGTACATCATACAGGTATCCGCCTTGCCACAGGAGCTTTCCGCACAAGTCGCGTCGACTGCTTGTATCCCGATTCCGGCGAGCCTCCACTTTCTGTTCGTCGCTCGACACTACTCTGTTCATACGTTGCGAAGTTGGCAAGTTACCCAAACCATCCATGTTTTAAACCAGTTCTGCATCCCGATTTAGCCCACCGTTATATGCACCCTGGTTCTCGGACACGCCCAACCGGAATAAGATTCCGGGAACTCTCCCGTACACACGACCTCCGAATGCCTCGCGTGGAGCGGTCGTCCCTGGGTCGTTATCCCGCACGGCAGCTCCAGCGTGCGCGGTTCGATCTCGCTCTTTCCACCAACTCGAGACTAGCTACCCCACATTCGGTATTTCAACAACTTTTTGCCGAACTACTGGGCCGTTACCCTAATTATGTTCCGGGTTTTACAGATGGTTCCCAGTTAGGTAGCACTACGGGTTGCGCATTCGTCATTAACGGCGATGCTCATAAATTTCGCCTTCTGGACTTCACCTCTGTTTTTTCTGCAGAACTGTATGCCATCCTCTATCTGCTCCTTTTTATTTGTAAGTTGGTTCCTGGCAATTTTATCGTTTGCACTGACTCTCTAAGCGCTCTTCAGGCCTTGCAACAGCACATTGCCGCTCACACGCTCGTTTTAAAAATTCAGTCCTTGATCTCGCAAATGCTCAGTCGCGGATAATATTTTGTTTTTACTTGGATCACAGGCATTGTGGGCATTTCCGGGAACGAGGAGGCGGACGCGGCTGCTAAGTCCGCTTGCCGTTTGCCCCAGAGTTTAACAACTACGGTGCCATACCAGGATGTACAACGTTTTTTCCGTCGCCAACTCCTATCTGCTTGGCAGCACTCCTGGACAGCTTTGGAAGGCACACAACTCCGGGCGATAAAGGAGAGCGTACAACCCTGGCCAACTTCCTGCAGGAATAACCGGCGAGCCAAGGTGATACTCATCCGGCTGAGAATTGGGCACATACGAGCAACTCATGGTCATCTGTTAAGAGGGGAACCGGCCCCTGTATGTGCTCCGTGTGCAGTACGCCTCACTGTGCGGCATGTATTGCTCGATTGCCCACAGTATGCTCCTGTTCACCAGTCTTTGGGCTTGGGGACTAACTTGCTGGATGTTTTAGGGGACAACCCAGTAGCCGTGGTCATGGCACTGCGGTTTGTTGCTGAAATTGGTTTTAATAAACAAGTCTGACTTGGCTTTTATCTTTGTTACTTTTAGAGATTTTAATTTAATAGTCTGGTGATTGGTTGGTCTTTTTGTAGCATTTTACTCTATTAGTCGTGCGTTTTATTTTATATATATATATATTTTATATATATATATATTTTTTAACCTTTGGAGTATTTTTGTTGGGTGCTTTTATTTTATTTCATCTTTTAGATTAGTTTGTTTGGCTTTTAGCTCTTAATGTTAACTTCGGGCCCAAATGACCTCGTTGTCGACGGGCCCTAAAACCCACTAATCCAATCCAATCAAAATAGACTCACCAGTCAACTATGACGTCATTCTTGCTCTATCAGAGAGCAGCAAATCATGAATATAAATGAACACCATGTATAATCAAACAATTAAAGATAATATATTACAAACAAAAGGAAAACTATAGGAAAATTTATGTAATAGCATGACTAGAATCAATACAATACCAAGAAAACCCTCTGTAGCAACTAACAGGCCATGACTGTCTCAATAAACATTTATTTAGGATTGGTATAGTGAGAGCTCCTTTCTGTACACTTACAGAAGATATCAATGGAAATTACCTACTCCACGGCCCAAAATACCAACATAACATCAAAATACTGGAGTACAAGAGAACGAATGGTTTCAATGGTAAGTGCTTAACATTAGATATCAACCATATATTAGTAAGGTCTAGTCGTAACCCTAGTTAAAACTGAGCCAGATGACCTCATGGTCGCACCGACTGTGGAGCAACGTGTCTTCTACCTCGGCTCATTTTGTCTTGTTACAGGACGACTATGTATTGGTCACTGGCAAGCAGATGGCACAGAGAACTTCTCTTCTTGCTTGGCTCTATCAGAGGATGGAACTTTTCCCAGTTCCAACTGGTAACTGTTTAGGCATGTTGCCATAGGTGTTCAAGTGTAAGTGTTAGGAAACCTTGTCCTTACATTGTTGTTCTCCAATTGTGGGTAGAGGTGCTAGGTTACTTCATCTACCTCTAATTCACCAGTATTTATAAAGTACATCTGCATTTATTAACTCCCCTAATCTTGATATCTGTGTATGGTCCTTGAATATTTTTCTCAAAGCCTTTCCTGTTTCTAGCTGCCTGTTCCTTAATAAATTTTCTGTTCAATTATCAGTGGCTTTACAATAAATATAGGCTTTTCTTTGTAATATGTCACGCCAGCAATTTTTTCCCAAGTCCTTCGCACTTTCATACAACTATGATATTTAATATGATTATTTTAGCACATTATTTTAACATTACTCAAGTCATAACTTACTCATTTACGAGGTACGTGCAGAAAGTAACTTCTGTTTGTAATAAAATTAAATTGTGTACAGAGACAGAAAAATTATTTATTTGCACAAAATTCTACAACTCTTAAACTACTTTCCATATAACTGCCAAAATTTTGCAGGCATTTGTCATAGCGAGGCACAAGTTTTTGTATACCTTCTTCACAGAAGTTTGCCGCCTGTGTCTTCAACCAGTTGGAAACATTTTCTTTCAGCTCTTTGTCATTGTTGAAGTGTTGACTGCCAAGGAAAGATTTGAGATACAAAAACAGATGAAAGTCGCTAGGAGCGAGTCAACACGTCCCAGCCAAATCTCTGTAGGATGTTGTTCATCGCATTTGCAGTGTGTGGTCGTGACAGATCTGATTTCACAAGCGGCGGGATTTTCAATCAACACCGACATTGTAAACAAGCACAACAAAGCGTACGTGGCTGACAGCGATGTCACAATGGTGCACATTTCTTCTCCTTGATACAGAGCGTCTACCGCGCATGTGCGGAACTGTGATCACAGCGCTGCAGCGGAGATAAATTGAAACAGAACTTACTTTCTTGATGCCCCTTGTATTTACTTATTACATATATAGCTATACTGAAGAATATAGTGCAGCCAAACTATCCTTGTTTCTCCACTGAACGCAATGCTGCCAACAGTGTTATTTGTCCCTAAATTACACTATCTAGCAAACTACAAAAATACAAAGATATCTATTAGTATAAGTGGTAGAAACAGCAGTGCCTTGTATCACCATTTGCGTACCTGTAGCAAAACTCAGGGTGGGGTGCACGGCAGCATTGCATTTGGAGTACAACACCCATGTCCTCCACAAACCCTCATCGAATAATAATGAAGGTAGGCCTCCTCATTATTAAAATAAAAGGACAAGTACATTTTACTGATTTGTCGAGCCATTTCCCAATTTTCAACAATGTACTGAATGAATCTTAAATATTCGAAGAACACACATAACAAAGAGCCTTCACTTCTAACAGTACAGTAGGTTGAGAATTAACTGTATTGGAACACCACAGTGAAGCGAAATAATTATTAATTTATAGATGAGTCGTATTTATTACACATCAGAGTCGCATAAGAGCCGAAGATGCAAACGATGGTTTGCGAAACATGTCCTCAAAATAGGTACGTGAGTGAAGCCAATGTGTAATAAATACGACTCATCTATAAATTAATAAGTACAATAGATACTTCTGCTGGTCAGCAAGCCTACTTTTGTAAAGCAATAAAACCTGACACTTGGTCAGTATTTTCCAAAACTGGCCTGCACTATGTGAGTTTGGAAGAATTTAGTGACAATGATGACAAAATTAATCGTAAAACTATTTGTAGTCGGTTTATTGACACTCGTCACTTACTTTTCTTATATTATTGAAGGACTAGTTTCAAAGGCTATTGCCTCCATTTTCAACCTCTCTCCAACTGGCATCTGTTGTTGTCTGCTCTCTCTCTCTCTCTGGTGGTGGAACTATGAACTTCTTTGTCAAATTATCTACTGGTGGGATTTCAAAGTTCATTACGCGATCCTTATTTTTCCATATGCATATGTTCCCCCATGTTGTCAATTTATTTTGGTTTATCACTCCTTTTAATAATTTTGGATTTGGATCAATGTGATTTTCATTCCAAAAATGAAATGCTACTGCTGACTTATCTTCTTGTTTCATTCTGATGTTTCTAAAGTGCTCTTTGACTCTGGTTTTTAGATTTCTTTTTGTTTGACCTATATAGCATTTTTCACAATGATTACAACTTATTTGGTATATTCCAGATCTGTTAGTTGATGGGATTTCATCTTTTGTTTTTGAATTTAGCAATTTTAAAATTGAGTGTCCATTAATAGGTGCCAGGATTATATTTTGTTCCTTAAAGATCGTTTTAAAGTTTTGATTATCAATAAACCTACTACAAATAGATTTACAATTGACCTGCACTAATTGCATCCACATGTCTTTCTACACCAGTGTTGCATAGATGTCTGGGGCATTTTTGCAGAGGTTGGCTACAAGTGTTACACATCTTTCTCATGTTGGTACACTGCGAGGACCCGCAGATTGTCTGCTTGCGCATGCCCTGCACCTCGGGACTTGGAAAATATTCTCGTCACACAAAGAAAGTTTCTCCAAATATAACATGAATTTCAGGGAGTTGTTTACAACATGTGTATAAGAGGAATGTTTTAAATTTGAAAATTCTCCAATGCACATGTACAAGCAGATTGAAATGACTGATTGCTGTCGGATAGCAGTCAACGTATGAAAAAGATCCCCTTTCCTAACATCCTCAGTTAATGTCGACTGTTGAACTTCTTGGAAGCGATAGGGCATCTAAGTTGGTATCTTGATGAACTTGAAGTTTGGTTTGATTTTTTTTTTTTTTTAATTTACATCCTCCAACGTTAAGTCATATCTGACTATGAATGGAATGGGTGAAATGGTGCTCAAATGAGCTCAGGGTCCATAGAGCCTAGAGTTACCCGACATTCATCTTTTAGGATAAGGGAAAACCCTGGAAAAAAACCTTATCCAGGTAACTCACCCTGACCGAGATTCGAACTCGGAACCTTGAACATGAGGCAGACACGCTACCAAGGTGGGCTTTGATTTCTTGTTCTATAACATGGTTCTCATTCCAAAAATGGAACACTACCGCCAATTTCTTTATTATTTGTTCTGTGGGGTGAAAGTAAAATTGTGGTCTTTGAAGACTTTTTGGAAAAGGTGTGTAGCTCTGGGATGATATGTAAATTTTTTATATGAAGTTTTATTACTGATTGCAGAAAGAGTGATTATTTGTCTGCATCTTGAAAGTTGTCTTTTGAATTTATCAATTTTCTTTTTCACCAATCCTGCATTGAATCCATTGTATTCTGCAATGTGAACTTTATGATTGTACTCTTTGATATATTCCATCTTGTTTAAGCAGACATTGACAGTCTGTAAGTTAAACGGTAACATACCATTTTTGAAACGAGAATCATAATACCTAGTCTAGCCAGAAATACTGTTACAACTTGAAAAGTGAAAAACGCAAATGCCATGCAAAATATTTTAATTGGCATTTAGTATGTTGTACCTACAGACATTCACTACATACAGCACCAGTGACTTTTCGAAATGTCCACCTTTTGCACGTATACAGGCTCTGAGTCTTTGTAGCTACTCGTCTATGGCAGAACAGACAACATCCAGGGGGAAATTTGTCACCGCTAACAACAAGGAACACTTTAAACTTTCAATGGTGGGGTGTCTCCTCTTGCTGACAATGCCCTCAAGCAGTGACCACAGTTGGTAGTCCAATGGATTCAGGTCTGGACTGCTACTTGGCCAGTCTTATGCAAAATGAAGTCAGGCACATGATGCTGAAGCCATGCTTGTGTTGACCTGGCCTTGTGGGCAGAGGTAGAATCCTGCTGGAGAATCCATGGTTGGTTTTGAAACAATGTGCCACTTAAGTTCTTGATAATAGACTCCAAAACAGTGCTTTCATACACTATGGCACTGGTTTTAACAATCTTTTTGCAAAAATGTAGCTGGGTGGTACCAGAATAACTCACCCACCACCACACCATCACTGAGGAGGGATGATAGACCCTCTGAACTTTCGGAACCTTATTACAGGCTTCCCAAAATGATGAAGCATAAACCCTGTCGTTTTGCACATTGAAAGACTCCTCAATAGTGAAAAAGTTTTCATCAGTGAAGAGGATGTTCTGATGACCATTTTGAGTGTAACGCTGTAGGAGACGTCAACATTTAAGCACTCTCAGCTTCTTTAGGCATGTGTTAAGATAATGTCCTTTACGTCGGCGATAAGCCCTTAGTCCAAGGTCCTCTGACAGAAGCCTGGTCATTGTCCTTTTTGAAATGTTCATTTCACAGCACAAGATAGCCTGCTTCCTCACAGGATTTCTCCGAACACAAGCTGCCACTGCTTTTTGTGCTGCTGGAGTCCTGACACTGTGTGGTCGACCCTCCCTCGGCTGATCCTTTATAGTGCCAGTTGCAGTGAATCTCTCAATGGTGCGGTACACAAACATACGACTAATTTTCAGCTTTTGTAACATCTTGAAAATGTCACTTGCAGATTTTCCAACATTATGCAATGCAATGACGGCTACACGATTTTAATAATCACCCCATTCCATGGTGAAATCTGGAGCTAAATACTTCCTCTTTCAAAGACAAGCTAACAATGGTTCAAGGTTAAGGTGTGCACACACACAGTTGTTTACGCACCAAACCGGGTGTACAGTATGTGTAAAACAATTGTAACAATATTTATGGCAAAACTAGTTACAGAACAACAAATCCATTTATTAAAAAGTGTTCATGGTCTAACTATATTATCCACAAGGGAAAAGATATTCATAAAGAAATATTAAGGAAAAACGTTCTTTTTTGACACCAACTTTGAACAGAACTCAAACTTCTAGTTCATCAAGATGCCAACAGAGGCATCTAATCAGCTCCAAGAAGTTCAGCAAATCAAAAATCAAAGCCACATGTTCAAAAACGTAAAAGATGCTGCTTTGTCCGGTTTATTTATTTATTTACTATCTAATTTTTTATTTCTATTTTACCCAAAGGTATATTAGGAATATAGTTTACAAATTTATGAATACAATACAATTTACAAAAAACATAACAAATTCAATAACAAGCTGACAAACAGTAAACATCCAGATGAATCATTTAGCTTGAGAAATATTTTGTTTAAGAAAGCCATGAAATATTAATAAGTTTTGTAATTCATCAGAATGTGTGTAAGTGGTGTCAAGAAAGTGTAACCTTAGGATTGAAGCAATAATTCAAGTTCGTATCTTTCAAAACAGAAAAATGGGCAATCAAATAAAATGTGAGGGACATCTTGAAGATGATTTCCACAAATACAATCAGATGTGGATTTGACTTTGACTCGAAATAAGTAAGCTGAAAATTTGCCATGTCCAGTTAAGAATTGAGTGAGAACATAGGATTAACGAATTTACATTTATGTCTGTCAGAAACTGTTGGGAAATATAAATCCTTAGTCAAAGCACCACAATCACTTTTTAACCATTATTCATTCCAGTCATTGATGATAATCTCCTTTAATGTTTGCCTCACATAAGAAATGGGGTATAGAGTGTATGTCTCTGGAAGATCTGAAGTCGCAGCTCTCTTTGCTAGCTCATCTGCACGTTCATTTCCGGCAACCCCTACGTGTCCTCTGACCCATTTAATACACAAATGAGAACTACATAATAATTGGCTTCTTATTTCAGCTGCAATAGGACTGCTGTTTTTGGTATCTTTCAACGCTGCAATTGCTGCTTGTGAGTCACTGTAAAGGCGAGCGGTACATTGTAAGTTGTTGCACCATTTCGCTGCTTCATGAATTGCTAATAATTCAGCTTGAAAAACTGAACACTCCTTGGCAAGTCTGAACATGGAAGAATGGCATTCTATGGAGCGAGAGAATACCACAAACGCACATCCTACTTTAGCATTTTTACTAAGCCCTTCAGCTATCCGAGAGCCATCTGTGTACATGGAGTACTGGTGATATTCTGCTGCACAATCTTCATGAAGACTATAGACACTGGTGGCTGGATGAGAAGCTTGTTTAACTGGTTGTTCAAGTTGCAGTTGTGAAATATGTTGTGGCAAGGCTCGGCCATTTCTAATGTTGTTGATATTTGCCTTATATACCCCAGTAATGGGTTCAATATTAGCAACAATGAGCGCTCCTGGAGTAGAGATGGTGTGGTATCCTCGGATGATTCTTAAGATGTATCCACGCTGTATCTGTAATAATTTAGTTTGTGCCCATCTCTTTTTCCAGTTGATAAAGGAGGAAACTAGTCTCCAAAACATGTTCTAGGAAATTAGTGTTATTCATTTTTTCTACAGGATGTATATAAATGAATATCAGGGTTTTAAGTCTTTATAATATTTATTACATTCAACTGACAGTTATAAATGATATGTCAAATGAAAAAACAACTCAAACAGTTTTACCAAAAACCTTATAAATGTTCAATGTGACTACGCTTTGTCACATGACACACATCAAGTCTATAGACGAGTTCATCCCAAATGTTGATAAGTGTGTATTCAGTAATTGTAGCAACAGCTGCTTCAATCTGGTTTCTTAATTCAGGGAGGTCAGCTGGTAGTGGAGGCATGTACACACAATGCTTGATGAAGCCCCAAGGCATTAGGTCAGGAGAACGTGGAGGCCATGCATAGCAAGCCCTGTCATTGGGGCCCTTGCAGCCTATCCAGCGCTCAGGTACAGTGATGCTCAACCAATCGCGTACTTCGTTATGCCAGTGAGGTGGTGCACCGTCTTTCTGGAAAATGAAGTTCTCTGGCTCATTTTCTTCCAATTGAGGGAAGAGCCATTGCTCTAGTTTATCAAGGTAAGAAGTGCCAGCTACAGTAGATTCACCAAAAAAGAAAGACCCATAAACTTTTCGCCAGGATACGGCACAAAAAACATTCACTTTAAAGGAATCTTGTTGCATTTGTACATCTTGTAAGGATTTTCTGAGCCCCAGATGCGCACATTATGAGTGTTAACATGTCCACTGAGGTGAAAGGTTGATTCATCACTGAAGACAACACGATTCATAAAATCGTCATCGTCATTAAACATGTCGTTTGCGAAGTTGGCACGTAATTTGTAGTCTGTTGGCTTTAGAGCCTGTAAGAATTGTAAACGGTAAGGACGTAGCCGTAAGCATTTTCTTACAACTTTCCAAACAGTCGACACAGGAACTTGTAATTCACGACTAGCCTTCTGGACTGATTTCGTTGGGCTATGAGTGAACAACTCTCTCACTTACTCTTGGTCGTCCCGTGCTCTTCCCTTTACAAAGGCAGTCGGTATCTTCAAACTGATGATACCATCTACGAATGTTATTATCACTAGGAGAATCACAACCGAACTTAATGTGGAACGCACATTGCACAGTAACTACAGATTTGGTCTTTGCAAACTGCAAAACACAAAACGCTTTCTGTTTACTATTTTACTACTGTTTTACCATCTTTGCTACTACCACTGTCTAGCGGATTGCAGCAGAAACATTGCATGCACATGGGCACTGGTGCCAACAAACAAAACTGTTTGAGTTGCTTTTTCATTTGACATATCATATATAACTGTAAAAGCAAAGATGCTGAAGTGGAAACACAAGTGGCAGGCTACAGTGAGGTCAAAGTGGAAAAGGCTGAGAGAAATAAAGGAAAACACATAGTAAACATAAAGTAAGCTGCTTTAATAAAATATCCTCATAGATGTTCCATTACATGCTGGAATATACAAAAATACTTATAAAGTATATGGCACTTTCTATATGCTACATTGATATCAAAGTCTATACATACGAGATTCTCCATCTTCTTGTTTACATAGACACCATCATACAATCTATGTCGGAACACTCACTACTTTCAGACCAATGCTACCAATATTAAAAACTGGATAAACACTTGACTTTCAAATGTTGATCCTTTCACCTTTTTAAATTTGACATTAACATTGCCTAAATTGAGTATAAGGTATTTCCATCTTAGTTTCCTTTAACATAAATTCAAAGCATGTGTTCAGTTACACATATCGATCATGGGCCTGCCCCATCCCTTACCACAGACTTAGTAACACTGCAACAATGATCGCAATTCACTGTTGAACTACCACCCTAGCTCAAGTATCTTCCATACACCATCAGTTTCAGTCCAGAATTAATTAGGCTGGAGAGGATTATGGGTTTAAATGATGTATACCAAATAAATCTGTAATTGGCATAATAGTGGACGGAATAAAAAAATTATCTCCCATCAAACAGTAAACACACACCCTTGGACAACAAAAAATGAGCTTTCTAAGTCCACACCATTTCTGCAGCCAGTTTACAATGGAGTCACGGAACCTGTCTCTTTAGCTTCGTTCTACTGAATCCTCTCATAATTGAGTCTCAGTTACCAAACGTGTTCTGATAGTCGAGCGGCTATAGACAAGTAATGTGTAAGGACTATGATACAATGAAGCACAAAATTAATATAATTTTGAATCAAACTAATACTCAGTGCTCCACTTATTACTAGTATTTACCTAGAACGTGTTTTGTTAGCATTTTCCTAACAACATCACCTGTTGTCAACTAATGGACGTTGGTTTGGTGAACACCTTGGAGGTGATAGGTACGTCTCTGTCGGAATCTTAATGAACTTGAAGTTTGGGTTTTCTTCAAAGGTAGTGTCGAAATTAAACAATTTTCTTTCATATCTCTTTATGAAGATTTTTTCCCATGTGGTGAAATCACATAATACAAAGGAGATACCCACAGACAAAAAGATCAGGTGTGTACTGGATAAACTACAAAGGCTGTAACAACTTTTACATTGGAAAACCTAAAAGGAACTTGAACATTAGGCTTAAAGAGCATTTTAGGAACATCAGGAACAAAGAAATAGATAATCAGCGGTAATGTACCATTTCTGGAAGGAGAATCAGGATATAGAACGAGAAATCCACTTATTGAAAAGTGTCCAAGGTCCAGCTGCATTAACCATGTGGGAAAAATCTTTGACTCATCTTTCTAATATGCGACACAGCGATTTCTTTTATTTCCTTCACACTTTTTTATGTTTTTATATACAACAATGATTTTAATATAATTTCTTTACTTTCTAGTGCAATTTCGTGTTGGAGGGAATTCTTTTAACATTATTTATTGTTTGTTTATTTACTTACTGCGTAATGTAGCCATATTGAAGAATTCAGTGCAGCCAAACTATGCTTGTTTCTCCACTGAACACAATGCTGCCAACAGTCTAAATTGTCTCGAAATTACACTATCTAGCAGACGAACTCAAAGTACACATTCTAACAGACGAACTGAAAGTACACTAACAGACGAACTGAAAGTAGTACCTAAATCTAAACACTAAACACACACAGTAGTCCCTAATTTTCATCAACTAGCTAACTAATTACACTAAACATCCTTACACTACAGTGTAGACGTGCCTGATGTCTTCAATTAATTCTTGAAATGGGTCTGCTGACCGGATTTTGCAGTCATTGTGCCATAAATACTCAGAAATATGAGCATCCACACTGTCCTTACGAATGCCGCCCCTTGTTAGACGATGCCGTAGTCCTCACCAGCGTGACTAGTTATTTGTGTGCACATTTGTCCCTGGGTCCACAAAGTGCACTGATGTGTGCAGTAAACCTTCCAGCCATCAACCCATAGTGTCACTTCCAGGCATCGGTGTGAATGGTGCTGGTGAACTCTGCAATTATACTGTAGAGCGGATTTGCATCCCTTCTGTTGTTGGGGCATATCGTCATCCGCACCTCATTTGTTTGCAGGTCGATCGTTCCAAGGATCCAGTTGTCCTCAATGATGCGCCCACAATGAAACTTGCATCGTCCTGTTTTGCATTCGTCTATTTGAAAGACGTGGCCGGGACCGAAGATGTCTGGGGCATTTTTGCAGAGGTTGGCTACAAGTGTTACATATCTGTCTCATGTTGGCTTCAATGCCAAAACCAGCTGGTTGTCTGCTTGCGCATGAGCACACCTTTGGACTTAGGAAATATTCTCGCAACGCACAAAAGAAAGTTTCTCCAAATCTTCATAAAGAAATATTAAAGATAATTGTTTAATTTCGACACTATCTTTGAAGAAAACCCAAACTTCAAGTTCATCAAGATACCGACAGAGACACACCTATCACCTACAAGGAGTTCACCAAATCAACATTCATTAGTCAACAACAGCTGATGATGTTAGGAAGATCCTAATGAATCGCGTTCTATGTAAATACTAGCAATAAGTGGAGCATTGTGTGTTAGTTAGGCTCAAAATTATATTAAGTGTGTAGTTATTGGAAGTTATATTACAATGTGACTCAAACCTTTTGTTGTCTTTGGTTTTTGTTCCAAAAATGAAATGATACTACTGACTTATCCTCTTGCTTCAGTCTGATGTTTCTAAATTGCTCTTTGACTCTGGTTCTTATGTTCTTTTGGTTTGACCTATGTAGCATTTTTCACAATGTTTACAACTTATTTGGTATATTCCAGATCTGTTAATTGATGAGATTTTATCTTTTGTTTTTGAATTTACCAATTTTAAAATTGAGTGTCTATTAGTAGGTGCCAAGAAGATATTTTGTTCCTTAAAGATCTTTTTAAATTTATTAAATGTTTTTGGGTGATATGTGAATGAACTGAATATGCTGTTGCGTTCTTTTACTTTTGTAAATGTGTTTGCTTCCTTAATGATTTTCTTTAGTTTAGCTTTTCTAATTTTCTTAAAGACCAGACTTTTGTTGTATCCATGGGTATGTTGACTGTCTGTGTGTAAGACTGTTTATTATTGCATGTTTATGTACAATTGGGTTATTTTTATGTAATTTTCTGAATGCATTGGCTTCCTGTAAATTCCAGATTTTATATATCGAGATTTAACTGTATTGGAACACCACAGTGAAGCGAAATAATTATTAATTGTTAGATGAGTCGTATTTATTACACATCTAAAAATTAATAATCCAGATTTTATATCGAGATTTAACTGTATTGGAACACCATAGTGAAGCGAAATAATTATTAATTTATAGATGAGTCGTATTTTTTACACATCGGCCTCACTTACGCACCATCGTTTGCATCTTCGACTCTTATGCGACTCAAGATTTTATTTTTGTGTTATTCCTGATGATATTGTGACTTTGTGGGTTCGTAGAATTGAAAATTCCTATTTGCAGAAATTCCAAATTTTCTTTATTTCTGTAGAAATACACTTTGTTCATCCCTTACAGTAGCAGAGTTACCTAACATACACAAATACAATGCTCAAGTTCGTTGACCACAAACAAAAGAGTTCACTCAACCTTCAGTTCAATTACCACTCTCTCATTATGACTGTTTAAAACTGTCCGATAAACTAGCCACGGTTTCTTTTATACGATCATTCATGATTCCAGACGGTTGTAGAATGTTCTCTATCAATCAAGATGTCACTACAATTTTGCATTTATCTAACTTTATTTGTTTCGGCATGCCTTTATCTCCGTGCTGTCTGTCTGTTTCAGCAAGCCTTTTATCTCCGTGCTACACTATCTGTCCCTTATCTCTCCACGCCGCACTGCCTCTTTATGAGCGTTGCTGCCAGTCGCTACAATATTTAGATCCAAGAAAGAGAGTTGTCTATTGATTTCTTTTTCTATTGTGAATTTGATAGTCCTTTCTTGCAGATTGAGTAATTTTAATAAATCATCTAAATGTTTATTCGGCACTATTGCAAAGATGTCAACATATTTATACCAAACTTTAAAGATCAATGGGAAGGCCTTTTTAATTTGTGGTTTGAATGAACTCTTATTTATGTTTGCCAAAAAACTGGCAGTGGGTTGCCCATTGATAGCCCCGATTTTTGCATGTAGTGTTTTCCATTACAACTGAAGAAGTTTTGCTCAATGCATAATTCTGTTAGTGAGATGTATTCTTCTGCTTCTACTGTTTCCATTTCTATTGTAGTTAGCCATTTTTTATTATTATCTGTAATGTTTCTGATCTTTTTTAATTTACTTCCTCCAACGTCAAGTAATATTGGATGGTGCATGAAATGGTTGAAATGATGCTCAAATGAGCCTAGGGTCCATAGAGCTTAAAGTTACCCAACATTCATCTTTGAGGATAAGGAAAACCTCTGGGGAAAACCTTATCCAGGTAGCTCACCCTGACCGAGATTCGAACTAGGGACCTCTTGAACATGAGGCAGACATGCTACCATCTACGCTACCGAAGTGGGCTTTGTAGTATTTCCCATGAAAGCTGAAGAAGATTTGTTCAATGAATAATTTTGTTAGTAAAATGTATTCTTCTAAATACGTAAAATATGACGGTATTAACAGTGAAGCAAACAAATATATACAAATATAATAATTTGTAACTTAAAACTTCACTTATAAGAAATGATGATAATTCTTAAAAATTCTCCAGGATCGCAATTTCATGTAAACTTATACACATATTCAGCTGGACACAACAAAGCTGTTGTCATCGTTACGAACACTAGATGTTGATATGTTCTTGTTAGTACTACCAAAATCTGAAAATAAAACAACTTTAAAAACAGAATCGACTGCCAGTATTTCAAAATTCATTATGCGATATAATGAAATATCAGCAGTCGATTCTGTTTTTAAATTTGTTTTATTTTCAGATGTTGGTAGTACTAACAAGAACATAGTAACATCTAGTGTTCATAACGATGACGACAGCTTTGTTGTCTCCAGCTGAAGATGTGTATGAATATACATGAAATCGTGAACCTAGAGAATTTATAAGAATTATCATAATTTCTTATAAGATAAGTGAAGTTTTAAGTTACAAATTATTATATTTGTATATATGTATTCTTCTGCTTCTACTGTTCCCATTTCTATTGTAGTTAGCCATTTTTTTATTAGTGCCTGTAATTTTCCTGTTGGTATGCTTGGAAATAATGATGTGACAAAGAGCTGTCAATAAACCGACTACAAATAGTTGTAGTCATTTTCAATGTCTTCATCGTCCAAGTATTGCAAATTTATGATTATAGGCTCCAAAATCTCGCCACGTGCTATTTCTTTCCAAATGTCATATTCTTGTAGTTTATCTGCATGTCTCACGCAGTTTTCCCAGTTTTGTGTTACCTTGTTAAGTTCTTCTTGAATAAGTCATTCAACATCAGTTAGTTTAAAAGTATAATTTCTGTTTGTAACATAATTTGAGGCCACATTAACTCAGTTGGGTGTACTGGCAGTGGAAAGGAGGAAGGTGGATTATCTTGTGTCTCATTTCATTTGAAAGTTGATCCAGTTAATACACTTCTCTCTGATTTTTAAACAGAAAAACAACTGAATAATACTGATTTGAACTCTCTAGAGTAAATAGAGATTACGAACCATTCATAAACAAAGATATAATGTGACAACTCACGTTCCGTCAGGCCAGCAGGAAGTGAACTGTTTCCTCTATCTCAAATTTAACAATCACCTTGGCTTATTAAAGTAATTCTTCAATCGCATCATAACATTTCAGTTCTGAGTAATTACAAATATACATACACACATTCATGCCAACCGATAATGTTCTTTACAGTGCTTACGTCATGATGTATTATTATTACGGGGAATATAAAAAGACAATATGGCAGAACTCTGATTGGTTGCTGGCCTATTAGCGTGAAAGCCACAGTATGTAGTTACAATATTAGAGCAGTTTGGGTCATTAGGTGCTACCTAAATTGATACTCTCATATAGGAAATGCTGTTAAGGGATTTGTATGGTGCATATGATAAAAATACTAGGGGATACTTTAAGTACTACTATAAACTTCATTTTTGTGCCTTTGAAATAAAGATTTTGGTCAAGCATAACACATTTGATCTCATTAACTTTTTCTATTATAGAAAAATTGTTTCTGAAGGTCAGTTACACAACTAGTTACAAAAGTGGAGCTTTAGTACTCCATTTTTAAATTGTGTAATGCAGTAGTTTGTGTCCAACTTTGCTTTGCACGTGTTCAAAATACAGATACAATGTCCTCATTTATAATGTAAGTAGATAAAATGTTACACTGAAAGTTCATTTATCTGAGTTGACTATAATAAGTGACAGACAAAGATCTTTCCCTGTACACTCAATACTGCAGCAAAGTTAAGTAAAACATTTCAATTTTCAGTTAAAAATGTATAAATGTATGAAATTATTAATGCTGCAATAGTTACTATAAATCTAGTATGGCACTACGCTAACATTATTTAGCTTTTTTTGTCTCTAAGGTAGCTACAAAATAGGAATGAATATAAAGCGGGACTAGGCATGGCTGGTCTGTCGCTGCTAGCTAATGCAGTGCACGCATGCTGGCTCGCTTTGTCGATCCATATGGTTAATTTCTTTGCACGCTCTAAAGATACTAATTACAGAATTATTTTGTTTTTCTCATAACACAGAGCTATTTTTTCTGAGGATTACTGCCCAAACCCCATGTTTGTAGGACATCTGGTTTAGGAGATATGGAAAGATAAGGCACCTGACTAGAAAGAAAAGAATTATTAACTGTCACTGAAGTAAAGCACACAAGTGCTATGCTGCAGTTGCAGTTTGTACCTTACATTCAGTAATGTGGTGATCTTTTAAGAGCGCACAGGTGTTGTTTAAAGTTAGTAAATATACCGCTTAGCAAGCCTAGTATTGGTGCGACTAGTAGTAACTGCGAAACAACTTAAGATTTTACATAAACAGGCTAGAAATATTCTTGTTAGTGTGTATTCCTTTTTCAAACAATTGTCAATTAAAGGCATTTTCAAAAGTACAAATTTTGCTCAGAGTCAAGAATTAATATTACAAGCTTGTGACGTGAGTGCTCATTCTGTCATGAACATTGTTAAAGAAGGCAAACAGTTCATCAAATTAGAAGAAGTTTCTATATTTAGATCTCCAGAGATACATCAAGCAGCTAAAAAATGTGCTACCAACTTAGACGATTTTCAAAAGTGTGTTTTACATAGAACAATTTATGATTTATATGACAAGGGTGAATATCCAACTGCCAAAAGGCTGACAAATTTAATGAGGGAGAAAATAAAATGTAAGGATTCAGTATGTTCTATATAGAAATCTCTTGGGTTCAAATATAGGAGAACCAATGATGGTCACAAATTTCTGCTTGAAAGAAGTGAAATTGTTGCTGCAAGACTAAAATTTCTGCGCACAATATACAACATTAGTACATGAGGTTCATTGTGTAAAAATGCTTCATAAATACACATTCATATCCTCAGTATTTATTAAGTATTTTAACTAAACAAAAATTGGTTTCAAGTCCATTACAGACAGCATACAAATAGAAAGTATATTCACAAATCGTTGAAATGTCACTATTTTGTTTCACTGTAACAAACACCTTCTTTCGTAGAATGCATCTAATTTGAATTACTTTGTTTTGTCTGCATATGAACCATAGCTACGTATGACAAGACAGATATATGTTCCGTGAGACAAAGACAGATATATCTTCCATCTCTGTTGCCCGCTCGCTGTGGAACTGGCAATGCCAAGACAGTACAATAACCGTATTGGCTCAACCCATGTTCATTCTTATTTTGTAGCTACTCTAACAGACATTGGACATAGGGCAATAAGATGAAACCAAATTTGTCAATAAATCACATAAAAATAGCATCCACATTACAATAAAGATTATATTTTAAACGTTCAGAAATTAAGGAGATAAAAAAAAATAACACATTTACAAACAAAAGGTTGTTCTTTTTTGAAACGTTGGAGAGAAGAGTTGAAAATGAGATTTACACATCCATAAATTATATTCTCTGGATGAATGCAACATGAATATAAAAGAAATCAAATTCTGTTTTAATTCTGAGGGAGCTTCAGGGAGGTTTTACAATCTAAACCAAGTTTTTAGAGTGACTTTCGTTCTAAAATCAACATAACATAGAAAAAAGTATGAACAAGTATATCACCAGCCTCCAGACTGACATGTTCATAAAGTGAGAAAAAAGATAGAAATTTAATGTCCCATACACGAGGGTGAGTCAAATGAAAAACTTAAATATTTTTTTAAAATATTATTCATTGTGCAGAAGTGGTACAAAGCTGTATCACTTTTCAACATAATCTCCCCACACTCAATGCAAGTCCCCCAGCGCTTACAAAGTTCATAAATGCTTTTAGAAAAAAATTCTTTTGGCAGTCCAAGCAACCACTCATGCACTGTGTGGCATACCTCTTCATCGAAACGGAACTTCTTTCCTCCCATTGCGCCTTTGAGTGGTCCAAACATATGGGGGCAAGGTCTGGTGAGTATGGTGGATGAGCAGGTCTGTGATTGTTGCAACTGTTGTACGGGCAGTGTGGGGCTGTGCATTGTCATGTTGCAAAAGGACACCTGCTGACAGCAATTCACGTCGCTTTGATTTGATTGCAGGAGACCTGTGTATGATGTACTGGTGACAGTGGTCCCTCTAGACATGTAATGCTCCAAAATGATGCCTTTTTGTTCCAAAAGAGAGTCAGCACAACCTTCCCTGCCGTGACAAACATGCATCACCATACCGAACCTTCATTCATTGATAAATTTCAATAGGTTTCCCGCCTTCACTACGCAAAAACCGAATAACAGAATGCTGTTCTTCCCTGGTGCAAGTCGCAAGTGGGGCGGCCATCTTTATACTGATACTGCGACGTATGTGTGCATGCTCACTAACTTACAGCATAATTACAAATTTAAGGTTTTCATTTGACTCACCCTTGAATGATACATGGGGATGCTGAGGTTAAATGCGCTGTACATTAACTGTGCCTTAGCAGAACTGTTCACTTCACCTGTGGCCAAACATTTTATATATATTTTCTTACCAAGAAATATTTTTCAAAGCATCAACTCTAGTGGTATAGTTATTAAGGTGGCAGCAATGGTCATCACAATTTACCACTCATGTCTCGCATTCATTTCCTCACCAGCGATCTCAGGGTTTGTTGTGACTCTAATTTGTTGCTGCGATGCTCAAGCGCACATGCTTCAATTCTGGCAAACGCATACCAGTGGAGAATGAAAATAAATAGTTATATTACGTCACAAACATAGCATAGTAGCAATATCCATGAGACCAGTAGGCCACACACTTCCCTCACTGATTACAACTTTGTTATAACGACATCAGTTTTGTTATATCGAGATTTAACTGCGGTGTCAGTTTTGTTATTCTTTAGCCCTGCTTAATTTGATAACTGTATGTAATTGAGCCTCGTTTTTAAATAAAATTTTCTAAGAACCAATGTATTTTATAATCTTTGCAAAAGTTAAAAGCATATGGACGCGGGCTGCACTGCAGACTCCAGCAAATCCTAAGCTTGCTCCTCCTACCAGCGCTGCTGAATGTGGTACACGCATCTCACACAGCTAAACTGAGAACAATAGGTTAATTAATTACAACTTGAAGCTTTCGCGCTGAGTGTTATTGATAAAGGATTCACGGGTGATCAGCCACGTCAAATTTAAGAAGATCAAGCTTTCGGCCATTTTACACTCCATGGCCTTCATCAGGAACTGAGTAATTGCTGCAAAACGTGACACTATACATATATCAATCAGTGGGCGGAGCACGCCCTGCCCAGACCAATGACCGAGTGACAATGTTAGCCCTACTTAGCACTGTTTCCTTGTTTCTCACATTCTATTTAATACATCAAAATTTTGTTTGAGGTAGACAATTGTGTAATGCCATGCCAGTTGTTACAGTTTAGAAAGATCTTTGATTTGAATTAGCAAGAATAAAATTCAGAAAATTAAGCAATTTTGATGAACAGAGCAGGATGGACAATGCTGCATAAGCATCAGAGAAGCTACAATAAAGCTAATTATGTTCTGCATTTTCCAACTCACTAGACTGAAAATATGAATCTCAGTTGTTTATAATTTTTCAAGTTCCTTGGATGTCGTTATAACCAAGTTCTACTATACTTAGTAGTGTGTTCTGTTTCCCTTCAAAATTAAGTTTACAATATTACAATCATTGTAAAAATAAAGTGTATATACCATTTATGTCCTCGGATATGAACAACTCTTAGTCACATAGCTTGTGTGACACCACATCGCTTCCAGTTTTAAAAAACATGCTGATAGCATAATATGTATGAATTTAAAGTAAAGGCATGGCCTTCTGAAATTATCGAGCACCCACAGGGCTTCCTCACATTGTACAGTTTTTCACTTTATACTAGACAAATAAATACACATTATACACAGTCTAGGATCCATGTTCAAATTCTTGATAGCCTTCTGCTCCTGTGAAGATGACGTCAACCCAGATCCTCATTGCTTCTGGAGATGGAGCCATCAAATGGTATGTGCGCTCATTTGTCTTCACCACGAACGTCAACTGCGGATTTGGAGATTTTACTGAATTGAGGTGATCAACATATACTTCCTCAATTGACTGTAAAATAAGCAAACATTACAACAATGCTTCACTCAATACACTCTTTACAACAACATCTGACATTGTAAGACTTAACAGTAAACTTTTTACAATTATGTACATATAATTCTGCAATACTGTACAAACACTTCTTAATTAGTTAAGACTTTAGAACATACTGTACATCCGATTTGGCGTGTAAATGGCTGTATGAACCATTGTTAGCTTGTCTTTGAAAGAGGAAGTATTTAGCTCCAGGTTTCACCATAGAATAGGTTGATTATGAAAATCGTGTAGCCATCATTCCATTGCATAAAGTTTGAAAATCTGCAAGTGACATTTTCAAGATGTTACAAAAGCTGAAAATCAGCTGTATGTTTGTGTACCGCATCATTGAGCAATTCACTGCAACTGGCACTATAAAGGATCAGCCGAGGGAGGGTTGACCACACAGTGTCAGGACTCCAGCAGCACAAAAAGCAGTGGCAGCTTGTGTTCGGAGAAATCCTGCGAGGAAGCAGGCTATCTTGTGCTGTGAAATGAACATTTCAAAAAGGACAATGTCCTGGCTTCTGTCAGAGGACCTTGGACTAAGGGCTTATCGCTGACGTAAAGGACATTATCTTGACACATACCTAAAGAAGCTGAGAGTACTTAAATGTTGACATCTCCTACAGCATTACGCTCAAAATGGTAATTGGAACATCCTCTTCACTGATAAAAAAGTTTTCACTATTGAGGAGTCTTTCAATGTGCAAAACGACAGGGAAGCCAGTAATAAGGTTCCTTAAGTTCAGAGGATCCATCATCCCTCCTCAGTGATGGTGTGGTGGTGGGTGTTATTCTGATTCCACCCAGCTACATTTTTGCAAAAAGGGCATTAAAACCAGCACCAGAGTGTATGAAAGCATTGTTTTGGAGTCTATTATCAAGAACTTGAGTGGCACATTGTTTCAAAACCAACCATGGACTTTCCAGTAGGATTCTGCCCCTGCCCAGAAGGCCAAGTCAATGCAAGCAGGGCTTCAGCGTCATGTCCCTGACTTCACTTCGCCTGAAGATTGGCCCAGTAGCAGTGCAGACCTGAATCCATTGGACTACCAACTGTGGTCACTGCTTGAGGACATCGCCTGCAACAGGAGACACCCCACCATTGGAAGTTTAAAGCATTCCTTGTCAGCAGTGGTGGATTTCCTCCTGTATGTCATCCGTTCCGCCATAGACGAGTAGCCAAAAAGACTCAGAGCCTGTATACGTGCAAAAGGTGGACATTTCGAAAAGTCACTGGTGCTGTGTGTAGTGAATGTCTGTAGGTACAACATACTAAATGCCAATTAAAATATTTTGCATGGCATTTGCGTTTTTCACTTTTCAAGTTGTAACAGTATTTATGGCTAGACTAGGTATAAGCATAGATAGAGTCAACATGAAAAATTCAATGCCATGGCCGGGATTTGAACCACAGATCTGGTTTCTGTCCAGTCGCTCTAACCCATTGAGCTACCATGGCCAACGTGCCGTCCTGACTCCATTTGACTTATATATTTCCCCGGTAGACCCCTAGGGGCTCTCGCATTCGAGATACACTGTTTGTGGTGACTATCTTAAGTACTTGAGTCCCAGGCTTCATCATTTAACTTTTATTATTTTAGTTAATTGATGGAAATTAATCATTTTTTTACACTAGCTGTATATAGGCTAAGATTTTTGATAGAGTCAACATGAAAAATTCAATGAAAAATTAAAATCCCGACCATGGCATTGAATTTTTCATGTTGACTCTATTTATCAAAAATCTTAGCCTATATACAGCTAGTGTAAACAAATGATTAATTTCCATCAATTAACTAAATAGTATAAGCATGTTTGTTTGGTGTTTGTGCTATCTGTCATTTGCCTCCCTTGTATCGCACTTATGGCAGTCTTTATTGAGCACATTAAATTCCTTATTATTTTTCATAAGTAAGATCCATAATAGAAACTACAGTTAGTAATTTTTCCAATTGTTATGAATGTTTCTCTAAAGGACTGTCAGTAGTTGAAGTTGTATATGCATCTGATACATTATTTTTGTATTTTTAATATCCTGTCAGTATAGGAAGTACTTTTATTCCTAAAATTTCAGTTTCTTAGGCTAAATGTGGGTAAATTATGCCATAGTAAGCTGTTTTTAGAATATATGTTTTTGCATTTCATGAATTGTCTTAGAAGGTACAGCCTCAAGTTAACTTTTTTTTTGCAAATGTCTACTTGCGAATTACATATTAACCCTTCATCAATGTTTATGTTCACCTGCTCCAAGGTACAATTGTTAATCTTTACTTTATCTCTAAGGTTGTTAGACTTTTGGAATACCATAATTTTATTTTATCTGTGTTTAGTTTCAATCCACTCTGTATTAGATATTGTGAGAGTTCGCCAACTGCATTTGTCATGTTTTATTCTAGTGTATCTCTGTAACCGCTCCAACATAAGAGGTGCATCCAGAAAGTAAGTTTCCCTATTTTTTTTAAAACAATGACAACATATTTGAGTTTGATTTATGAGTCACTATTGTTTACACTCGAACTTCACTCACTTGCTGTTGTATAATTGAAATGTTTTCAAGATCATTCGATCTCATCCTCACCAAAGTCACCAAACAGCTGAGGATGAGATCGAATGATCTTGAAAACGTTTCAATTATACAACAGCAAGTAAGTGAAGTTCGAGTGTAAACATAGTGACTCATAAATCAAACTCAAATATGAAGAATACTTCACTGTTAATAATGCTTCTGCTTTTAATATTTACAATGACAGCATATTTAATGAAAAACTTTATTGGCAACAGGTACAACAATGCTTGGGTTATTTTTAACATAGTCATCAAAAGAATTCAGACAGTTGTCATATTGTGGGATCAACTTTTGTATTTCTATGTCGTACAAGTCTGCCACCTGTGAATGAAACGAATGTATGGCAGTCGTCATTGACAAAACATTGGCCAGAGGACAGGAATTTCTTGAAGAGCCAGGAAGTTGGAAATTGCTGGGAGCAAAATCAGGACTGTATGGTGGATGATCAAACAACTCTCAGCCCAACCACTGCAAAACAGTTGCTGTGCGCTGCAGTACAACACTTGCAGTAAACATAGTACTGTGCTTGGGTTCTCCATGATGCGCTGCCACACCAGTTCAACACTGATGAGGACCGGTCGTCTACTGTACTCTTCATCATGGACACTTCGACGACCTTTGGAAAAAAGCCTACACCAGTGACGCACCATCTGTTTGCTTATGATGTTCTGCCCCTAGACTTGAGAGAGCTGACAAATTTTGATGGGCGCACGTTTTGTGCATTAAGGAACTGTACCTTGCAGGTGGCAGGAGAACGAATAAGCGACACCATTTTGGGGCACTGCTGCCATGCTACTGGTACTGGGCACAACCTGTATGTCCAGTATATGACTGTTACGTCATGTATCTGTTACACTTGCATAATGTTCCCAGCTAAATACCTTTACTTTAAACAAAACAAAATAGAGAAACTCCCTTTCTGGATGCACCTCGTATTATCAGTATAGCTGCTTTCTGGTGTAGGTAAATTGTTTACATAAATAAAAACCTTCTTTACTATATCACATTTTGACTTGACAGTATCTATTAACTTTTTTAGGAGTAAGGGGCCATTCACAATAAAAAACAAGCATTTTCATAATGATGGAATGCAATATGTTATCATTTGTAACCAAAAATGCACACATAAAGCATGCTAGAAATTATTTTACAAACTTTGATGGAGATTATACTTCCTTACAAAATCTATTCATCTGGACAAATAAGCTTACAGCATAGTTTTCTTATCAGATTCCAAAGCAGCTACTATTTCAATGACAATGAAATGTATCAAATGACCTTCATAATATGATCTTCAAAATTTAAATAAACATATCCCATGGATCACATCTCACTGTGGAACTTATGGGAATGAGCAAGCAGATATGTTGGCCAAGAAAGGTTCCAAAATTGCTCAAACAATAAAAATCCCCTATGAAAGAGTTAAAAGATAATTAAACATTTTTGCAACCAATTATGACAAATATCTTACTTACTCTGAAAAATGTAATTGAAAGGATCTCCAAAATAAACTTGAAAAACTCCAGATCCACCTAGAACATCATCTGTTGCAACATTCAGATTAATTATGTGCTATGACAGTCTGAGTGTCCTACGCTGTGGCATCATGCTTTGGTTCCCTGCCAAGGAATCAATCCCACCACCTTTCAAGTTGACTGTATCCAACTGAAGACTTGTTTTACAGACAATAAATTTATATTCTTAGGTACATTTCTCAAATTCTCTTGCCAGTGGGCGAATTCATTGCACCCACCTGCTTTGGACCAGGTTGGAAAAGAAACTGATAAAGTCATGGTGCATATGACTTGCCAGAAAAAAAGATTGAAGAAGAAAAAATAATTATGAAAGAAGATTTTATAGTCATTTTTAAAATTATTGATGTTTGTAGTACAGTACAAATACATAGGTTATTATAGTACATACAGTGTATGTGTTTTTAGGTGAAAGTGTGCCAAAAGTAATTTTTAAACTCTGTTAGAGATATTTTGGTGATGTTGTACATTTCCACACAAGATAATGTGATCCAACAGTTGCCTCACCTGGAAATATGCACCACCTCGAGGCTTCTTCTCTCCTCTATCGCTGTAGTATGTGAGCGTCCTTCTCACACGATCAAACACAAACCACCTCTTATTCCAGTGGTGGAATTTGGAGCCCATTTTGTGCAGGTAGCCCCTACACGAGGTGGCATCTAAACTCACATCCTTGCACAACTCCACCTGGTGTCCTGCAGATTCAACATGCTGGCGAAGATTAAGGCTTTCACTGCGTATGGGCAAGTACCGTGTCAGGGGTCGCTGACTCGGCTCCTATATAACAATTCACACACAACAAAATGTGATAACACTTGTAACTGTATAAAGAAATGATACAGAGATAGTGGAGGTTTATCTTAAGAATGTTAAAATATGTGAAGTTCATGCTCCGCTATAAAACTAGCAATGTCGTGATGATGGAGACTGGTATACAAATACATTTATAGTTATGGAAGTTAGCCCAGCGTAAGCTAAGGTTGAAATAGGTATAGTCAAACTGAAACATGGATCTCCTGGTCTATGACCAGTTTTTCATAACCACTGAGTTACCCATGACATTAAATTCCTCAACTGTCTTGTATTTTCCTGGTAAACCACCAGGAGATATACATGTTAGTGGCGTCTTACTATGCTGTAAGTACGAGGGCTGATTAACAAAGAATGAGACTGATTTTTTTTTCCACAGATGTTTATTACTGCAGTTCAGTTTTTACATGATCTTTTTCAAAGTAGTCCCCTCCTACTTCAATGCACCTTTTATAGTGTCTCTGCCAGTCCTTGAAGACATGCTGCAGACCATTCTTTGTCAGGTCCTTGAGAATCGCCTCACTTTTCTTGAGCACTGCTTCAGAGTTCTCAAATCGAATACCCCTAAGCTTTGCCTTTAGTGATGGGAATAAAAAAAGTCACAGGGTGCAAGATCGGGGCTATAAGGTGGATGTGGTACACAGGTAATGTTTAATTGAGCCAGAGACTGCATGACTTGATTTGTGATGTGAGGTCGTGCTTTGTCATGATGAAGTCGCTATACAATCCGAGAAAGCTCTGGTCGTTTCTTTGCAATGTGCTTCCTCAGTGTAGCCAATACTGACGTGTAGTATGCTGCTGTAACAGTAGTGTGAGGGGGAACTGCATGCTCGTAAATCATTCCATTACAGTCAAAAAATGTGATCACCATCACTTTTCCTGCAGATGGAACAACTTTTGCCTTTTTTGGTGTTGGAGAACCTGGTGATTTCCACACTGTGCTGGCTGGTTTTCCTTCAGGATCATAATGATGCAGCCATGACTCATTACCGGTAATAATTGATGTAAAAAATGCATCCCCTCCATCAGCAAAGAGATGCAGCACCTCATGGCTTGTCTCCATTCACACAGCCTTTTGTTTGGAAGTCAACAGATGTGGCACCCAACGAGCACAAACTCAGGTCATATGGAGATGGTCGTGCATAATTGTAAACACACTGCCATATGAAATTCTCAACACTTCACTGAGATTACGTAATTTTATATGCTGATCCTGTCAGACAATCACAGCAGCTGTGATGATGTTGACTTCAGTCACAGCAGAAGCCAAAACACCAGGCCCACCTTACTTAACACTGACAAGTCGGCCTTCTTTGAACTCCTTGAACCACCTCAACTGTTGCATCTTCACTGTACACTTGCTTCAGCTTTTAATAAATTTTGGTGGCTGTATGGTTTAAACGAAAACAGAATTTGATTGCTTTGTACTGCTCCTCTCACATTACCCCCATTGTCTAGTATGCGAAATGCATGGAGAGTCTACAAAACAGAGCATTACTACCAAACTACCAATACGAGAGTGCTGCCGCCTATTGACATTTTACATAAAAACCTGCTCTTTTAAAATATTTATATTACTGATACGAAACTATCACAGAAGCTACAGGAAAAAATCAGTCTCAGTCTTTGTTGCTCAGCCCTAGTACTAAGTCCCAGACTTTAGTTAAACCACTATTAGCAAAACTGATGGAATTGTCCCCATTTCTGAAAAACCTCTTCATGAGTTTTTTGGGAACCCATTATATTGATATGTAGATGACATTTGGGCGATATTAAATGAGAAACAAGTGGATGATGTGTTAAAACTACTTAATTTACAAAATCCTGCAGTAAAATTTTCCATAGAAAAAGAGACAAACAATGAAATCCCTTTCTTAGATTTGAAACTAATTATAAAACATACAAAACTAGAATTTTGCATACATAGGAAGGAAACACACATAGAAAATTTCATATAATCAGATGGATATAACCCAAGACAACACAAGCATTCTGTTATCAACAATTTAACTTACATGTCCCTTTAAACAAGATGGAATATAGAGTCAACACAAAAAATTCAATGCCATGGCTGGGATTTGAACCACGGATCTCCTGGCTTCTGTCCAGTTGCTCTAACCCATTGAGCTACCATGGCCAACTTGTCGTCATGACATTAAATTCTCCATTAGACTCATATATTTCCCTGGTAGACCACTAGGGGCTCTCGCATTCGAGATATACCATTTGTGGCGACTTACTATCGTAAGTACTTGAGTCCCAAGCTTCATCATTTAACTCTTATTATTTAAGTTAATTGATGGAAATTAATCATTTCCTCACACTAGCCGTATATAGGCTAAGGTTGTTGACAGTAGATATCCGTCGTTCAAATCCCAGCCATGGCATTGAATTTTTCATGTTGACTCTATAAAAAACCTTAGCCTATATACGGCTAGTGTGAGGAAATGATTAATTTTCATCAATTAACTAAAACAGATGGAATATATCATAGAGTACAATAATATAGCGACTTTGCAAAATACAGTGGATTTAGTGCTGAACTGGTCAAAGAAAATTGATAAATAAGACAACAAAAATGCAGACAAATAACTAATCTTTCCCCGATCAGTAATAAAACTACATACAGAAAAATTACATATCCCAGAGCTACATATAAATTTCCAAAAAGTCTTCAAAGAGCACAATATTACTTTGGCTTAACAGAACAAATTCAATGTACCACCTTTTGATTTGATTTATTGATTCATCCATTAAAACATGTACATGTTTGAAATCATATAATGCAAAGACTATATCCACAGACAAAAATTCAGATGTGTACCAGATAAACTGCAAAGGCTGACAACTTTTACACTGAAAAAATTACAAGGAATTTGAACATTAGACTTAAAGGGCATTTTAGAAACATCAAGAACAAAGAAATAGATAAATCGGTGCTAGCACACTATTTTTGGAAGGAGAATCACAATAAAGAACAAGAAATACACTAACTAAAAAGTGTCCAGGGTCCAAGTGCATTAACCACATGGAAAAAAAATATAAAGATATATTAAGGAAAGCTGTTCATTTCAAGAGAACCCAAACTTCAAGTTCATCAAGATACCGACAGAAACGCCTACATCACCTCCAAGGAGTTCAACAATCAACATTAGCTGAGGATATATCGAGATTTAACTGTATTGGAACACCACAGTGAAGCGAAAAATTATTAAATTATAGATGAGTCGTATTTTTTACACATCTGCTTCACTTTCGTACCTATTTTGAGGACATGTTTCGCAAATCATCGCTTGCATCTACGGCTCTTGTGCGACTGAAGTTAGATTCAGCGGTGTGGGTAATTCTGGGGTTGTTGCTGCCATCTGTGGATTTAGTGATGAACTTAAATGTGGGATTCTCTTCTAGCGGGATTTCAAAGTTCGTTAGTTGGTTTTTATGTTTTTCTATGTATATTCTCTCCCATATGACGAGTTCACTATGTTTTTGTACGTATTTTAGTAATTCTGTGCTATCTTCAATTTCATGATTTTCAGACCAGAAATGAGCTGCTATTGCGGACTTATCAATATTTTTGTATCTTAAGTGCCTGAAGTGTTCTTTCTTTCTAGTGCCTAAGTTTCTTTTTGTCCTCCCTATGTAAATTTTTTCACAGTCTTTACACTTAATCTTGTAAATGCCTGACTTTTCCTCTGGTTTTATCTTATCAGTATTATTACTGTGAAGTAGGTTTTTAATGTTGTAATTGTTTTTTGGTGCCAATGTTATATTGTATTTCTTGAATATATTTAGTAAATCTACCTCTCAGCCAGCAAGAATATCAAAACGAATACCATCAAATCTTAAAAACTGCAATTAAAAATGGATATGAAAAAAACCTTGTAGATAAAAAACTAAAATTATTCAAACTTCAAAAGAGATTAAAACAGATCACAGCTCTCACACCAATAAAACAAGAAATTAGATTTGCTAAATTTACTTACCACCCCTGGGCCACAAAAAAGTTCCAAAAAATATTCAAGAAATACAATATAACATTGGCACCAAAAAACAATTACAACATTAAAAACCTACTTCACAGTAATAATACTGATAAGATAAAACCAGAGGAAAAGTCAGGCATTTACAAGATTAAGTGTAAAAATTTACATAGGGAGGACAAAAAGAAACATAGGTGCTAGGAAGAAAGAACACTTCAGGCACTTAAGATACAAAAATATTGATAAGTCCGCAATAGCAGCTCATTTCTGGTCTGAAAATCATGAAATTGAAGATAGCACAGAATTACTAAAATACGTACAAAAACATAGTGAACTCGTCATATGGGAGAGAATATACATAGAAAAACATAAAAACCAACTAACGAACTTTGAAATCCCACTAGAAGAGAATCCCACATTTAAGTTCATCACTAAATCCACAGATGGCAGCAACAACCCCAGAATTACCCACACCGCTGGATCAAGCTTCAGTCGCACAAGAGCCGTAGATGCAAGCGAAGATTTGCGAAACATGTCCTCAAAATAGGTACGAAAGTGAAGCAGATGTGTAAAAAATATGACTCATCTAAAATTTAATAATTAGCTGAGAATATTAGGAAGGTTCTAACGAAATGCGTTGTAGGTAAACACTAGCAATAAGTGGAGCATGCAGTACTAGTTCAACTCAAAATTATATTAAATTGATGGAAATTAATCATTCTTTCACACTAACCGTGTGTAGGCTAAGGTTTAGATAGTAAGACTGAAAAATTCATTGCCATGGCCGGGATTTGAACCGTTTCTGTAACTTATAGGCTGCAGGAAGGTGTGCTCTGAAGGGTACTCTGTCGGATGTGGCATTTAAAACATTAAAAAAATTCAACAATGGTACTCTACACTGATATAGATAGGCCCGCCTCGGGCGCGTAGATGTGTAGCGTGTATGTCTCACATTCAAGAGGTCTCAAGTTCGAATTTCAGTCGGGGTGATTTGCCTGGATAAGGTTTTTCCTGGAGTTTTCCCATATCCTGATAGACAAATGTAACTCTAAGCTCCATGGACCCTGGACTCGTTTGAGCATCATTTCATTCATCATCCGATATGACTTAACATTGGAGGATGTAAATTGGAGAAAAAAAATGATATAGATAAATGTTAAGTAATCACTTTCTTCCATTAATCTTCACTCCAAAATTTCCTATTCTCTTGAGTAACCCTATATAATGCTATCATGAACCTACATTCATCCAGTAAAATATTTACTAAACATTAAAATATTAACTTCTATTTCGAAATTGTTGGCAATAATCTCTACTTGTGTGCTGTGGTAGGTGTTGAAGCTTCTTCTTGTAGACATTTGTCTCCAAGTCATTCTTTATATAGATTCATTCACACAGTGTGTATTTGGTGCCAAAAACATTTTTAGAAATAAGCTGTTTCCCAGGTCTTTGCTCCTTTTTTTGATATCTTTCCAAAACAACAAGGAAATAAGCTCATATTTGTTGGCTTTTTCTCCAAGAATAATATCAAGTATAATATTTAAGAGACTTAAGTACTACAACTGCCCATTTAAGTAAAGATGGGGAAGGAAATCAATAGAATAAAACGTTGCTAACCTAGACTAGTTTAGAAAAAGAAGTTGTTTAGCATTTATTTGTACAGTTTCCATTACATTTTCACTACAATGACATGCGCTATTATACCTTCTGTACAAATACATGAAACTTCTGACCTAAGATTTGCTCGCTGACTCAGGTCCCTTGGCCATAAGCCTTTGTTTTTCCTGAGCAGCATGTCATTTCTTCTTGACCTTCGTTTCGTTTACCCTAATCCACTTTTCTCTTAACTTAAATAAGAATTCTCCTATACATCTATTTTCCTTGGATGGATGCGTAGGCTTCCACGGCCTGTGTCTTGATGTGTGATCTTGACTTCCGGGGAAGGCCGCGTCATCTTGGTCGAAATTGCCGACGTTTCGCTCATCTTGTCGTGAGCTTCTTCTGGGCTCTTGGTCGGCAATTTCGACCAAGATGACGCGGCCTTCACCGGAAGCCAAGATCACACATCTATTTTTCTTTTCACTCATCCCCGTTAACATACGTAATGCCACTACGTCTTTGCTCACACTGTCCCACTTCTTATCTCATATTTTTCTCCTGCAATTTGTTAACTCCTTACATTCTATCAGGTAATGAACAGTGATCTCTTCATCTCCACAAAATTCACATATTCCTACCTCATTACTTCTCAACCCCTTTTACAAATATTATTCCTACTCTCATCCATGCTATGCCTTCTCTTCAAATTTTGTCACATTGATCTATATATTTTTCCCTACCCCATTCTGTCTTTAACTGCCTATAAAATTTCAAAGATTTCTTTTCTTCTATACTTTCCCATATCTCCTGTCTATGTCTTGTACTCTGTTTCTCACTTCCTCCGAAAAACTGGTTTGATTTGACTCCTCTGCTCTCCATAAATCTCCCATGACTATCTTCAACATTCACAAAATTAATTTTAATGACACCTTGGTTGTGGAACATTTGGAGAAGCATTTTTATAGACTTATTAAAGAAGCTATCCAGATTAAACTCCATACATGGAACTTCAATAGAGATTCATGACAAACTGAGTACAGCCTGAGCTCCAGCCATAAAATATACATGCAATAGAAACCCCAACAAGATGATGGACTGTGTTGTATAAAACAACATGAAGTCAGCCTTCCTGTGAACCAGCCAGACCAGCGCTTGAAGTGGGGTGACCAAGGCCTACCTACATGAGGAAAACTATACTATATGCACGCGATAAGAAGAGCGATCGGGCTCCAAGCCCTCATTCGGTAAGTTTCGTTTAACTCCGTAAACATAGTTGACAACTTTGAAATTTGAAATGCGCTATACACTGACATCTAGTGGCTAATACGCTAAGCTTTATCATGTCTGCCATATTTCATTTTGAACAATTCCGAGGTTAATTAGCTTACAGTTTACAACAATCGTATGTTAGAATTAGAATTTTAGTTCGTCCTTGGCACCATATACATGTTATGACACACGTCAAAATGTATAAATACAGTATATACATAAGTCAAATTGATTACATACAGTAATACAGTTTACACAGTAAGCAGCTTTTCTATGGTTTCATGTGGTATTTGCTTAGACTAATTTACTACAAGAAATGTTATAATGTAAATATTACAAGTTTGTGAATGTACTACGCTCCCAGTACTCATTTACATGGTTACAGTTCTAAAAATTCATTAACAGTATAAAAACAGTGTGCATGCAAACATTTCTTAACCTTATTTTTAAAGTATTTTAATGATGCAGCTTGTTTAAATTAATTTGGAAGTTTATTACATAACATTATCACTTTTTAGTTAAAGCTTCCTTCATAAAGGCTTGTTTGGTGCGTTCGAATTGCCAGTTTATCCTGTTACGAGTGTGGTGGTAATGTACATCAGCATTTACTTGAAAATCATTTATATTTGTATGAACATTTATGGATGTTATGGCTTTCATTATTATTCGCCTGCCTCCGTATAACTGTGATATGAATGCAATTGAGCTGGCGTGGGCAAAACTAAGGAATGTTTTCAGAGGATGCAATGTTACTTGTGATATCTTCGCTTATCTTACACGCTATTTTGCTGAACTGTATTTTTCAAGGTTGACCACACTGTAGAAACAAAAGAGCATTAGCTCTCGCTTCTTCCCCTCTGCCTGCACCACACCATAAATCCAGCACTCTTATCTTGTGCATACTATATGTATATGGAAGACTAAAAATTCAATGCCATGGCCAGGATTTGAACCACGTATCTCTTGGTTTGACTCGTATATTTTTCCAGTAGACCACGAGGCTCTCGCAAATCCTGGCCATGGCATTGAATGTTTCATGTTGACTCTATCTATCAAAGACCTTAGCCTATATACAGCTAGTGTGAAGGAATGATTAATTTCCATCAATTAACTAAAATCAACATTGGTTAATATGACACAGCTGATCACTTGCAGAGGTTTAATTAATCTTTGAATTTATTGCACATTGGTACAAGTCATACACAAAACAGTTTAGATCAACAGAAAACTTTGTTGTCAATAGGTTCTACATAAACTAATTCCTGATCAAAAACAACATACTGATTGGTGTAGAAAAACTAGGGAAAAATTCCAAGGTGGCACTTCAAAATTGGTTTGGAATATCGTTACTGTTGATGAATCTTGAATTTATTATTAGTAAATACATAAAATATGAAGCTATTAACAGTGAAACAAATAAATATATACATATAACAATTTGTAACTTAAAGCTTCACTTATCTTATAAAAATTATGACACTTTTCTTATAAATTGTCTGGGATTGCAATTTCATGGAAATTCTTCCACATTGTCAGCGGGAAACAACAAAGCAGTCGTCATCATTACAAATGCTAGGTGTTACTATGTTCTTGTTAGTACTACCAAAATCTGAAAATAAAATACATTTAAAAACAATCAACGGCCAGTATTTCAAAATTCACTCTGCGATGTTTGTTTTTTAACCCTTTCACCGATATGGACGTCATATGACGTCCAAGTTAAAATGCCCCAAACCGATATGGACGTGTATAGACGTCCTGCGCATACATGCATTCAATGCTCATTTAATGCCAATTATTTTAATCTTGCTGTTTTACAATAAATTTAAATTAGTTCTATAAGGAATGTAAACGTATCCTTAAAGGTTTCTTTTTGAATTGTACACCTCCAAACCTGGATAAACACCCAAGGGCACATCTGCAGATTCACACCAAATAATACTGGTTTCCTTGCGAACTTCTTTTTCGCAACACACTACACATTTTCGAAATGGTTACAAGATTTTTGGGTGTGGGTGGTATACTTTTAGGAAAGTGTTTTCTCTCAAGTATGAGGGATGATGTGGTGAATTTTGCTACCCCCTAGTATAAAGAGGCCTCTGAGTATTATAATACTCAATTAGGTTACGAGCTCTTTATATGCGCAAGTACAGGTAGATGAATGTATTTTACAGCTCTGAAAATTACTAAACAACTGTGCATAGTTACATCCAGTGGTATAAAAATACTTTTTTTTTTACCATTTAACTGTTTTCCGTAAAGAGGGATAGCTAGTCCCGCCATTTCCCCAAACAATGGAGTAGCTAACATGCCAGCTGTAGACCAGTACACATCACTGCTACGTATGTCCTAAAGATCTCCTTCATAATCGTACAACAAATCTTCCAGATTTTCTACAGTAATATCAGAAGCCTGTACACATCATACCCAAGCTAATTTATTTGCTACATTACGGAATTAAGCCATGGTTAACATTGAAATTTAACAATTTCAAATGTGCCATACATTTAGCTCTTGATAGCTACAAGAAATCACTCTGAACACAGAGAGAGTATAAATAACTGAAATACAGAGCGAAAACTGCTCCAAAAGCCTACTAGAAACCTTGGTTGAGAAACACTGTAATAACAGATGCTGACAGAGTTTTCTTTCCAGTGTGTGACGCAATATATTCTCGTCATATTATCGCTTGGTATAGCATAAATAAACTAAACTTGAACCTGAGAAGTCGCTTGCGTAGCTATACATACATACTATGGCTCGTATACACACAAAACAAAATGATTCACATATTAGGCGCGTTCGGCACAAAAAATGGCTTTTGCTACAGTGAAACAAAGTAGTGAAATTTCAACAATTTATTAATGTAGTCTCTACTTTATTGTTACTGTAGATATATACTGCCTTTAATGAGTTTTAAACCAGTTTTTATTTCGTTTAAATAACTTAATAAATACGGAAGATACGGAATTGTATTTATGATGCATTTTTACAGCATTTAACAATTTAAATGTCCTGTTCTGTTTATTGGGTATCCGTTTCCGGCCCCTAAGGGGTTTAAATGGCCATCGGCGAAGCGGTTAAAATAAATATCTTTTCCCAAACCATTAAGTCTATCGGATCACATAATTGTTTTAATAATTTAACTTCAGGATTTATTTCATGGTTAAATGACAAAAGAAGTTCTGCTATGGCCGATTTATCAGTTTGTTTATACTTAATGTTATGAAAATGTTCTTTCATTCTGGTTTCCAAATTACGTTTTGAAATTTCCAGTATAAACTTTATCACAATCAAAACAATTAAACTGATAAATACAAGATTTTTTATTATTAGGAATTTTATCTTCTTTTGAGAAATGCAATAATACTATATTTATTTTATACTATATTTATTTATAAATATAGTATTAAAAATGTATTGCACACTGATTTTTACTTATTTGGGCTGTATTTGAAGGGTACTGATGAAGAACTCAATAATTCTGTTACCCAGTGGTTGCAGCATCAACTCACAAAAGCATCAAAATATCTGAATGTTCACAGAGAGTTTCTAGCTATGTATGCCTGTATCTATGACTAACTTTGTACAAACTTGGTAATCCTGGTGCATATAGGTATATATGATGAAAAACACACCTGTGGCCGAGGAGAGCACTTGTCCCTCTTCCTTACAGGTGCTGACAACTGGTGTTCATATGCTGAACCATCTGAAAGAGGTCTTGTTTCTTCTCTGTCTCGTTCAGCCGCTAGCTCTTTCTCTCTCATCTGCAAAACATATATACAAATAAAATAAGTACATTTTCTTTATGTACGTGTTACCTGAAGTAAAAAGAAAAATCTTAATACATTCAAATGACTTAAGGTTAATAACCTGCACTTCTTAAACCACTCCTATTGAAGAAACTAAGCTAAAAGCTACTCGGAATGTTCAGCTGGATCAATCTGAAATGCCGAAAACTGGTGTTCTAAAGATCATAGGGTCGGTTCCTATCTGTGGGTCTAGAGAGTTTAGAATATATATAGCTCGTCTCACGCTTAGAAGACAGTACAGGTCTTATGGGGCGCCCTGTTGTCACATATACAATTGCAACTTCAGCCATGGCAGCGACCGGTCTGCGGTTTGATATTGTATTGTAAATGATACATCATTAATTCGAAACTGTCTACACTGCTATGAAATTATATTTTAAGAGATTCAATTTTTGAGCGCATGCATTGTAATTTTTAATCCTTCTTTACTTGTTACTTTAGTAGTTTGAAACACGATTTTGCAGACAAAAATATATATTACAACAAATCAAATGGAGCCATGTCATGATAAAAGCTTTAAATATGTATATATGTGTTTGGAGGAATTTAGTAACAGTGACGTCAAAATTAATCTCAAAAACTATTTGTAGTTGAGATTTAACTGTATTGGAACACCACAGTGAAGCGAAAAATTATTAAATTTTAGATGAGTCGTATTTCTTACACATCTGCTTCACTTTCGTACCTATTTTGAGGACATGTTTCGCAAATCTTCGTTTGCATCTACAACTCTTGTGCAAACGAAGATTTGCGAAACATGTCCTCAAAATAGGTACGAAAGTGAAGCAGATGTGTAAGAAATACGACTCATCTAAAATTTAATAATGAGAGACTAGTTTCAAAGGCATTCACCTCCATTTTCAATCTCTTTCCAACTGGCATCTGTTGTTGTTGGCACCTACTAATAGACACTCAATTTTAAAATTGCTAAATTCAAAAACAAAAGATGAAATTCCATCAGTTAACAGATCCGGAATATACCAGATAAGTTGTAAGAATTGGGAAAAATGCTACATAGGTCAAACTAAAAGAAATATAAAAACTAGAGTCAAAGAGCACTTTAGAAACATCAGACTGAAACAAGAAGATAAGTCAGCAGTAGCATTTCCTTTTTGGAATGAAAATCATGACATTGATCCAAATCCAAAATTATTAAAAGGAGTGATAAACCAAAATAAATTGACAACATGGGAGAATATATTCATATGGAAAAATAAGGATCGCGTAATGAACTTTGAAATCCCACCAGTAGATAATTTGACAAAAAAGTTCATAGTTCCACCACCAGAGGGAGAGAGAGAGAGCAGACAGCAGATGCCAGTTCGAAAGAGCTTTAAATATGCTTTAAAAATGTCAATACTTTTAAGCTCCTTCACTATCATCTGATAAGGGTACAATTCCTTCCATTTTGTCATCCATTAGCCTCAACAACAAATCTGTTAATATCTTCTCTTTCTATTAGTATAGACTGTTACCCCTTCTCTCATATTCGAACCCCAAATCGTGTAGGAATCAATTCAAAGAGGCCCTTGAGAAATTACGCAGGGTGTCGTCATCACTGTTTACCCTTGCCAAAACTAGATTCAGCGTAGGTGGAATGTTTTCAAGCAGCAAAGAATGAACAATATGCCACACTACATTTTGCACTATTCTATCACATTGTGTTAATCTAGCATTCTTTTGTTTCCCTGCCCTTTTTTATGAGATGCTGGGGGTCCTTTCATTCGTTCCCTTTCATTCTATATACTAATGTAACTGAACATGTGAATACTGATAATAATTTTACTTGAAAAAAGACTTAAGACATTCAATACTACGTACTACCCGTACTTCTTAGTTTACCAATATTTCGTTTCTTCTTAGTTTCCTCTTCCATAACTATAAGTATCTACAAAACTGTTAAATAGCTTTGCGTGATACTTCACAATCTTTCACATGCTATAAACAGAGCCACAGGAGCTCTTGCAAACTGTGTTGCTTTGACTGCATCACATTGCCTGCTCTCTGCTTACGTTAGACGAGTGGTGCCTGCCTTGCTTTGTGCATGTCGCCATTTCATCGCCAATAAATGAAATAACGTTTAAATGAGTACAAGGTACATAGAGCTTAGAGTTACCAGACATTCATATTTCAGGATATGATAAAACCTCCATTAAGTCATATCCGACGATGAATGAAATGATGTTCAAATGAGTACAGGGTACATAGAGCTTAGAGTTACCAGACATTCATCTTTCAGGATAAGAGAAAACCTCCAACGTTAAGTCATATCAGACGATGAATGAAATGATGTTCAAATGAGCACAGAGGACATAGAGCTTAGAGTTACCAGACATTTATCTTTCAGGATAAGAGAAAACCTCCAACGTTAAGTCATATCAGACGATGAATGAAATGATGTTCAAATGAGTACAGGATACATAGAGCTTAGAGTTACCAGACATTTATCTTTCAGGATAAGAGAAAACCTCCAACGTTAAGTCATATCAGACGATGAATGAAATGATGTTCAAATGAGTACAGGGTACATAGAGCTTAGAGTTACCAGACATTTATCTTTCAGGATAAGAGAAAACCTCCAACGTTAAGTCATATCAGACGATGAATGAAATGATGTTCAAATGAGTACAGGATACATAGAGCTTAGAGTTACCAGACATTCATCTTTCAGGATAAGAGAAAACCTCCAACGTTAAGTCATATCGGACGATGAATGAAATGATGTACAAATGAGTACAGGGTACATAGAGCTTAGAGTAACTAATGATCTCTTAGAGACAGACGAGCTACTGCACGCTACAGAAATGGGCCAGCAACAATGTGCTTCAACTAACTGAGTATATGCCATGGGTCCAGTGCACAACACCAGTTTCCTCCAGCTGACTGAAACATTGTTTTGAAACAAACTGTTTCCAAGTTATTACAGAATGGCAGAAGTTCAAATCATGTTAAGGAAAGCTCTATGTTTAATGAAGTTAAAATGATTCTGTACTAAAAAGTTTTAATGAATACAAATGTAGCAATCATATTACACATCCATTGGTGCTATGCCCCTGGAGCAAGCCATGGCCAAAATACAGGTTTAGGAAGGTAGAATAGGATAGATCTATTGCACCTATGTCCCAAGTGAGCGAGAGGAGGCACGACTGGAGGACAAAGTGTTTACCAGGACCAGATAACCCCGCCATGCAGCATTGGGACTCCCGCCGACTCTTCTACTCTGAAAGAGATGATGTGAATGGACAGGAAGTTTGGGGGATGTAATTAACCTACCCAGCATTCGCCTGTCAACCCACTGAAACCCTCGAAATAACTCTGGGTGGAATCGCACCTGGACCTCCCAAACACGAGCCATAGACAAAATTGCCTGAGCCATTCTACTTGGTTATGCTATGGGACAATTACAAAAAAGTGGGTGCTTTGTGTGTTCAGATGGCATCAAATAAATAATATGGTGTAGATGTGTGTTTGGAGGAATTTAGTAACAGTGACGTCAAAATTAATATAAAAATTATTTGTGGTTGGTTTATTGACACTTGTCACTTACTTTTTCATATATTTATGAGAGACTAGTTTCAAAGGCCCTGGCCTCCATTTTCAATCTCTTTGGCCAGTTGGAAAGAGATTGAAAATGGAGGCCAGGGCCTTTGAAACTAGTCTCTCATAAATATATGAAAAAGTAAGTGACGAGTGTCAATAAACCAACCACAAATAATTTTTATATTAATATGGTGTAGCTTACTTTCTGTCCTTGTGCTTTAAACCAAGAATTGATATGTAGTTTTCAAAACCACACCAATACCTACTTTAAAAAACTTGTATTTCCTGTTCCTCAATTTTTTGTCTTATTTTTTCATACCCAAATTCTCCCACCCCTCAAATCTGATGCTCTGCCATATGTCCAGTTGTCCCAGGTAAATCGGGGCATGTATGTTTCAAGCACATACCTGTTTCTGTTTTCTTTTTAAAGGGAACCTCAAACCATATGACAACAACTTTGTAACTTCATATCTCTTGTCAGAAAATAAAAAGGCTTAGCCAGAATGAAGGATAAGATTATACTAATCCTGTTCAAGATTAGATTACCTTAAAATTTCATTTACAAATAACCCAATATGAACACATGAAACTAATGTTTTTAAATTTTCATCTTATAGAGCTAATGGCTTCACTGCCAAAGCTTAGCATTTGAAAACAACAACAATTTCCATCTTACAAAAAAACAAACTACCTTAGGCAGTGTTCCAAAATCATCTACTTAGTAACATAGGCACTTCTCTTATACAGCCTCTATATCACACATTTTAAAACTTTGCTGCAAATCATATACAGAGTTATTGTTGTATGCTCTTTTTAAGTTAACATTTGGCTAGGAATAGTTTTAAATTAGAAAATATCATACTCAGATCACAGGCAAAACAACTGGTGGTTACTAAACAATGCTTTTGTTAAAAAACTGAACATCTAAATTGATGTTCATTTGTTTTACATTAGCAAAAACAAACAAAAGAATCCTGTTACATGAACATACAACAAAGGAAACCTCAGAAAACAAAAAACACACAATAATGAATATTTTTAAAATGTTTAAGGAATTATTTACTAAAATTTCATATTTTAGAGCTCTAGATGAAAGTTTTACCCTCTCCCCTTTTATGTGGTTTTCTAATTGCATGCAATTTAATGAGAATAAGTTAATTGTGAAAATGTGTCTAAAAATGTTGAGCCATAAGTTTTTATTTATGGGCTGTTTTAAATTGAAACATTTAATATCTGATGATTTAAATGTTCATCATTTGTTGTTATTTCACTGAACTCTATTTGTACACAGATAATAGCTTTTGCTATTTTGAGGTTATCTGAAAACAAACCAGAACAGAGTGAAGTGTTGAATGATACAATAAGATAGAATATAAAACTTTTTCAATGTCACATAGCTTGTCAACAGAGGCACCAGATTTGTTGTTATTTACTATCTTCATTTCATTTTCATGTGTTTGTACAAGGTATATAGTGACTTTTATTTTACAAGTTTGGGTCACCTGAGTTTGTGTATTAAACTGTCTTAGGTGCAACTAAGTCCGTCACATGATGACAGACTATTGTTGGTTGTTAGAAACGGACTGCTCTACACAACATGCGAGAAGGTCAAAGAGAAAAAAATTTTAAGTCTAATACTGAGGCAAGGTTACGAATGTAAATGATTAATTAGTGGCAAAAAATAAATTGCAATTAAGGCTATTTTTGCAAACAAATTTTTTGTTGAAAGCAATTTTTATATAGAATAAAAAGAAGTATTTCAGAAAGTGGAGTGCCATTGTTATTAAGCAAGTACAGATGACTTTTTATTAAACACCTGATGTCTACTAATAATAATACTCTATTATGTACATAACTGCCATTGGTATGCCTTTTAGCTGTGTTTTACTTCATGTTTTTAAAATGTTATGACTGTTTCTATTGCAACGCTTCAATGTATTGGTTTTATAAATTGAAGTATAGTTTTCCTTGTACACGTCGTGATTTATTCGTCGGGATTTGTGAATTATTATACGGTCTTAGCGAAAAAAAAAAATGATTTAGCGCATTTTGTTGCAGTCACGTAAGTTTTCGACGAAGGTCTTACATTGTTATGCCCTTAAAATACATTATCCGTAAAAATTAAGCATGTATAAGTTTACAAACCTGATGCTTGAGGTATAGAACATGAGGATCCCCAAACATCTTGATGGCTGCAGTATCAATTTGTATTAACATTTGAGTTTTTTATTTAAATGCCAATGCAGCCTTGGAATGCGCTCGAACTTGGCGCTAGTGTATTGATTATCAAACTCCAAAGACTATTGCACTTCTCCTACATCACGACAATGCGCACTGCACGGCTTCTGTTTTTCCCACAGAACACCAAACTTTTTCCTGCAGCCACAAACTCACTGAGGCATTGCTGATACACCATCACACAAGGCCAATGATCTCAGGATTCAGTTTCCGCGCTGATCTCAACAAATCACGTGACTTGCACATTGCTGCTCCCATCTGAAGGCACTCTTAGTAAAAACAAGAACTTGTTTCAGCCATACAATGAATCAGCTGGAAAGGTAAACATTGACCCGTTCGAGGTATCGACACCAGACTGCGCCACTGTAATACTCAACAAAACTGAAGCGTTACGCGCAATATTCCGGGAAATTCGAGAACACACACTTGCACAACACAAAAACACCACAAAAGCAGTTCGCTGCCGTGATACGAAAATGTCTTATAACTGATCTATAAACGCTCTTCTTGTTTTGGATATTTAGTGAAAATAAGCGAAGAACCAATCAGGACAGCTTCAGAAACGCGTTTATAACGTACAATACACGGAATGCTCCTATTTGTACGTAAGCATTTCTGAAGTAAATTTTGCATGAATACAGGCAAGATTATAAACAGAACTGAACGGCTCCAGACGTAAAAATGATCGTCCTTGAGAAGAGTGACACTTCCGGACTCCAGTGAGCTTGAACTTTTGGCCGACATTCATTCCTATTCTTCCGTGATAGTTTCACAATTCTGATTATGCAATAACATTAGCATGTGTGTTTTTCTGTTATTTGCCTAGTAGCAAATAAGTTATTGTGATTACACTTGAGAGGCACACTTTTAGAAACAAATTACTTGATTTTATATAAAACGTTAGCTATACTTTTCTATTAAATACATTTTTTTTTTCAGAACATACAGTGTGAACGAAACGCAAATACGTGGTTAGATACTCGACAAAAAAGAACGCGGGTATCCTTGAGTTTAACTGTTTTTTGTTTTCCTCCGTTTGATTTTGATACAGTATTTGTTGCAGTCGTAATATAGTTTTAAATAGCGCTTGCTGTAATTCTTACATATTATTTAATTAGAAATACATTAGACTAATGTAAATATTACATATTGCAATATTCCGGCTCACATTTGCTACTAGAACACTCGTTACATTTGTTGCGCGAGCACAGTGCTGCCAAAATTCCTTCGCTCTACTATTGATCAACGTCGCAACAGGAAACGTTGTCCAAGCTGTGATATCTTATCGCGAAATACCCAACACACACTATGTCGTCCCGGTAACAAAACTTTCTAGTTCTGCGGTCGCTTTTCAACGAAGAAAAACAACCATGGCCTGCTACATGTCCAAGGTAGATGATGCATGAGCGAGAACAATGGAGCGTCGACTTCCGTGCGAGAAGACTGTTGCCGACTAAAGCCGACTTCTTTGTCGTGACGAACGCCTGTATTTACATTCATGGTCCTTGAGAACGCCTTGACGCTGTCTTCCTCACTTCTCATCTTTACTGAGCACGCAATAGGGAAAATTTGGTTCCTTCAGCTCGGCATTTGTTTTGTTTCTTTGTTTACAACTATTGTAGGCTTTGTATACACGTATAAAGTAACACGTTCATGCTAATTGGAATAAAATGCAGTTATTTTAAGGTAGCTACAAGTACTACAAGGGCCTATTATGGCAATGAAAGCTGCTATGAAAAGCTTTTGCCTATCATAATTCCATCATTTCTATAATTCTTGATTATTTATAATTCTTCTTTTATTAAAACGGCGTTAACTTCAATATTCTGCTTAATATTTCAGGATATGAGCCACTGTTACAACATGCCTGATGTCGACAGACGTATGGTTTCATGTAATAATAGGTTAAATAAATATATAGACAAACCTCTGTAACTGTTAAATTGTTCGTGGGAATTAATCTTTTAAATGCACTAGCCCAGTATGGGCTTTCGTTTTGGATAGCCAGAGTCACAATGAAAAATGCAATGCCATGGCAGGGATTTGAACCACGGATCCCCTGGTTTCCGTCCAGTCGGTCTTACCCATTGACTTACCATGGCCAACGTGCCCATATTACTTTAAATTATTAAATTATTTACGTCCTACAACGTCAAGTCATATCGGACGATGAAAGAAATGAAGTTCAAATGAGTGCAGGTTACATAGAGCTTAGAGTTACCAGACATTCATCTTTCAGGATAAGAGAAAACCTCCAACGTTAAGTCATATCGGACGATAAATGAAATGGTGTTCAAATGAGTACAAGGTACATAGAGCTTAGAGTTACCAGACATTCATCTTTCAGGATAAGAGAAAACCTCCAACGTTAAGTCATATCGGACGATGAATGAAATGATGTTCAAATGAGTACAGGGTACATAGAGCTTAGAGTTACCAGACATTCATCTTTCAGGATAAGAGAAAACCTCCAACGTTAAGTCATATCGGACGATGAATGAAATGATGTTCAAATGAGTACAGGTTACATAGAGCTTAGAGTTACCAAACATTCATCTTTTAGGATAAGAGAAAACCTCCAACGTTAAGTCATATCGGACGATGAATGAAATGATGTTCAAATGAGTACAGGGTACATAGAGCTTAGAGTTACCAAACATTCATCTTTCAGGATAAGAGAAAACCTCCAACGTTAAGTCATATCGGACGATGAATGAAATGATGTTCAAATGAGTAAAGGGTACATAGAGCTTAGAGTTACCAGGCATTCATCTTTTAGGATAAGAGAAAACCCCCAACGTTGTCATATCGGAGGATGAAAGAAATGATGTTCAAATGAGTAAAGGGTACATAGAGCTTAGAGTTACCAGGCTTTCATCTTTTAGGATAAGAGAAAACCTCCAACGTTGACATATCGGAGGATGAAAGAAATGATGTTCAAATGAGTACAGGGTACATAGAGCTTAGAGTTACCAGGCATTCATCTTTTAGGATAAGAGAAAACCTCCAACGTTGACATATCGGAGGATGAAAGAAATGATGTTCAAATGAGTAAAGGATACATAGAGCTTAGAGTTACCAGACATTCATCTTTCAGGATAAGGGAAAACCTCCAACGTTAAGTCATATCGGACGATGAATGAAATGATGTTCAAATGAGTACAGGGTGCATAGAGCTTAGAGTTACCAGACATTCATCTTTCAGGATAAGAGAAAACCTCCAACGTTAAGTCATATCGGACAATGAATGAAATGATGTTTAAATGAGTACAGGGTGCATAGAGCTTAGAGTTACCAGACATTCATCTTTCAGGATAAGGGAAAACCTCCAACGTGAAGTCATATCGGACGATGAAAGAAATGATGTTCAAATGAGTACAGGGTACATAGAGCTTAGAGCTACCAGACATTCATCTTTTAGGATAAGAGAAAATCTCCAACGTTAAGTCATATCGGACGATGAAAGAAATGATGTTCAAATGAGTACAGGGTACATAGAGCTTAGAGCTACCAGACATTCATCTTTTAGGATAAGAGAAAAACTCCAACGTTAAGTCATATCGGACGATGAATGAAATGATGTTCAAATCAGTACAGGGTACATAGAGCTTAAAGTTACCAGACATTCATGAAATGATGCTGAGATGAGTACAGGGTCCATAGAGCTTTGAGATCATGGAGAAAGAGGTGTATTTTGCACAGCTGGACAGTTATTGTTATAGTTCTATTTGGTTCCCGAAATGTCTGTAATATTTAACGCCCGACTTTACTAAATACGGCTCCACAGGCGGTGACACTGATCATACATGAAATGAAGATGGAGAATGGGTGGAATGAGATGGCAGGAGCGAATCACCATAAATCTCACTTTGCGGTCGCCTGGTATCGAACCTGGGCCGTTTTGGTGAGGGTCGAGCTGTGTAACCTCTCAGCCGCGGCGATTTGGTTCTCGAGCACGTTCAGGTTTTTCTGTCACTACATTTAGACATAATTAAACATTCACAAATGCTCACAACACGCGCACAGATACACGGACTCAAACACACGTAACTCAAAGCGAATTGGTACAAATGGGATGCAAGGGAACTTGTCAATAGTTGCCATGGAAACGTCTCGACTCTAATTGGTCCTTCCAATGTTGTTATGACAATCGTCCCCATTCCCTCCCATTTATTTAAACAATTCCTCAGCGTTGTTAGCATGCGTCAATCAGTTTCTAGATTGGCAACCTGACAACAAAATAACACGATACACTGCAGAACGGACTACGATGTTCAGTTGTCGCAGCGGTTTTAGCACTAGAGTGCGCGAATAGTACAAAATATAAAGTCACTTAGCACAACACATGTAGTTTCTCAAAACGGTCGCAATTAAATGACTTCTATCATTTCAAAGAATTATACAAGTTTATAAACCTAGTGCCTAACAATGCCAGAGCTTAACAAATTATGTTCTAGTGAATTAAGGAGATTGTGAATTGTATGTGCTATGATATAATTTCAAATAATCAGATAGATTTAAATAAGTCCACTTGTTTACAAAATTGAAAGCAAGCATTAAAATTTAATAACTCGAAAAGAAAAACAGGCACCAAACTAAAATTTAAGACCACATAGTATTTACTAAAATGTTTATCAGTTATTAATATATCCATTTCTCCCGATACATAGAGAACACCATTGTAAAGAACAAGATCAGTCATAACTTCAAAGTTGCACGTAGCTTTCATGGCCTCCTACAGTAAAAAACAAATGAGTTCCCACGAGAGAGTAAACAAAGCACTGGAGGGACAATGTGTACTTTACCTGAGGATGGCACTCGACGTTAACTAGGAGAGACGAGCATCGGATGCTGGAGAAGACAAAAACCTCCCCTACTATTGCAACATATGGGGTTCTGAAATCAATACCCACGACTATTGTCTGCCTTTTACAGCATTACCAAGTTTATTTAGCCCTACGGCTGATTATTATATACTTACATAAGAATTAGCTGTGACAGCACAAACCAAAATCAAGTCCACATATTCCAAAGACAAACTGTCATTTAAAAACCTCCGGAACTTCTGAATTTCTCAAAACTGCTAACCATTCGCGTTCAAATTATAACACCGGGACCAGATATGAACGCGTGCTTCTTTTAAATACACGTGGACTCTTTGTGAATGCATGACAGAGATGGCAGCACTGTACAGTGCATATAGAATTCTAGTGGCAGCGACGAGAGTTAGGACTGTTTTTGACACTTAAAATGGCGACGTTTTCATTTTTCTCCATTTTCATGGTGACACCTAGTAAAATTCATCGCCAGTTGAGTGAGCATGTGGTGATGGTACCATGGATGTGTCTAATGTACGTTCCTGGGTGCGAGAGCTCAATGAAGACCGAACATCGTGTAACAAACCAAGGCAGTTGAGTAAGGCGTGTGGTGATGGTACCATGGATGTGTCTAATGTACGTCCCTAGGTGCGAGAGCTCAATGAAGACAGAACATCGTGTAACAACAAACCAAGACAGTTGAGTAAGGCGTGTGGTGATGGTACCAAGAATGTGTCTAATGTACGTCCCTAGGTGAGACAGTTCAATGAAGGTAGAACATCATGTGACAACAAACCAAGACAGTTAAGTGAGACATGTGGTGATGGTACCATGGATGTGTCTAATGTGCGTTCCTGGGTGAGACAGTTCAATAGAGGTAGAACATCGTGTAACAACAAACCAAGACAGTTGAGTGAGACATGTAGTAATGGTACCAAGAATGTGTCTAATGTACGTCTCTGGGTGCGACAGTTCAATGAAGACAGAACATCGCTAAACAACAAACAATGACAGTTGAGTGAGGCGTGTGGTGATGGTGCCAAGAATGTGTCTAATGTACGTCTCTGGGTGCGACAGTTCAATGAAGACAGAACATCGCTAAACAACAAACAATGACAGTTGAGTGAGGCGTGTGGTGATGGTGCCAAGAATGTGTCTAATGTACGTCTCTGGGTGCGACAGTTCAATGAAGACAGAACATCGCTAAACAACAAACAATGACAGTTGAGTGAGGCGTGTGGTGATGGTAGCAAGGATGTGTCTAATGTACGTCTCTGGGTGCGACAGTTCAATGAAGACAGAACATCGCTAAACAACAAACAATGACAGTTGAGTGAGGCGTGTGGTGGTGGTGCCAAGAATGTGTCTAATGTACGTCTCTGGGTGCGACAGTTCAATGAAGACAGAACATCGTTAAACAACAAACAAGGACAGTTGAGTGAGGCGTGTGGTGATGGTACCAAGAATGTGTCTAATGTACGTCCCTAGGTGCGAGAGCTCAATGAAGACAGAACATCGTGTAACAAACCAAGGCAGTTGAGTAAGGCGTGTGGTGATGGTACCAAGAATGTGTCTAATGTACGTCCCTAGGTGAGACAGTTCAATGAAGGTAGAACATCATGTGACAACAAACCAAGACAGTTAAGTGAGACATGTGGTGATGGTACCATGGATGTGTCTAATGTGCGTTCCTGGGTGAGACAGTTCAATAGAGGTAGAACATCATGTGGCAACAAACCAAGACAGTTAAGTGAGACATGTGGTGATGGTACCATGGATGTGTCTAATGTGCGTTCCTGGGTGAGACAGTTCAATAGAGGTAGAACATCGTGTAACAACAAACCAAGACAGTTGAGTGAGGCGTGTGGTGATGGTACCAAGAATGTGTCTAATGTACGTCCCTAGGTGCGAGAGCTCAATGAAGACAGAACATCGTGTAACAAACCAAGGCAGTTGAGTAAGGCGTGTGGTGATGGTACCAAGTATGTGTCTAATGTACGTCCCTAGGTGCGAGAGCCCAATGAAGACAGAACATCGTGTAACAACAAACCAAGACAGTTGAGTAAGGCGTGTGGTGATGGTACCAAAAATGTGTCTAATGTACGTCCCTAGGTGAGACAGTTCAATGAAGGTAGAACATCATGTGACAACAAACCAAGACAGTTGAGTGAGACATGTAGTGATGGTACCATGGATGTGTCCAATGTGCGTTCCTGGGTGAGACAGTTCAATGAAGGTAGAACATCGTGTAACAACAAACCAAGACAGTTGAGTGAGACATGTAGTGATGGTACCATGGATGTGTCTAATGTACGTTCCTGGGTGAGACAGTTCAATGAAGGTAGAACATCGTGTGACAACAAACCAAGACAGTTGAGTGAGACATGTACTGATGGTACCATGGATGTGTCTAATGTGCGTTCCTGGGTGAGACAGTTCAATGAAGGTAGAGCATCGTGTAACAACAAACCAAGACAGTTGAGTGAGACATGTAGTGATGGTACCATGGATGTGTCCAATGTGCGTTCCTGGGTGAGACAGTTCAATGAAGGTAGAACATCGTGTAACAACAAACCAAGACAGTTAAGTGAGGCATGTGGTGATGGTACCATGGATGTGTCTAATGTACGTTCCTGGGTGAGACAGTTCAATGAAGGTAGAACATCGTGTAACAACAAACCAAGACAGTTGAGTGAGACATGTAGTGATGGTACCATGGATGTGTCTAATGTACGTTCCTGGGTGAGACAGTTCAATGAAGGTAGAACATCGTGTGACAACAAACCAAGACAGTTAAGTGAGACATGTAGTGATGGTACCATGGATGTGTCTAATGTACGTTCCTGGGTGAGACAGTTCAATGATGGTAGAACATCATGTGACAACAAACCAAGACAGTTGAGTGAGACATGTACTGATGGTACCATGGATGTGTCTAATGTGCGTTCCTGGGTGAGACAGTTCAATTAAGGTAGAACATCGTGTGACAACAAATCAAGACAGTTGAGTGAGACATGTAGTGATGGTACCATGGATGTGTCTAATGTACGTTCCTGGGTGAGACAGTTCAATGAAGGTAGAACATCGTGTAACAACAAACCAAGTCAGTTGAGTGAGACATGTAGTGATGGTATCATGGATGTGTCTAATGTACGTTCCTGGGTGAGACAGTTCAATGAAGACAGAACATAGTGTAACAACAAGCCAAGACAGTTGAGTGAGGCGTGTGGTGATGGTACCATGGATGTGTCTGAAAGGTTGTAGACTTAACAAGTAGTAGAGCATCATCAGCATATGCGTATAGCTGGCAATTTTCTGGTAATTGTTGTGTTATTAAATCATCATATAGTAGAACCCAAAAAACTGGGCTACAAATTGAACCTTGTGGACAACCACGAGTCATTTGTTTGATAACAGTTATATTATTAATACTAAGCTGACTATTTCGGTTTTGAAAATAGTTGGTTACAATCTTATATAAGTTGCTAGGACAACCTCTCACTTTTAATTGGTGTAGTATCTTGGTGATGGTGCCAAGAATGTGTCTAATGTACGTCTCTGGGTGCGACAGTTCAATGAAGACAGAACATCGTTAAACAACAAACAATGACAGTTGAGTGAGGCGTGTGGTGATGGTACCAAGAATGTGTCTAATGTACGTCCCTAGGTGCGAGAGCTCAATGAAGACAGAACATCGTGTAACAAACCAAGGCAGTTGAGTAAGGCGTGTGGTGATGGTACCAAGAATGTGTCTAATGTACGTCCCTAGGTGAGACAGTTCAATGAAGGTAGAACATCATGTGACAACAAACCAAGACAGTTAAGTGAGACATGTGGTGATGGTACCATGGATGTGTCTAATGTGCGTTCCTGGGTGAGACAGTTCAATAGAGGTAGAACATCATGTGGCAACAAACCAAGACAGTTAAGTGAGACATGTGGTGATGGTACCATGGATGTGTCTAATGTGCGTTCCTGGGTGAGACAGTTCAATAGAGGTAGAACATCGTGTAACAACAAACCAAGACAGTTGAGTGAGGCGTGTGGTGATGGTACCAAGAATGTGTCTAATGTACGTCCCTAGGTGCGAGAGCTCAATGAAGACAGAACATCGTGTAACAAACCAAGGCAGTTGAGTAAGGCGTGTGGTGATGGTACCAAGTATGTGTCTAATGTACGTCCCTAGGTGCGAGAGCCCAATGAAGACAGAACATCGTGTAACAACAAACCAAGACAGTTGCGTAAGGCGTGTGGTGATGGTACCAAAAATGTGTCTAATGTACGTCCCTAGGTGAGACAGTTCAATGAAGGTAGAACATCATGTGACAACAAACCAAGACAGTTAAGTGAGACATGTGGTGATGGTACCATGGATGTGTCTAATGTACGTTCCTAGGTGAGACAGTTCAATGAAGGTAGAACATCGTGTGACAACAAACCAAGACAGATGAGTGAGACATGTAGTGATGGTACCATGGATGTGTCTAATGTGCGTTCCTGGGTGAGACAGTTCAATGAAGGTAGAACATCGTGTAACAACAAACCAAGACAGTTGAGTGAGACATGTAGTGGTGGTACCATGGATGTGTCTAATGTGCGTTCCTGGGTGAGACAGTTCAATGAAGGTAGAGCATCGTGTAACAACAAACCAAGACAGTTGAGTGAGACATGTAGTGATGGTACCATGGATGTGTCCAATGTGCGTTCCTGGGTGAGACAGTTCAATGAAGGTAGAACATCGTGTAACAACAAACCAAGACAGTTGAGTGAGACATGTAGTGATGGTACCATGGATGTGTCTAATGTACGTTCCTGGGTGAGACAGTTCAATGAAGGTAGAACATCGTGTGACAACAAACCAAGACAGTTGAGTGAGACATGTACTGATGGTACCATGGATGTGTCTAATGTGCGTTCCTGGGTGAGACAGTTCAATGAAGGTAGAGCATCGTGTAACAACAAACCAAGACAGTTGAGTGAGACATGTAGTGATGGTACCATGGATGTGTCCAATGTGCGTTCCTGGGTGAGACAGTTCAATGAAGGTAGAACATCGTGTAACAACAAACCAAGACAGTTAAGTGAGGCATGTGGTGATGGTACCATGGATGTGTCTAATGTACGTTCCTGGGTGAGACAGTTCAATGAAGGTAGAACATCGTGTAACAACAAACCAAGACAGTTGAGTGAGACATGTAGTGATGGTACCATGGATGTGTCTAATGTACGTTCCTGGGTGAGACAGTTCAATGAAGGTAGAACATCGTGTGACAACAAACCAAGACAGTTAAGTGAGACATGTAGTGATGGTACCATGGATGTGTCTAATGTACGTTCCTGGGTGAGACAGTTCAATGATGGTAGAACATCATGTGACAACAAACCAAGACAGTTGAGTGAGACATGTACTGATGGTACCATGGATGTGTCTAATGTGCGTTCCTGGGTGAGACAGTTCAATTAAGGTAGAACATCGTGTGACAACAAATCAAGACAGTTGAGTGAGACATGTAGTGATGGTACCATGGATGTGTCTAATGTACGTTCCTGGGTGAGACAGTTCAATGAAGGTAGAACATCGTGTAACAACAAACCAAGTCAGTTGAGTGAGACATGTAGTGATGGTATCATGGATGTGTCTAATGTACGTTCCTGGGTGAGACAGTTCAATGAAGACAGAACATAGTGTAACAACAAGCCAAGACAGTTGAGTGAGGCGTGTGGTGATGGTACCATGGATGTGTCTGAAAGGTTGTAGACTTAACAAGTAGTAGAGCATCATCAGCATATGCGTATAGCTGGCAATTTTCTGGTAATTGTTGTGTTATTAAATCATCATATAGTAGAACCCAAAAAACTGGGCTACAAATTGAACCTTGTGGACAACCACGAGTCATTTGTTTGATAACAGTTATATTATTAATACTAAGCTGACTATTTCGGTTTTGAAAATAGTTGGTTACAATCATATATAAGTTGCTAGGACAACCTCTCACTTTTAATTGGTGTAGTATCTTGGTGATGGTACCAAGGATGTGTCTAATGTACGTCCCTGGGTGCGACAGTTCAATGAAGACAGAACATCGTGTGACAACAAACCAAGACAGTTGAGTAAGGCGTGTGGTGATGGTACCAAGGATGTGTCTAATGTACGTCCCTAGGAGCGAGAGCTCAATGAAGTCAGAACATCGTGTAACAACAAACCAAGACAGTTGAGTAAGGCGTGTGGTGATGGTACCAAGAATGTGTCTAATGTACGTTCCTGGGTGCGACAGCTCAATGAAAACTGAACATCGCGTAACAACAAACCAAGACAGTCGTTTGCGCCATTATCGTCATTTGTTCTGGCGGGCGCATGAATATTTCACTTGGCGCCGGTTATGAGGCCACCTGATCATGTGACTCGCCAGCGCGTAAGAAAATAGTCTTCTTCCGTTTTTGAGTTGCAGACATGTTGGAGACATGTAGAGACATGTGATGTGCTTGGTTGTGTGGCTGCATGCAGCGTTTGTTCCAATGGAAAAACGAATTTAGTTTATTTAAAATATTAAATGTATTGTTGTCTTCTTCATGATTATTCACATAAGAAATGTAGCGTGTGCAATAAATTTATCTAGTGATATGAATACAGCTCTATCGAGTACAGACCACAAAATCAGTTTCCTTGATTTCTGCTAAAATCAAGGTGGTCCTCCGAATTAAACATCGTGAGACAACAAACCAAGGCAGTTGAGTGAGACATGTGGTGATGGTACCATGGATGTGTCTAATGTACATTCCTGAGTGCGACAGTTCAATGAAGGCAGAACATCGTGTGACAACAAACCCCGACAGTTGAGTGAGGCATGTGGTGATGGTACCATGGATGTGTCTAATGTACGTTCCTGGGTGCGGCAGTTCAATGAAGACAGAACATCGTGTGACAACAAACCCCGACAGTTGAGTGAGGCATGTGGTGATGGTACCATGGATGTGTCTAATGTACGTTCCTGGGTGCGGCAGTTCAATGAAGACAGAACATCGTGTGACAACAAACCAACACAGTTCCAGACATCGCCTCCAAAATTGGCATTTCCGTGGGATCTGTGCACACAATCCTGCATGAAGATCTGAAAATGCTCAATCGAAGAACCTCCAAAACAACGTTCTCCACTCGCTGGATCATGTCGTCAAACCTGCTGGTGCGATGCTGGGGATTCGACACGGAGGTCCAAAGTTGGTCTATTTGGGTGATGTAATAAACCTACGGAACATTCACCAAAACACCCAGGAAAACCATTGAAAAAACCCATGGGACAGGTCGATCGGATACGGGTCCAGAACAAACCGACTGCGCCAATCCTCTTGGAATCTAACACGAAGTCGTTATTCATTGTTTTATTCTCTTTGCCATACAAAGACAATGCAAATACAAAGACATCACATAACGTCCAATACATTTGATTATCACTTTAAGTCTACTGTATTCCCTTGTAACTACAATAAGATAATGTTTATCTTGAAGTAGATAGAGCAATAAGTGTTTGTACAAGAGTAGAGAAAGTCATGTATATAAAACATTTGACTATCACTTAAAGTCTACTGTATTCCCTTGTAATTACAATAAGATAATGTTTATCTTGAAGTAGATAGAGCAATACGTGTTTGTACAAGAGTAGAGAAAGTCATGTATATAAAACATTTGACTATCACTTAAAGTCTACTGCATTCCCTTGTAACTACAATAAGATAATGTTTATCTTGAAGTAGATAGAGCAATAAGTGTTTGTACAAGAGTAGAGAAAGTCATGTATATAAAACATTTGACTATCACTTAAAGTCTACTGTATTCCCTTGTAACTACAATAAGATAATGTTTATCTTGAAATAGATAGAGCAATAAGTGTTTGTACAAGAGTAGAGAAAGTCATGTATATAAAACATTTGACTATTACTTAAAGTCTACTGTATTCCCTTGTAACTACAATAAGATAATGTTTATCTTGAAGTAGATAGAGCAATAAGTGTTTGTACAAGAGTAGAGAAAGTCATGTATATAAAACATTTGACTATCACTTAAAGTCTGCTGTAGTCCCTTGTAACTACAATAAGATAATGTTTATCTTGAAGTAGATAGAGCAATAAGTGTTTGTACAAGAGTAGAGAAAGTCATGTATATAAAACATTTGACTATCACTTAAAGTCTACTGTATTCCCTTGTAACTACAATACGATAATGTTTATCTTGAAGTAGATAGAGCAATAAGTGTTTGTACAAGAGTAGAGAAAGTCATGTATATAAAACATTTGACTATCACTTAAAGTCTACTGTATTCCCTTGTAACTACAATAAGATAATGTTTATCTTGAAGTAGATAGAGCAATAAGTGTTTGTACAAGAGTAGAGAAAGTCATGTATATAAAACATTTGACTATCACTTAAAGTCTGCTGTAGTCCCTTGTAACTACAATACGATAATGTTTATCTTGAAGTAGATAGAGCAATAAGTGTTTGTACAAGAGTAGAGAAAGTCATGTATATAAAACATTTGACTATCACTTAAAGTCTACTGCATTCCCTTGTAATTACAATAAGATAATGTTTATCTTGAAGTAAATAGAGCAATAAGTGTTTGTACAAGAGTAGAGAAAGTCATGTATATAAAACATTTGACTATCACTTAAAGTCTACTGTATTCCCTTGTAACTACAATAAGATAATGTTTATCTTGAAGTAAATAGAGCAATAAGTGTTTGTACAAGAGTAGAGAAAGTCATGTATATAAAACATTTGACTATCACTTAAAGTCTACTGTATTCCCTTGTAACTACAATAAGATAATGTTTATCTTGAAGTAGATAGAGCAATAAGTGTTTGTACAAGAGTAGAGAAAGTCATGTATATAAAACATTTGACTGTCACTTAAAGTCTACTGTATTCCCTTGTGACTACAATAAGATAATGTTTATGTTGAAGTAGATAGAGCAGTAAGTGTTTGTACAAGAGCAGAGAAAGTCATGTATATAAAACATTTGACTATCACTTAAAGTCTACTGTATTCCCTTGTGACTACAATAAGATAATGTTTATGTTGAAGTAGATAGAGCAGTAAGTGTTTGTACAAGAGTAGAGAAAGTCATGTATATAAAACATTTGACTGTCACTTAAAGTCTACTGTATTCCCTTCTAACTACAATAAGATAATGTTTATGTTGAAGTAGATAGAGCAGTAAGTGTTTGTACAAGAGTAGAGAAAGTCATGTATATAAAACATTTGACTGTCACTTAAAGTCTACTGTATTCCCTTCTAACTACAATAAGATAATGTTTATCTTGGAGTAGATAGGGCAATAAGTGTTTGTACAAGAGTAGAGAAAGTCATGTATATAAAACATTTGACTATCACTTAAAGTCTACTGTATTGCCTTGTAACTACAATAAGATAATGTTTATCTTGAAGTAGATAGAGCAGTAAGTGTTTGTACAAGAGTAGAGAAAGTCATGTATATAAAACATTTGACTGTCACTTAAAGTCTACTGTATTCCCTTGTGACTACAATAAGATAATGTTTATGTTGAAGTAGATAGAGCAGTAAGTGTTTGTACAAGAGCAGAGAAAGTCATGTATATAAAACATTTGACTATCACTTAAAGTCTACTGTATTGCCTTGTGACTACAATAAGATAATGTTTATGTTGAAGTAGATAGAGCAATAAGTGTTTGTACAAGAGTAGAGAATGTCATGTATATAAAACATTTGACTATCACTTAAAGTCTACTGTATTCCCTTGTAACTACAATAAGATAATGTTTATCTTGAAGTAGATAGAGCAATAAGTGTTTGTACAAGAGTAGAGAAAGTCATGTATATAAAACATTTGACTATCACTTAAAGTCTACTGTATTCCCTTGTAACTACAATAATATAATGTTTATCTTGAAGTAGATAGAGCAATAAGTGTTTGTACAAGAGTAGAGAAAGTCATGTGTATAAAACATTTGACTATCACTTAAAGTCTACTGTATTCCCTTGTAACTACAATAAGATAATGTTTATCTTGAAATAGATAGAGCAGTAAGTGTTTGTACAAGAGTAGAGAGTCATGTATATAAAACATTTGACTATCACTTAAAGTCTACTGTATTCCCTCGTAACTACAATACGATAATGTTTATCTTGAAGTAGATAGAGCAGTAAGTGTTTGTACAAGAGTAGAGAAAGTCATGTGAGTGTTACAGATAGGAATGGAGGAATGGCAAGATGACATGTATGATGGTAGGAAGACAGGTGGAGTGTGTCGCAAGTTGGTATCAGAAAGACAGTGTAACACCAAGTTAAATCTGGCTGGGTACGATATTAATAGCAGGTGGCAAGATTTATGCCCAGTGGCCTGTGCCATCATCATGTCCTTCGCATCTTCAAACGACCTCTCTGTCGTAAAATGCATGAAATGCCTTGCCCTTATTCGGCTATTTAGAAACACTTGCTAGTTCAATGGGAAGGACATATTGTGAGAAGGAAGTCGCGTTCAGTATATCCGAACACATCGGCTAAATGTAAATACCTATTTCTGTGTTTTTATATGTAATCGTAAAGTATGTATTGTGAAGTAACTATGTGAGTAGATACTATAATTTGCTTGATACCGTTTGAGTACACATCACACGAAAATGAAGAGACGTGTTGGAGCACCCCATTTGGCACAATGGTTATAACTAGGAAGTTGTTGACCTAAAAATGCTCTAAAAATGAGCTATAAAAAACCCTTAAAATATAAAAAAATGCACATAAAATGTAAAACAATGACCTAACAGAACTTAACAGTTTCTTTCATAAAAATAAATTACTGACTGTCACAGACAAATAATGAATATATACGAGGGCTGTTCAATAAAGAATGATCACAATTTTGTTTGACAACCTACCTTTACTCATCCTCATAATTTTGATGCTTCTTCTTAAAATAGTCTCCCCTGAATGCGATGTACTTTTCGTTGATTTTTGCAAGATATTCAGCAACAACATTGGCAGTATGTGGCCGCGCATTATCGTGGTGCAGCATCCAGCCTGCTTCACGGAAATGTGGTCTTTTGCGTCTGATATGGACTTGCAATGTTTTCAGGATATCCCTGTAGTATTGTCCAGTTATTGATGTGTGTGCAGGTACAACATGCTGATAAACCATTCCATGAATATCAAAGAATGAGATGACCGTAACTTTACCAGCAGGAGCAACCACTTTTGCTTTTTGGGGGGTTGGTGATGAAGGAGATTTCCACACTGAGCTTTGCTGTTTGCTCTCAGGATCAAAATGATGTAGTCAAGTTTCATCAGCAGTGATTACGTTTGAAAGAAATTCCGGATCTTCCTCTAACATCAACTTTAACTACATGCAGACCTGCATGCGAATGTCCTTTTGTTCGGGAATCAACAGTCTTGGAACACATCGCGCACAAACACCTCTCATGTGTAATGTTTCTGTCACCAACGTGTGGTTGACACCCAATGAAATGTTCAGTATTTCAGAAAGTGATCTTACGGTAATTCGTCGATCCTCTCTCACAATGGCAGCAGAAGTGTTGATGTTTTCTTCCGTAAGAGCAGTAACTGAAGTACCGGGTCCACCTTCCTTTGAAATTGATTGTCTCCCCTCTTTAAACATTTTAAACCACCTTCGAGCTGTGCTGTAGGGAAGAACAGACTCTCCATAGGCCTCCTGTAACATTGTATAGGTCTCAACTGAAGATTTGTTGAGACAAAAGCAGAATTTCAAAGTCGCATATTGTTCCTCGCGTGTTACCTCCACTGCAGTGGTAGGCGATACTGAACATGTCTGAACTTGCCGGGTTCTTACAGGCGGGAAACAGGAGTACCAACAATGAAACTACTACGGCGTGTTTGTTTCACATTAAGCTAACAGAATATAATAAGATTGAATTTTAGTGTGAAAATTATGACCATAAAACAAGTATAACAATTCTTTTTTGAACAGCCCTCGTAATTCGAATAACCACATTTTAAAATTAGCTTTCTTAGTAAATTATTAATGCAATTATTGCTACTATACCTTGTTTCACGTAAGCTTGCCCAGTATCTAACGGTCACGTGACCTAATCACCTCTCATTGGTTGCTGTTGTGGTAATGACTGTCGTGCGGTAAAAATTAGTTCGTTATTTAACATGGTGATATATCATTATATGTTGGAAGAGAATTGTCAAATTTATATTTTCGTAACTGTTTTAATTAAATATATTACGCAACAGAGTTGATTTATCTGAAATGCATGTTAATTCTTAAACGAATTAAAGAGGAGGTCCCTTTGCTCTCAAGCACATGGCACGATAGCACGTGATTTAGTGGTAGTGGTGACATTTGTTTATAAGACTTTTATCACTGACCTTGTTTTGAACTGGATTAGTCATGCATCGCCATTCGAGAGTTCGGGAGCTAAATTATTTTATTGATCGTTTATTGCGCATGTATTATATGTATAATGGCAGAGTCTACCGCCAGTTTTTCGCTGAAGTATCGCAAGGATAATTATTTACAAACAGGCGAAAAAAGAATTGTGTTGCATGTGTTTAATGCACTCACAGAGAAGAATCCGTCTTTGTCAGTGAGAGAAGTCGAACAGCTGTGCTCCGAAGTTACAGGTGTGAGTGTTAGATCCGTAGGAACATCGCGACATGAAATTGAGGAAACTGGAAAACTTACCACTCCAGGCAAAAGCAGGAATAAACAAAAGTGCGTGCTCGGAGAAAATACGTGAAAAGTGTTGTGCGTTGTCATGTGTGTAGCTTTTCTTTAGAAACAAACTCCCTAACATAAGTAACATTTCGTCTGCTGTAGATGAGCATGCAGATTTACCAAATTTCAGCAGATTGCTTATACAACTGGGATTTGTGAATGAAAAAAGAGGCAAGAAAAATGTGCTAAAAGACAGAGGCGATATTGCTGTGTGGCGAAGACGCTGTTTAAGGACAACCACACTGCACCGAGATACAAATCGCTAAATATACACGAAGAACACACGAAAAGTAAAGTATGGTGTGACACGACTTTTAAGACTGAAAGACAAGCATTTTTGGAAGGTATGTGTACTGGTTTAAAAAATCCCAGTGGAAAAGGCCAGAGGCCTTTCATTATATAAACTCTTTCAGTTTCATTGCTCAGCCATTCTGTTTCAATTTGCTCAGTTCATTATAGACTTGTATTTTTGCATGCCTTCATATCCTTATTTGTATGATTTTATTTATCTTCCCGGCAATTATTACATTTACTGTACGTTTAAATGTGACGGGAAGGCACCGCCTATGGCGTATGACGCGAAAGCATTAGCCAATTAGGGCGAGGGGGAGGGTTGTTGAACGCGGAGTGATACATTTCAGCTGGGCAAGGTTATATGAAACAGAGAATAAATAATAAATAAATAAATTCATCAGGCCATTTTCAATTTTATAAAATATGAAAAAATGAGTTAGTTGTTCCATTAGCCAAAGCACACCTTATTTAGCGTTTGTCATCTTCAAGTTATCAAAAGTAAAGGAGCGGCGGTTGTCAGCTAAAACTGTTTTATACTTTGAGAACCTTCTCTCCACTTCCACATATGTTATAGATGCATACTTGACAAACACTATGTCACTGCCTGTTAAATCCTGTTCAAAAATATCATTTCTGAAGTTTTATCCTGACAAGATATCAGCAATCTGACAAACTGTTTGGTATTCTTTATTTTTGTCCAACACAAATTTTAGTTTCTGTCTAATTTTGTCCCTAATCTCAGCTTTTACATTTTGTATTCTCTCTTCCGCAATCCTCACTAACTCAGCGACTTATCCAATCATGCCACTCTCTTCAAGACGGGTTATGCTATCCGTAAAAAATGTAAAATTTGATTTAATGAAAGCTAATTTACCTTGGATTTGAGTATCAGAAAACAGATCATGTGCGCTCTCAATTGTCTTAGAATCTACCCTATGTAAGTAGTGGCCACTTCTTTCACTATTTGAAAACTGTCACAGTGCAGTTAACCATGTACCCCAGCGTGTTAAAATTGTTGCTCTATTAGGGACTTTTTCTTTGAAATACATTGTTCGGGTTGGCGCTTTCGAAAATATACCTTTACTGTGGAAATTAGTGTATCTACTTCTGGAAATGTTGATGTCACCTATTCCGCCATGATGAATTCGATGGGCCTAACACGTTACATGCAACAATTGGATAGATTTTGCCACCTTTACCATGTAAGGCGCCGCGTCTGTTAGGAAGAGGAGCACGTTGTCATGCTGTATTGCACTAGGCCACAATAAACACATCGACTTATCGAACAGTTTGCATATCTGACAGTGGTTAACAGCTCCCATAACCTCTGAGGTTAGAAGAAACATTTTTCCGGCACTAGTAGCTTCTAGCGTACCACTGGCCACATCACGCCCCCCTGAATCGATTCTCATCAATTGATACACAATTTTTTCCCCCATTCACACATTGACGTATTCGGTTTAACGTATCTTCATACCATTTAGATAGGTAACTTTTACGCAAAGTTAATTCATTTGCAGTTGTATGACCAGTGTGACGTTCAAGAAAATCTCGTAATTTGCAATTACTTAATTTTCCTAGCAGAATATTTGCACTAACAAACACTTCACATGATTCTTTATAAAAGGAAGATGACTTGTTATTTGACGTCGAAGCCGTTTCTTTTAACAGTAACAAAGACGCTTGTCTTTTTATTTACATTTTGAAGAGCTCGCAAATGTTTTTCTGTGGATCAGTCCACACGTGTTACATGATGTAATCGGCGATTTCTCGAATTGATGCGAAATAAATTCACCAGCACTGTTAGGACGCTGACCTGTGTTAATTACATGTTTACCACGCTTACAAAGTTACAATTTCATATAAATATATAAATGAACTTTTAACCACAGATTATTTGAAAATATCCCAAAAAGCCCAAGAGTCAGGGTAAGGCTCATCACGAGAATCGAACTCGGGCCTCCCGAATGTAGGCTACAGATCAAGAGACACAAGAGACAACTACCTTAATGACGACTTACTATGCTGTAAGTACTTTAAGGCCCGGGCTTTATAGTAAACCACTAGGAGTTCTCATAAACACATGAGACAACTACCTTAATGACGACTTACTATGCTGTAAGTACTTTAAGGCCCGGGCTTTATAGTAAACCACTAGGAGTTCTCATAAACACATGAGACAACTACCTTAATGACGACTTAATATGCTGTAAGTACTTTAAGGCCCGGGCTTTATAGTAAACCACTAGGAGTTCTCATAAACACATGAGACAACTACCTTAATGACGACTTATTATGCTGTAAGTACTTTAAGGCCCGAACTTTATAGTAAACCACTAGTAGTTCTCATAAACACATGAGACAACTACCTTAATGACGACTTACTATGCTGTAAGTACTTTAAGGCCCGGACTTTATAGTAAACCACTAGGAGTTCTCATAAACACATTAGACAACTGCCTTAATGTCGACTTACTATGCTGTAAGTACTTTAAGGCCCGGACTTTATAGTAAACCACTAGGAGTTCTCATAAACACATTAGACAACTGCCTTAATGTCGACTTACTATGCTGTAAGTACTTTAAGGCCCGGACTTTATAGTAAACCACTACGAGTTCTCATAAACACATTAGACAACTACCTTAATGACGACTTACTATGCTGTAAGTATTTTAAGGCCCGGACTTTATAGTAAACCACTAGGAGTTCTCATAAACACATTAGACAACTGCCTTAATGTCGACTTACTATGCTGTAAGTACTTTAAGGCCCGGACTTTATAGTAAACCACTAGGAGTTCTCATAAACACATGAGACAACTACCTTAATGACGACTTACTATGCTGTAAGTACTTTAAGACCAGGGCTTTATAGTAAACCACCAGGAGTTCTCATAAACACAAGAGACAACTACCTTAATGACGACTTACTATGCTGTAAGTACTTTAAGGCCCGGGCTTTATAGTAAACCACTAGGAGTTCTCATAAACACATGAGACAACTACCTTAATGACGACTTACTATGCTGTAAGTACATTAAGATCCGGACTTTATAGTAAACCACTAGGAGTTCTCATAAACACATGAGACAACTACCCTAATGACGACTTACTATGCTGTAAGTACTTTAAGGCCCGGACTTTATAGTAAACCACTAGGAGTTCTCATAAACACATGAGACAACTACCTTAATGACGACTTACTATGCTGTAAGTACTTTACGATCCGGACTTTATAGTAAACCACTAGGTGTTCTCATAAACACATGAGACAACTACCTTAATGACGACTTACTATACTGTAAGAACTTTAAGGCCCGGACTTTATAGTAAACCACTAGGAGTTCTCATAAACACATGAGACAACTACCTTAATGACGACTTACTATGCTGTAAGTACTTTAAGACCCGGACTTTATAGTAAACCACCAGGAGTTCTCATAAACACAAGAGACAACTACCTTATGGACGACTTACTATGCTGTAAGTACTTTAAGATCCGGACTTTATGGTAAACCACTAGGAGTTCTCATAAACACAAGAGACAACTACCTTATGGACGACTTACTATGCTGTAAGTACTTTAAGGCCCGGACTTTATAGTAAACCACCAGGAGTTCTCATAAACACATGAGACAACTACCTTAATGACGACTTACTATGCTGTAAGTACTTTAAGACCCGGGCTTTGTAGTAAACCACCAGGAGTTCTCATAAACACAAGAGACAACTACCTTATGGACGACTTACTATGCTGTAAGTACTTTAAGGCCCGTACTTTATAGTAAACCACTAGGAGTTCTCATAAACACATGAGACAACTACCTTAATGACGACTTACTATGCTGTAAGTACTTTAAGACCCGGACTTTATAGTAAACCACCAGGAGTTCTCATAAACACAAGAGACAACTACCTTATGGACGACTTACTATGCTGTAAGTACTTTAAGGCCCGGACTTTATAGTAAACCACTAGGAGTTCTCATAAACACAAGAGACAACTACCTTAATGGCGACTTACTATGCTGTAAGTACTTTAAGACCCGGACTTTATAGTAAACCACCAGGAGTTCTCATAAACACAAGAGACAACTACCTTAATGGCGACTTACTATGCTGTAAGTACTTTAAGGCCCGGACTTTATAGTAAACCACTAGGAGTTCTCATAAACACAAGAGACAACTACCTTAATGACGACTTACTATGCTGTAAGTACTTTAAGACCCGGACTTTATAGTAAACCACCAGGAGTTCTCATAAACACAAGAGACAACTACCTTAATGGCGACTTACTATGCTGTAAGTACTTTAAGGCCCGGACTTTATAGTAAACCACTAGGAGTTCTCATAAACACACGACACAACTACCTTAATGACGACTTACTATGCTGTAAGTACTTTAAGGTCCGGGCTTTATAGTAAATCACTACGAGTTCTCAGAAACACACGAGACAACAACCTTAATGACGACTTTCTATGCTGTAAGTACTTTAAGACCCGGACTTTATAGTAAACCACTAGGAGTTCTCAGAAACACACGAGACAACAACCTTAATGACGCCTTTCTATGCTGTAAGTACTTTAAGGCCCGGACTTTATAGTAAACCACTAGGAGTTCTCACAAACACATGAGACAACTACCTTAATGGCGACTTACTATGCTGTAAGTACTTTAAGGCCCGGGCTTTATAGTAAACCACTAGGAGTTCTCATAAACACATGAGACAACTACCTTAATGACGACTTACTATGCTGTAAGTACTTTAAGGCCCGGACTTTATAGTAAACCACTAGGAGTTCTCATAAACACATGAGACAACTACCTTAATGACGACTTACTATGCTGTAAGTACTTTAAGACCCGGGCTTTATAGTAAACCACTAGGAGTTCTCATAAACACATGAGACAACTACCTTAATGGCGACTTACTATGTTGTAAGTACTTTAAGACCCGGACTTTATAGTAAAGCACTAGGAGTTCTCATAAACACACGAGACAACTACCTTAATGGCGACTTACTATGCTGTAAGTACTTTAAGGTCCGGACTTTATAGTAAACCACTAGGAGTTCTCAGAAACACATGAGACAACTACCTTAATGACGACTTACTATGCTGTAAGTACTTTAAGACCCGGACTTTATAGTAAACCACTAGGAGTTCTCATAAACACATGAGACAACTACCTTAATGACGACTTACTATGCTGTAAGTACTTTAAGGCCCGGGCTTTATAGTAAACCACTAGGAGTTCTCATAAACACATGAGACAACTACCTTAATGACGACTTACTATGCTGTAAGTACTTTAAGGCCCGGACTTTATAGTAAACCACCAGGAGTTCTCATAAACACAAGAGACAACTACCTTATGGACGACTTACTATGCTGTAAGTACTTTAAGGCCCGGACTTTATAGTAAACCATTAGGAGTTCTCGTAAACACACGAGACAACTACCCTAATGACGACTTACTATGCTGTAAGTACTTTAAGGCCCGGACTTTATAGTAAACCACTAGGAGTTCTCATAAACACATGAGACAACTACCTTAATGACGACTTACTATGCTGTAAGTACTTTACGATCCGGACTTTATAGTAAACCACTAGGAGTTCTCATAAACACATGAGACAACTACCCTAATGACGACTTACTATGCTGTAAGTACTTTAAGGCCCGGACTTTATAGTAAACCACTAGGAGTTCTCATAAACACATGAGACAACTACCTTAATGACGACTTACTATGCTGTAAGTACTTTACGATCCGGACTTTATAGTAAACCACTAGGAGTTCTCATAAACACATGAGACAACTACCTTAATGACGACTTACTATGCTGTAAGTAGTTTAAGGCCCGGACTTTATAGTAAACCACTAGGAGTTCTCATAAACACATGAGACAACTACCTTAATGACGACTTACTATGCTGTAAGTATTTAAGACCCGGACTTTATAGTAAACCACCAGGAGTTCTCATAAACACAAGAGACAACTACCTTATGGACGACTTACTATGCTGTAAGTACTTTAAGATCCGGACTTTATAGTAAACCACTAGGAGTTCTCATAAACACAAGAGACAACTACCTTATGGACGACTTACTATGCTGTAAGTACTTTAAGGCCCGGACTTTATAGTAAACCACCAGGAGTTCTCATAAACACAAGAGACAACTACCTTATGGACGACTTACTATGCTGTAAGTACTTTAAGGCCCGGACTTTATAGTAAACCACTAGGAGTTCTCGTAAACACACGAGACAACTACCTTAATGACGACTTACTATGCTGTAAGTACTTTAAGACCCGGGCTTTATAGTAAATCACTACGAGTTCTCAGAAACACACGAGACAACAACCTTAATGACGACTTTCTATGCTGTAAGTACTTTAAGACCCGGACTTTATAGTAAACCACTAGGAGTTCTCAGAAACACACGAGACAACAACCTTAATGACGACTTTCTATGCTGTAAGTACTTTAAGACCCGGGCTTTATAGTAAACCACTAGGAGTTCTCATAAACACATGAGACAACTACCTTAATGGCGACTTACTATGCTGTAAGTACTTTAAGGCCCGGACTTTATAGTAAACCACTAGGAGTTCTCATAAACACATGAGACAACTACCTTAATGACGACTTACTATGCTGTAAGTACTTTAAGACCCGGGCTTTATAGTAAACCACTAGGAGTTCTCATAAACACATGAGACAACTACCTTAATGACGACTTACTATGCTGTAAGTACTTTAAGACCCGGGCTTTATAGTAAACCACTAGGAGTTCTCAGAAACACATGAGACAACTACCTTAATGCCGACTTACTATGTTGTAAGTACTTTAAGGTCCGGACTTTATAGTAAACCACTAGGAGTTCTCATAAACACACGAGACAACTACCTTAATGACGACTTACTATGCTGTAAGTACTTTAAGACCCGGACTTTATAGTAAACCACTAGGAGTTCTCATAAACACACGAGACAACTACCTTAATGGCGACTTACTATGCTGTAAGTACTTTAAGGTCCGGACTTTATAGTAAACCACTAGGAGTTCTCATAAACACACGAGACAACTACCTTAATGACGACTTACTATGCTGTAAGTACTTTAAGACCCGGACTTTATAGTAAACCACTAGGAGTTCTCATAAACACACGAGACAACTACCTTAATGGCGACTTACTATGCTGTAAGTACTTTAAGGCCCGGACTTTATAGTAAACCACTAGGAGTTCTCATTAACATATGAGACAACTACCTTAATGACGACTTACTATGCTGTAAGTACTTTAAGACCCGGGCTTTATAGTAAACCACTAGGAGTTCTCATAAACACATGAGACAACTACCTTAATGACGACTTACTATGCTGTAAGTACTTTAAGGTCCGGACTTTATAGTAAACCACTAGGAGTTCTCATAAACACATGAGACAACTACCTTAATGACGACTTACTATGTTGTAAGTACTTTAAGACCCGGGCTTTATAGTAAACCACTAGGAGTTCTCATAAACACAAGAGACAACTACCTTAATGACGACTTACTATGCTGTAAGTACTTTAAGGTCCGGACTTTATAGTAAACCACTAGGAGTTCTTATAAACACATGAGACAACTACCTTAATGACGACTTACTATGCTGTAAGTACTTTAAGGTCCGGACTTTATAGTAAACCACTAGGAGTTGTCATAAACACATGAGACAACTACCTTAATGACGACTTACTATGCTGTAAGTACTTTAAGGTCCGGACTTTATAGTAAACCACTAGGAGTTCTTATAAACACATGAGACAACTACCTTAATGACGACTTACTATGCTGTAAGTACTTTAAGGTCCGGACTTTATAGTAAACCATTAGGAGTTCTCATAAACACATGAGACAACTACCTTAATGACGACTTACTATGCTGTAAGTACTTTAAGACCCGGGCTTTATAGTAAACCACTAGGAGTTCTCATAAACACATGAGACAACTACCTTAATGACGACTTACTATGCTGTAAGTACTTTAAGACCCGGGCTTTATAGTAAACCACTAGGAGTTCTCATAAACACATGAGACAACTACCTTAATGACGACTTACTATGCTGTAAGTACTTTAAGACCCGGACTTTATAGTAAACCACTAGGAGTTCTCATAAACACACGAGACAACTACCTTAATGGCGACTTACTATGCTGTAAGTACTTTAAGGCCCGGACTTTATAGTAAACCACTAGGAGTTCTCATTAACATATGAGACAACTACCTTAATGACGACTTACTATGCTGTAAGTACTTTAAGACCCGGGCTTTATAGTAAACCACTAGGAGTTCTCATAAACACATGAGACAACTACCTTAATGACGACTTACTATGCTGTAAGTACTTTAAGGTCCGGACTTTATAGTAAACCACTAGGAGTTCTCATAAACACATGAGACAACTACCTTAATGACGACTTACTATGTTGTAAGTACTTTAAGACCCGGGCTTTATAGTAAACCACTAGGAGTTCTCATAAACACAAGAGACAACTACCTTAATGACGACTTACTATGCTGTAAGTACTTTAAGGTCCGGACTTTATAGTAAACCACTAGGAGTTCTTATAAACACATGAGACAACTACCTTAATGACGACTTACTATGCTGTAAGTACTTTAAGGTCCGGACTTTATAGTAAACCACTAGGAGTTGTCATAAACACATGAGACAACTACCTTAATGACGACTTACTATGCTGTAAGTACTTTAAGGTCCGGACTTTATAGTAAACCACTAGGAGTTCTTATAAACACATGAGACAACTACCTTAATGGCGACTTACTATGCTGTAAGTACTTTAAGGTCCGGACTTTATAGTAAACCATTAGGAGTTCTCATAAACACATGAGACAACTACCTTAATGACGACTTACTATGCTGTAAGTACTTTAAGACCCGGGCTTTATAGTAAACCACTAGGAGTTCTCATAAACACATGAGACAACTACCTTAATGACGACTTACTATGCTGTAAGTACTTTAAGACCCGGGCTTTATAGTAAACCACTAGGAGTTCTCATAAACACATGAGACAACTACCTTAATGACGACTTACTACGCTGTAAGTACTTTAAGGCCCGGACTTTATAGTTAACCAGTATTAGGTCAATTAATGGAAATTAATTGTTCTTTCACACTAGCCGTGTGTAGGCTTAAGCCATTAGCTTCCGAGTCAAAAGTAAACGAGTTCGAGTCCCCTTAATTTTATGATTTTTTTTTACTTTTCTTTTATTTGTTTAGTTGTTTTTTTACGATAGTTTGTCTGAGCTTTCAATTGTTGTGTAAGTGTACGCATTTTACGGTGTAATTTCATCTTGTCGGTGCAATTAATTACAATTCTTTGTAACAAAGGTTGAACCGTGCTTAAACTTTCACGTCTAAATGGGAGGTGGTTAAAGGGTGAACGAACTTACATAAAATAAGAAGTAAAACTCTTTACGTGAGGTTTATAGGAACTGCCCGAAATGGCGAGCTGAGTTTTCATTGCAAATTTGACAGCGGTGAAGAAACGGCTGTCGTTCTCTGTCCAAAATTTCTTGTGTGTGTCGAATAACTTCACGTTCTGCTATTATTCGGGCAGTTAGGTCCTTCTCTGAGTTGAGGAAACACCAAAAAAGTGAAGGAAGAGCGGGGGGCCAAGAACACTGCCTTGGGGTACCCCTGAACTGATGAACTAGGGTTGTGAGACTATGTCGACCCTGGCAACAACGGCAAATATGTGAATTAAATATAAAGGTAAATCATAATAAATTAAAATAAGACCTGAAGCTTTCCTGGCGACAAATATATTCCAGATGTTCTCGGGAAACAAGTCAGGTGAAAAGACGATTAGAGCGTACATCTCTCCCATCATCAGGATATTTATAAGAAATGTTATAACCACAAATATATAACTGGATATAACACAAATATAAACAAAGACAAAACACTATCAAAATTCGCATCACTGAACAAAAGACTGTTTTCAGTCAATTAAATGCCAGGTCAGGAGATGGCGGAGTATAGAAAATTAATTGGGTCAAAGAAACGTAAAGACTTAACTTGATTATCAAGCTGTATAGATATGTGCTTCTTAAGTCGACGCATTTCTATTTTAACGCCGGTTTCCAAGAGGAGCTGAACTGAAATCCAGCATCACGATAAGCGTGCTCCTCTTGGAGGAAATAGCCGAAACCTCCTTAATTCTCCGCTCCCAGTAACTGTTGCATTTTGCCAAGATGGTCGTCTCCCGAAAATTGGCGCTATGGTCGATATCAAAACAATGCTCTGCCAGTCCAGACTTCTCAGGCTGCATTAAATGTGTGCTCCGTTCATGTTCGTTTATTCTGGTAGCGATGGTTCTTTCGGTTTGTCCTATATACGGTGTCCCGCATTCACAAGGAATGCGGTACTCTCCCAGAGAGAAGCAAGCTTGATCGTGATGCTGGATTTCAGTTCAGCTCCTCTTGGAAACCGGCGTTAAAATAGAAATCCGTCGACTTAAGAAGCACAGATCTATACAACTGAAGTAAAAGAGAGGTTAGAACATGCATCGAAAGGAATATGCCGATCTCGGCTTTGCTTCAAGTATTAATAACTTTGCGATTTTATAATTTACTGAATTATGTGGATAATACACTGTCCACCTCCCGTTTTGAAACGTTCAAGTCACTCGTCACTTGCCCTTCTTCGCTCCTCGTTTTAAATTTACGTAATACTGAGTTAGAACATGCATCGAAAGGAATATGCCGATCTCGCCTTTGCTTCAAGTATTAATAACTTTGCGATTTTATAATTCACTGAATTATGTGGATAATACACTGTCCACCTCCCGTCTTGAAACGTTCAAGTCACTCGTCACTTGTCCTTCGCTCCTCGTTTTAAATTTACGTAATACTGAGTTAGAACATGCATCGAAAGGTATATGCCGATCTCGCCTTTGCTTCAAGTATGAATAACTTTGCGATTTTATAATTTACTGAATTATGTGGATAATACACTGTCCACCTCCCGTCTTGAAACGTTCAAGTCACTCGTCACTTGTCCTTCGCTCCTCGTTTTAAATTTACGTAATACTGAGTTAGAACATGCATCGAAAGGTATATGTCGATCTCGCCTTTGCTTCAAGTATGAATAACTTTGCGATTTTATAATTCACTGAATTATGTGGATAATACGCTGTCCACCTCCCGTCTTGAAACGTTCAAGTCACTCGTCACTTGTCCTTCGCTCCTCGTTTTAAATTTACGTAATACTGAGTTAGAACATGCATCGAAAGGTATATGCCGATCTCGCTTTTGCTTCAAGTATTAATAACTTTGTGATTTTATAATTTACTGAATTATGTGGAAAATACACTGTCCACCTCCCGTCTTGAAACGTTCAAGTCACTCGTCACTTGTCCTTCGCTCCTCGTTTTAAATTTACGTAATACTGAGTTAGAACATGCATCGAAAGGTATATGCCGATCTCGCTTTTGCTTCAAGTATTAATAACTTTGTGATTTTATAATTTACTGAATTATGTGGAAAATACACTGTCCACCTCCCGTCTTGAAACGTTCAAGTCACTCGTCATTTGTCCTTCGCTCCTCGTTTTAAATTTACGTAATACTGACTAAATTGTTTCGTGCTTCTAGTAATGACACATGTCTTTGAATTAAATTCGTTTAGAATTTTTGCTCCCGTGACATCTTTCTCTTTTACATCCATCACAAACGTTCTCTTATTTTCCACGATATCTTTACACTTCGTCACCAATTCAATTAACAATTCTTTCTCCTTCGATGAGAAATTTGTCCCACGGCTTCTCTTTTGATTTTGTTTACCCGCCAATTTTTCAGCTCCGTGTAAACGAAAATAAAAACAAAAGCGCATCGCAGTACGTTCAGCAAATAATAGGACTTCTATATCTGTAATAGTTACAAGTGTGTCTGTCGGCATTGCCACGTGTTTGTTAACATATTCAGGAAACAAGTTGTCATGAACACAAGAGAGACTTGCTGTGCTGTAAGGTCCTACTCACGGCTGGCGTGAAACATCAATTTCCCTACGATGATATTTTTCAAAAAGTGTTTTCAATCAGGGGAATCAAGGCATTTTCGTAAACTTTCGGTATCAAATGTTTGGCTGGGAGAGAACTAAACATGTTTTGTCTTTTTATTGTTGTAAACAGTAACTATAACACTTTGAGAGAAGTACTTAAAACTTGATACTCACTTCCAGAGACGAACTGCTGACCCGACGTTGGCGATGTCTCTTCCTGTACCCCACTTTCAGGTAATTCATCCACATTGACATTTTCCTCTTGCTTCACTAATTACACACGCTTAAGTAAATAGAAAGTACAACCATTTAATTCCTCACCGAACTACGCGCATAACTTCACAGACTATAACGCTGCCATTCATTCACCTCCATAATAGTAAATATACAAACAAGTACACGACGTACATACTGAAAGCCGTGAGCAAATCATTGTTAAAATTAAAACTCCAACAATGTAATAAAACCGACTGCAGCACTTGTTGCCATGTTGTGACGTCATAGCTACTATCACGTGACAACAGGCAAGATTTACAAAATGTTGGACGTCCGTAGAACATAGTGCAAGCTCGTCCCGTATTTACTGACCGAACAATCATCATCAGCGATTTCGAAATGAAGGCTGGTTCCGTCATTACCAGTCTCAAACAAAACACTGTCAGAATAAGGAACGGATATTTTGATTGTTGCAAAACGTGAGGAAATGTGTACAAAGAAATGGAGACCATGTACAAACGTACAGAAAGGTCTGTACATTAAGCTTTGTCTACAAAATAAAGATCACTAAGATATGTACAAAGTATTGCTCACGACTTTCAGCAGTAAATTCATATTAACGAACAACATTTTACTCATGTTTCAATGAACACCAGATAACTAAAACAATACTTTGGTTTCAAACGTAAGTAGTCAGTGATTACTCAGTTTGAGAGTGTGTCTGATCCACGTATACTCTCACAGTAACGAAACGAGAAAAAAATACAATATTTGGAGGACGTGTGAAGCATAGAAACACCTTCATCTGTTTATAAACAAACGCGATGTTCTGTGCTACGTACTGAAATGTTGTTGAAAAATGGAAACCATTCGATAAGAATTTCAATTCGTTTCAAGCTTCCTGAAGCAGAATATGTGAATTTTATTGAACCCAAACAGCTGTTTTGCCTTCTTCAAATGTACAACTTTACTTTCCTGTTGAACCTTGTAAAAGATATGCATTACCACTACAAGCAGGGGACGGCAGTCCTGTTATATTAACATACATTTTGCTATTCTGCCTTTGGAAAGTGCAAGTCTGTGATGCTCTGGCAATGTATCCAAAAATGGGTCAAATATACAGCAAAATTAACCCTAGTGCTTGGTGCATTAGAATATTTGACATGTTCCGTTCTTCATCCAGGAAGGAGTAACGTGATAATAGGTTATGTTTACACCGTAACTAAGTATAACCTACAAAAGAAACAGTAAACTTTATTCTCTGTGTGTTTTTGACGAATACCTTACATAATGTAGACATTTGTGGGAAAAACAGTTTATAAATACATTTCAAAAAAACTTAGAGAAACCTAAAATTACTAGTGAATGTACAGATCCATCAAGCAAAACTTAGAGAAACTTATTTTAAGCACACCAAATCTTAATAAGAATTATCTGCAGAACTTCCGAGTGTGGATCTTGTCTTAAAACTGAATAAGAAGTACTAGAAGTGGTTAAAGCTTATTAGAATAGCTTAAAAGATGATGGTAGAGTTGATGTGAGCACTTTCAAAGCCAACCCTATTTGTCAACAAAACACGCCAACTTGCCGCTATAGCGCATGCGCAAAGACCAATGCCAACGTGATAGAGGGAATGGTTGCCGACGATTTTGGGTCATTGACATTTAGTATATGTTAGAGAACCACAGCAGTTAACGTCACAACCAGCTACTTCTAGAATATCCCTCGGCGATTGTTGTAAGTCATATGTTGGCAACACAAGTCGCAACAAATCTAAAAACGACTTTGATTGAGTCGGGAGTGGTTGTTGACAAAGCGGCGTGGTAGAAAGGCAAGTGCCGACAGCGAGATACAAATCATTCTGACCCTACAAACACATATCGCTATACGAAATACATTAAAAATCAACATTGGAAATGTCTTTGTTTTGAAATTCCACATTTCGAGATTCACTTTAACACAATGTAGCACACGATTTAGTGTTCCTCCAAATTTACTGAAATTTGTCAAGTATATTCTCAAATCACAGCCAATTCAACTTGTCATGTCTACTTCTCCTTCCTTATAATTTTTAGAGCGATATAAAACTAAAAAGAGAACTATATATTTAAAATAACAGAATTTGTTTCTTAAAATTCCATTGCCTTAAGCATTTGCCAAACAATAGTAAATTTTAAGTTTTAAATGTAATACCTGGGGAACTGAAAGAGCTATCACATTGGAATTTATAAATAGTTAATGTTCATATAACACAATAAAAATAAATGGACTGGAATCTTCACAAAATCACATTTTTAATTAGGCATTCCCGCAATACAGTGCAACAAAAATTGTATTTCTGACTCGCTTCGTTACTGATAATTGTTTACACCTTCGAAAGGAACGGACAATGTAGTTGGCAGAGTTTCCTAACATTTACTTATTTGGACCGCTTCGTGGCGCCTTGAGACTCCAGCGGCAAACGGGGAAAGCTCTCTCGCTGAACCGAGCAGTAAGTCTGGTAAATATCCATGTTGGTGGTAAGCTTCATTATTCAAAAGATGGTACAGAAAATTTGAATGTGCTACAATACATAGTTCATTGGTGACGTCACCTGAACTGGTCAGTGTAATAGTTGCGATTGGGGGGGGGGGGGGGGAACAGTTTCGTGCTGTTAGTAAACATTTTCATTTGAAGGGCTGGACTGCAGCACAAGTCAAAACAGAATTGAATAAAGTTCACGCGAACTCTGTACCAACATTGAAGACCATTTACTTTTGGTTCAATGAATTTGAACGTGTTCGTAGAGGCACCAAAGATGAATCGCGCTCTGGTCGCTCAATTGAGGACACCGAACAGGACATCATTGAAAACATCCACGATCTGGTTAAGCAAGACCGCCGAATCAAAATTCATTAGATTGCTGAGGCTGTACGCATTTCAACTGAGTGAGTGTACAATATCCTGCATGAAAAATTGACAATGACAAAGCTGTGTGCAAGATGGGTGTCGCGATTGCTCACAGTCGAGCAAAAGCGCATATGGAAGAACACTTCTACGGCGTATCTGAGAATACTTAATCGCAATCCGCAAGAACTTTTGCGCCGATTTGTGACCGTGGATGAAACCTGGATACATAATAACACGCCAAAGTCAAAAACAGCAGTCAAAACAATGGACAAAGGCTGGTGAAAGTGCACCAAAGAAGGCAAGGGCCATTTTGTCAGCTGCTAAGCTGATGTCAACTGTTTTTTGGAATTCTCAAAGAATAATCCTCATACACTACTTGGAAAAAGGCAGAACCATAACTGGAGGCTATTATGCTTCACAGTTGGATCGTCTGCAACATAAGTTGACTGAAAAGAGACGAGACTGAAACGCAAAAAAGTGCTGTTTCACCAGGATAATGCACCGTCGTACACATCAGCAATGGCAATGGCAAAAGTGCATCGGTTGGGATTTGAATTGGTTCCTCATCCACCTTATTCACCAGACTAGCCCCAAGTGACTTGTTCCTGTTCCCAAACTTAAAAATTTGGCTTGGTGGTAAGAAATGTTCATTAACTAAAGAAATGACAGTCACTGTCAACGAGTATTTCGAAGACCTTGACGGAACTTATTTTTCGACGGGATGAAAAAGCTGGAACGTCGCTGCACCAAATGTCTAGCCATCAATAGAAATAAGGTGAGACGTACCACACTTATCAAACGACCCTCGTACTTCATGTTGAAACACCCTGTACGATAACTTTAGTAGCTGCTACACTTAAAGGCATGCACATCATTCGGTCAGGAAATAAACAAGCAATGAGTGTCTTGGCGAGTACTTCCGTTAAAATGTACACAGAAAATACAAACAAGAATTTCAATTATCCCAGGAAAGCTTTAGCTTTTAGGAGCATTGTTCGGCTACGTCAGTTTCATTGTTAGCAACAATTAAATCCTGCAATTGTTGACTGGTAAAGAAATGATAGATATCGTGTATGTGTTAAAAGCTTTCCAGGTCACCAGCGAAGTCCCGTGTTGAGAAAGGCAATTAGGCAGAGCTCGGATGTTTCCATATTTGCATGTGCTATTCCTTGATAGTTAAACGTGTGCAAGTAATAACTGTATTGCACATTGTAAGGAGTGATTGCATGTATATTTAAGAGGTTGTGTACCTCAAGGAAACACGCCATAACCTAAAACTACTTCTAGAAAAAGTCAAATATGCAGAACATAGATGGCGGGTATGTCAGCAATCTGGCTATATTTGTGAGTGGCATATTCGGTTCTGTGGTGTCTGGAATGCAAAACGTTATTCATAAGTGTGTTGTAGACCCGAAAAATGTAGTCTGACCACCTTTACATGAAGCAATCTGATGTTATCACCTACGCTTTTTAGCGCATATGTTCTTCGAGGATTCGTGTGAAGAGAGACACGTTGTAGCAGACATGACTGGACGAGGTAAATGCTTCGTTCGAGCTTGTTAGATGTTCAGGCGCAGTTCGGAGCCTGTAGTTTTATATACACTGATGGCTCGAAGGACAACACGGGAATGGGATGTGCTTTTATTTACGGTCGGCAGAGTTTTAGCTTTCATCGTTTACCGCAGTGCTCGATTTTTACGGCAGAGCTGTTTGGTATTTACCAAGTACTCTTATATGTTCGTCTTGGGTTATCTGCTCAGATTCTTTGAGTGCCCTCCAGAGCCTACGGCTGCTGTACCCTATATTTCACTCGTACAGTGGACCCAGGACTGCCTCCACACTCTCGCCAGTGCAGGCACTTGCGTCTACTGGACACGTAGGCATATCTGGAAACGAGGCTGCCGACGCTGCCGCGAAGGCAGCTGTTTTAGCTCTTGCGTTCCCTCAGACGATTTTAGCGCATTTTTACATCGCGTCATCCTGTTAAGGTGATTGGAATGCCCGTCGGGGGAACAAACTTAGGAAGGTGAAGCTTCTCCCAACCATCTGGAGCACTTCGTCGTGCGCCTGTCGTCGCGAGGAAGTGATTTGAGCACGATTGCGTATCGGGCACTGCCGTTTTAGCCATGGTCACCTTTTAACTTCTGACGGTGCGGCATGTTTTAGTCCAGTGCCACGTGTGTCATTGGACCTGTCAGCGACCCTGCCTGAGGTGCTGGCAGTGGATCGTGTTTTATGTTTCATTCGTCGTAGCGGAGTGGGCACCCGTGTCTCCTACTTTTAGCCTTTTATGCGGGTTATTTTATCAGCCTTAGTGTCATATTGGCTTTTTTTAGCTACTAGTACAGTTGCTGGCACTGTATTGGTGACCTTTTTTCCGTTTTAACGTTGTAGTCTTTGAACTGAGGACTCGGGTCCAACATTTTTAGCGTTATTGCTTTTATTGGGCGCTAATGACCGTAGCAGTTGTGTGCCCTAAAGCTCCACTACCAGGCAAAGGTGGCAAGGGACTCGAAAAGGGTGGTACCAAGCGTCACAGGAAAGTGTTGCGGGATAACATGCAGGGAATTACGAAGCCCGCCATTCCTCGTCTGGCCCGCAGAGGGGGTGTGAAGTATATCTACGAGGAGACCAGAGGAGTGCTTAAGGTGTTCTTGGAGAACGTCATTAGAGATGCTGTCACCTACACTGAGCACGCCATGGATGCAGTGTGTGCCCTCAAGCGACAGGGCCGCACCATCTACGGTATCGGCGGTTGAGCCTGTTCCATCGCGGGAGCTAAGCGTCAATGTAGCTCAGTATGCTGATGACGTGCTGCTCTATAACACAGACACCCAGGCAGAGCCTTCAATCCAATACAGAGACACCTAAGCTTCATCCAAGATTGGTGCAGGCTTTGGCGATTGTCCATCAACCCGGAGAAAAGCCAAGCCATACTTTTCACCAAGCACTGCTTTCCCGCCAACCTACACTCTTTCACATATTTTGGTCGAAGGATAGAGTGGACGAATTCACCCACTTACTTGGGAGTAAAGCTGTACAAGGGGATCACGTCCAGGAGTTAGCCCATCGGATATGCGGGGCTTCGGGTTCCTTGTACCCCATGATGCACTCAGGGATGCCAACTCCCCTGAAATTACGTATTTTAGGCGCTGGTACTCCCCATCATGCTTTAAGCGTGCGAGATCTGGAGTATGGCCACAGGAACCAAACTGCTACAGCTTCGACGTGTACAGATGTCTTAGGGCTATCTATTCTGTATACCGGTGCTCCCCGTAGGGTATGGGATCCGTCCCCTTTAGCTGCCGTGGTGCGGGCGCTGCGGACCCCTAGCACTCGTGCTACCTCTGACGTTACCAGAGTAACCTCGGGCTGAAAATTCCAGCCCCTCTCAATGGAAGTTGTTCGGATGGGGCTGGACTCGAGGGGGCAGTGGTTCCCGATACCCGTGGGTGATCGGGTACGTCTCAGGGCGGGGTTGAGGGAAGCCCATATTCCAGCGTACTAGCCTGCATAGCTAGTAGAATGTGTGCTAGATCACCAGGCGGCCCTACCGAGGTTAACGGTAGTCTTCCCTGCGCGTAAGTGGCGTATCCACTTCCATCCCGTCTTGAGTCCACAGGACTAGCGGGGGGGGGCGCTTGTTAGTCTCTAGGTCTTGCCGCAATGGAAAGCTCCACGGGCGCCTCGGTAACTCCCTGGTCGCTAGAGGGGATTGCCCTGGTAGATACCCTCTAGCTTACATATGTATACTGGTCCTTTCCCGTGAGATACCTTCATGAAGCCTCACCTCTCCAGTATGTGGCAGATGTCATTAGACGCCGGGCCGCTAAATTCTACGTCAGTTTGCCTCACCATCAGTGCACCCTGGTTAGGTTTCTTGGGAACTACCAACCTAATGAACGCCGCTTAAAGCGCCACCGGCTTCCCCGCATGGCTTACGGTCATAATCGGTAACCCTAGAGTTGATATTACATTATACCTACTCGAGAATTAAACTGGAAATATCTCTAAATTAAACTCTTCCTGAATATTTTCACAATGGCGGAGCACACAGGCGGTGCACCCGAGTCGGCAACCGTTGAGGAGCCACCTAAATCTAACCCGCCATCCTACAAACCCCACAAATCCGTCACTACGTGGTTAAGACCTTCTAGGACAGTTACACATACTGACCATCAGCCGACAACTACCGTGAAATACGAATGACAATTCCTACAAATACCACGTGTCTTCAAGTTATAACAACTCCTACTTTTGTTTTCTGGACTGGGACCAGATAGCAACTTCTGTTTTTCTTCTAAATACATTACTCTTTGTGAATGCCTGACAGAGATCGCAGCACTGTAAAATACATAGAACTCTAGTGGCCGCGGATCAGTTACTACTGTTTTTGATACTTAAAATGGCGACGTTTTCACTGCAGGAACAGCGTATGATCATTCGTTTTCTCTATTTTCGTGGTGTGACATAGCCAGTCCAGTGACGCATGTGGTGAATGTACCATTGATGTGTCTAATGTACGTTCCTGGTTGCGACCGTTCAATGAAGGTAGAACATCGTGTGACAACAAACCAAGACAGTTGAGTGAGACATGTAGTGATGGTACCATGGATGTGTCTAATGTACGTTCCTGGTTGCGACCGTTCAATGAAGGTAGAACATCAGGTGACAACAAACCAAGACAGTTAAATGAGGCATGTGGTGATGGTACCATGGATGTGTCTAATGTACGATCCTGGTTGCGACCGTTCAATGAAGGTAGAACATCGTGTGACAACCAACCAAGACAGTTAAGAGAGGCATGTGGTGATGGTACCATGGATGTGTCTAATGTACGTTCCTGGTTGCAACCGTTCAATGAAGGTAGAACATCGTGTGACTACAAACCAAGACAGTTAAGAGAGGCATGTGGTGATGGTACCATGGATGTGTCTAATGTACGTTCCTGGTTGCGACCGTTCAATGAAGGTAGAACATCGTGTGACAACAAACCAAGACAGTTGAGTGACGTATGTGGTGATGGTACCATTGATGTGTCTAATGTACGTTCCTGGGTGTGACAGTTCAATGAAGACAAAACATCGTGTGACAACAAACCAAGACAGTTCAGTGAGACATGTGCTGATGGTACCATTGATGTGTCTAATGTACGTTCCTGGTTGCGACAGTTCAATGAAGGTAGAACATCGTGTGACAACAAACCAAGACAGTTGAGTGAGACATGTGCTGATGGTACCATTGATGTGTCTAATGTACGTTCCTGGTTGCGACAGTTCAATGAAGGTAGAACATCGTGTGACAACAAACCAAGACAGTTCAGTGAGACATGTGCTGATGGTACCATTGATGTGTCTAATGTACGTTCCTGGTTGCGACAGTTCAATGAAGGTAGAACATCGTGTGACAACAAACCAAGACAGTTGAGTGAGACATGTGCTGATGGTACCATTGATGTGTCTAATGTACGTTCCTGGGTGCGACAGAACATCGTGTGACAACAAACCAAGACAGTTGAGTGAGACATGTGCTGATGGTACCATTGATGTGTCTAATGTACGTTCCTGGTTGCGACAGTTCAATGAAGGTAGAACATCGTGTGACAACAAACCAAGACAGTTCAGTGAGACATGTGCTGATGGTACCATTGATGTGTCTAATGTACGTTCCTGGTTGCGACAGTTCAATGAAGGTAGAACATCGTGTGACAACAAACCAAGACAGTTGAGTGAGACATGTGCTGATGGTACCATTGATGTGTCTAATGTACGTTCCTGGTTGCGACAGTTCAATGAAGGTAGAACATCGTGTGACAACAAACCAAGACAGTTGAGTGAGACATGTGCTGATGGTACCATTGATGTGTTAATGTACGTTCCTGAGAGCGACCGTTCAAAGAAGACAGAACATCGTGTGACAACAAACCAACACAGTTACAGACATGGCTTCCAAAATTGGCATTTCCGTAGCATCGGTGCACACAATCCTGCATGAAAAACTGAAAATGCTCCATCGGCGATCTTCCACTCGCTGGATCATGTCGTCAGACCGGCAAGTGCGAGGCCGTGACTGTTTCGGTTTGTTGTCACACGATGTTCTGTCGCACCCAGGAACGTACATAAGACACATCCATGGTACTATCAGCACACGCCTCACTCAACTGTCTTGGTTTGTTGTCACACGATGTTCTGTCGCACCCAGGAACGTACATAAGACACATCCACGGTACTATCAGCACACGCCTCACTCAACTGTCTTGGTTTGTTGTCACACGATGTTTTGTCGCACCCAGGAACGTACATAAGACACATCCACGGTACTATCAGCACACGCCTCACTCAACTGTCTTGGTTTGTTGTCACACGATGTTTTGTCGCACCCAGGAACGTACATAAGACACATCCACGGTACTATCAGCACACGCCTCACTCAACTGTCTTGGTTTGTTGTCACACGATGTTTTGTCGCACCCAGGAACGTACATAAGACACATCCACGGTACTATCACCACACGCCTCACTCAACTGTCTTGGTTTGTTGTCACACGATGTTTTGTCGCACCCAGGAACGTACATAAGACACATCCATGGTACTATCACCACACGCCTCACTCAACTGTCTTGGTTTGTTGTCACACGATGTTTTGTCGCACCCAGGAACGTACATAAGACACATCCATGATACTATCACCACACGCCTCACTCAACTGTCTTGGTTTGTTGTCACACGATGTTCTGTCGCACCCAGGAACGTACATAAGACACATCCACGGTACTATCACCACACGCCTCACTCAACTGTCTTGGTTTGTTGTCACACGATGTTCTACGTTCATTGAACGGTCGCAACCAGGAACGTATATTAGCCACATCCATGGTACCATCACTACATGTCTCACTCAACTGGCGATGAGTTTTAATAGGTGTCACACCAGGACAACGGAGAAAACGTATGATTACACGCTGTTGTTGCAATGAAAACGTCGCCATTTTAAGTATCAAAAACAGTCCTAACTCTCGTAGCTGCCACTAGAGTTCTATGTACTGTACAGTGCTGCCATCTCTGTTACGCATTTACAAAGAGCCCACGTGTATTTTTTTAATAAAAGAGAAGCTCCTATCTGTGTGTGTGTGTATTTTTTTTTATTTACCTTCTTTAACTTTTTTAAGATGAATGGAATGGGTGAAATGATGCTCAAATGGACCCAGGGTCCATGGAGCTTAGAGTAAACTAACTTAGGATAAGAGAAAACCCCGGAAAAAACCTTATCCAGGTAGGTCATCCTGACCGAGATTCGAACTTAGGACCTCTTGGAAGTGAGGCAGACATGCTAGCATCTACACTACCGAGGCGGGCATCCTATCTGGTCCGAGTCGGTTATAACTTGAACGCGCCTGGTAAATCTGCAAGAATGCCTGATGCTGAATATTTGTTGGGCCACAAGTTAATAAGTTCATTTCTGATACCACATTTGAAGAAACAATGATGCATAATGAAAAACAGGAGGGTTTTGGATTTCAGAGTAACATCGTAAACTTTCTGGGAAATTACAAAAATATCGTAGAATATGTTTGAGAAATTTCGAAAGCTGAGTTGCAATATGAGTATGAAAGTAGATTTCGTGCACCGGTCACTTGGAGTTTTTACCAGAAAATGTCGTTGTTAATTTCACTAGGACGTAAAGAAAATGCAAAGACGCGCTTCTCAAGGCAAAGTGTAAACAAAACTGGTGTAATGCTCAAATATATGTGGAACAGATGTGACATATTAGTTTATTATGAAGGGTGTTGTGTTGACAGTTGTTGATTTATTAGCTTTTATTTAATAATACAACCTAAATTCGATAGAGGAGAGCATAAAAATTCATTTCTTTTATTGTGAAGGTTGGTACGTGATGGAGAAAAACTAAGTTGATATTCTGATTCAGCTTACTCAAATAAGGAATAATCACTTATTAAAATAAAAACCCCGGACAGAAAATTTAATTTTGCATATTAGTTATAATTAATGGAATTCGTGTTTCCTTTGTTTAATTTGCAAAGCCTCATTTTGCTTGTTTTGTTTAACGAAAGCTTTGACTTGACAAACAATTGACGATGTTACTCGATCCCCAACGTTGACTTTTTATAGCTTTTTAACAATTAACACAGTCAGTTCGGTGGCTAAAGATCGTGGGTTCAAGCCCGATTCATATACATGGCTTTTGACTACATTTAAAAGCAGAAGTTATATACGCATATAGAATAATTCGGCACGCCGAACCTCTGGCACTGATGAACGTATTTTCTGGGAACCAAAAGTATCCCTGAACGTACGACAAACCTGTCCAAATGTGCGTGTCTTGCGTCCATGACCTCTATTCATGCTCAGCCTTCACGCCATTAAAACAATTACTAGCTTCAAAGGCAAGAAACGTACTTAATCTGAAACTGTATAGACTGGCTGGGACCCGAGATCCTTTATACCCCAAAATGTTTGTGCTAACCAAGTGGATTATCTTGTTTTGTTGTTTCTTTTTTTTTTTTTTAATTTACCTCCTCCAACGTTAGGTCATATCAGGCGATGAACGAAATGATGTACAAATGAGTACAGGGTACATAGAGCTTAGGTTTAGAAGACATTAATCTTTCAGGATAAGGGAAAACCTCCAACGTTAAGTCATATCAGACGATGAACGAAATGATGTTCAAATGAGTACAGGGTACATAGAGCTTAGGTTTAGCACACATTTATCTTTCAGGATAAGAGAAAACCTCCAACGTTAAGCCATATCAGACGATGAACGAAATGATGTTCACATGAGTACAGGGTACATAGAACTTAGAGTTACCGGACATTAATCTTTCAGGATAAGAGAAAACCTCCAACGTTAAGTCATATCAGGCGATGAACGAAATGATGTTCAAATGAGTACAGGGTCCATAGAGCTTGCAGTTCCCAGACATTAATATTTCAGGATAAGGGAAAACCTCCAACGTCATATCAGGCGATGAACGAAATGATGTTCAAATGAGTCCAGGGTCCATAGAGCTTAGGGTAACCAGACATTCATCTTCCAGGATAAGGGAAAACCTCCAACGTTAAGTCATATCAGACGATGAACGAAATGATGTTCAAATGAGTACAGGGTACATAGAGCTTAGGGTAACCAGACATTAATCTTCCAGGATAAGGGAAAACCTCCAACGTTAAGTCATATCAGGCGATGAACGAAATGATGTTCAAATGAGTCCAGGATCCATAGAGCTTACAGTTACCAGACATTAATATTTCAGGATAAGGGAAAACCTCCAACGTCATATCAGGCGATGAACAAAATGATGTTCAAATGAGTACAGGATACATAGAGCTTACAGTTACCAGACATTAATATTTAAGGATAAGGGAAAACCTCCATCGTTAAGTCATATCAGACGATGAACGAAATGATGTTCAAATGAGTACAGGGTACATAGAGCTTACAGTTACCAGACATTAATGTTTCAGGATAAGGGAAAACCTCCAACATTAAATCATATCAGACGATGAACGAAATGATGTTCAAATGAGTACAGGGTACATAGAACTTAGAGTTACCGGACATTAATCTTTCAGGATACGGGAAAAACTCTAACGTTAAGTCATATCAGGCGATGAACGAAATGATGTTCAAATGAGTACAGGGTCCATAGAGCTTACAGTTACAAGACATTAATATTTCAGGATAAGGGAAAACCTCCAACGTCATATCAGGCGATGAACAAAATGATGTTCAAATGAGTACAGGGTACATAGAGCTTAGAGTTACCAGACATTCATCTTTCAGGATAAGGGAAAACCTCCAACGTTAAGTCATATCAGGCGATGAACGAAATGATGTTCAAATGAGTACAGGTTACATAGAGCTTACAGTTACCAGACATTAATCCTTCACGATAAGAGAAAACCTCCAACGTTAAGTCAAATCAAACGATGAATGAAATGATGTTCAAATGAGTACAGGGTACATAGAGCTTAGAGTTACCAGACATTCATCTTTCAGGATAAGGGAAAACCTCCAACGTTAAGTCATATCAGGCGATGAACGAAATGATGTTCAAATGAGTACAGGTTACATAGAGCTTAGAGTTACCAGACATTCATCTTTCAGGATAAGGGAAAACCTCCAACGTCATATCAGGCGATGAACGAAATGATGTTCAAATGAGTACAGGTTACATAGAGCTTACAGTTACCAGACATTAATCCTTCAGGATAAGAGAAAACCTCCAACGTTAAGTCAAATCAAACGATGAATGAAATGATGTTCAAATGAGTACAGGGTACATAGAGCTTAGAGTTACCAGACATTCATCTTTCAGGATAAGGGAAAACCTCCAACGTTAAGTCATATCAGGCGATGAACGAAATGATGTTCAAATGAGTACAGGTTACATAGAGCTTACAGTTACCAGACATTAATCCTTCAGGATAAGAGAAAACCTCCAACGTTAAGTCAAATCAAACGATGAATGAAATGATGTTCAAATGAGTACAGGGTACATAGAGCTTAGAGTTACCAGACATTCATCTTTCAGGATAAGGGAAAACCTCCAACGTTAAGTCATATCAGGCGATGAACGAAATGATGTTCAAATGAGTACAGGTTACATAGAGCTTACAGTTACCAGACATAAATCCTTCAGGATAAGAGAAAACCTCCAACGTTAAGTCAAATCAAACGATGAATGAAATGATGTTCAAATGAGTACAGGGTACATAGAGCTTAGAGTTACCAGACATTCATCTTTCAGGATAAGGGAAAACCTCCAACGTTAAGTCATATCAGGCGATGAACGAAATGATGTTCAAATGAGTACAGGTTACATAGAGCTTAGAGTTACTAGACATTCATCTTTCAGGATAAGGGAAAACCTCCAACGTTAAGTCATATCAGGCGATGAACGAAATGATGTTCAAATGAGTACAGGTTACATAGAGCTTAGAGTTACTAGACATTCATCTTTCAGGATAAGGGAAAACCTCCAACGTTAAGTCATATCGGACGATGAACGAAATGATGTTCAAATGAGTACAGGGTACATAGAGCTTAGAGTTACCGGACATTAATCTTTTAGGATAAGGGAAAACCTCCAACGTTAAGTCATATCGGACGATGAACGAAATGATGTTCAAATGAGTACAGGGTACATAGAGCTTAGAGTTACTAGACATTCATCTTTCAGAATAAGGGAAAACCTCCAACGTTAAGTCATATCGGACGATGAATGAAATGATGTTCAAATGAGTACAGGGTACATAGAGCTTAGAGTTACCAGACATTCATCTTTCAGAATAAGAGAAAACCTCCAACGTTAAGTAATATCGGACGATGAACGAAATGATGTTCAAATGAGTACAGGGTACATAGAGCTTAGAGTTACCAAACATTCATCTTTCAGGAAAAGAGAAAACCTCCTACGTTAAGTCATATCGGACGATGAATGAAATGATGTTCAAATGAGTACAGGGTACATAGAGCTTAGAGTTACCAGACATTAATCTTTTAGGATAAGGGAAAACCTCCAACGTTAAGTCATATCGGACGATGAACGAAATGATGTTCAAATGAGTACAGGTTACATAGAGCTTAGAGTTACCAGACATTCATCTTTCAGGAAAAGAGAAAACCTCCAACGTTAAGTCATATCGGACGATGAACGAAATGATGTTCAAATGAGTACAGGTTACATAGAGCTTAGAGTTACCAGACATTCATCTTTCAGGAAAAGAGAAAACCTCCAACGTTAAGTCATATCGGACGATGAACGAAATGATGTTCAAATGAGTACAGGGTACATAGAGCTTAGAGTTACCAAACATTCATCTTTCAGGAAAAGAGAAAACCTCCAACGTTAAGTCATATCGGACGATGAACGAAATGATGTTCAAATGAGTACAGGTTACATAGAGCTTAGAGTTACCAGACATTCATCTTTCAGGAAAAGAGAAAACCTCCAACGTTAAGTCATATCGGACGATGAACGAAATGATGTTCAAATGAGTACAGGGTACATAGAGCTTAGAGTTACCAGACATTCATCTTTCAGGAAAAGAGAAAACCTCCAACGTTAAGTCATATCGGACGATGAACGAAATGATGTTCAAATGAGTACAGGTTACATAGAGCTTAGAGTTACCAGACATTCATCTTTCAGGAAAAGAGAAAACCTCCAACGTTAAGTCATATCGGACGATGAACGAAATGATGTTCAAATGAGTACAGGGTACATAGAGCTTAGAGTTACCAAACATTCATCTTTCAGGAAAAGAGAAAACCTCCAACGTTAAGTCATATCGGACGATGAACGAAATGATGTTCAAATGAGTACAGGTTACATAGAGCTTAGAGTTACCAGACATTCATCTTTCAGAATAAGAGAAAACCTCCAACGTTAAGTAATATCGGACGATGAACGAAATGATGTTCAAATGAGTACAGGTTACATAGAGCTTAGAGTTACCAGACATTAATCTTTTAGGATAAGGGAAAACCTACAACGTTAAGTCATATTGGACGATGAACGAAATGGTGTTTAAATGAGTACAGGGTACATAGAGCTTAGAGTTACCGGACATTAATCTTTCAGAATAAGAGAAAACCTCCAACGTTAAGTCACATCGGACGATGAACGAAATGATGTTCAAATGAGTACAGGTTACATAGAGCTTAGAGTTACCAGACATTAATCTTTTAGGATAAGGGAAAACCTCCAACGTTAAGTCATATCGGACGATGAACGAAATGATGTTCAAATGAGTACAGGGTACATAGAGCTTAGGGTAACCAGACATTAATCTTCCAGGATAAGGGAAAACCTCCAACGTCATATCAGACGATGAACGAAATGATGTTCAAATGAGTACAGGGTACATAGAGCTTAGAGGTACCGGACATTAATCTTCCAGGATAAGAGAAAACCTCCAAGGTTAAGTCATATCAGACGATGAACGAAATGATGTTCAAATGAGTACAGGGTACATAGAGCTTAGGGTAACCAGACATTAATCTTTCAGGATAAGGGAAAACCTCCAACGTTAAGTCATATCAGACGATGAACGAAATGATGTTCAAATGAGTACAGGGTACATAGAGCTTAGAGGTACCGGACATTAATCTTCCAGGATAAGGGAAAACCTCCAACGTTAAGTCATATCAGACGATGAACGAAATGATGTTCAAATGAGTACAGGGTACATAGAGCTTAGGGTAACCAGACATTAATCTTTCAGGATAAGGGAAAACCTCCAACGTTAAGTCATATCAGACGATGAACGAAATGATGTTCAAATGAGTACAAGGTACATAGAGCTTAGAGTAACCAGACATTAATCTTCCAGGATAAGGGAAAACCTCCAACGTTAAGTCATATCAGACGATGAACGAAATGATGTTCAAATGAGTACAGGGTACATAGAGCTTAGGGTAACCAGACATTAATATTTCAGGATAAGGGAAAACCTCCAACGTTAAGTCATATCAGACGATGAACGAAATGATGTTCAAATGAGTACAGGGTACATAGAGCTTAGGGTAACCAGACATTAATATTCCAGGATAAGGGAAAACCTCCAACGTTAAGTCATATCAGACGATGAACGAAATGATGTTCAAATGAGTACAGGGTACATAGAGCGTACAGTTACCAGACATTAATCTTTCAGGATACGGGAAAAACTCTAACGTTAAGTCATATCAGGCGATGAACGAAATGATGTTCAAATGAGTACAGGGTACATAGAGCTTAGGGTAACCAGACATTAATATTCCAGGATAAGGGAAAACCTCCAACGTTAAGTCATATCAGACGATGAACGAAATGATGTTCAAATGAGTACAGGGTACATAGAGCTTAGGGTAACCAGACATTAATCTTTCAGGATAAGGGAAAACCTCCAACGTTAAGTCATATCAGACGATGAACGAAATGATGTTCAAATGAGTCCAGGATCCATAGAGCTTACAGTTACCAGACATTAATATTTCAGGATAAGGGAAAACCTCCAACGTCATATCAGGCGATGAACAAAATGATGTTCAAATGAGTACAGGATACATAGAGCTTACAGTTACCAGACATTAATATTTAAGGATAAGGGAAAACCTCCAACGTTAAGTCATATCAGACGATGAACGAAATGATGTTCAAATGAGTACAGGGTACATAGAGCTTACAGTTACCAGACATTAATCTTTCAGGATACGGGAAAAACTCTAACGTTAAGTCATATCAGGCGATGAACGAAATGATGTTCAAATGAGTACAGGGTCCATTGAGCTTACAGTTACCAGACATTCATCTTTCAGGATAAGGGAAAACCTCCAACGTCATATCAGGCGATGAACAAAATGATGTTCAAATGAGTACAGGGTACATAGAGCTTAGAGTTACCGGACATTAATCCTTCAGGATAAGGGAAAACCTCCAACGTTAAGTCAAATCAAACGATGAATGAAATGATGTTCAAATGAGTACAGGATACATAGAGCTTAGAGTTACCAGACATTCATCTTTCAGGATAAGGGAAAACCTCCAACGTTAAGTCATATCAGGCGATGAGCGAAATGATGTTCAAATGAGTACAGGTTACATAGAGCTTAGAGTTACTAGACATTCATCTTTCAGGATAAGGGAAAACCTCCAACGTTAAGTCATATCAGGCGATGAACGAAATGATGTTCAAATGAGTACAGGATACATAGAGCTTAGAGTTACCAGACATTCATCTTTCAGGATAAGGGAAAACCTCCAACGTTAAGTCATATCAGGCGATGAACGAAATGATGTTCAAATGAGTACAGGTTACATAGAGCTTAGAGTTACTAGACATTCATCTTTCAGGATAAGGGAAAACCTCCAACGTTAAGTCATATCGGACGATGAACGAAATGATGTTCAAATGAGTACAGGGTACATAGAGCTTAGAGTTACCGGACATTTATCTTTCAGGATAAGGGAAAACCTCCAACGTTAAGTCATATCGGACGATGAATGAAATGATGTTCAAATGAGTACAGGGTACATAGAGCTTAGAGTTACCGGACATTAATCTTTTAGGATAAGGGAAAACCTCCAACGTTAAGTCATATCGGACGATGAACGAAATGATGTTCAAATGAGTACAGGGTACATAGAGCTTAGAGTTACCGGACATTAATCTTTCAGGATAAGAGAAAACCTCCAACGTTAAGTCATATCGGACGATGAATGAAATGATGTTCAAATGAGTACAGGGTACATAGAGCTTAGAGTTACCGGACATTAATCTTTCAGAATAAGAGAAAACCTCCAACGTTAAGTCATATCGGGCGATGAATGAAATGATGTTCAAATGAGTACAGGTTACATAGAGCTTAGAGTTACCGGACATTAATCTTTCAGAATAAGAGAAAACCTCCAACGTTAAGTCATATCGGGCGATGAACGAAATGATGTTCAAATGAGTACAGGGTACATAGAGCTTAGAGTTACCGGACATTAATCTTTCAGAATAAGAGAAAACCTCCAACGTTAAGTCATATCGGACGATGAATGAAATGATGTTCAAATGAGTACAGGTTACATAGAGCTTAGAGTTACCGGACATTAATCTTTCAGAATAAGAGAAAACCTCCAACGTTAAGTCATATCGGACGATGAATGAAATGATGTTCAAATGAGTACAGGGTACATAGAGCTTAGAGTTACCGGACATTAATCTTTCAGGATAAGAGAAAACCTCCAACGTTAAGTCATATCGGGCGATGACCGAAATGATGTTCAAATGAGTACAGGGTACATAGAGCTTAGAGTTACCGGACATTAATCTTTCAGAATAAGAGAAAACCTCCAACGTTAAGTCATATCGGGCGATGAACGAAATGATGTTCAAATGAGTACAGGTTACATAGAGCTTAGAGTTACCGGACATTAATCTTTCAGAATAAGAGAAAACCTCCAACGTTAAGTCATATCGGACGATGAATGAAATGATGTTCACATGAGTACAGGGTACATAGAGCTTAGAGTTACCGGACATTAATCTTTTAGGATAAGGGAAAACCTCCAACGTTAAGTCATATCGGACGATGAACGAAATGATGTTCACATGAGTACAGGGTACATAGAGCTTAGAGTTACCGGACATTAATCTTTTAGGATAAGGGAAAACCTCCAACGTTAAGTCATATCGGGCGATGAATGAAATGATGTTCACATGAGTACAGGGTACATAGAGCTTAGAGTTACCGGACATTAATCTTTCAGGATAAGAGAAAACCTCCAACGTTAAGTCATATCGGACGATGAACGAAATGATGTTCAAATGAGTACAGGGTACATAGAGCTTAGAGTTACCGGTCATTAATCTTTTAGGATAAGGGAAAAGCTCCAACGTTAAGTCATATCGGGCGATGAATGAAATGATGTTCACATGAGTACAGGGTACATAGAGCTTAGAGTTACCGGACATTAATCTTTCAGGATAAGAGAAAACCTCCAACGTTAAGTCATATCGGACGATGAACGAAATGATGTTCAAATGAGTACAGGTTACATAGAGCTTAGAGTTACCGGACATTAATCTTTTAGGATAAGGGAAAACCTCCAACGTTAACTCATATCGGGCGATGAATGAAATGATGTTCACATGAGTACAGGGTACATAGAGCTTAGAGTTACCGGACATTAATCTTTCAGGATAAGAGAAAACCTCCAACGTTAAGTCATATCGGACGATGAACGAAATGATGTTCAAATGAGTACAGGGTACATAGAGCTTAGAGTTACCGGTCATTAATCTTTTAGGATAAGGGAAAAGCTCCAACGTTAAGTCATATCGGACGATGAATGAAATGATGTTCAAATGAGTACAGGTTACATAGAGCTTAGAGTTACCGGACATTGATCTTTTAGGATAAGGGAAAACCTCCAACGTTAAGTCATATCGGGCGATGAATGAAATGATGTTCACATGAGTACAGGGTACATAGAGCTTAGAGTTACCGGACATTAATCTTTTAGGATAAGAGAAAACCTCCAACGTTAAGTCATATCGGACGATGAACGAAATGATGTTCAAATGAGTACAGGGTACATAGAGCTTAGAGTTACCGGTCATTAATCTTTTAGGATAAGGGAAAAGCTCCAACGTTAAGTCATATCAGACAATGAATGAAATGATGTTCAAATGAGTACAGGGTACATAGAGCTTAGAGTTACCGGACATTAATCTTTCAGAATAAGAGAAAACCTCCAACGTTAAGTCATATCGGGCGATGAATGAAATGATGTTCAAATGAGTACAGGGTACATAGAGCTTAGAGTTACCGGACATTAATCTTTCAGGATAAGAGAAAACCTCCAACGTTAAGTCATATCGGACGATGAACGAAATGATGTTCAAATGAGTACAGGTTACATAGAACTTAGAGTTACCGGACATTAATCTTTTAGGATAAGGGAAAACCTCCAACGTTAACTCATATCGGGCGATGAATGAAATGATGTTCACATGAGTACAGGGTACATAGAGCTTAGAGTTACCGGACATTAATCTTTCAGGATAAGAGAAAACCTCCAACGTTAAGTCATATCGGACGATGAACGAAATGATGTTCAAATGAGTACAGGGTACATAGAGCTTAGAGTTACCGGTCATTAATCTTTTAGGATAAGGGAAAAGCTCCAACGTTAAGTCATATCGGACGATGAATGAAATGATGTTCAAATGAGTACAGGTTACATAGAGCTTAGAGTTACCGGACATTAATCTTTTAGGATAAGGGAAAACCTCCAACGTTAAGTCATATCGGGCGATGAATGAAATGATGTTCACATGAGTACAGGGTACATAGAGCTTAGAGTTACCGGACATTAATCTTTTAGGATAAGAGAAAACCTCCAACGTTAAGTCATATCGGACGATGAACGAAATGATGTTCAAATGAGTACAGGGTACATAGAGCTTAGAGTTACCGGTCATTAATCTTTTAGGATAAGGGAAAAGCTCCAACGTTAAGTCATATCAGACAATGAATGAAATGATGTTCAAATGAGTACAGGGTACATAGAGCTTAGAGTTACCGGACATTAATCTTTCAGAATAAGAGAAAACCTCCAACGTTAAGTCATATCGGGCGATGAATGAAATGATGTTCAAATGAGTACAGGGTACATAGAGCTTAGAGTTACCGGACATTAATCTTTCAGAATAAGAGAAAACCTCCAACGTTAGGTCATATCGGACGATGAACGAAATGAAGTTCAAATGAGTACAGGGTACATAGAGCTTAGAGTTACCAGACATTCATCTTTCAGAATAAGGGAAAACTCTGGAAAAACTTTCTCAAGGTTACTGGCCCTGACCGAGATTCGAACTCGGCACCTCTGGAACTTGAAAAGACACGCTATCTGCACGCTACAGAGGCGGGCAATGTCTCAAGTGCTAGCTCAGTAGAAGGTCGTGGATTCATTACCGTGTCCGGTTAGTTCACCTTTCATCCTAGTTGAATTTTTCAGAGTAGTATGTCTCCACTACTCCTCCAGCTCCCCCGTGGAATGCCGGGGAGTTTGAACCTGTAGATGTTAAAGACCCCGCCCACTACTGCCTTCTACCCTTAGAGCCGTACCCTCGAGAGACGTAAACACAAAATAGCTTCTACAAGTTTGAGGTTTCAGTTAAAGCGATGAGAAATTTAACAAGAGTAGACAAAACTAAAACAAAACACTATAATAACCACTCCTACCAGTAGATACACTCAACGAAATCGCACTTCACTTGGCTCCAAACGCGAACTCCGTACACATTCGCAGGAGACTGAGCATTGTTTCATTCCTCTGGGCTCCATTACGAGAAGGGGGAACGCCAGGAGGGAGAGACCCATGACGTGTTATTCCCCCCCCCCTCCAAAACGTTCATTCACGAAACCAAGTCACGCATCAAACACGGAACACGTTCACAGACAAGATTTCCATAAGTTCACAAAGTCAGTAGCCTCGACTGCCACACAGAATTAAAAAAAAAAATCTTCCTTAAACACACATGACTTTCTCTACTCTTGTACAAACACTTATTGCTCTATCTACTTCAAGATAAACATTATCTTATTGTAGTTACAAGGGAATACAGTAGACTTTAAGTGATAGTCAAATGTTTTATATACATGACTTTCTCTACTCTTGTACAAACACTTATTGCTCTATCCACTTCAAGATAAACATTATCTTATTGTAGTTACAAGGGAATACAGTAGACTTTAAGTGATAGTCAAATCTTTTATATGCACGACTTTCTCTACTCTTGTACAAACCGTTATTGATCTATCTACTTAAAGATAAACATTATCTTATTGTAGTTACAAGGGAATACAGTAGACTTTAAGTGATAGTCAAATGTTCTATATGCACGACTTTCTCTACTCTTGTACAAACAGTTATTGCTCTATCTACTTCAAGATAAACATTATCTTATTGTAGTTACAAGGGAATACAGTAGACTTTAAGTGACAGTCAAATGTTTTGGTGGTTATGTAAGTCTTGGACATTGCTTTCTGTTTTGATGTCAACAGACAAAATATCACTGACTGCTATGTTATTGTCAGTTTACACAATTTCGAGACAACACGGGAGGTGCACTATCATGCGGTCGATATTATCCGACTTGGCTGGTTTGGAACACCCACCTCTTGTCATCAGGGGATGCCATCACGCGTGCCAACTTGGCGTGCTGTTCTGTCCTTCGCGACATGACGCATCCAGAGGATCGCCTTACTGTACCTGCCAGCCCATGTCTACTGCCCAATTGGCCGGCCATAAACTTTTTACCTTCTTACACCAAATGTTACATCCCACTCAAAAATCTAGTACACAGATTTTGCCGGAAATTCACATCGGAGGATGAATGAAATGTTAAAATGAGTACAGGATCCATAGAGCACATTCATCTTTCAGGATAAGCGAAAAACGTCATACCCGACCGAGATTCAAATTAGGGACCTTTTGATTGTGAGACATTCACGCTACCATCGCGCTACAGAGGTGTGCTCTTAAATATGTGTTGTTTTTTTTAAATGAAAATGTGAGGTCATTACCTTAGGAATTCAGGATTTTCAAAATATATTTCATTATTTCCCACAATCCAAAAAGAGTTGTGAGGGTTTGGAGACGTTCGTGTAGCGAGCTTAGAAGGCGGTGAACTTAATATGAAATTTTAATTTTGACTTCTCTTTGTTTTATGCTATGCTGTTCTAAAAAGTTGATTTTGGATTCAGAGAACTTTAAAATCTGTATCTCTACTAAACGTTTAATGTCGAGAATTAAGTTTTCAGGAAAAGAAGTCACTGAACTTGTGTTATTGCTGGATAATTCTAATGAGAAAACTGAGAACTGAAGATGAGAGTGTTTTGATCCGAGGTAAGTACGATTCTCCCTGTTGGAGGATGACTCACAATCCACCCTCGCCCTATCACTAGACAACTACCCCATTATTCACTTCACCCTCAAGAGCAAAACCTCATTCCAAATATCGATGTCAGAAAAGCACAGCACATTTCTGCTCCATTCACATACGCTTGTTGTCAGGACATTCACGTCTTTCGTTAACGAGACGCTAACGCCAAACGCTATGTTCGCATTTGGCGATTACAGAAAAAAGAGAGGAGACAAAACATTATCGCACTGCATAGGAACAAGAGATATAGATAGTCATTTAACAAGTCATTTCATTATTTCATTTCTAAATCATCGTTGTCTTTATGACAAAAAGCATAAATCCTGGAAAGATAGTTTGCTAAAAAAGAAGTATTTGGAAGTAAATTACGAATGAACTGAAATATGAAGGTAGGCATGCGTTGTTTATATTATTTACTATGACATCTGTCGACTCTGTGAGAAACTTTAGGTTAGGTAGGCCATGAAATATTTTGCTTTATTTATATATGGAAGAATCATAATGTAATTAGTTACTATTTTGTTCTATATAAATAACTAATAAGACCCACCTCTACAAACTTCAAATACTTCGAACCAATACATTCGAGTAGCAACAGCTGCTGTGAATGCTACATCCATTCACATCTATCATTTCCCAAATTAAGTGACTATATCCTCAACTTCTCTCACAAATTCTATTCCCGTCCTCCCTACAGTTTCAATCAACTTATCCGAGGTCTCGGCGAGTATGACACTACAAGCGTCCCAGACTTACCTTAGGATATTAACATATCCTCTCTATCATCCTACAACTTGTGATACACTGCGATCCATATAGACCTGAACCATTTCAATAGGCCATAATTTCCCTTTGAAAGCTCCTAGAACGTAGACATTTGCTTTAATGATCTCAGTGGCTCTGGGAGAATTGGCAACACTGACAATTGTTGACAGTTGACAGTCTTAAATGTGCAACATGCAGTACTCACTACGAGAGCGTGTTTACATTTTGAAAACATATTGGAAGAAACATTCCTTGGTAACAACACAACGGGAATTTCAAAGAGAATTTAATGTAAGCGATGTTCCGACAAGGCAACAATATTATCGCTCGTAAGAAAGCTGGAGACAAGGCTATTGAATTCTCCAAACAAATCGTTGTGTCGATTGAGCCAGGAGTCAGGGTATTCATATGGAACATGCCAAAGAGCTGCGACCTTACAGAGTGCATATGGTGTAACAACTGAAAGAAGCAGATTATGATAAACGAATCAATTACTGTCGATGGTTTCAGAGTCCAGACATTCTCTCCATAACGTGGTTTACAGATGAGGCATGGCTACATAAACACACAAAACACCAGATATTGGGCTGCTGTAAACCCCCAAGTGGTCCACGAAACCCCACTGCATGATGGTGCGCGATGTCAGCTTCCAGGATCGTGGGTCCCATTTTCTTTGAAACGACTGTAGACACTGAAGTTTATATGGGTATCTTCAATACATTTGTGCAGCAGCTGGATCATGTCGAATTGAGAGAAGGTTATTTCCAGCAAGATGGAGCAACGTGCCATACATCTAATGACATCATGGAACTTGTAACCACTTTCTTTGATAATCGAATAATCTGTGGCCCCCAGATCCCCTGACCTAAACTCACCGGATTTTTTTGTGGAGATATTTAAAACATAGAGTGTACACGGACAATTTATGTTCTCAAGGAATCCATTCAAACCGAAATAAGTAACATTGGCGAGGATACTCTCCGTAAAACTTGAGAGAATATGGTGAGACGAGTACAAACATGTATAGATGCTGGCGGACACTTCTAACATTTTCTCTGAGATGTAATCTCCCAATTGTGTATTATATTCTCCCGAAGTTGTGCGTGTGTCCTATTATTGGTTCAAAGGTTATGACTTATTGAAATGGTTCAGCTTTATATGGTTCACACTGTAATACATAAAACTACCCACCATCTATTACTATAAATCCATCATAACGTCAGTAAGGAATGGTAAAACGTCGAAGGCTTCTTGTCCTCGGAGAAGGATGACTCTTCAACGACACCTCAAAATTATTCTGAACATTTCGAAAAAGAGTAGTTTTGTGAAATATTAATAGTGTAGTTCAAATTTAATTTTAAAAAAACGCTCTAGCAGTATTTTAAAAATGTTTGATAATATTGATAAGGTGGTTATTATGATTGTGAATGGTGAACTCCTCGCCTTAATGGTAATGGGACTTTACTCTCATTAGTGTTGAGGGGGCACGAACTGCGACTTTCTTTATCCATTATTCTACAAACCATTCTATTACTATTTCCTTCGATATAAGTGATAGTCCTTTTAATTGCATTCTCTTTGCATGACCAAGAGATAAAAAATGAATAACGACTTCTCATTTAATAGCATGACTCTGGCAGTTTGGTCTGTCGCCCGCATTCGGGGGTTTTCCCGGGTCGTCATCTCTCATCTAGTGGTCTCTTTCAGAGTTGATGTATCGTGCATGGCCTCGGTACAGCCGTAGTCGAACCAATGGCGGCTGGGCTATGGGAAGTAGGCACCCTGGCCACTGTGCTCTCTCGCCTCATCGTACAATCCTCTCCAGTCCAGTTTGAGAAAATAGTAAGTCTTGGATAACAAAGAATATACCGGAAATGATTAACTCCAGAAATAACAAGTATTGGACATAAATTGTGTTTGAACAATATCTGAATGCTTGTGTACAATGAGAGTCAAAACGTATACCAGAAGTTAAAAATCGACATAGTTCTGTTAAGTTGGCAGTATGATAACCAGCAGAGGATAGCACCGCTTGCGAATGCACAAAAACAAATGAAGGTCCTCTGCAGCAAGTTCATACAAAGTTCGGAAATATCACGTTCTTTTGTTACAAGCGTTCTATGTTCATATTCATTTTTTATCCTCGAAATGCAAAAACTCTTTTCTCAAATGTTAGACATACTTTTTCGCCACACTCGTATACAAAACCTCAATTTAAGTCGAAACACAGGAAGCCATAGGCCGATAAATTTTAAAGTCTGTAGCGATCCTGCTAGGCGTGGATGGACCACGCCCTGGGACTGTCGACATGTTCCCAGGCACTTACTTATAGCTTTTGTTTTCCTTGATGTATTCACTGACACAAACAGCTGACAATCGGTATTGCATAACTTTACCGTCTCCAATTACAGTACAGCTCCTAGAATTGCTTTTTCTTCACTTCTGAGGTCATTCCCACAAAATTCTACATATACTTTCGACAGGACTATCGACTTTTTTTTTCTGAAGGAAACCATAACGATTTCTATGCCCGAAAATTACGGAAAGAGGCCTGCTTTCTCTGTCAATAGGTAAATGTCGAAAATGTTCCACGGTCGACAGAATGTCTCGAAAATCTTTGTGTAAAATTCTTGGAAAATATTGAAGTTAAACATGAAGTTGTTTGTTTGTTTAATTAGACCATCTCTATAGTAAGATTGGTCCTCAAAATAGCTGTTCACCTCGGCAATGAACTCTCCTTGTTGCTGTGAAACCTTGGTCCTCCAAACGTGGTAGTCACTGGGTACTAGATCTGGCGAAATGGGTGGATGTTCAAGCAATTCCAACTTTAATTGCGATGACTAAACGATGAGCCGGAGCATTGTCCTGAAGAAACAACCAAATGAGCTCTTTTTCTTGTCACGTCGTCACTCAAACGTTGGAGTAAGATTGCGTAATCAAATCAAATTTATTCACCATAAGATTTCCAATTACAGAAATATCGGCTTCGTCAATACAATTTTATATTACAGATTAACAGTAAACACATGAACGGATAAACAAATAAGGTGATGGTATTTACAATTGCAATATTAAAAAAAAAAAAAGGAATACGTTATTAGAATGTAATACATATTTCTAACAAAACTGATTCACTGTTCATCATCAAGGTATTCATTTACTGAATAAAAACATCTTTGTATTAGATACTTCTTTAATTTCCTTTTTAATATTGTTAAATTTGGTAATTCTTTGAAATATTGAGGAAGTTTGTTGTACAATTTAATACAGTTATAGTGTATATATACTTTTTACATATAGAGTTCTCTTATGTCCTGTAACATGAAGATGTGATTTACCTCTAGTGTTGTGACTATGTATTTCGACGTTTGTGACAAAAATATTTACCTGTTTATGAGCGATCACCAGCACCTCATAGATATATATAGATGGAACTGTCAGAATATTCAATGATCTGAAATAAGGTCTACAACTTGTGGTACGTATGGCCCTCTTTTGTATTATAAACATTCTTTTCGTATAGCTCGTCTTTTTCCCAGAATATTATGCCATAGGATAACTGCGAGTGAAAGTAGGCAAAAAAGGCTATTTTAAGCACATCAAGATTGACTGGTGATCTTAAAGTACATAGTGCAAAACAAGTTTGACATACTTTTTTGGATAAAGCATCAATGTGAGTTCCCCAATCTATCTACCCAAACTCCAGGAAATTGAATTTTATCTGTAGTAGTTACTGATTCATTCTCTAAGCATATATTAGGGAAACTTACATTTTTGTTGACGTAGTAGTGGCCAGTGATACTTTTACTCTTCTTCCAAGTAATCAGTAAAACGAATTCCCTGTGCATCCCAGGAAAACACTACTCATAACCTTGTTAACTGATAAATTTGACTTTGCCTTTTCTAGAGTTGGTTCACCTGGCACAATCCACTGTTTTGACTGTGATTCACTCTCTGGAGGTAGTGATGTATCCAAGTGCCATCCATGGTAATAAGTCGTCTCAAAAATTCACTGCGATTTTTACGGTAGAGCTCCAAATTCTTAACAGAAACAGCTTTTCTTTGCAACTTTTGATCAGGTGTCAACAAACGCGGCACAGACCTTGTGAAAACGCAAAAAGCTACTTAAAATACAACACCAACTCCAATACTCAGACCATAATACAGAATCCAAGATGGCGCCCGTCGAAGCCCAGCGACTCTGGTTACGCAGAATAGGAAACTATACACAATGGACACAATATAATCCATATTACGGAGCAGCGAGGTAACTCCTAAGCATTTATCACTTTATACTTTCAACTAAAGTGTGCAATAACATAAATAAAGAGCATCATGACAAATTCTAAGAGCTTATAACATTATATAGTAGCACGACCAGTACTATGCATTTTCCACCTTATACTTCCAATCAAAATTTAATTTATAAGGCATGACAACTCATAAGCATTAAACACAGCAAACTTTATCTTATTGGACTCAATCATCCTATCGTCTGTAGCAAGTACTAAAGTTTCTTTTACATTGTTTACATGGTAACCTTTTCTGGTAAGGACATACTGCTTATACTATAATATTTAAGAGAACTCACCAGATTGTCCAGTTTACTCCAATTGTCACGTTTGAAGGTGTCAAGTTCCCTCACATTGCAAGATCCATTTAAAATTTTCCACTGGTAGGCTCATAATATTCCTTCTAGGTTATGAAATACTTTGAAACTTATTAAGTGAAGGAACATCAGTGAAGCAGGGATCTTGAATGTTATTGAAAAGAACGTAACTAATCGTCTTTAATAATGACTATCAATGGGTTAAAATCTCCTCACCACTTCGGTTTTAAGGACTCAAAACTGTCAATAACATCTTGTGCACACCAAATATTAAAATTATCTTCACTCTCTGTAAAATGTCTTGGATGCATTCTTCAGGATTTCGTATTTTCTGGTTGAGCTTTAATGTGTGATAGGATGGCTGATTCTTAAAAATCGTGGGGAAGGCATCATCTATTAATTTTTGTACTTTTCGAAGGGCACGAATTGGTTCACCATCATTTACAGGAAATATGTCTTCCTTAACTTCAAAGCACTGTTCAAAATGATGAATACAAACTACAGTTTTGTCATTTACTTTAAAATCTTTACGATGTATGTTCCTGGTCCACTTATCCCATTACGATTTTTCCTTCGCAAATTTAAATGTCGTGTGAGGTGCACTACCATAATTAGATTGCAGCTGGGAACACAACAGCGACGCATTTCGACAATACTTCACTGTATATATTTAGGTGAACGTTATCACTTTATGTTAAATACTTAACTATAAACTAGCTCGTTAGTCACTAATTGCCACTGTAATATGAATTACATTAATTCTCAAACACACAATCAACACACTTTACTCTGTAGATATAACCACAACATAACAAGCTGGGCCACGAGCGCCGCCATTTTTCCTACAATCGATTCTCGTATTATGGTCTGAGTATTGGAGTTGGTGTTGTTAAAATATTACCTGCACGTTCTTTTGTTATGTTTATAGCCTCTGCTATCCTAAACAGCTTTAAACTGTGGCCTTACAACACTAAACGATGATTTTTTTCAATGATATCTGATGATGATGATGGTGATAATGATGATGATGATGATGATGATGATGATGATCTGTATATAAGAGCGCTCAACTGCTTGGTCATCAGCGCCCTTACAAAAACTAATTCATGGCAATAGCCAGATATAAATTATTCAAAATTTAAAAAACATGTCAAAACAAAATGACTATAAAATAAATAAGCACAAATGGGTAAAAACAATTAAAAAACTATAAGTACCAATAAAATTCCAAAAGGCATAAAAATACCACTTTTGTAGATCAACTTGCCATGACAAGAGCTACCTGCCCAGAGGTGGTCGAACCAATTTATTCATTTTCTTTGGGGCAGGGCTAGAGCTTTCAGCAGGTTTTTCCTGCCTTTTCCTCACTGTCGTTTGGGCAGTGAGGACCAGATCCACCCGCTGCACATCCTCAGTGGAGGAGGACGGTTTCCGTACTGGTAACTTCGAATCCAGTCTCTCAACAGGATCGGAAACTGCGACCGTCGCCGATCGACGTCCTCTCCAGATGATTCCTCAGATGTTGTTGACGGAGATGTTCGAGGACTTTTGCACTGGCTAGCTCTCCTTTCACTGCTCTTAATATTTCTCTTGAGGAAGTCCGTTCTGTCATAAGAGGTCTTAAATTTCCTTGGCGATACATTAGTGTCGCCCTAGCGGTAGACTCGCGAAGCCGAAGCCGAAGCCGGTGGAGATTCGGAAAACTTCGGAATCAATCGTTACCGGTAGCGACAGACAGTTGAATGTAGAGAGAAAATAAACAGTTTTGAGGTTCTAGCAATTTTGTAATGTTGAACAGTGTATTTCGAGGAGAATAAAGTGTAGTTTTTTGTGTTTCGTAACCTCGTTTTATTATTTCACGAACCCACAAAGTCACAACTGGTGTCAGGAAGCGGGATAACTACATCACCGAAGATTATGGCCATGTAATCGGCATTGGAAATGCTTTTGCAGAAGATGAACGAATTAACAGCGAAGTCGGAAGCGGCAAATAACAACTTGGCCGCGAAGATGAACGAGTTAACAACAAAAACAGAAGCGGCAAATAACAACCTGGCCGCAGAGTTGAAAGAAATAAAGACCGAATTGACCACAGAAATGAAGGCAGCGAACGACAGTCTGGCCACGGAAATGAAGGAGGCGAACGAGGTCCTCGCCGCCAAATTTGAGGAACAGTTGGCCGGCGTGAGGGATGACGTGACGGAGCTGGGCAAGCGGATGTGCCAAGTGGACGAGCGCGTCGAGGACCTGGCGAACAGCTTCAATGACCTAGAGGAAAAGGCCGACAATAACGCCAAGTCCCTGACCGCCATGGTTGAAGACGTCGAAGACCTCGCGAACTGCGTAAACAACCTGGAGGGAAAGGCCGACAGCAGCGTCAAGTCCCATGGTGGAGGACGTCGTCGGCAGGAGACTGAAGGATTTGAAGGCTGACGCACCGGGACGCGACACAACATCGGCACGCGTCAAACCTCCGAAATATGACGGCGCGTCAACATTTGAGGTCTTCCGCCGCCAGTTCGACACAGTGGCCAAGCACAACAGATGGTCACCGGAGGAGGAGGCCACACAGTTAATAGCCAGCCTCCAGGGACGGGCCGCGGAAATCCTAAACGCGGTGCAGACGACGGCGGCGCCCAAGGACATCTGGGAGACCCTGGAGAATCGCTTCGGGAACCACCGGTTAGCCGCAGCATACCGCAGCCAGCTAAAGGCAAGGTCGCAGCAGCCGGGGGAGACGCTGCAGGAGTTCGCCATAGCGATCGAGCAGCTGGCTAGCAAGGCCTTGGTTGACCTCCCACTGGAGTTCGTATCCCGGGAAGCCGCCTACAATTTTGTCGACGGGGTACGGGACACGGAGATTGGTCAGCGCTTAATGCTCGGCGATTATAAAAACATCCACGAGGCGCTGACAGCGGCATTAAGGATGGAGGCGGCCAAGGTAGCATATATCCCGACGTCGAGAACGAGGAGTGTCCGCTACTCCGGAGACAGAAGACCAGCAGAGGGACGCCGGCGAACACCTAGTGGCCTGTGTTGGGGGTGTGGACAGCCCGGACACCTGCGGAGAGACTGCCCACACCAGGAAGAGCAGCCGGAAAACGAGTAAGGCCCGGTGTGGAGAGGGGTACGTCGGCGCCATTACCACCATCCCCTCGAGTGACAATCCGCGCCGTCAGCCGTCGTATGGATGACAGCCTCATCGCGGACGGCTGGGTAGGAGGAAAGCCGTGCCGCGTGCTAGTGGACACTGGGGCGGCCGTGACCATCATCAGACCTGACGTGACGAAGGGTTTGCCGACGAAGAAACCGAGCCGACCATACCAGCTTGTGACGGCATCGGGCGACACCATGCCTGTGCAGAAGGAGGCCCTGCTGGAGCTGATCTTGGGACGGAGTGCCGTGCGTCTGTGGGTGTTCGTCGCTAAGGTGGCTGAGGAGGTGATTCTGGGAGTGGATGCCCTCAGGAGCCACGAGGCGACGGTCGACGTCGGCAGGAAGGTCCTGAGGCTCAACGGAGAAGAGGTTATACTCCGTCAACCAGAAGAGCGCCTTGGAATTGGCAGGGTCGTCTTGAGCGAAGATGTGGTTGTCCCCGCGAGGAGCGAAGTGATAGAGACGGCGCGACCGGAAGGCCAGACAGCAGGTGGGGTCCAGAGGCAGCAGGAGTACGACTTCACCTCGGATCATCGCAAAGGGAAGAGTCACGGTAACGCGGACGCTATGTCCCGAAGACCCTGTCCAGAAGATTGCGGCCAATGCACAAGAGTGGAAGGGAAGGAGCGTGCCGCAGCAGTTCGAGTAGTCACGGCAGTGCCTGCGGAAGGCTGGGATAGCGCAGGCCTGAGGAGGGAGCAGCTGGCGGACGCAGACTTGGGGCCACTCTTGAGGGATGTGGAGAACTTGGTGGACCACCTCCACGACATGCACGAGATGGCTCGCCAGAACATCCAGAAGGCGAGCGACCGCATGAAAACTCGATTCGACAGGCAAGCCAACAGCCAAGGGTTCCAGCAAGGTGACCTGGTCTGGTTGTACCGCCCGACCCGGACCAAGGGACGCTGCCCGAAGCTTCAGCAGTCATGGCAAGGACCGTACCGTGTGGTGAAGAGGATTAACGACGTGGTCTACCGCATCCAGAAGGTGCCCCGAGGAAAGATGTTGGTGGTACACCTGGATCGCCTGGCCCGCTACGAAGGCGCTGTTCGGGACGACCAGCCTTGAGGAGGGAGCAGTGTCGCCCTGGCGGTAGACTCGCGAAGCCGAAGTCGAAGCCGGTGGAGATTCGGAAAACTTCGGAACCAATCGTTACCGGTAGCGACAGACAGTTGAATGTAGAGAGAAAATAAACAGTTTTGAGGTTCTAGCAATTTTGTAATGTTGAACAGTGTATTTCAAGGAGAATAAAGTGTAGTTTTTGTGTTTCGTAACCTCGTTTTATTATTTCACCACAAACTCACATTATATACTACCGGTTCACATGTTCTTGAAATTGATGCTTTCGGCGGTGACTTGGTTGAATCCTTCTTCTTAGGACTGGACTTGGTCGGGGCACTCACTGTTGTTCGTGCTGCTGTTTGTTACTTTGGCTGTGATCTTGGTGTAATTGATCTTTCAGATATTACTTCCCCGTTTATTTCGCTGGTTTGTGTAGCGATTTCACGTCTAGCTACCGGCTTAGCTGCAACTGCACTATAAGTAACGGTCCTAGGTACAGAAGGGTGACGAATTCGCAAGAGTTTCCGGGCTTCCACGATGGACATCCTCTCTCTTGCCCGGATCTCTTGGATCACCTTCTCCTCCATAAAACGGGGACATTCTCTGGAGTTTGCTGAATGATTACCACTGCAGTAAACACTATTTGCGGGTGAAGTGCACGCATTGTCATGCTTGACTTCCCCGCAGTCAATGCAAGTGGCAACTCCATTACATGAATCACCTGTGTGGCCAAAGCGCTGGCATTTATAACACTTCAGTACTGCCTCACTTCAATAGCTTCATACCCTGCCTTAATCCTGCATAGATATTGGCTTTCAAGATTTTAGCAGCCTGTGTCGAAGAAACTGCTTCGACCAGGAGTGTGCCATTGCGAGATCTAGTACATGCCTTCACAGAACCAGCAATACTATCTAAACCCTTCTGAATAACGAACGGGTTCAGGTACTAAACGTCCAACCTTCCTCAGTTCTATAAATAACTAAGTAGCGAGGATCACTTGACCCGACTACTTCTTTTACACTTTTGTTTTAAAAAATGTTATTATTATTATTAACTTTTACCACAATAAAACAATTAGGATTCAGCCCCCAGTGCCAACCATCCACCACGGAGCCCAACAAGGGGTCACCCGACTGGGGTGACAGTACACAGGGGATATAGCGAGCTCGCCATTCCACTCACTCTGGAGTTTGGTACAAGTCCTGGCCGATTGATTAGGGGTGGGTTAGTCACTAACCTCCCGTATAGGCGAAGCAGAAGCCACAGTAGTGTATCAGAAATGCGCACCCTCCCCGAATTCAGAAGAGCACCGGTACGAGCTCAGATGCGCATCCCTCAACCACCAGGACAAATCTTTCCACCGACACGGGTCTCCACGCACGGCCTACAAGTGTGTGGGCCTGTTGACTGTCTCCCTCAAAAACGAAGAGGAGCCCAAACGAGGGAGACTATTGGCTCGGGACACCGGGTGCGCCAAACCCGTGCCTACTGAAGTAGGACCCTGGGGGAAACGATCTCTGACGTGACTTCCACAGGTTGTCCAGAGACAGGCTCATCACTAGTACTCGTACGTCCCATTTTAAACTCTACAACCAACCTTTTAATTATTGTATATGAAGTGACAGAGTCTTTCAATGTACTGTCCATTTCCTTCTTGATTTCTTTAGCCGTTAACCCTTTCAAATGGAAGTATTTAATCACTGCTCGTTTTCCCAAGAGTACTAAAGAGTAGCCTTAGTTCTTTGAGTCATTATTCTCACTTATTTTAATGACAATTATTATCTGGAGCTTCCCTTACTTTGAAAGTCAGGCCTCGCTACTGGACCTACGTGTGGCCACGCCTCGCTACTGGACCTACGTGGGACTGTACAATAGAAAGAGTACTACAGAGTAACCTTAGCTCTTTGAGTCATTATTCTCTATTATTTTAATGAAAATTATTATTTGGAGTTTCCCTCGCTTTGAAATGCACGCCTCGCTTCTGGACCTACGTGGGACTGTAAAATAGAAAGAGTACTACAGAGTAGCCTTAGTTCTTTGAGTCATTATTCTCTCTTATTTTAATGAAAATTATTATTTGGAGCTTCCCTCGCTTTGAAAGTCACGTCTCGCTACTCTGACCTACGTAGGACTGTACAATAGAAAGAGTACTAAAGAGTAGTCTTACTTCTTAGTCATTATTCTCTCTTATTTTAATGAAAATTATTATTTGGAGCTTCCCTCACTTTGAAAGTCACGCCTCGCTACTGGACCTACGTGTGGCTGTACAATAGAAAGAGTACTAAAGAGTAGTCTTAGCTTTCTGAGTCATTATTCTCTCTTATTTTAATGAAAATTATTATTTGGAGCTTCCTTCCCTGTGAAAGTCACGCCTCGCTACTGAACCTACGTGTGGCTGTACAATAGAAAGAGTACTAAAGAGTAGTCTTAGTTTTCTGAGTCATTATTCTCTCTTATTTTAATGAAAATTATTATTTGGAGCTTCCTTCCCTTTGAAAGTCACGCCTCGCTACTGAACCTACGTGTGGCTGTACAATAGAAAGAGTACTAAAGAGTAGTCTTAGTTTTCTGAGTCATTATTCTCTCTTATTTTAATGAAAATTATTATTTGGAGCTTCCTTCCCTTTGAAAGTCACGCCTCGCTACTGAACCTACGTGTGGCTGTACAATAGAAAGAGTACTAAAGAGTAGTCTTAGTTTTCTTAGTCATTATTCTCTCTTATTTTAATGAAAATTATTAGTTGGAGCTTCCCTCACTTTGAAAGTCACGCCTCGCTACTGGACCTACGTGTGGCTGTACAATAGAAAGAGTACTAAAGAGTAGTCTTAGTTTTCTGAGTCATTATTCTCTCTTATTTTAATGAAAATTATTATTTGGAGCTTCCTTCCCTTTGAAAGTCACGCCTCGCTACTGGACCTACGTGTGGCTGTACAATAGAAAGAGTACTAAAGAGTAGTCTTACTTCTTAGTCATTATTCTCTCTTATTTTAATGAAAATTATTATTTGGAGCTTCCCTCACTTTGAAAGTCACGCCTCGCTACTGGACCTACGTGTGGCTGTACAATAGAAAGAGTACTAAAGAGCAGTCTTAGTTTTCTGAGTCATTATTCTCTCTTATTTTAATGAAAATTATTATTTGGAGCTTCCTTCCCTTTGAAAGTCACGCCTCGCTACTGGACCTAAGTGTGACTGTACAATAGAAAGAGTACTAAAGAGTAGTCTTACTTCTTAGTCATTATTCTCTCTTATTTTAATGAAAATTATTATTTGGAGCTTCCCTCACTTTGAAAGTCACGCCTCGCTACTGGACCTACGTGTGGCTGTACAATAGAAAGAGTACTAAAGAGTAGTCTTACTTCTTAGTCATTATTCTCTCTTATTTTAATGAAAATTATTATTTGGAGCTTCCTTCCCTTTGAAAGTCACGCCTCGCTACTGGACCTAAGTGTGACTGTACAATAGAAAGAGTACTAAAGAGTAGTCTTAGTTTTCTGAGTCATTATTCTCTCTTATTTTAATGAAAATTATTATTTGGAGCTTCCCTCACTTTGAAAGTCACGCCTCGCTACTGGACCTACGTGTGGCTGTACAATAGAAAGAGTACTAAAGAGCAGTCTTAGTTTTCTGAGTCATTATTCTCTCTTATTTTAATGAAAATTATTATTTGGAGCTTCCTTCCCTTTGAAAGTCACGCCTCGCTACTGGACCTAAGTGTGACTGTACAATAGAAAGAGTACTAAAGAGTAGTCTTAGTTTTCTGAGTCATTATTCTCTCTTATTTTAATGAAAATTATTATTTGGAGCTTCCCTCACTTTGAAAGTCACGCCTCGCTACTGGACATACGCGTGGCTGTACAATAGAAAGAGTACTAAAGAGCAGTCTTAGTTTTCTGAGTCATTATTCTCTCTTATTTTAATGAAAATTATTATTTGGAGCTTCCTTCCCTTTGAAAGTCACGCCTCGCTACTGGACCTACGTGTGGCTGTACAATAGAAAGAGTACTAAAGAGTAGTCTTAGTTTTCTGAGTCATTATTCTCTCTTATTTTAATGAAAATTATTATTTGGAGCTTCCTTCCCTTTGAAAGTCACGCCTCGCTACTGGACCTACGTGTGGCTGTACAATAGAAAGAGTACTAAAGAGTAGTCTTACTTCTTAGTCATTATTCTCTCTTATTTTAATGAAAATTATTATTTGGAGCTTCCCTCACTTTGAAAGTCACGCCTCGCTACTGGACCTACGTGTGACTATACAATAGAAAGAGTACTAAAGAGCAGTCTTAGTTTTCTGAGTCATTATTCTCTCTTATTTTAATGAAAATTATTATTTGGAGCTTCCTTCCCTTTGAAAGTCACGCCTCGCTACTGGACCTACGTGTGGCTGTACAATAGAAAGAGTACTAAAGAGCAGTCTTAGTTCTTTGAGTCATTATTCTCTGTTATTTTAATGAAAATTATTATTTGGAGCTTCCCTCACTTTGAAAGTCACGCCTCGCTATTGGACCTACGTGTGGCTGTACAATAGAAAGAGTACTAAAGAGCGGTCTTAGTTTTCTGAGTCATTATTCTCTCTTATTTTAATGAAAATTATTATTTGGAGCTTCCTTCCCTTTGAAAGTCACGCCTCGCTACTGGACCTACGTGTGGCTGTACAATAGAAAGAGTACTAAAGAGCAGTCTTAGTTCTTTGAGTCATTATTCTCTGTTATTTTAATGAAAATTATTATTTGGAGCTTCCTTCCCTTTGAAAGTCACGCCTCGCTACTAGACCTACGTGTGGCTGTACAATAGAAAGAGTACTAAAGAGTAGTCTTAGTTCTCTGAGTCATTATTCTCTGTTATTTTAATGAAAATTATTATTTGGAGTTTCCCTCACTTTGAAAGTCACGCCTCGCTACTGGACCTACGTGTGGCTGTACAATAGAAAGAGTGCTGAAGAGCAGTCTTAGTTCTTTGAGTCATTATTCTCTGTTATTTTAATGAAAATTATTATTTGGAGTTTCCCTCACTTTGAAGGTCACGCCTCGCTACTGGACCTACGTGTGACTATACAATAGAAAGAGTACTGAAGAGTAGTCTTAGTTCTCTGAGTCATTATTCTCTGTTATTTTAATGAAAATTATTATTTGGAGTTTCCCTCACTTTGAAAGTCACGCCTCGCTACTGGACCTACGTGTGGCTGTACAATAGAAAGAGTGCTGAAGAGCAGTCTTAGTTCTTTGAGTCATTATTCTCTGTTATTTTAATGAAAATTATTATTTGGAGTTTCCCTCACTTTGAAGGTCACGCCTCGCTACTGGACCTACGTGTGACTATACAATAGAAAGAGTACTGAAGAGTAGTCTTAGTTCTTTGAGTAATTATTCTCTCTTATTTTAATGAAAATTATTATTTGGAGCTTCCTTCACTTTGAAAGTCACACCTCGACACTGGACCTACGTGTGACTATACAATAGAAAGAGTACTGAAGAGTAGTCTTAGTTCTTTGAGTCATTATTCTCTCTTATTTTAATGACAATTATTATTTGGAGCTTCCCTCACTTTGAAAGTCACGCCTCGCTACTGGACATACGTGTGACTGTACAATAGAAAGAGTACTGAAGAGTAGTCTTAGTTCTTTGAATCATTGTTCTTTATTATTTTAATGAAAATTATTATTTGGAGCTTCCGCCGCTTGTTTTCTAGGAATATGCGCGGATATCTCTGTGAAGAGTAATTCTAATACGAATTGGTACCTATAAAACTTCATAACTTCGCCCCAAAAGTGTACTGTGCCTCGTTCAAAAATTAAGCAGATTTTTACTTTGTAGACACTTATCTATATTCTTTTTTCATGTAATTACTAAATACAACGTTTTGAGACTAAAAAAGAACAGATTGAGTTATCTTGCAGGTGTCTCAGGCAAAAAATATGGAAAAAAGCCAGATTCCAGGCATTGCCAACTTCTGAAATGATTTAGATGGAGACCTTGTGTTTAAATACAGTATTCTGAAAAAGACGACTGTACACTTGTTGGACATAAAATACGGCACCACACAGAGCTAGTTTCAACTGTTTACTGCTCAACGAAGCACTTTGTCTTAACTCTATGTATCTAGACCAACCTTCTACAGAAGTCTACTCAAACGTGGATTAGTTTAAAACTTAATTAAATTATTTTGATATACTTCAAAATATCTCCCCTTTAACATCAATATATTTAATGAATCCGGAATAATAAATCCTTAAATAATAAGCCAATTCAGCGTTTTATAGCGTTTCTTCTTTTAATTCCCATACTCCAACGTGAAGTCATATCAGACGATGAATGAAATGATCTTCAAATGAGCACAGAGTACATAGAGCTTAGAGTTACCAGACTAAGGTTAGTGATTATAATTTACATGATAAACCTAAGTGCTAAAATGTAAATATTCAAAGCGGCAGCAGCGTGCTTTAACCACCAGTGACAAATAAAACACTGTATAGAGATAGTTTGGTTATGAAGTGGTTCCGTGTTTGTTACTAGGCAACGACGAACTTCCAAGAGCAGTAAAGTTCGAGGTTATTCGTGGATAATTTATATGTTGCTTTGTTTAAAGTTTCAAAGGATTTCGGAGTACATTCCCAGAAGATCCATAAAAAACATGATAATTTGATCATAATTGTTAGCGGCGTCATTGAGAAAATCGACAACTTTGAATATTTTTCCTTTTAAATAGCAGTTTGTGGTGGGAAAACAATCCACTGTCATCGAGTTCTGAGTTGTGTTTAAAGTTTCAATTCTTTAGCTCATCGTGAAGTTATTCTAAAATTGAAACGGCCTGAGCCTTCCCCATTGATAAAAAAGAGAATAATGAGAAAGTAGGTGTTAGAAGAGGCAAAGGTAGAAATAGAATAATTCCCAACTAATGTATCAAACATGTACAATGAGACTAGAGACAGCTTCCATGCACCCCTATGTACTTGAGCCAAACAACATGGACAACCCATGTATCGGTAAACATCTATTTCTGAACCAACAGTCACAACCCATCTGACAGGTGTATTCCCGCTCCGGTTTCTGCTCCACTATAATTATACCTTTACTTTAGCTCTTTTTTCTTCCTTGTTATTGGACTGGACTGGACTGGACTACGCTACCTCGGATATTTTCGGGGGTTTCCGGGGTCGACAGACGAATACTGGCTAGATTAATCACATCCACGGAATTTCCTCTCATCTTTCATCTGCTGGTCTGTTTCAGGGTAGAAGTGTCGGCTGGAGTCTCGGCGCTGCATGGCAGGATGATATGCTGCTGGTAAATACTTCCTCCTCCAAAAGGACAGTCTCCGGTCTCCGAGTTGACCTAATGGGACCTTTGAGGATCATGGTACGACGCATACCGAGTGTGCAAGCCTGTCAGGGAGTGTCCGACCTCTGGCATGACGCCCTCCAGTCTCCAGGCCGGACTGTGGACTAAGCCCACAGAGGGTGGGATGCCGGTCGTACTGGCCTGCAGGAGAGTTTCCAACTGGTAAAGTGCAGGAACCCTGCCCTCTGCACTGTCCTGGCCTCTTCAGACGGCCGCCCTCTATATCCTTTCGCCTAATCCTTCCTCTCGGAGATACCCCACTTAGGGACATAGGTAAAATAGAACAAGTTTGGACCTCCATGCCGACTCCCCTCAGTAGTGTAGTCCAGTCCCTCTGTCTCCTCTCGCCTCATCCTTCCTCTCGAGATACCTCACTTAGGGACATAGGTAAAATAGAACAAGTTTGGACCTCCATGCCAACTACCCTCAGTAGTGTAGTCCAGTCCCTCTGTCTCCTCTCGCCTAATCCTTCCTCTCGGAGATACCCCACTTAGGGACATAGGTACAATAGAACAAGTTTGGACCTCCATGCCAACTACCCTCAGTAGTGTAGTCCAGTCCCTCTGTCTCCTCTCGCCTAATCCTTCCTCTCGGAGATACCCCACTTAGGGACATAGGTAAAATAGAACAAGTTTGGACCTCCATGCCGACTCCCCTCAGTAGTGTAGTCCAGTCCCTCTGTCTCCTCTCGCCTAATCCTTCCTCTCGGAGATACCCCACTTAGGGACATAGGTAAAATAGAACAAGTTTGGACCTCCATGCCGACTCCCCTCAGTAGTGTAGTCCAGTCCCTCTATCTCCTTTCTCCTAATCCTTCCTCTCGGAGATACCCCACTTAGGGACATAGGTAAAATAGAACAAGTTTGGACCTCCATGCCGACTCCCCTCAGTAGTGTAGTCCAGTCCCTCTATCTCCTTTCTCCTAATCCTTCCTCTCGGAGATACCCCACTTAGGGACATAGGTAAAATAGAACAAGTTTGGACCTCCATGCCGACTCCCCTCAGTAGTGTAGTCCAGTCCCTCTATCTCCTTTCTCCTAATCCTTCCTCTCGGAGATACCTCACTTAGGGACATAGGTACAATAGAACAAGTTTGGACCTCCATGCCGACTCCCCTCAGTAGTGTAGTCCAGTCCCTCTATCTCCTTTCTCCTAATCCTTCCTCTCGGAGATACCTCACTTAGGGACATAGGTACAATAGAACAAGTTTGGACCTCCATGCCGACTCCCCTCAGTAGTGTAGTCCAGTCCCTCTGTCTCCTCTCGCCTCATCCTTCCTCTCGAGATACCTCACTTAGGGACATAGGTAAAATAGAACAAGTTTGGACCTCCATGCCGACTCCCCTCAGTAGTGTAGTCCAGTCCCTCTGTCTCCTCTCGCCTAATCCTTCCTCTCGGAGATACCCCACTTAGGGACATAGGTACAATAGAACAAGTTTGGACCTCCATGCCAACTACCCTCAGTAGTGTAGTCCAGTCCCTCTGTCTCCTCTCGCCTAATCCTTCCTCTCGGAGATACCCCACTTAGGGACATAGGTAAAATAGAACAAGTTTGGACCTCCATGCCGACTCCCCTCAGTAGTGTAGTCCAGTCCCTCTGTCTCCTCTCGCCTAATCCTTCCTCTCGGAGATACCCCACTTAGGGACATAGGTAAAATAGAACAAGTTTGGACCTCCATGCCGACTCCCCTCAGTAGTGTAGTCCAGTCCCTCTATCTCCTTTCTCCTAATCCTTCCTCTCGGAGATACCCCACTTAGGGACATAGGTAAAATAGAACAAGTTTGGACCTCCATGCCGACTCCCCTCAGTAGTGTAGTCCAGTCCCTCTATCTCCTTTCTCCTAATCCTTCCTCTCGGAGATACCTCACTTAGGGACATAGGTACAATAGAACAAGTTTGGACCTCCATGCCGACTCCCCTCAATAGTGTAGTCCAGTCCCTGTGTCTCCTCTCGCCTAATCCTTCCTCTCGGAGATATCCCACTTAGGGGCATAGGTACAATAGAACAAGTTTGGACCTCCATGCCAACTCCCCTCAGTAGTGTAGTCCAGTCCCTCTGTCTCCTCTCGCCTCATCCTTCCTCTCGGAGATACCCCACTTAGGGACATAGGTACAATAGAACAAGTTTGCACTTCCATTCCGACTCCCTTCAGTAGTGTAGTCCAGTCCCTCTGTCTCCTCTCACCTAATCCTTCCTCTCGGAGATATCCCACTTAGGGACATAGGTACAATAGAACAAGTTTGGACCTCCATGCCAACTCCCCTCAGTAGCGTAGTCCAGTCCCTCTGTCTCCTCTCGCCTAATCCTTCCTCTCGGAGATATCCCACTTAGGGACATAGGTACAATAGAACAAGTTTGGACCTCCATGCCAACTACCCTCAGTAGTAGTCCAGTTCCTCTGTCTCCTCTCGCCTCATCCTTCCACTCGGAGATACCCCACTTAGGGACATAGGTACAATAGAACAAGTTTGGAGCTCCATGCCGACTCCCCTCAGTAGTGTAGTCCAGTCCCTCTGTCTCCTCTCGCCTAATCCTTCCTCTCGGAGATACCCCACTTAGGGACATAGGTACAATAGAACAAGTTTGGACTTCCATGCCAACTACCCTCAGTAGTGTAGTCCAGTCCCTCTGTCTCCTCTCACCTAATCCTTCCTCTCGGAGATACCCCACTTAGGGACATAGGTACAATAGAACAAGTTTGGAGCTCCATGCCGACTCCCCTCAGTAGTGTAGTCCAGTCCCTCTGTCTCCTCTCGCCTAATCCTTCCTCTCGGAGATACCCCACTTAGGGACATAGGTACAATAGAACAAGTTTGGACCTCCATGCCAACTACCCTCAGTAGTGTAGTCCAGTCCCTCTGTCTCCTCTCGCCTAATCCTTCCTCTCGGAGATACCCCACTTAGGGACATAGGTACAATAGAACAAGTTTGGAGCTCCATGCCGACTCCCCTCAGTAGTGTAGTCCAGTCCCTCTGTCTCCTCTCTCCTAATCCTTCCTCTCGGAGATACCCCACTTAGGGACATAATTACAATAGAACAAGTTTGGAGCTCCATGCCGACTCCCCTCAGTAGTGTAGTCCAGTCCCTCTGTCTCCTCTCGCCTAATCCTTCCTCTCGGAGATATCCCACTTAGGGACATAGGTACAATAGAACAAGTTTGGAGCTCCATGCCGACTCCCCTCAGTAGTGTAGTCCAGTCCCTCTCTCTCCTCTCGCCTAATCCTTCCTCTCGGAGATATCCCACTTAGGGACATAGGTACAATAGAACAAGTTTGGAGCTCCATGCCGACTCCCCTCAGTAGTGTAGTCCAGTCCCTCTGTCTCCTCTCTCCTAATCCTTCCTCTCGGAGATATCCCACTTAGGGACATAATTACAATAGAACAAGTTTGGAGCTCCATGCCGACTCCCCTCAGTAGTGTAGTCCAGTCCCTCTCTCTCCTCTCGCCTAATCCTTCCTCTCGGAGATACCCCACTTAGGGACATAGGTACAATAGAACAAGTTTGGAGCTCCATGCCGACTCCCCTCAGTAGTGTAGTCCAGTCCCTCTGTCTCCTCTCACCTAATCCTTCCTCTCGGAGATACCCCACTTAGGGATATAGGTACAATACAACAAGTTTGGACTTCCATGCCGACTCCCCTCAGTAGCGTAGTCCAGTCCCTCTGTCTCCTCTCGCCTAATCCTTCCTCTCGGAGATATCCCACTTAGGGACATAGGTACAATAGAACAAGTTTGGACCTCCATGCCAACTACCCTCAGTAGTGTAGTCCAGTCCCTCTGTCTCCTCTCGCCTAATCCTTCCTCTCGGAGATACCCCGCTTAGGGACATAGGTACAATAGAACAAGTTTGGACCTCCATGCCAACTACCCTCAGTAGTGTAGTCCAGTCCCTCTGTCTCCTCTCGCCTAATCCTTCCTCTCGGAGATACCCCACTTAGGGACATAGGTACAATAGAACAAGTTTGGACCTCCATGCCAACTACCCTCAGTAGTGTAGTCCAGTCCCTCTGTCTCCTCTCGCCTAATCCTTCCTCTCGGAGATATCCCACTTAGGGACATAGGTACAATAGAACAAGATTGGACCTCCATGCCAACTACCCTCAGTAGTGTAGTCCAGTCCCTCTGTCTCCTCTAGCCTAATCCTTCCTCTCGGAGATACCCCGCTTAGGGACATAGGTACAATAGAACGAGTTTGGACCTCCATGCCGACTACCCTCAGTAGTGTAGTCCAGTCCCTCTGTCTCCTCTCGCCTAATCCTTCCTCTCGGAGATACCCCACTTAGGGACATAGGTACAATAGAACAAGTTTGGACCTCCATGCCAACTACCCTCAGTAGTGTAGTCCAGTCCCTCTGTCTCCTCTCGCCTAATCCTTCCTCTCGGAGATACCCCGCTTAGGGACATAGGTACAAAAGAACAAGTTTGGACCTCCATGCCGACTCCCCTCAGTAGTGTAGTCCAGTCCCTCTGTCTCCTCTCGCCTAATCCTTCCTCTCGGAGATACCCCGCTTAGGGACATAGGTACAATAGAACAAGTTTGGACCTCTATGCCAACTACCCTCAGTAGTGTAGTCCAGTCCCTCTGTCTCCTCTCTCCTAATCCTTCCTCTCGGAGATACCCCACTTAGGGACATAGGTACAAAAGAACAAGTTTGGACCTCTATGCCAACTACCCTCAGTAGTGTAGTCCAGTCCCTCTGTCTCCTCTCTCCTAATCCTTCCTCTCGGAGATACCCCACTTAGGGACATAGGTACAATAGAACAAGTTTGGACCTCCATGCCAACTACCCTCAGTAGTGTAGTCCAGTCCCTCTGTCTCCTCTCTCCTAATCCTTCCTCTCGGAGATACCCCACTTAGGGACATAGGTACAAAAGAACAAGTTTGGACCTCCGTACCGAATGCCCTTTGTAGCATATTCCCGTCATCTAGCACAGGAACCTCTCTTCACAGACATAATAAAACAAGCTTTAGCTCTTCTTTCTAATTTGTGATGCAATAATTTTTTTCTAAGTCATTCTCATGTTTTAATGTTTTTATATACAACCATGATTTTTAATATAAAATCTTTATTTTTTAGTGCAATTTCTTGCCAAAGGGCATTCTTTTAACGTTAAGAATTGTTTGTTTGCTTACTGCCTATGTAGAGATTTTGAAGGATTCATTGCAGCCAAACTATCGTTTCTCCACTGAATGCAATGCTCTCAACAGTCTTACTTGTCCATAAATTACACTATCTAGCAGACTAACACAAAGTTGTACCACCTACCTAACTAATTGTACTAAACACACAGAGTAGTTCCTAATTTACACTAACTAATTACACTAATCATAACTATCCTTAGCCTAAACACTAAGTGCAATTGTTACACTACAGGGTAGACCTGCCTAGTGTGTTCAATTAATTTTTGAAATGGGTCTGCTGACCGGATTTTGCAGTCACTGTGCCACAAATACTCAGACATGTGAGCATCCACATTGTCTATACGAATGCTGCCCCTTGTTAGAGGATGCTGTAGTCCTCGCCAGCGTGACTCTACGCTATTTGTGTGCACATCTGTCACTGGGTCGATAAAGTACACTGCGTGATTCACTGCGAGGTGTGCAGCAAACCTTCCAGCCATCAACCTACCTCTGCCAGACATCGGCGTGAATGGTGCTGATGAACTCTATCTGATCTGCAATTAGACTGTAGAGCGGATTTGCCTCCCTTCTGTTGTTGGGCCATATCATCATCTGCACCTCATTCGGTTCCATGTCAATCATTCCCAGGATCCTGTTGTCCTCTATGATGCACCCACGATGAAACTTGTGTCATCCTATCTTGCACTCATTGATTTGAACGACGTGGCTGGGACCACCAATTTTCCCACTTGCAGTGTACTTAGTGTCATTTACATCATGCACACTTCGCGGCAGTAGCTGAACCACTCCGATACAGTCCGCAAGCTCATACAGATTTCCGATTTTCAACAACGTACTGAACGAATCTTAAATATTTGAAGAATGTCAGAACAAACAGCCCTCACTTCTAACAGTACAATAGATACTTTTGCTGGACAGCAAGCCTACTTTTGTAAAACAATAAAATCTGAGAGGAAACATGGGCAGTATTTTCTAAAACTGACCTGTGCTAATTGTATCCACATGTCTTTTTGCACCAGTGTAGGACAAATGTCTAGGGCATAGATTGAGTCAAAATGAAAAATTCAATGCTATGGCTGGGATTTGAACCACACATCTCCTGGTTTCCGTGCAGTCGCTCTAAGCCATTGAGCTACCAAGGCCAATGTGCCGTCCTGACACCAAATTCTCCATTTGACTCAATGGGTTAGAGCGACTGGACGGAAACCAGGAGCTCTGTAGTTCAAATCCCGGCCATGGCATTGAATTTTTCATGTTGACTCTATTCATCAAAGACCTTAGCCTATATATGGCTAGTGTGAAGAAATGATTAATTTCCATCAATAAACTAAAATAATAAGAGTTAAATGATGAAGTCTGGGACTCAAGTACTTACGATAGTAAGTCACCATAAATGGTGTATCTCGAATACGAGAGCCCCTAGTGGTTTACCAGGAAAATATACAAGTCAAATGGAGAATTTGGTGTCAGGACGGCATGTTGGCCATGGTAGCTCAATGGGTTAGAGCAACTGGACGGAAACCAGGAGATCTGTGGTTCAAATTCCGGCCATGGCATTAAATTTTTCATGTTGCCTCTATCTATGAAAAACCTTAGCCTATATACGGCTAGTGTGAAGAAATGATTAATTTCCATCAATTAACTAAAAAATGTCAAAGGCATTTTTGCAGAAGTTGGCTACAAGTGTTACATAACTTCCTCATGTTAGCTGCAATGCGAGAACCTGCAGGCTGTCTGCTTGCGCATACATATACGTGTACCTTTGGACTTAGAAAATATTCTCGCATTTCCCAAAAGAAAGTTTCTCCCAAATTTTGATCTACCAGAAACTGAGGCATACATAACCTTATTAAAAGAAAGGCACAGCAAAGCAAGACAGACCCTGATGGAGGCCACGGAAATAGAGACAATGACAACAGTCTCCTGGAAAGGACCAAACTTCCACCTGTATACACATATCGCAGTACATGGCTACCATGGAAACATCTGTCCTGGTTACCTACCACAACTGCATCTGTAAGCTATGTAATGAATTGTGCTCCAAATATTATTGAAATGCAAAAGCAGAACTCTGTCACTAAGTGTCCAACTTATCTTTCTTTTCCCTTTACTTGAACAGATTGTGTTTAATAAATTATTATAAAATACTAGACCATGCAAGTATATCTCGTCATACACAAAAGTGGAATAAAATGTAAATTTAAAAGATGAAGATTACACAGAAAATAAAGCTAGTTACAGTGGAGTAATAAATATTATACAAATAAAAATATTTAGTAATTATCTTCCACTTAACTTAAGAAGTTGATGACAATACTTCTATCTTCTTTTTGCGAGATTGATTTCATGAGCATTTGCCCACATCTTCAGTCAACACACTTCGTTGTCAAGGATACCATGTATTTACGTATTACCAACATCTAAAGACGAAACAAACCTAAAAACAGAATCAATTGCTGGTGTCAAAATTCATTACGCAATTTTTATTTTTTAAAATAAATATTTTTTCCCAAACCACTAAATCTATGGGAACATTTAATTGTTTTAATAATTTAACTTCGTAGCAGATCATTTTTGGTCATTTAACCATGAAATAAATCTCGAAGTTAAATTATTAAGACAATTAAATGTTCCCATAGGTTTAATAGTTTGGGGAAAAAATATTTATTTTGAAAAATAAAAATTGCGTAATGAATTTTGACATACCGTCAATTGATTCTATTTTTAGGTTTGTTTCGTCTTCAGATGTTGGTAATACGTAAATACGTAAATACATGGTATCCTTGACAACGAAGTGTGTTGACTGAAGATGTGGGCAAATGCTCATGAATTTAATCTCGCAAAAAGAAGATAGAAGTATTGTCATCAACTTCTTAAGTTAAGTGGAAGATAATTACTAAATATTTTTATTTGTATAATATTAAAAGATGAAGTCTTACCTTATCCTGTAGGTTGCTGTCATTGTTGGGCACTGACTCAGTCTTGTTCTCTGTTGTATCACTCCTTGTAGTGACATCTGTCTTGTTAGGACTAAGAAGCGCATCATCGCTGGATGCACTGCAACACATTATATAAGCTAAATTATGTTTAATGTAATAACAATACAAATACAGTAGAAACTCATTTACCCGAATCACTGGAACCAGTGCCGACCTGAGTTAGCACAAATTCCAGGTTAACCAGAGAATGACATCATCAAAATAGTTTTAATGGATCAAAATTTTAGTGTATTGGAACACCACAGTGAAGCGAAATATGCAAGGGCGTCCAGAAAGTAAGTTCTGTTTCAATTTATCTCTGCTGCAGCACTGCAATTGCAGTTCTGCACATGTGCGGTAGATGCTCTGTATCAAGGAGAAGAAACACGCACCATTGTGAGATCGCTGTCAGCCACGTACACGTTGTTGTGTTTGTTTACAATGTCGGTGTTGATTGAAAATCCCGCCGCTTGTGAAATCAGATCTGTGATTCGTTTTCTGAATGCTAGGAAAGTGAAATCAATTGAAATTTATCGGCTGTCACAACAACGCACAACCACACACTGCAAATGCGAAGAAAAACATCCTACAGGGATTTGGCTGGGATGTGTTTGACCATACCCCGTACAGCCCTGACCTCGCTCCTAGCGACTTTCATCTGTTTTTGCATTTCAAATTTTTCCTTGGGAGTCAACACTTAAACAATGACAAAGAGCTGAAATAAAATGTTGTTGTTATTAACTAGTGGCACTGGGGATTAGTTGATTTGCATCATTTCCCCCCTAGCTTTCCAATATAAAGCCTGTAGGTTCCCACTTTTGAGACCATTACATTTGTCCAAATGGTGTTTGTTCATGATGACATCCTCTTTACAGATAGTACATTTGGGTGTAGGTATGCAGTGTATTTTATAAAGGTGTTCTACAAGACAATCATGGCCAGGCCCGCCTCGGTAGCGTAGATGGTAGCATGTCTGCCTCACGTTCAAGAGGTCCCAAGTTCGAATCTCGGTCAGGGTGAGTTACCTGGATAAGGTTTATCCGGGGTTTTCCCTTATCCTGATAGACGAATGTCAGGCAATTCTAAGCTCCATGGACCCTGGACACATTTCAGCATCATTTCACCCACTTCATTCACCGTCCGATATGACTTAACGTTGGAGGACGTAAAATTAAAAAAAAAAAAAAAATCATGGCCAGTTTTTCCATGCAGTTTTTCTTGGTTGTTTTTGTATGTCAGTTTTGTCTCCAATGTTCTTATAATCCTTGTCTTTTAGTTTATCTTCTTCATCAAGTCTCTGCTGTCTTTTAAAATGTAGCTTAATGTTGTTTAATTGTTTATTAATTTCAGTTTGTCTTATAGGTTTTATATTTTGAATTGCACCTTTTTTTGCTAGTTGGTCAACATGTTCATTACCTAAAAGTCCAACATGGCCTGGAATCCATTGCAGGGTGACATGGTTTCTTGATTTGACAGCTTTAATTAAACTTTTTATTTCTTTGATGTTTCTTCTTGTTTTTATAATTTACAATCCAATCTATGGCTGATTTTGAATCTGTTAAGATAACTATGTTTTGCTTTATGTACGGTCTGTACAGGACATTCTGCAGTGCTGCTTTTATGGCTGTTACTTCTCCATCATAATGCTTTGAAGTTTCGTCTAGTGTTAGATACTGTGCAAAATGTTTGCAGTATACTCCTGCACCAGCATCTTGTTTGTTTATAAAGGATCCATCTGTATATATTTGGAGCCATTCTTTTTCTGGATATCTTTCATTTTCTGTGGCTATTGCTATTACTCTCATTTCATCTGGTAAATTGTTTTACTTATGTATTGTATATAACAGGTCATTCTTATAATGTATGTCAATATATTCTGTTGGGCTTGTTTCCTCTATTGTTGTTATATTTGTTAGTTAGTTAGTTAGTTTTTATTCATCCTTTTGATCATATTACATGATATAGGACACGTCAAGTACTTATAACTAAAAATTATACAATATACATATATACAACACAAGTTTGGAATGAAAATTCAACTGTATGTACAGTATAATGATAATGATGATGATGATGATGATGATGATGATGATGATGATGATGATGATGATGATGATGATGATGATGATGATGATGATGATGATGATGATGATGATGATGATGATAATAACAGTTCACTTGTAGTTAAAATATTCAAACAATTCACCTATACTATAAAACATTAACATCATTAACATTAACAAAATCAATTGTCAAAGTAATCATAATATTCTTTTAAGCTATAAAAACAATGGAGTGAAAGAAGTTTTTTGAGACAAATGCTAAATCGATGCAGTGCAGGTATTTGCTTCAGATAATTGGGTAATTTATTATAAAGCTGGAGGCCAGTATATACAAAACTTTTTTCAAAAGAACTAGTGCTATGTGTGATTACATGAAGGTTATCTTTTCTTCTGGTATCATGAGAATGTATCTGTGAGTTTGTTGTGTACATACTAAGATTATTTTTTATGTAGCATAATGTTTCATATATGTAAATACAGGGGAGGGGCAATATATTTAATTCCTTAAATAATGGCCTACAACTGGTTCTTTTATTAACATGTAGTATTATCCTAATTGCCCGTTTTTGCATTTTAAAAATAGATTTTGCTCCTATTGAATTACCCCAAAATAATATTCCAAAGCTAAGAACAGATTGAAAATATGCATGATATAAAGATATGACCGATTTCAAGTCCATGATTTTTGAAATGACTGTGATGGCATAAGTTATTTTACTCAGTTTTTGAGATAGTTTTTGAATGTGAGCCGACCACTTTAAATTATTATCCACCCATACCCCTAGAAATTTTGTACTATCTGTGTATGAGATATATTTGCCCTGGAACTCTATAAAGGGATGACTGGCAAGTGTATTTTGTTTATGATGAAAAGCTATTGCTGTTGTTTTTTCTGTATTTATTAATAATCTATTAATGTTGAACCAGTTTAGCAATTCAGACATTGTCTGTTCTATCTTAAATTTTAAGGATCTCAAGTTGTAACCAGAAATATATAAGTTTGTATCATCAGCAAATAATGTTGGATAACTATTTTTTAAGGAACACTCTAGATCATTTATATATATCAGAAATAAAACAGGTCCAAGAATTGAACATTGAGGGAGACCATATTTTATTACTGCCATAGATGATAAATATGTTGTAATTTCATTTGTATTTACATGTGTATAAGTGATTTCTACCATCTGTTGTCGGGATGTTAAATATTCTTTAAACCACTTGTTCACTGTTCCACGTATACCGATAACAGCTAGTTTTTCCAATAAAATTTTGTGGTCTACTAAGTCGAATGCCTTTGACAAATCTAAAAATATACCAATATTTTCTTCTTTTTTATCCATAGATTCATATATACGTTTAACAAAATCTGCTATTGCTGTGTTTATTGACTTGTCTTTACAAAATCCATGTTGTTTGTTTGTTATTATACTGTGTTTATCGAGGAATGATGTAAGTCTGACGTACATTACTTTTTCTATTAATTTTGAAAAAACGGATAGTAGTGATACAGGTCTATAGTTACCTACATCAAATTCTTCCCCCTTCTTAAAGAGAGGTTTCACCTTAGCCACCTTCAATTTTTCTGGAAATTCACCCGTTGATAGTGAGAGGTTTATTATGTAACATAGGGGTTTTATTAAATTTTGGTAGCAGTTCTTTATAACACTGTCAGGAATTTCATTAATACCACAAGATGATTTACATTTCAAACCCTTGATTATGCTTTCCAGCTCCATTTCTGTGACTGGGGTTAAATACATACTATTGCATTGTTTTGGATATCTATTTGGCTGTGGGAAATCTTTCTTCAGGCTATCATTCGAACTATTTTGAACTATATTTGTGTAATAGTTATTAAAGAGATTGGCTACTTGTTTTGGGTCACTTATTTTAATTCCCTTGTTTCTAAGGTGTATATTCTTGGGGATATTCTTATCTTGTTTAATTTCTCGTTTAATTAAGGTCCACATCGCTTTTGATTTATTTTGTGATTCATGTATAAACCTTGCATTATGCAGTTTTTTTTGCTTCAACCAATACTTTGGTATATATATGTTTGTATTTTTTATAGTAGGTTTTGAATTGTTCCGACACATTTCCAGCTTTTATGATTCTACTAAGAAATTTCATTCTGTGACTTGAATTTATAATACCAGGTGTTATCCATCTGTTTTTTGGTTGCCGAATTGGCACTCTTGTTTTTGGTAATGCTGTTTGAAAGCAATAATTGAAAGTATTAAAAAACTCATTATATGCATCATCTACTGAGTGGTATTGGTATACTAGATCCCATGACTGCTTTTGTAGTAAGTAATTTAAATAATCTAAGTTATTTTCTTTGATCATCCTTATGTATTTATAGCCGAGCTTTTTGTTTGGTAACCTACATCTGATTTTGCTTTTAATACTTATAATCTGTGCTAAGTGGTCTGAAAATCCTGTTTCAATTACCTGCAAGCTATATTCCCATAGGTTTTTGTTTATAATAATTTGGTCTAGTGCTGTTTGACAATGTGGTGTTACTCTAGTGGGCACAAATACTACTGGCTCCATTCCAAAAGAATTTAGCATGCACATTAGCTCTGGTTTTGGTGTGCTATCTAGAAAGTTTACATTTAGATAGCCTATGATTACATGTTTCTTTCCTTTGTTTAATGCTGTTTGATTTATTATTTCCAAGCAGTCAATAAGCAGGTCAAGGCTACTGTTAGGGGGCCTATATATACAAGTAATTAATAAATTAAAATGTGTTTGTTGTTATTATGTTCTTGTGTTTTGAGTTATTGATGTATGTTCTGAAGCTTGTTTGGGTTTTTAGATTGCTTATATTATCTGCTGTGTGAAACCACTTGTGTCTATTTTTGTTAACTAGCAGTTTTTGTGCTAGGGTAATTGCCTTTTGTTCATGTTCCAGTTCTATGGCCATATTTTTTGTGAAGCTCTGTAGTATGGCAATTAGTGGTTTTCACAGCTCCTGTTATTATTCTTAGTGAATTGTTTTGTGAGGTTTCTATTTTCCTTTTGAGTCTCTTTCTTACTGTTGCCAGCAGTTCTCCTCCAAATAGTAAGTTGGATTTTATGTATGTTTTATATGTGTTATTAAGGAGGTCCATATTGCCACCCCATTTTTTTCCTGCTAGGCATTTTAAGATGTTGTTCTTTTTGTTGATCTTATTTGTTACATTGTCTACATGTTCTTTCATTGATAGTTTCCGGTCTAGTTCTATTCCTAGATATGTTGTTGTGGATGCTTCTTGTAAATTTTTGTTATTGATTTGCAGACATATATTTTCTGTGTGTTGCATTGTGAACAGTTGATATTGGGTTTTTTCTGTGTTTATCTCCATATTGTTATGTTTAGTCCATTGTTTCAGTATTATAATTGCATTCTCCATTGTTTTTTGTAACTTTTTATAATGTTTCCCAGAACTTATATTCTTTTCCGAGGTCCATATTACTAGGTCGTTGGCATACATTCCCACTTGTATATTATCTAGTTTCTTCAGTGCATCTGCTAGGTCGTTTATAAATATATTAAAGAGAATAGCACTTGTAACAGATCCTTGGGGTAATCCAACTCGGTTTTGTTTCCATTTGGATGTGGCTGTTTTGTACTGCACTGCAAACCATCTTTGAGATAAGAAGGCTTGAAACTAGTTTAGCATGTGACCTGATATGCCATATGATTTCATCCTGTATAGCAGCATTTCTTGCCATACTGTGTCAAATGCACATTTGAAAGAAAAATGTTTCCAAATGGTTGAAGACACAGGCGGCAAACTTCTATGAAGAAGATATACAAAAACTTGTGCCTCGCTATGACAAATGCCTGCAAAATTTTGGCAGTTATGTGAAAAAGTGGTTTAAGAGTTGTAGAATTTTGTGCAATAAATAATTTTTCTGTATCTGTACACAATTTAATTTTATTACCAAACAGAACTTACTTTCTGGACGTACCTCGTATATTAAATTATAGATGAGTCGTATTTATTACACATTAGCTTCACTTACATACCTATATTGAGGACATGTTTTGCAAACTATTGTTCGCATCATCAGCTCTATTGCGACTAAAGCTTGATCCAGTGGTGTGGGTAGTTCTGGAGTTGCTTACTGCCATCTGTTGATTTTGTGATGAATTTAAATATATGGTTGTCTTCTGGCGGGATTTCGAAGTTCATTAGTTGGTTTTTATGTTTTTCTATGTATATTCTCTCCCATATGATGAGTTCACTGTGTTTTTGTACGTATTTTAGTAATTTAGTACATATTTTAGAAACGAGCTGTTATTGCAGACTTATCAATATTTTTGTATCTTAAGTGCCTGAAATGTTCTTTTTTTCTAGTGTCTATGTTTCTTTTTGTCCTCCCTATGTAAATTTGTTCACAGTCTTTACACATTATCTTGCAAATGCCTGACAAACCACACAAACATGCCACCATCAACAGTCTCACACACAGATTAGTAAATCTACCCCTCAGCCAGCAAGAATATTGTCACTCCAACGTCGGAACTCCCTATAGAACCGGCCGGCAGCAGCAGGAGACGGCAGAATGTTCACAGAAGTGAACATTACTTGTTGCTGGACTGCAGCAAAGTGAGATAAGATTAGATCTCTAACACTATCTGTGCAAACATAACAGTCCATTACAGTGTAAGATAATAATGTATTATCTGCTGGACTGGTTAACAGACACCAAAGAATGGAAGCAGCTTGGGACAACTTGGCTTACAGTAGGCACTCTTTGTAAAAACAGCACTTACACATTTTACACAAACCCACTGCTATACTGATCTGTTTCCAAAAAGGAGTATATTATGAATGTGTTAGAATATTTAATGACCTTCAAAAATACTTAAAATTACTATCTTCAGATAAAATGGGTAACTATACGTCTGCTCTATGCAGCAAGAGCTATTACTCAGTACAGGAATTTATGGATGAATGTTTACGTGTCCTGTGGTATAAAGGGAATGTAATGTATTGTTGTCTCCATAAACAAATGGTTGTCACATTTTTCTGGGATTATGTGACATTATAATTCCTTTCCTGGAAGTGTTGAAAACAGTGTTGTTGTAATAAATTAAATTTAAAGGGAGTCGATTAATGACACTAAACAACACTTACTTTTAAATTTTCCCGGAACATGTTTCAGAGACTTTGCCTCCATCGTCAACTGGACATCGACTGGTTCTCAGTGGTGTAGCTGGTGATATTTTGTATAGGTCTCCTCTGGTGGCAGTTTGAGGAACTTGCTGAACAAATCTTTTTGGGGGATGTCAAAATTGAATATCTTGTTCCTATATTTTGAAATGAAGATTTGTTCCCATGTGGATAGTTCTTGTTTTCCTGATGTATGTTTTAGTAGTTTTGGTTCTGGATTTATGTTGTGGTTTTTTTTCCCCAAAAATGCGTGGCAACTGCTGATTTTTCTAATTATTTATATTTTATGTTTCTAAAGTGTTCCTTTGCTCTTGTTTTTAAATTTCTTTTGGTTTTTCCAATATAAATTTGACTACAGTCACAACATTCAATTTGATATATACCAGATTTTTTGTTAGATGGAATGGCATCTTTCATGTTTGAGCAAATTAGGTTTTTTAAGGAGAAATGGTTGACTGATGCTAGTTGAATGTTTTGTTTTTTGAAGACTTTTTTGAATTTATCAAAGGCACATGGTTGGTAAGTGAATTTTCTGAAGATCATTTTAGTTTCTGTAGCTGAGAGGGTTGTGGTTTCCTTTATTAGCTTCTTCTTTTTTGCTAAGTTCACTTTTTTTGTCTACTAATGATTTGGGAAAGTTATTTTTTTATGCTATTTCAATTATTTTGTTGTATTCTGTTTTGTATTCTTCTGCTGTGAGAGGGATGTTGACCAGTCTGTGTGCTAAACTATTGAAGATTGCCTGTTTGTGGAATCTTGGGTTGTAGCCATTAGCTTTTATGTAGTTGTCTGTCTGTGTTGGTTTTCTGTAAATGCCAAAGTTTAGTCTGTGTTATTTCTGATTATTTTTAGATCCAAAAATGGTAAATGCTCATCTTTTTCTATTTCTATAGTGAACTTGATGCTTTTTTCTGGAATATTTAAAAGTTTAAGTGCATCACTGATGTGTTTTTTTGGTACTATTGCAAAGATGTCATCTACATATCGTTGTCAGAGTTTGGAAATCCAAGAGAAACCTTTGGTGTAAGTATTGTCTAGTGTCATTAATCAACTCCCTTTAAATTTAATAAATTATGTGACATGTTTGTCCAGGACTCATTTAAATGTAATTTCCTTTCCTTTTTTCATTTTGTTGTTGATTAGGCACTGTGCTCAGGTACATTGGTGAACAGTAGGGCCCGGATTTTTAGGTTTTAACCTTATTTCACCTAAAAAAACCTAAATGAGGGTTTGGCACCTAAAATAACTTAAATAGCTACTTTCCCTTTCTGAAATACGAGGTGCGATCAAATAGATTCCAGAATGACATCATGAATACTAAAGTATGTGCACGATAAGAGCGATCGCGCTCCAAGTCCTCATTCGGTAAGTTTCGTTTAACTCCGTAAACATAGATGACAACTTTGAAATTTCAAATGTGCTATACACTGACATCTAGTGGCTAATACGTTAAGCTTTATCATGTCTGCCATATTTCGTTTTGATCAATTTCGAGGTTAATTAGCTAACCAGTTTACAACAATCGTATGTTAGAATTAGAATTTTAGTTCGTCCTTGGCAACATATACATGTTATGAGATACGTCAAAATGTATAAATACAGTATATACATAAAGTCAAATTGATTACATACAATATACACAGTAAGCAGCTTTTCTATGGTTTCATGTGGTATTTGCATAGACTAATTTACTACAAGAAATGTCATAATATGAATATTACAGGTTTGTGAATGTACTATGCTCCCAGTGCTCATTTACATGGTTATAGTTCTAAAAATTCATTAACCATTTAAAAACAGTGTGCATGCAAAAATTTCTTAACCTTATTCTTAAAGTGTTTTAATGATGCAGCTTGTTTAAATTAATTTGAAAGTTTATTATATAACATTATCCCTTTGTAGTTAAACCTTCCTTCATAAAGGCTCGTTTGGTGCGCTCGAATTGCCCGTTTTAGCCTTGTTACGAATGTGGTGGTAATGTACATCAGTATTTATTTGAAAATTATTTATATTTGTATGAACATTTGTGGATGTTATGACTCTCGAAAGGTGACACATTATTATTCGTCTACCTCTGTATAACTGTGATCTGAATGCAATTGAGCTGGCGTTGGCAAAACTAAGGAATGTTTTCAGAGGATGCAAAGTTACTTGTGATATCTTCGCTCATCTTACACGCTATTTTGCTGAACTGTTTTTCACTGCAGAAACAAAAGAGCATTAGCTCTCGCTTCTTCCCCTCTGCCCGCACCACACTATAAATTCGGCACTCAAGAAAACATGCACATACTGTACACAACAGTTTATTTTGTCTATTCTGCACTTTCACCCTCGAAGTAGTCGCCTTGGGAGTTGAGACACTTGTCCCAGTGCTTCTGCCACTACTGGAAGCACCTCTGGAAGTCCTCTTCTTTCAACATATTCAGAGCCTTATGCAATTTGCGATGGATGACATCAATGTCCTCAATATGGTGTCCTCGGAGCCGCATTTTAAGTCAAGTGAAAATAAAAAGGTCTGCTGGTGCCAAATCTGGAGAATAGGCAGGTTGGTGAAGAGAAAGGGCTTTGTGTGCAGGCATAGTCATGATGCATGAACTAGTCATCACTCCTCCATTTCTCTGGCCGTTTGCGTCACACATTCTCCTTTAATCTTTGCAGTACTTGTTTATAGAACACTTGATTTACTGTCTGATTCTGTGGCACAAATTCCTTATGTACAATGCCTTTAATGTCAAAAAACACAATTATCATTGACTTCACTTTGGATCGAACTTGTCTGGCCTTTTTCGGGCGCAGAGATGAAGGACTCTTCCATTGTGAAGATTGTTGCTTCGTTTCTGGATCGTACCCATAAATCCATGTTTCATTGCCAATTATAATTTTCTCCATAAACTGTGAATCATTTCTAAGTTGTTGTTTAAGATCTGTGCAGGAAATTACACGGTTTTTCTTTTGGTCATTTGAAAGCAGGTGGGGCACGAACTTGGCGGCAATTCTTCTTATGCCCAAATTGTCTTTCAAAATGCTTTGAATACTTCCAAAGGAGAGTCCTAATGAGTCAGAAAGTTCCCTTATTGTAATGCGCCTATCATTTAAGACCATTTCCTTCACCTGATTGATATTTTTATCTATTTTATTGGAGCAGAGTCACCCCGAACGATCTGCATCTTTAACTGATGTCACACCACATTTAAATTTCGAAAACCACTAAAATGCTTGAATTTTGCTCATAATGTCCTACCCATCAGCTATTCTTAATAGTTCATAGGCTTCTGTTGCAGTTTTACCGAGTAAAAAGCAAAATTTGATGTTCGTTCTTTGTTGTTCGTAAACTGACATTTTTGCTATGCGGAAAAATCGCATTGCATTCAAAACACTTGTTCACTTCAGGGCTTATACCTTGTCACTGGAAGGTCACAGAAAGTCACGTGACCTCTCATTTTTTCGGGAAGGAAGGTTGCATGGACATTATGGGTAAGAATTAAGAAATCTCAGCGTCAGCATTGTCATGAAGCTATTGTGAAAACTTTTTGCATCTTATCTCGTAAAGAAAGTTATTTTCAAAGTTAATATTGAAGGTTATATTCGAGAGAAAATTAATGAAACAAGTGAAATGCACCATTAAATGACATTCATCTCAGTAAGGAAAAGATGTGCAGGTAAATCACCCAGACTGAGCTTCAAATTCTGCTCCTCCAAAGCTCTTCTGTCAAGAAAGTTTTCGGCTCTTCTTTCTAAAATGTGACACCAGTGATTTTTTTCCAAGTCCTTTGCACTTTCATACAACTATGATGTTTAATATAATTTCTTTACTTATTAGCACAATTTTTTGCTGGAGGGAATTCTTTTAACGTTACTGAAGTCATAACTTAATTATTCATTTATTTACTTACTGCGCATGTAGCTATACTGAAGAATTCATTGCAGCCAAATTACCTCTTTTCTCCACTGAATGCAATGCTGCCAACAGTCTTATTTGTCCCTAAATTACACTATCTAGCAAACTAACTATACAAAAATACAAGGTGTCTATTAGTATCAATGGTAGAAACAGTAGTGTCTTGTATCACCATTTAGGTACATGCAGCACAACTAAGGATACTTGTGGTCCTGTCTCTTGATGGGGTGCAGGATGGCACTGCATTCGGAAAACAACATCCGTGTCCTCCGCAAACCCTCAAGGAATAATAATTGAAGGCAGGTCTACTCATTATTAAAATAAAAGGACAAGTACATTTTACTGATTTGTCAAGCCATTTCCCGACTTTAAACATTGTACTAAACGAATCTTAAATATTTGAAGAAGATACAGAACGAACAGCCTCCACTTCTAACAGGTAGTAATAGGTACTTTTGTTGGACGGCAAGCCTACTTTTGTAAAGCAATAAAACCTGAGACATGTTCAGTATTTTCCAAAACTGACCTGCACTAAATACATCCCCATGTCTTTCTGCACCAGTGTTGCATAGATGTCAGGGACATTTTTGCAGAGGTTGGCTACAAGTGTTACACATCTTTCTGATGTTGGTACACTGCGAGGGCCTGCAGGTTGTCTGCTTGCACATGCATATACCTGTACCTCGGGACTTAGAAAATACTGTGCCTTTGTGGGTTCGTGAAATTAAAAGTCCAATTGCACAGATGTTCTTTATTTCCACCGAATTACAGTTGGAACACTTGCCAATTACACAGAATTACGTAGCGCACACAATTACAATTCACCAGTTCATCCGTCACAATTCCACTCTGCACTCGCAGTTACGTACACTCCTCCGATGCACGTACACAGTCTTCAAGTCCGTTCCCTCACTGGGCGCTCCTCAAGGCTGCTCGCCAAGAACTGAACTGACTCGCCAACTACAGGCCTTATATAGGGAAGATCGCTGTTTCTGGAAACTTCGCGGCGCGCACAATTATCCCGAGGTTTCGAGACATCTGGTGAAAGGGGAAAGAGACGGTACAAGGCTCCCACCGTTTACCTAATCATCCCTTCAGTTACTGACACGAGACAAATGGGTAGGTGTGGTCTGAATGCTTCCCCTCTGGCCCTACTGCCGGTCGGTTCTATAGAGAGTTCCGACGTTCAGGTGACAATACTCTCACATCTCTCAAAAGAAAGATTCTCCAAATTTTTTTAAAAACCGTAACAGTATTTTCTTGTTCAAAGAGAAGGTACCTCTTACACCTGAACCAATACTTACACACTGGAGAACTTAAATATCTGCTGCCATTTACTATGCTGGGCACTTAAAGGATATTCAAAACGTTGTCAATGAATTAGATGAAACAGAAGCTTCCTGCCTGCCAAGGCTAAGAGATCACTTGAGTGCCCCACTCTAGCAACTTCCCTTGCTTACATTTACACACATTTTGGTTTTATACCAGCAGCTACTCTCCAGTTGGAAGCTACAACTTTGCCACTAAAAGATTCTCTAGATATAATTGACAATGGTCTGAGAAAATAAATAGCTGGATCACTGGAAGGTGCCTATTCTTCGAAGTTGCAGAAGATTATTTCGCAAAATCCTGGTTTTGAAGACATGAAAATCATAAAGTCAGCATTGCAGGCAGAAAAGCAAAGGAAAGCCTAGAACCTGCTGCATTGGCATCAATGGCCTATAATTCAACGACGCCTACCTCGGTAGTGTAGGTGATAGCGAGTCTGCCTCATGCTCAAGAGGTCCCGAGTTCAAATCTCGGTCAGGAGAGTTACCTTGATAAGGTTTTTTCCAGGGTTTTCCCTTATCCTGAAAGATGAATGTCGGGTAACTCTAAGCTTTATGGACCCTGGGTTCATTTGAGCATCATCTCATTCATCGACCGATATGACTTAACATCAGAGGACATAAATTGCTTAAAAAAAAAAATCAACGACGTCATGTTCTGTTTGAAAGAACTTTTTTGTCATACAAGAACGTGTTGCATGACAATAGGATATCATTTACCCCAGAAAATTTGGGAAGTATGTAACTATCTAATGCAATACCAAAACATAACCTAGAAGTCAAACAGGAAACTCTATTTTGGGCGTTCTTTGACAAATATCTTTGACAATATATACTTCTGTGAAATAAGTTCATGAATAAATAAGTAGAAGACCTTACAAGAAAGGAATTATAAGAAAAAAGTTATTTTAAACATATGAGAAACCCAAAATGAAGGAATATTCTACCTAAAACCTGGGCCCCAGTGAAGAGTAATTGCATAATTCTAATGCATTCTCACCTCTCTGTAGGTATATCACTAGATGTAAGGCTGGAGTCTTCACTGCCGACACTGTTTAGGCTGTTACAGTTGGCCTCACGCTGTCTACGTTCCTCCCATTGTGCACGAACCTCATCTTGAACTCTCCGCTTCAGTTCTTGCACCCTTTTCCTTTCCTCTTCTATGACTTGGCTTCCTGAAATTCAAAATGTGTTCTAGTAAGATTATGTGTTGTAGCACATGGTGGATTTATTCCTTAAGAAACAAAATTTTACAAAATCTGCTTACTTCCATATAACTCTTTTACAAACTATTCTTATTCTTCAATCTATGAGGTTCTTTTGATAAGTTCTTGAAATCCCTACGAGAGGTCAACCCTAGTGCCATGAGTTCCTCACATGATATTGTGATTTTGTGGGTTCCTAGAATTAAAAGTCCAATTTGCAGAAATTCAAAATGTTATTTATTCCCGTAGAAATACATTTTGGTCAACCCTTACAGTAGCAGAAGTATGTAACATACACAGATACAATGCTCAAGTTCATTGACCTCAAACAAAAGAGTTCACTCAAGATGTGTGTTTGGAGGAATTTAGTAACAGTGACGTCAAAATTAATATAAAAATTATTTGTGGTTGGTTTATTGACACTCGTCACTTACTTTTTCATATATTTATGAGAGACTAGTTTCAAAGGCCCTGGCCTCCATTTTCAATCTCTTCCCAACTGGCATCTGTTGTTATCTGCTCTCTCTGGTGGTGGAACTATGAACTTTTTTGTCAAATTATCTACTGGCGGGATTTCAAAGTTCATTACGCGATCCTTATTTTTCCAGATGAATTGTAAGAATTGTGAAAAATGCTACATAGGTCAAACAAAAAGAAATTTAAAAACCAGAGTCAAAGAACACTTTAGAAACATCAGATTGAAACAAGAAGACAAGTCAGCAGTAGCATTTCATTTTTGGAATGAAAACCATGACATTGATCCAAATCCAAAATTATTAAAAGGAGTGATAAACCAAAATAGATTGACAACATGGGAGAACATATTCATCTGGAAAAATAAGGATCGCGTAATGAACTTTGAAATCCCGCCAGTAGATAATTTGACAAAAAAGTTCATAGTTCCACCACCAGAGAGAGCAGATAACAACAGATGCCAGTTGGGAAGAGATTGAAAATGGAGGCCACGGCCTTTGAAACTAGTCTCTCATAAATATATGAAAAAGTAAGTGACGAGTGTCAATAAACCAACCACAAATAATTTTTATATTGAGTTCACTCAAGTTCCAGTTCAATTACCACTCTCTCATTATGACTCTGTTTGCAACTACTCTCGTTACAACTCCATTTACAACTACTCCCTGGTATGTTGCGATCTCTTATATATACCTCCATTGATAATACTAGATTGTTCTAAACTGTTCTCTATCAATCAAGATGTCACTAAAATTTTCCATTTATCTAACTTTGTTTCGCCAGACCTTTTATCTCCGCAATATCTTTATTTGTCTCGGCATTCTCTTTATCTCTGTGCCGCTCTGTCTTATTCTGCACGTTGCCGCCAGTCGTGACAATATTCACTGGACTGCTGCCTGTGTCAAATCAGCATTCTTGGAAGACAGCTGTAGTGGTGATGCGGCTCTATTGTAGTTCCGGTGTAGTGATTTGCGAAGATGGAAAAAGTCAAAAGTTGAGCAGTGATTCATTATTTTGTAAAGAAAGCTATGAAAACATTCCGATTTTTTGAATACACTAGGATATGGCACCATAAAATTCAACCGTTGCAAAGTTACAAATGAATTTAAATTTGGTCAGGAGAGCTTAGAGGAACATCCGCGTAGTGGCCGACCAATATGTGCCACTACCCCAGATATCATTGCAAAAGTACACAAACAGTAATGTAGGATCATCGACATAAAGTGCATGAAATTGTAAGACTTGAAGCTTTCACAGCAAGCGTTATTAATCAAGGCTTCATGGGTGATCAGCCACGTCAGGTTTATGAATGTCGAGCTTTCGGCATTCGGTACTCCATAGCCTTCTTCAGGATCTGAATGAAATTACTGAACTCTTCTCTCTCTCTCTCTCTCTCTCTCTCTCTCTCTCTCTCTCTCTCTCTCTCTCTCTCTCTCTCTCTCTCTCTCTCTCTCTCTCTCTCTCTCTCTCTCTCTTTTTTCAAGTGGAGGAAAAATCCATTTATGGACTGACCCCGACTGAACTGGGATGGTGCAGCCGGGAGTGTGAGCTTCACCCGAAGGTACTATTCACTAAAAAAAAGAACCTCCACCGGAGAGAAGTCAGGAGAGGAATTCCAGCAGTACCACTATATGCAGCTGCGGATTCATGGAGAGCGTGTAGAGGTTGGCCGTATGGCCTAACCAACGTGAGATTGGATGCTAGGACATAAGCATGGCCGAACCCTGAATATGCACTCGCGGATTCGTGGTGAGGGATGTAGTTGGGTGTAGTGTCGTTTCCAATAGGAAACACCATCCTAACACAGTGGTTGCATCCTCAATGATAGAGGAAATGGTCATGTGTTAGTTATACTACTTTATTTGCATTAGCTTTTAGTTCTGAGTTAATGTATTGTCTACCCTGAGAGGGTAGAACGTGTCATTAAGGCTAGTGTTGGTCGCTAAGATAGCGTTAGTCATGCATGATCTTTACATGTAAAGTTAGTGTGTATATATGTATGATTATTAGTTCTGCGCGTAAGCTGCATCTAGTATGAGGTTAATCCTAAGTTGAATTTGTTCGCATTAGATTGATCATAACCATTGTTCATAGCGATATGTCGTGCAAGTATGGAGAAAGGGGACTTGCCTCCCCACCAGAGAAGCCTTGACTAAGAGCAAGGACTTTGTGGAACTGCCAAATGTCAGGGTGTGGTGTACAGTCATGGGTAATCTTACTACTTCTATGGAAGTCTTACGAGAGTGTTTAGATACCCTTGGATGTCTATTTCTGGGTCTCCCATCCCTATGGTCCTATCAAATATGGACAGCGGTCTTTTGTGTTTATTGTATTCGGTTTCGTAATTGCCTAGTTGCTGAATTAGTGCGTTAGTGTTTTTATCTTTGCGCTTATATACGTTGAAGCTGAGTCTTTTGATAAATTCCTCAATTGAGTGTAGTCTTAGTTCGTTGTTATTTGGTGGGTGGGGCTTGCGCTGCCCTGGCCAGTGAGCAGATGATGATTTGTGATTGGGCCGGCTGGTTCGTGCTATGTTTGCTCTCTGCTACTGTGTTCTCTCGGGGGTCCGGCTCTGTCCGGGGTGACTAGAGCTGCTGCACTTGCACGTATTTCTAATGGCTGTTGTCCACACATGGCTTGTCCACAGTCTCTGTTGTAATTGTGTGGGTGTAATTTAATTTTAATGACTTTCTTAATGATTCTGTTCCAGTACTCGCCAGTGTGTTCTAGCACTTTGGTGTCTTCAAAGTTTATTTTACGTATGTTCTCTATACAATGTTTGGCCACTGCCGATTTTTCCAGTTGTAGCGGGCGAATATTGCATTGGTGTTCTTTTCACCTTTCTTCTATTGTGCAGCCCGGGACCTTGAGTTGGAGTGGGTCTTTTACCAGTCTTAGATATTGCTGTATCTTCTTAGGGGCCGTGAAGAAGGTACCGATGTTGTATCTGGCAAGTATGCGGGAGATAAACACATTACACATCTTCTGAGCGGGGCATGGGGTTCTTTTGAGTTATGCTGACAGAAAGACAGGTGCAAGCTTAGCCTCAGCTTATATATTAAGCATTAGTGTCTTCACGCATGTATGTGTGTATGCATACGCTTATGCACAGATCTATTCCTAAAACTATTTTTATTTTGGATTCAGGAAATCTCAAAAAAATGTATTTCTAGCAAAATCATCATATTAAATTTTTGTATATACACTAGAACCTCGTTTACCCACTTCAACTGGGACCAGGGCTGATCTAAGTTAATGAAAATCTGGATTATTCAGAGAATGACAGAAAAACAACAAAATACATGTACAATATCACCGAAATACTTTCAATGTAGTTTAAGAATTACTACTGGCACACTTTCACCTACAGCAACACATACACTGTGTACACTGTAATAGCCTATGCATTTGTACTGTACTACAAACAAGTCTGTAGTAAAAAAGGCAGCGAGCTTCTGCTGTCTCAGTTTAGTGTATTGCTTATCTCACATCCGCTTTAACATTAGACATTCATTTGTCTTGACTCTCAAAATAAAACATCAATTTCTCTATGTTTGTTACTGCTTGTGTGTGGGTCATAACCACAGTTGGTTCATCAACACTGTCTGAATCTGAGTACTCTTCATTTTCAGTAACACTCCATGATGCAATAATGCCTTCCTCTGTAATCAGTTTATAACCTCCGTCATTGTCAATGTCTTCTTCATCAACATTGGAACAGCCATTGATATTTTTGAAAATGTCTATAAAATCCTCTACCACACATATTGTTTTTTCTTCTTCAATCTTCTTTTCTGGCAAGTCACACACACCAAGTCACAAGTTTATCCAAGTTTCTCTTCCAACCTGGTCCCAAAAGGAAAGATGAGTGCAATGAATTCACCTTCTAGCAAGAGAATATGAATAATCTACCTAATGAGAATAGCCCTGTACCATGGCATAGCATGCAGCACAGCATGCCTTGGCTCGTGCCCATGGAAAGTGGCCCGGGTACCATCCCACCCATGGGGTGCAGATTTTAAGTTCCGGGACCCACTCAGCATCATGAGGAAAGTGAGGAGCCTACGCTAGATAAGTGGCCCTGCTCACAAAAACCAACATTCCAGCTTGAGGTTGCCGAGATGCTGATCACATTTCCTCTACGTATCAGTTGGATGATCGCCCACCTCTGACATCCACATGAGACCCGCAGTCGGGTTGGTAGGCCTTGGCCTCCTAATAGGACTGTCATGCCAGGTTTTATTTTTATTATTTGTTATTACCTACTGAGAATAGCAATTTATCATCTAATTTGTCATTTACAACTCTAAACAACATAATTTGTTAGATAGAGTCAACATGAAAAATCCAATGCCACAGCTGGGATCTGAATCACAGATCTCCTGGCTTCCATCCAGTCGCTCTAACCCATTGAGCTACCATGGCCAACGTGCCGTCCTGACATTAAATTCTCCATTTGACTCGTATATTTCCCCAGCAGACCACTAAGGGCTCTCGCATCCGAGATACACCATTTGTGGCGACTTATTATTGTAAGTACGTAAGTCCCAGGCTTCATCACTTAACTCTTATTATTTTAGTTAATTAATGGAAGTTAATCATTTCTTCACAGTAGCCGTATATAGGCTAAGGTTTCTGATAGAGTCAACATAAAAAATCTAATGCCACGGCTGGGATTTGAACCACGGATCTCCTGGTTTCCGTCCAGTTACTCTTACCCATGGAGAAATGTCACAACGACACGTTGGCCAGGGTAGCTCAATGAGTAAGAGCGACTGGATAGAAACCGGGAGATCCGTGGTTGAAATCCCGGCCATGGCATTAGATTTTTTATGTTGACTATCAAAAACCTTAGCCTATATACGGCTAGTGTGAAGAAATGATTAATTTCCATCAATTAACTAAAATAATTTGTTTTTAAAACTGGTTCGGGTTAAGAGTGTGGGTTAAGAAGGTTTTAATGTGTGCAGCAAAGAAAGTAAAAGCTGTCTACCCAAACCTTGTCCTACACAAGGCAAGTGCGAAAAAACAATTAAATTTCCATCAGTTAACCCAATAAAGCCTGGAACTTAAGTACTTACAGCATAGTAAGTCAACACAAAAGGTGTGTGTCTCATTGAATATGAGAACCACTAGTGGTCTACCAGAAAAATATGAGTCAGTTGGAGAATTTAATGTCATGCTAGCATGCTGGCCATGATAGCTCAATGGTTAAGAGCATTGGAGATCTGTGGTTCAAATCCCAGCTATGGCACTGAATTTTTCAGTCGGACTCTAAGTAAAAGTTGGTTTCCTTTAAAAATATTACCTTGTTGCACTAAATGGCGCTGACGGTTTCTCTCTATCTCCTGCAGTGATTCAAGAGTGCGTCGTCCAAGTGTTCCTGAGGACATCTCCATCGGGGCACCAGATGTAACACGACTTATTCTGTCTAAGTCGTCCTGAGAGGATGACTGCTGCAGACAAGTAGTTCTGATGACCTGTAAGAGAAATACAGCTTTGCCAATATATGTAAAATGACATTTATCAACTCATCCTTCACCAACCTTTTATAATTGTTTTTAATTACACAGAATCAAATACATTTATATAAATGAAAGTTGTCAAATTTCCAACAAGTTAGATTATCCCTTTCATCCCAGCTTTTAAAATGATACATTCTTTCCAACCATAGTAACTAATGTACAAGAGTAATTAAGTTTGCCGATCACTGCAGAATTTCCTTGACAACTGTTCTCTCTGCCTGCAGGTTTCAGAAGGAAGAAACTGTTAATCTGCATTCTGTGACTGTTCAAAATGAACCATGTGACACAAAGTTTCAATGATTCTGAGGTGTGAGGTATTAGAGTTTTTAATGCTTGGATATAGATACCCACAGAAATTTACCATCAACTAAAGAAAGTGTATGATGATACATTAATAAAGCAGATGTGAGAAAGTAGTGTTAAAATGTTAAATATTAAATATTATTATAACCTACCTCATCATTGTCAGAAGATCCATCTTGACTTGAATCCTGCCCTGAGATTGGCTCAGCCTGCCCTGAAGTCAGTTCAGACAACTGACTATCAAGAAGCTTCAGTCGCTGCCTTCCCTGGAAACAAACATTTCTTTAAGACGCAGGACACTTAGTTCAAATACCACATGGCAAAAAAGGTATATCAAAAGGACATCAAAAGTCTCTACTGAAAGGCAGAATTTCAAAGCATTTTTACCTTACATCAAAGGTGTTACGGATCGCATTGGTAAATTGCTACAGAGAGCCAATATAAAAACCATCTTCAAGCCCACCAGAAAGCTAAAACAACAAATGAGGTCAGTGAAGGACAGACTGGACCCGTTCTTGATGTAGGGAATTTACCGGATACCATGTAGCTGTGGACAGGTATATGTTGGCACCACCAAGCGCAGCATAAAAACCTGCACCAAGGAACACTAAAGCAACTGCCAATTGGGTCACATTGAGAAATAAGTAGTAGCCGAACATACTTTGTTAGTGGGCCATGACATTAATTTAAAGAAAACTGAGTTTCTCGACAACATGGCTTACTACCACGCATGGCTATACAAAGAAGCCATTGAAATCTATAAACACAAAAACAGTTTTAATAGAAAAGAAGAAATAGCACACCTACACAAAGCCTGGATGCCAGTGCTGGACAGCACAAAGCCTAAACCACAAAGAACCAACCAGGATAAAGGTGTGGCAGCCTCTTAAGCCGCACAGGGATTGGTGGATGAATGACCAATAGGAGCTGAGTGGGCGGTCACTCATTCCTCTATATATAGTTCAGGCGCTTCACTAAATGCCAGTCTACGCATGCGTGGCCTGGGCCAACGCCTCCAAATCTACCATAAAATACCTCCAAACCATTCAAAACCTTTCCTTAAGGAAGGTCCTATCCGCCCCTCTCCTCACCACCAACGCACAAATCCACAAGGAAGCGTGCATTCCTTCCATTCCCGAGGCCATACTCAAATGGGCCTCTTCCACCTGGGCGCGCATTAAGGGGCACAGCAACCCCAAAATCTACAACATTGGCAGGGGCGAGCCGCGACATCGCAAACATGCGAGAATACGAATGCTGTAGTTGACGGTGGCTCGCCAAACTGCGCGCCCAGCATCCCTCGGACAATGGCCGCACAATCTCCAAAGCAGAGGCCGCAGTCACGGCAACTGGATCACCCCGCCTGGAACAAAGTGTAACCCACAAGCTTCGTGTGACAGTGCGTGTGCATGTGTATAGGTGTGTGTGCGTGTGTGTGTGTGAGTGAATGTAAGGGGGTGAAATAAACCCCCATGTATATATGTATATAGTTATTTATATTTAAAAAACAAAAACAACAACAAAAAAAACCACCTTAAAAACAACAGAAAAGACAGCATTAAACTGTTCTCGGCGGTCGTGATAAGGCCGCCGAATGGGTTTAATATAACCCACAAAGACAATAACAATATCACCAAAGAAAATTATAAAAATATGTAAATTTTAGCCTGTAAGCCGGGCCCTTTGTACCGGCACCAGGCCATACTCTTTAATAAAGATAAACAAACAAACAAACAAACGCCAGTCTAGTTGTGAACAGCCAGGACTGAATCTCTGAAGATGCCCGACAGAGCTACGGGCGAAACATTAGATGTTTTTTCATCATCTAGACCACGGCCTTCAAGCCCGAAATGACATTCTATTGGATTAAAGTTGACCATGAAAGCCTAAACATGTACAAGAAAAATAAGTGTTTGGACAGTATGCGCACGATAAGAGAGCGATCGGGCTCCAAGTCCTCATTTGGTAAGTTTCGTTTAACTCCGTAAACATAGATGACAACCTTGAAATTTGAAATGCGCTATACACTGACATCTAGCGGCTAATATACTAAGCTTTATCATGTCCGCCATATTTCGTTTTGATCAATTTCGAGGTTAATTAGCTAACCAGTTTACAACAATCGTATGTTAGAATTAGAATTTTAGTTCGTCCTTGGCAACATATACATGTTATGAGACACGTTAAAATGTATAAATGCAGTATATACATAAAGTAAAATTGAGTACATACAATATACACAGTAAGCAGCTTTTCTATGGTTTCATGTGGTATTTGTATAGACTAATTTACTACAAGAAATGTCATAATATAAATATTACAGGTTTGTGAATGTACTATGCTCCCAGTGCTCATTTACATGGTTATAGTTCTAAAAATTCATTAACCGTATAAAAACAGTGTGCATGCAAAAATTTCTTAACCTTATTCTTAAAGTGTTTTAATGATGCAGCTTGTTTAAATTAATTTGAAAGTTTATTATATAACATTATCCCTTTGTAGTTAAAGCTTCCTTCATAAAGGCTTGTTTGGTGCGCTCGAATTGCCCGTTTAGCCTTGTTACGAATGTGGTGGTAATGTACATCAGTATTTATTTGAAAATGATTTATATTTGTATGAACATTTGTGGATGTAATGGCTCTCATTATTATTCGTCTACCTCCGTATAACTGTGATCTGAATGCAATTGAGTTGGGATGGGCAAAACTAAGGAATGTTTTCAGAGGATGCAACATTACTTGTGATATCTTTGCTTATCTTACACACTATTTTGCTGAACTGTGTTTTTCAAGGTTGATCACACTGCAGAAACAAAAGAGTGTTAGCTCGCACCACACCATAGCACTCAAGAAAATATGTGCATACTATACAAGAGTAAAGAAAGACAAACAAATGTAACATTAGATTTTGTAGGTTTAAATGTTGCATTCTGCGTATGATAAATTTTCATTGTTCGATGCCCATCAGTTCATAAAGCTTACAGTACTGCTCTGACCTCTTCAAGCCGATGAAGGTATGTGATAAGCTGCCGTTGCATAGAGCGATTCTCTTCTTGAGCAACTCTTGCTGCTTCCCCGCGCTGATGTTCCAGTTCGCTGAGTCTCATATTACGAACTTCCACTCTCGCCATCAGTTCAACAAGTTCACGTTGCAGTTCTTCCCTTCCAGCCAACCAACCAGCTTCTTCCTCTAGCTGCCTGAATTCCAGATCCTCAAATGCCTGCAAATGGAAGTGAGCAATATTGTTCAAAAATCAACACACGGCTGCCAACTCTACCTGAAGACTCCATATTTTAACCTTTACAGTAAAATCTCTTTAACTAGTTGCCCGAATAACTCAGACCAGTTTTGAAAAAAGAAAAATTATGCTTTTTAGTGCTAATGAAGATTTGTTTTACACATGATAAATTGCTATTCTCAGTGGGCACATTACTAGAATTCGCTTGCCAGCGGGCGAATTTATTCAACTTACCCTATCTGTTTGGGATCAGGTTGGAAGAGAAAGTTAAATAAGGTTGTGGCCTGGTGTGTGTGATTTGACAGAAAACAAGATTGAAGAAGAAGAAGAAGAAACAGTAAGTGTGGAAGAAGAGATAGAGTCAAACTGAAAAATTCAATGCCACGGCCGGGATTGGAACCACGAATCTTCTGGTTTCCATCCAGTCGCTCTAACCCATTGAGCTACTTGCCACCCTGACATTAAATTCTCCAGTTGACTCGTATATTTCCCCGGGAGACCACTAGGGGCTCTCGCATCCGAGATACACTATTTGTGGCGACTTACTGTCGTAAGTACTTGAGTCCCAGACTTCATCATTTAACTCTTATTATTTAAGTTAATTGATGGAAATTAATCATTTCTTCACACTAGCCGTATATAGGCTAAGGTTTTGCATAGAGTCAACATGAAAAATTCAATGCCATGGGCAGGATTTAAACCACGGATCTCCCAGCTTCCATCCCATGGCCAACTTGCAGTCACGACATTAAACTCTAGTCGATGTCCGCTGAAGATAGAGGGAAGGCCTCAGAAACATGTTCCGGGAAAGTTTAAAAGTGAGTGTTGTTTTGTGTTATTAATCGACTCCCAATTAATTTAATTTATACAACAACACTGTTTTCAACACTTCCATGAAAGGATTTATTAAACTCTCCATTTGACTTGCATATTTCCCCAGTAGACCACTAGGGCAAAATATATTTCCATCAATTAACTAAAATAATAAGAGATAATGATGAAGCCTGGCACCTAAGTACTTACAATAATAAGTCGCCACAAATGGTGTATCTCGGATACGAGAGCCTCTAGTGGTCTACTGGGGAAATATATGAGTCTATTGGAGAATTTGATGTCGTCACGGCAAGTTGGCCATAGTAGCTCAAGGGTAAGAGCAGCTGGATGGATACCAGTAGATCCGTGGTTCAAATCCCGGCCATAGCATTGAATTTCTCTAACAAAAACCTTAGCCTATGTAAGGCTAGTGTGAAGAAATGATTAATTTCCATTGACTAACTAAAATTAACATCTGCTATTTGCCACATCATACGTGATGACCAATACAATCACATTATTTATTTAATTAATTTTATAGTTTCTTTTTCAAAACTCAATTTAGACAAGTTAACTTCAAACATTATTCCAAATAATTTTAAATTCCTAACAATGACGTTAAAACAAGATTGATTCTTTTCTATTCCTAACACTAACACTATCACATACCTTCTTTTTCACTCATTTAATCTCATTTACTTCACAAACACTTCCAACAATCCATAATGCTTTCTTCTTAAATACTTTTAAAGCAAATTTGGAAGAACAAATGTAAAAATAATAATATTTTATATTGTGAACATGTGTAAGTGTTTTTAGGCTCAAAATGTGCTAATAGTAATTTATAAACTCCATTAAAAATATTTCGGCGATGATGTTCATGTTTTTTATAGCGGAGGTGGCTGAGGAGGTGATACTGGGACTGGATGCCCTCAGGAGCCATCAGGCGATGGTCGACGACGGCAGGGAGATCCTACGGCTCAATGGAGAAGAGGTCATACTCTGGCAACCTGAAGAACGCCTTGGAATCTGTAGGGTCATCTTGAAGGAAGACGTGGGTCCCCGAGAGAAAGGAGGTGGTGGTGACAGCGCGATTGGAAGCACAGCGAATGAAGAACATTGTTGCCGTGCCGAGAGGTGCCAGTGAGGCTGCTTAACCTAGCTGACATCGATCACGACGTCCAGGCCGGAACAGAGATGGGGACGTGCGAGCCCTTGGTCATCATGACAGCAATCGACATGACACAGGAGCCGGTGCCAACGCAACACCTGGGGTCCCGGCTGGAAGGCTTAATGGAGAAGGCGGACGATCACCTGGCTGCAGAACAGCTCGAGAAGGTTCGACAACTGCTGAGACGATGCCAGCGTGTCTTCAGCCAAGGCAGAGAAGAACTACTGCGTCACCCGGCAAGAGTTACTGGCGGTAGTAAAGGCCTTGGAGCACAAACTCCGACAGCGCTACTACTGGCTGAGGCTCCGAGCAGACGCTGAGAGATGGTGCCGTCAATGTCATGTGTGTGCAGCGAGTCGTGGCCCCCAGACTAGAAGCCGGGGTTGCATGCAGCAGTACAACGTCGAAGCGCCATTAGAAATGTTCGCCGTCAACATAGCTAGACCATTCCCCGTGTCCGACTGAGACAACAAGTACCTGATGGTGGTCGTGGACTACTTCACCAAGTGGCCGGAGGTGTATGCTATCCCGAACCAAGAGGCAAAGACAATCACAGACTGCCTCGTGGAGCAAGTATTCTGCCGATTTGGGGTGCCGTTAGAGCTCCACAGCGATCAGGGCACCAATTTTGAATCCAATCTGATGAAGGAGGCACTAGAAAGACTTGGGATGAACAAGACACGCACCACACCCCTACATCCACAGTCGGACAGCGTGGTGGAGTGATACATCATGACCTTAGAAGAGCATCTGAGGAAGGCCGTGCCAGCCATCAGCGAGACTGGGACGTCAAGGTGTCACTGTTCTTGCTGGCCTACCGCTCCTCAACACACGACACCACTGGGATGACGCCAGCCAGTTTAATGTTCGACCGAGAATTACGCCTCACCTGTAATCTGGCTTTTGGAAGCCCCCCGGACCCAAAACAGCCAGGACCGAGTATGTGGAGGACCAGGTGGACCATCTCCACGACATGCATGAGGTGGCTCATCAGAACATCCAGAAGGCGAGCGATCGCATGAAGACCCATTGTGACAGGCAAGCCAACAGCCAAGGGTTCCAACAAGGTGACCTGGTCTGGTTGTATCGCCCTACTCGGACCAAGGGACGCTACCCGAAGTTCCAGCAACCATGGAAAGGACCGTACCAGGTGGTGAAGAGGATTAACAACATGGTCTACCCCATCCAGGTGCCCTGAGGGAAGATGTTGGTGGTACACCTAGATCGTCTGGCCCGCTATGATGGTGCTGTTCGGGACGACCAGCCTTGAGGAGGAAGCAGTGTCGCGAGCGTTTATTTATGATCGCGCGGCTAGTGTACACAAAGGAACTGATAGGCAGCTAGCGTTCACAAAGAGCCGACAATTAACGATAAACAAGATAAGCGCCGATAAACAAGAGACGGATAGTTTATCACAAAGGTGAAAGACTTGCCGGCACCGATATAATTACATTCAAGAACATTTGTGTTTTATCTAGTGACATGTTAGAGAAAATTCGATAACAGTCTGGAATTCATGAATGGGTGTATAAAAAGAATCTATGGCTAGTGATGAGTTGCAAGTTGTGAAACAAGAGTTGTTATTGTAAGACAGGTAACAAGAGTGAGTGAGTCGCGAGAGGTAAGCAGAGAACAGCTGAGAGTGTTGTTGTAAGTTGATCGCTGTTATTGTCATCGACCTTGGAAGATTGTGTTGTGATATGTGATGTAATTTTGCTGCTACGGAGTGTATTTCTATGCAAATAAAGAACATTTAGAATTTCGTCAAATTGGACTTTTAATTCTACGAACCCACAAAGTCACAATATTACTCATACTTCCCATGCCTGTCCTTTAACTGGAATACCTTTACTAAATATAGTTTTATTTGGTTCTCGAGCACGTTCAGGTTTTTCGCTTGTCACTATTTTTACACATAATTAAACATTCATTAAAACACAATTGCAAATGATCACAACTCATGCACAGATACAGACGTAAACCAAGGGAAATTGTCACAAAATGCAAAGGAACTTGCCAGTACAGGATCTCTAACTGTTGTACATAAATAAGAACAGCATCAGCATTCTGTTTATGTAGCATTATCGGCAGAGAAACAAACATCAAGTTATTATGATTACTGCAGCATTTGCGTAACTCGCTTGCTGGCACATTATGCTAAGCACACATGTTAGAATATCAGCAACCAAGGTTTAGCAACATTGTCATGGAAACGTCTCCACTCTAATTGTCCTTCTAATGGTTGCTATGACAACCGTTACAATGTACTCATTCCCTCTGATTTATTTAAAGTGTTCTTCCTGTGCTTACTACAGTCTGTGAGGTTTAACTTGGCGTATTCTCTACTGTCCTTGTCTAAGACAGAATGCTGTCCTTGTCTAGCACACATGGGCGGAACAGCAACCCTGCTTTATCGTGATTCGTGGAATGTAGACGCTCCCAACCCCCATTCCGTTGTGTGTTGTTTGAAGGGTGTCAGTGATGTATGAGCTATAGAACTGTGAATTTATTGTTTTGTGGATTTACACGTTACACAAAATGTTTTCAGTGTTGCAACATATGGATATAATGTTGAATTATTTTCTTGTAGTTTTGGTTGTGTTTGTGTTATTTCAAGTTGGATCTCGACGGAAAGTTCTAAAATCAGATTCTAGGGAAATTGTAGTCAAAGTTTACAGTTTCTTCAGTGATGAATGTGAAGCTTTAAAATGTGGAAAGCCAACTATTTCAGTGACGAGTATCGTTGAGAGAACTGCTGCTGCTACAGGTATTTCTACTCGTTCTGTCCAACGAATTTTAAAAGAACACAAAAATGCAGAAGCTAGCGGCGGTAGACTGCAAACACCAGGCAAAAAGCGCCCTAATAGAAGACCGCGAAAAACAGAAATTGATTCATTTACAGTTGCTGCTATTAAGCGAACAATCTATTCGCTGTATCGTACGGACTTTCTGCCTAGTTTGCTGGACATATATGAGGCTTTAAGAGCTAAAGACTTACTTAAAGGAAGCGTGTGGTCCTTAAGAAAAATTCTTAAAAAGCTTAATTTCACTTACAGTAAAAATTCGCAAGGAAGATGCTTTTTAATGGAACGAATGGATATTGTTTCTAAAAGATTTAAATTTTTAAGACGAATGAAAGAACTCAGATCTACAGGTAGGCCTATAGTGTACCTTGACGAAACGTGGGTAAATATAAACCATACGAGAAATAAGGTGTAGAAGTGCATCGCCGATGAAAATGAAAGTGATTTCCCTCTTAAAACACCAATTGGCAAAGGACAGTGATTTATAGTTGTACATGCTGGATGTTCCACAAGATTTATTCCTAATGCCTTGCTAACTTTTAAGTCAAATTCAACCAAAGATTACCACGAAGAAATGGATAGTAACATTTTCAAGGATTGGTTTGTTAATAAATTACTACCTAACATCCCGTCTAATAGTGTCATCATTATGGACAATGCCTCTTATCATTCCATAGAAATTAATAAAGCACCCACGTCATCTTCACTCAAATCCCATATGCAGGAATGGCTTCATAATAGGAATATTGAGTTTGACCCACGAGCAACGAAACCAGTGCTATACGAATTAATTAAACTGAAAAAAGATAATTTCAAAGTGTATGAAATAGATAGTCTCGCAGAGGTACATGGTCATACCGTAGTAAGATTGCCACCTTATCATTGCGATTTTAATGCTATAGAACTTATATGGGCGCAAGTGAAGAATGATGTTGCCAAACATAATATTTCATTTAAAAGTGTCGATGTAAGAGCCTTGTTTCATAGTGCGATTACAAAAGTTACCCCAGAAAACTGGAAAAGGGCATGTAAGCATGTACAAAACACTGAACAGTTTTACTGGGAGAAAGACGGTCTGATAGATGAAATTACAGATAGGTTAGTTATAAATTTAGAAGACTCGGACTTGGAAGAAGAAAACAAAGATTCGTTTGAAATTTCTGACTGTGAATCGGGGGGGGGGGGGGGGGATGAGCAACAATCGGACCAAGAGGAGAAGGGGCGCTCCGCCACTGATGCATGCTTGGCTGGGGTGTCTGCTTTACCTGTCATAGAGTGAGATGGTGAGTATTCCTTTCTCTTTCTAAAAGGCACACGACTAGTTAAACCTCACAGACTATAACTGTCAATCACATTTTAGTTTGGCGACCAGTATAGTTTAATACAACTTTAAATAACTAAATCTTGTAACTATTTAACCAAATATATATTATTGCTAGTCTTAAGTTTCACTTACCTTGCGCTCTGCTTCAAGTAACTCCAGTTGCTGCTTTAGTGACTCTGAGAGCTCTCTCTGTTTGTCCACATTTCCTGAGTAAGCTGATAATTCCTGTTCCAACCTAAACAACAAAACAATTAAATTATTTCCATAGCTATATTTGTCAAAATTAGGGAGAAGAGTTCATTGGTATACTTTAGTCATTATATTATCTACCAAGTGGAATGGGGTTCGATTTCCGTGCCAAACTACCTGACCAATGGTTTCTATGGGGATTTTCCAAAGTCACTAGATGTAGGTTAATTACATTTCCCAAATTTCCTGTCGCTCCATTTCATCTCCATTATCATTTCATATCATCTTTCATCTGGTGGTCTGTCTCAGGGTAGAAGTGTCGGCGGGAGTCTCGGCGGTACATGGCAGGATGATATGCTCTGAGGTAAACTACTTCCTGCTCCGGTAGATCGGTTGCCGGTCTCTGTGCCTCTGCTGGGGCCATTTCGGGACCGCCAGCCAGGGACCTTTGGGGCTCAGACAGCCACTCAGGGACCTTTGGGGCTCAGACAGCCACTCATGGACCTTTGGGGCTCGGACCGCCACTCAGGGACCTTTGGGACTCGGATCGCCAGCCAGGGACCTGTGGGGCTCGGACAGCCACTCAGGGCCTTTGGGGCTCAGACTGCCACTCAGGGACCTTTGGGGCTCGGACCGCCACCCAGGGACCTGTGGGGCTCGGACAGCCACTCAGGGCCTTTGGGGCTCAGACAGCCACTCATGGACCTTTGGGGCTCGGACCGCCACTCAGGGACCTTTGGGACTCGGACCGCCAGCCAGGGACCTGTGGGGCTCGGACAGCCACTCAGGGCCTTTGGGGCTCAGACTGCCACTCAGGGACCTTTGGGGCTCGGACCACCACTCTCAGGGACCTTTGGGGCTTGGACCGCCACTCAGGGACCTTTGGGGCTCGGACTGCCAGCCAGGGACCTTTGGGGCTCGGACCACCACTCAGGGACCTTTAGGGCTCAGATGCCACTCAGGGACCTTTGGGGCTTTGAGGTACAGATGTATTTTTATATCTTGACAGATGGAGAGCGATGCATAGTGGTATCTGGACGAGTAAGCCTCAGAACGGTTGCAACTGGAGGGGAGGACAGGTCAGTTACGTATCAGTTGCGAACAAGTAAACACATGCAGAGCTACTTGGTAATACTACAGTTTGTTTCAAAATATGAGTGTCTCCTGGTTCCAAATGAGCATTTAGAAATGACGCCTCCTAGCAGCACGTTAGGAAATAAAGTGCTACGTTTAAAAACATGAGAAGTATTAACCAATATCTATAGATTTATAAAAAAGGAACAATGGTTTGGGTCTGCTATAAAAATCTGGGAAAGGGCATGTGAGGCAACAGTTGTGTCTGAAAGCAGTTTAGGTGAGTTATTAAGGAAAGAAAAGCCATTGGTACTAGCGCAACAATATCCTTCTCTATGCCCAGTAAACAAAGATTAACAACATGCACAAACTCTAGTTTGGATATATGTGTTTGGAGGAATTTAGTAACAGTGACGTCAAAATTACTCTTAGAAACTATTTGTAGTTGGTTTATTAATACAAGTAAGTGACGAGTATTAATAAACCATCTAATTTGGATGTTTTACTTCAGAATTAGTTAAGCGAAATGTGAATAAGTTTTAAAACACAGAAAAACAAACACCAACTCTGAAGAAAGTGCTCAAAATTCTACTAACTTCCAAGGCAGTGTCTAAATGTTAAGAAGAGGTATTTTGAAGTTAGGATTTATATGGAAAAAAACTAAGTGTGACAGACAAATTTTAATCAAACATCATACAATACAGGCAAAAAGGCTTAAGTATTGATACCGAAATTAAGGTTTGGCATAAGTAAAGAATCATGATGGATGTCAAAGGAATGTTGGTTCTTTGTGGGAACACGTGCAGGGCCAGTTGAATCGAATAGCATTTTGGGGGAAAGTTGTTGTAACAAAAGCAATGTAAGAAACAGTGTCCTTAGCAGATTTCTAAAGGGACTCACTTGACTTGTATGAATAGGGTATTCTTTGGATCATTCATAATGGCATGACAAAACAGCCACAAAGAGATTTTTGGTTGAATGAAGAGGGCTTTCAGAAAGTGAAAGTGACATATACACCCACACGCGCAGCTGTGGACAAGAGTCTTCGGCGTGGAGCCGATTAGAGCAGTTCGTGGCTACAAAGCCATTAGAAGAGTCTTCGGCGTGGAGCCGATTAGAGCGGACCTAGGCGTGAGGGTGATTAGGGCAGTCCTCTTGTTCTGTCTTGGATATTTGTCGGTTCATATATACGTGAGGAACGAATAAAGTTTATCGAGTAATAAACATTCTGCCGTCAGTAACTCTAAACAGGGACATTTGGTAACCCTTGCTAGCCAACTTATTTGCTCGCCATTAAATATTGCTTCAGTATTTATGAAATATTCAGAGATATCGCAGTGAAGTTTATATAGTTTATATGGATGATACTTATATCAATACAGCACATACTAGACCATAAGCTTAGTGTGAAACTCGTTGCAGGGATTCCGCAGCGATATCGAAAGGCCGATAGTTGGTTATCATGTCTGCTACAGGAGAACAGGGTTTTGTTCCAAACGTACTATTTAAGATCCAACAAAAGCGCGGAGATTACTACCATAGTAAGAATTACAACTTAGTTTATAAGAGCTGCAATACTGGCTTCGAGAGTGAGATTTGTTTTTAGACAGCCTGTGTATGCTACTCCCCTCTCGCAATCTTACGCGTCTGATGCATTGTGGCGATAGGCACACTATCGCCACCACAGTTGCTACTCATTCCTGCCGTGCATGATTTCTGTCAAGGTAAAATAATATATCTATAAACTATTCTTCCTACGGTAGGTTGGTTGCTATTCTTTGCCTCTGCTGGGACCATTTTGTGACCTCCTGCTAGGGACCTTTGGGGCTTGGTTGCTGGGCTCATTGCCATCTCGCAGTGGGGAAGTGTGTCCGTTGTGCTGGTCTGTCGGGGAAGTCTCTATCCAAGTAAACTGTAGGGACCCTGCCCTCTGCACTGTCTGGCTCCTTGGTTCGGCCACCCTCTGTCTCCTCCCGGGGGTGCCCCCACTTGGAGGCGTAGACACAATGGGCCCAGCATGGTGGCCTACGTACCGAATCCCCTCCGTAATGAAGTCCTAATCCTAAAGTTTCATGCGACAACTTCTGTTGAAGAATGAATGAACTGCTACATGTGATAAAAGCTGAACCTTGCATTTACCTATACACTTCTCGCTCTGCTCTCTCCAGCCTCCACTTGGCTTCGTTTTGACGCTGCTGTTCCCTGCGACGCTGCTCCTCCATTTCTAGGTCCAGTCCAGCAACCTTCTCCCTCAGCGCAGAGAGACGCTCCTCTTCCTGCAATAGCTTGTCCCTCTGTGCCTGCCATTCTCCTTCCAGCAACGCTCGCTCCATATCCAACTGAGACATTCACATTCCACTTTTACAAAATAAGAAGCTTTCTATATAAGCTAGGTTACATTCCATGTGAAATAAAAGCTCTCCAAGATCAATCAGGAGAAGGATAAACAATATTACAATAAAATATGATAATATTATTTGAAGCAAAAGCTTAGAAACAGTGATGTATTTAACATTTGAAAGTAATGAGTCGGTAATTCAAACACGAACATAATAAGCGGGATAATTTAAGTGATGTTTGTGTTTGAATTACCAACTCATTACTTTCAAATATGATAATTTGTTACAAAATTCACTTTCCTTTTCTTCCTTTCCTGCATATTGAGTAATTTTAATTTTAATGACTATCAAATTCACCTCTCAAACAAGATGGCGGTGGTACAAGCCGATACTGAAAGTGATATCTCGGTTTTTACTGATTTTAATCAAATAACTGATCTTTTCAATGACAAATCACGTACAAATCCAACACTCAACACCGGCCACAGCAATGGAAATGAAGGTTCTAATTTTGTGAACAATATAGGCGTGAAGAATAAGAATGATTGCTGTAGAAAATCACGTGAAAATGTGGCGTCACTTCACCATATAATCGAAATAATTAACCGAGATTTGAAGGAAGCACGATGTGAAATAGAACGCCTAATGGAAGAAAATAAACAACTGAAGCAAAATTACGTAGGTAGCAGTAAGAATAGAAGAGAGAATGAAGAAAACACGCCCGTGAATAATAACCTAAGTGCAAGGGATGTAAAGGTTAGTCGAAATATTAACAAAGTGGTGAAAAGGAATGAACTGTACACTGAGAACAGAAGCATGCAGAATACCAACGAAGGAATCGACTCAAACAACAGCTGTGATGTCCTGAAAGAAGCTGGAATAGAAGATGAGACCGGCGTTTTAGAAACAAAGAGATACTACGCAGCGAGGGAGTATGATGATCGAAGCACACCGGTATCTGGGACAAAGAATTTCAATGCAGCGAGGGAATTCGAAGATGGAAGTGCGTCGATATTTAGACCAGATGAAACAATGTACGATAAAAAAACGGCAATTGTGATCGGTGATTCGCTAGTGAGGTATACTGACAAATTTATAGACGAAGAAGCTACAGTGTATTGCTATCCTGGTGCAAAAATTCAACACCTGAAGCGGGAACTTTTAGAGAATAAAGACGACCCTGATGTTATAATAATTCATGCAGGAACAAATAATATCATTACAGCAAAGGATCCAAATGAGATTATGGAGGAAATGGAACAGCTTGTGGAAGTGATTAATGAACTATTCCCTCGAGTAAAAGTGTGTATCAGTGGAGTGTTGAGACGTCGGGACGAAGACCCCCGATACATTGATGCAATAAATTCTGTGTTAGAATGGGTGTGTGAACAAAAGAACTGTATATTTATTGATGGAAACTCATGGATCACAGATAGGGATCTTGGGAGAGATGGACTTCACTTAAATAGAAGGGGTTCACTAATTATTGGTAAATTGTTTAATAGATACATTGCATGCTGCAAACCAAAAAACTCATATTAAATGGTAGTTGTGATCTTATAAAGTTAAGAGCAATATCTAATATTAATAATAATTTTGGCAGAGTAAAATATAAAGCAATTAAGGATTCCAAACAAATAAGAAATTATAACAAATTAAATGATGACTGCAGAATGTATTGTCATGCAAAATATGAGTCAAGTATTAGCAAAATAACAGACATAAATGACTTGAGTATAGTGTATCATAATGTACAGTCCCTTGGCAATAAGCTTCTTGAAATTGAAATTTTCTTAAACTCAATGGAAAATATTCAGGTATGTTGTTTTACAGAACATTGGATTAAAAAAACCTGCATTAGCCTAGATTCGCATATCTTTTCAAACTTTATAGTTGCAGACTTGTTCTGTAGAGAAAACTACACACATGGGGGTACCATGATTGCAGTAAAAAAAGGAATCAAATATAAGAGGTATTTAAAAACCAATATGCTAAATGAAGAACTGATATTTGAACACTCTATAATTGATATACAGGAACTAAAATTATTTATTGTATGTATCTATCGCTCTCCAAATGGGTGTTATGCTACTTTCCTAGATAAACTTGAGAGTTTGATTAATACACTCCAAAAACACTCTCGACAAATCTTTATATGTGGAGACTTTAATGTTGACTTCTTAAAAGACAACCCATCAGTACATAAATTAAAAAACTTACTAGCATTGTTCAATCTCTCAAATGTAATTAGTAACCCCACAAGATTAACTTTACAGTCAAATACGGCAATTGATGTTATAATTCTAGACAAATCTATCATTACTGTCAAGCTGGAGAATATTAACACTGGTTACTCAGATCATAATGCTATTGTATCCAATTTAACAAACTTTAGGACTAATAATGCTAAAATAGCTCCCCAAACATGTTATAAAAGGGTATTTTCTACTGCAAATATTCAATATTTCAATACGCTCTTAAACCTTGAAGACTGGACTGATGTCTACAATGAAAAAAGAATAGATGAAAAATTGCAAAAGTTTTTACTGACATTTTTGCATAATTTTAATACAGCTTTTCCTTATACAGTTGTTAAACAGAAGCAAACTAGTAAAAGGAAGAAATGGATAACAAAGGGAATTATTATCTCTAGCAAAAGAAAACGCTATCTAAATCAGTTGAGTAAAGTAAACAAAACTGAAGCATTTATAGAATATCATAAGAAGTATAAGCAAATATATAATAAGGTAATAAAAGCTGCAAAAAAGCAATATATAGATACTTGCATTTCAAATTCGTCGAATAAAAATAAGACTATCTGGAATATAGTAAAAAATGAAAGCACTAACAACATGGTCAGAACTAGAGACAAAATTACTTTAATAGTTGATAATACAAAATTAGATAATCCTGCTGAGGTATCAAATATCCTTAATAAACACTTTATTAGTGTTGCTGATAGAGTACCTTTGACTCATCCCAATATAACAAATACTCCTATCAAATTAATCAGAAACGATAAAAGTGTATTTCTCAAACCAGTAACTTCTGAGGAGATTCTTAAAATAATACATTCAAAAAAGAACACATTCTCTGCTGGATTTGATGATGTACCAGAGTGTATAATCAAATCTTGCAAAGAATATATAGTAGCACCATTAATGGATATATGTAATTGTTCTATATCAACAGGCAAATTTCCTAATGTCTTAAAATTAATAAAAGTTGTACCAGTATTTAAGAAGGGAGATACAAAAAATGTTGATAATTATAGACCTATCTCAGTTCAATCGGGGTTTTCAAAAATCTTGGAAACTGTTATGTTCAACAGGATATCTCCTTTTCTTGAAAAATATGTATTCAGTGATAAACAAAATGGATTTAGGAAAAATAAATCAATTTCTAATGCACTATACTCCTTTATGAAACAAACATTAGAAGGGTTTGATGCAAATAATTATACTATTGGGATTTTTATGGATTTGTCTAAGGCATTTGATTTGGTTGACCATAATATTCTATTATCCAAACTTGAAGCCTATGGTATAAGAGGGGTATCTCATGATTGGTTTGAATCCTACCTTGAGGGTAGAAGACAGTATACTGTAGTTAATAATGAATTAAATGGTCATAATATTAATTCCAATATTGAAATTGTGAGATGTGGGGTTCCACAGGGTTCTATCCTGGGACCACTGCTTTTTCTAGTATATATTAATGACCTTCCACTTAATATTCCCCATGCAGAAACTATTCTATATGCTGACGACACTAATATAATTATCAAAGGCTGCAATAATTCTGAATTGCAACATTATGCTAATACTGTGATGACAAATATGATGCATTGGCTAACTAATAATAAATTACTACTTAATATTAAAAAGACACAAAGTATGCATATTTCACTATCAAATAGAAATGAAGCTAATATAGCTCCTGTAATCGCTTTTGGCAATGAGGTAATACAATATACCAATGAAACAAAATTTTTGGGGGTAATTATTGACAAATTTTTAACCTGGAAGCCGCATATTCAGTATATTACTGCAAAAATTAATAAAGCCCACTACATAATATCAGTGCTAAGGAAAATTTGTAATACACAAACATTAATGCTGATTTACTATTCATATGTGCAGTCTTATCTTGCATATGGTATCTTTATCTGGGGATCAGCTACCGAAATAAAAGATTTATTTGTAACACAAAAGAAAATAATAAGAAGAATGTTTAATCTAAGCAAAAGGACTCATTGTATGAAATATTTTAAGGAAAATAATATACTAACTCTGCCATGTCTGTATATCTTAGAAACCGTATGCTTTATAAACAACAACATACAATATTTTCAAACAAATAACACTATTCATGAACATTATACTAGGAATGGTGCTAAATTACATATACTGGGATCAAGATCAAATAAAAAACTTAACTCAGTACTTCATAAAGGGGTTCACATGTATAACTTAATCTTAAAGAAAATCGAAAACAATGATAAGAAAAGATTCAGAAGAGATGTGAAATCATTTTTAATAAATCAGTGCTTCTATAGTACTCAAGAGTTCTTTGAATATTTTAGGTACCAGATTAAGTAGAGTAAATGATTACATAAGAATAATTTTATGATACTAATGGTTGACAATTCATGTAAGTTTTCTGTATTTGTTGACATTGATACAATTTAATCTGATTATTGCATGTAGAATTAATTCTGTATTTTCTGAATTTCTAGTTTGTATTGTTTGTACTGTATCTTGAAAAAGCAAATATTTCTGTACAGAAATTAAATGCTAAATAAATAAAGAACATGGATAAACAATAGAAAAGGCAATCAATGGACAACTCTCCTTCTTGGATCTAAATATCATCAGGAATGACACAAAAATAAAATTTTGACTTTACAGGAAACCAACACATTCAGAAAATTACATAAAAAATAATAGCCACAACCCAATTACACATAAACATGCAATAATAAACAGCCTTACACACAGACTAGTCAACATACCCATGGAAAAAGAAGAATACTTCAAAGAACAAAAAGCCATACTACACATAGCAGAAGAAAATGGATACAACAAAAGTCTGGTCTTTAAGAAAATTAGAAAAGCTAGACTAAATTAAATCACTAAGAAAGCAACAACATTTAAAAAAGAAAAAGAAAACAACCGCATATTCAGTTCAGTCACTTATCACTCAAAAACATTTAATAAATTTAAAAAGATCTTTAAGGAACAAAATATCATCTTGGCACCTACTAATGGACATTCAGTTTCAAAATTGGTAAATTCAAAAACAAAAGATGAAATCCCATCAGTTAACAGATCCAGAATATACCAAATAAGTTGTAAGAATTGTGAAAAATGCTACATAGGTCAAACTAAAAGAAATCTAAAACCAGAGTCAAAGAACACTTTAGAAACATCAGATTGAAACAAGAAGATAAGTCAGCAGTAGCATTTCATTTTTGGAATGAAAACCATGACATTGATCCAAATCCAAAATTATTAAAAGGAGTGATAAACCAAAATAAACTGACATGGGAGAACATATACATATGGAAAAATAAGGACTGCATAATGAACTTCGAAATCCCACGGCATATATTGATATTTGATAGTGTCGCCCTGGCGGTAGACTCGCGAAGCCGAAGCCGAAGCCGGTGGAGATTCGGAAAACTTCGGAACCAATCGTTACCGGTAGCGACAGACAGTTGAATGTACAGTTGGTAAAATAAACAGTTTTGAGGTTCTAGAAATTTTGTAATGGTGAACAGTGTATTTCGAGGAGAATAAAGTGTAGTTTTTGTGTTTCGTAACCTCGTTTTATTATTTCACGAACCCACAAAGTCACAATATTTATTTGTACAGTTTCACTACAATAAATTTAACATTGAACATGCACTATTATATATCCTGTACAAATACATGAAATTGCTGACCCTAAGATTTACTCGCTGACTCAGGTCCCTTGGCACAAGCCTTTGGTTTTCCTGAGCAGCTTGGTGTCATTTCTTTTTGACCTTCATTTTTATCCTAATCCACCTTTCCCTTAACCTATATAAGAAATCTCCTATACATCTATTTTTCTTTTCTCCCATCACCGTTAACATGCGTAACACCACCACCTCTTTGCTCACACTGTCCCATTTCTTATCCCATATTTTTGTCCTGCAATTTGTTGACTCCTTACTTTCTATCAGGTAGTAAACAGTGCTCTCTTCGAAATTTAACTGTATTGGAACACCACAATGAAGCAAAATAATTATTAAATTATAGATGAGTCGTCTCCACAAAATTCACATATCCCTACCTCATTACTTCTCAACCCTTTTAAGTATAATATCCCTACTCTCATCCACCGGTATATAATTTGACAAAGAAGTTCATAGTTACACCACCAGAGACAGGACAGCAGATGACAACAGATGCTAGTTGGAGAGAGGTTGAAAATGGAGGCAATGGCTTCCAAAACTACTCCCTCAATAATATAAAAACGTAAGTGACAAAGTGTCAATAAACTGACTACAAATATATCGAGATTTAACTGTATTGGAACACCACAGTGAAGCGAAAAATTATTAATTTTTAGATGAGTCGTATTTATTACACATCTGCTTCACTTTCGTACCTATTTTGAGGACATGTTTCGCAAATCATTGCAGATCACAGCTCTCACACCAATAAAACAAGAAATTAGATATGCTAAATTTACTTACCACCCCTGGGCCACAAAAAAGTTCCAAAAAATATTCAAGAAATACAATATAACATTGGCACCAAAAAACAATTACAACATTAAAAACCTACTTCACAGTAATAATACTGATAAGATAAAACCAGAGGAAAAGTCAGGCATTTACAAGATTAAGTGTAAAGACTGTGAAAAAATTTACATAGGGAGGACAAAAAGAAACATAGGCACTAGAAAGAAAGAACACTTCAGGCACTTAAGATACAAAAATATTGATAAGTCCGCAATAGCAGCTCATTTCTGGTCTGAAAATCATGAAATTGAAGATAGCACAGAATTACTAAAATACGTACAAAAACATAGTGAACTCGTCATATGGGAGACAATATACATAGAAAAACATAAAAACCAACTAATGAACTTTGAAATCCCGCTAGAAGAGAATCCCACATTTCAGCTCATCACTAAATCAACAGATGGCAGCAACAACCCCAGAATTACCCACACCGCTGGATCTAGCGTCAGTCGCACAAGAGCCGTAGATGCAAACGAAGATTTGCGAAACATGTCCTCAAAATAGGTACGAAAGTGAAGCAGATGTGTAATAAATACGACTCATCTAAAAATTAATAATGACTACAAATAGTTTTTTAGATTTTACATCACTATTACTAAATTCCTCTAATCATACATAACTTATTAGAGGAGTGTGTGTGTGTGTGGTGTTTTAGGGTCCGTCGACAACAAGGTCATTTGGGCCTTATTAGAGGATGTAGAAAGGTCCTAATGAAATGCATTTTAGGTAACACTAGCAATATTTGTTAAGTGAAACAATATCTCAACATCTCAAGCATAAATAAATAATGTCTCTGCTATGAAAACAGAAGTCATGCAGTTTGAAACAGAGTAGAGGTGTGTTATTTTGTTAAAGTGAATGGCATCTTTAAGTCGTGTATTCAACTCGAGCTGAAATATTGTTAATATTACATTAAATTATTACTATATACATCTTTTTTCCAGGATTTGTGATCCGAATGCGTGAATATGTCCCTCGAAGCTGGGACAAGTGATTTTTCCATCAACAAATGTGAAGTGATCATTCTCAAGGCAGAAAAATTATATTGGCTCTTCTTTCTAATGTGCGATGTGGCAACATTTTTCTAAGTCCTTCACACTTTTTTATGTTTTTATATACAACCATGATTTTTAATATAATTTCTTTACCTTTTAGTGCAATTTTGTGCTGGAGGGCATTCTTTTAATGCTGCATATGTAGCCATACTGAAGAATTCAGTGCAGTCAAACTATCCTTGTTTCTCCACTTAACGCAATGCTGCCAACAGTCTTACTTGTCCCTAAATTACACATTTTCCGATTTTCAACAATGTATTGAACGGATTTTAAATATTTAAGGAATGCACAGAACAAACAGCCTTCACTTTTAACAGTACAATTGGCACTTTTGCTGAACAGCAAGTCTACTTTTGTAAAGCAGTAAAACCTGAAAGGAAACATGGTCAGTATTTGCCAAAACTGATCCATGCTAATCGCATCCACATGCCCTTGTGCACCATTGTTGGACAGATGTCTGGGGCATTTTTGCAGAGGTTGGCTGCAAGTGTTATATATCTTTCTTGTTTTGGCTGCAACTTGAGGACTGCAGGTTGTCTGCTAGCGCATGCGTATACGTGCACCATTGGACTTAGAAAATATTCTTGCATCACAAAAAAGAAGTTTTCTCCATTATATTTAATATGAACAAGTTTTTACGAAAGCTCTCCAATCCAGAATATAGGGCAACTGTAGATTTTTCAGAAACCCAGCAATTAACTCTGTAACCTTGTGGTGTAGGTAGTGTACACACAGTGTCACGAATTTGTAGTGAAGCAGCTTCATCTTTAGAAAAGGGAGCGTACCTGTGTTTCAATCTACAGGAAAGATCCGCAAAGTTGGAAAGCAAGTTACTGGATTGGAAACTGTGCTTGCTGTTCCACTGCTGCGACGGGTGTCAAGGTAAGATCTTAATATTTTAGGAGCCTTTGCTGGCATGTAAAACTGGTCTTATGCACAGAACCTCTGCGGTACACACGCTTCACTTGAGCATTGGCCAGCGTTCATATGCCTTTAACTTTTGCGAGAGGTATAGCAGTTAAAGAAGCTCTGTTAACACTGACTGATCTCCAAGGAAAGCTTAAAGCCCATACACCTACTATTTGTGTAACACCTTGTAATAAAAATGCATTGTAATTACTTCTCTTAATATTTCCTCCTGTTGTAACTCAATGTCAGCAACTTTTCTCTTGAGACCAGACATACTTGCAAGTAGCTTGCCACGTTCTCTCCGCACCAGCTCCAATTCTCCAGCATTCTGTTTAACAAAAATACAGGATAAAAACGTAATATACATGCTTTAAAGGTACTAAAACAAGCAAAAACGTTAAAGATGAACTCTATATTCAAAGAATCTTCATATGAACAAAAAGAACAAAGGAGAAGGCTAACTGAAGAAAGGAAGAAGATGAGGAGATAAGGATTTAATGCAAACTGTGGATTGACTGACGAGAGAAGCAACATAAGCAGAAGATATGAGTGTAGAGACAAACATGTGAACTGGGATATCCTGTATGAATAAACAGAAAACAAGTGAAGAAATGACAATGGGTGTTGATGCAAGGCAACTGAGGAATAATGATAATGGAAGAGAAGAGATGAGAAAATTCTAAATGGCAGTTGCTGAAGTGAAAAAGAAAATAAAAATAAAATTGAAATTTGGCAAGTACAACGTGGGAACAATGTAGAAAAGTAGAGTGAGAATTACGCAGAAGTAGAGTTATATTCATGAGGAAAAAGGAAAATGTTTATTATGGGCATATTGCAGAGAGAATAAAGATAGCAAGAGATAGAGCGGAAGTTGTAACCAGGTAACATGTAATTGGGAAAAAAGTGGTAAGTGAAGTTTAATAACATCAATACAGTAAGGGGAGGCAAGAAAGGGCAAGAAATTGAGAAACGTTGAAAAAGTGAGGTTAAGAAAATTCAGGCCAAATGAATTGATAGCAATAACAACTTTAAAATAACAGCTAAATAATGAACAAGGAAAGTATAAAATCTTGGCAAACAGTGAAAACCTAATGTAGGTTAGACAAGTAAATGGAAGTATTTATTTAAGATGAGTTGGTACACTGACATCACTCTTTTAAACTCTGTTAACATCGTAAAAACACTTGTTACTTACTTAAAAGTAAGTAGAAGTAAGTAAATGTAAGTGATGAGTGTCAATAAACCAACTAAAAATAGTTTTTACGATTAATTTTGACATTACTATAACTAAATTCCTGCAAACACACATAATATGTTAACATGTTTTGGGAACATGTGTTCTGAACTGACCTGTGTTGTTTTTGTTATGTTGTTTCTATTGTCATGGTTGTGTATAATGGGGGCACCATGTGGCAGTGAAATGTACTTCCAGAGGATACTTGGTACTTCATTATCTGTTTTTGTATTTCAAAATGAAGATCTTTTCCCATATGTCCTATTCTACTGCATGAATGGTCGGTTTGATGTTATGGTTGGTCGTCCAGAATTGTCGTGAAACTGCAGATTTTCCATTTGTTTGTATTTTAAGCATCTCATATGTTCATTTAGTCTGGTTTATAGATTTCTTTTTGTTTTTCCTATATGTTCCCTTGTATGTTCAAACTCTGGCAACGATATGTAGATGACATCTTTGCAATAGTACCAAAAAAACACATCAGTGATGCACTAAAACTTTTAAATATTCAAGAAAGAAGCATCCAGTTTGCTGTAGAAATAGAAAAAGACAAGTACTTACCATTTTTGGACCTAAAAATAATGAGAAATAAAAATAGACTAAACTTTGGCATTTACAGAAAACCAACACAGACAGACAACTACATAAAAGCTAATGGCTACAATCCAAGATCCCACAAACAGGCAATCTTCAATAGTTTAGCACACGGACTGGTCAATATCCCTCTCACAACAGAAGAATACAAAACACAATACAACAAAATTATTGAAATAGCACAAAAAATGACTTTCCCAAATGATTAGTAGACAAAAAAGTGAACTTAGCAAAAATGAAGAAGCTAATAAAGGAAACTGCAACCCTCTCAGCTACAGAAACTAATATGATTTTCAAAAAATTCACTTACCATCCATATCCTTTGATAAATTCAAAAAAGTCTTCAAAAAACAAAACATTCAAATAGCATCAGTCAACCATTACTCCTTAAAAAACCTAATTTGCTCAAACATCAAAGACGCCATTCTATCTAACAAAAATTCTGTTATATATCAAATTGAATGTTGTGACTGTAGTCAAATTTATATTGGAAAAACCAAAAGAAATTTAAAAACAAGAGCAAAGGAACACTTTAGAAACATAAAATATAAATAATTAGAAAAATCAGCAGTTGCCACGCATTTTTGGAAAAAAAAACCACAACATAAATCCAGAACCAAAACTACTAAAACATACAACAGGAAAACAAGAACTATGCACATGGGAACAAATCTTCATTTCAAAAAATAGGAACAAAGTATTCAATTTCGACATCCCCCAGAAAGATTTGTTCAGCAAGTTCCTTGAACCGCCACCAGAGGAGACCTACGACAAAATATTGTCAACTACACCATGAGAACCAGTCGATGGCCAGTTGAGGATGGAAGCAAAGCCTCTGAAACATGTTCCAGGAAAATTTAAGAGTAAGCATTGTTTAGTGTCATTAATCGATTCCCTTTAAATTTAATTTATTACAACAACACTGTTTTCAACACTTTCAAGAAAGGAATTGTAATTTCTCTATGCTAAATTTATTCTGTGGGGCAAAGCTAATGTTCTGTTTCATGAAAACCTTCTTAATTTTTAAAATGTTTTGGATCATGTGTGAATTTCTTATATTTCAGTTGTTTTTCTTCTTGGACAAGATTTACGTATTTTTTGATATGTTTAATAGAGTGAAACATGACAACAGAGATTAAAAGTACCAACTCATCTAAGTTAACACATCATTGCTTCTAGATCCTTCATTATATAAAAGTAAAAGGTAATATTAAAATGGCCAAGCACACACTAAGCATGAAGGGTTGCCCTGTTAGCAAAAGGTCCAAGGCCCAGCTCAAGATGTATTTGCTTTAATAGTTTATTAATTTGAGCAATACCAAGAACTTAGACATTGTACTTCAAAATGAAAGTTTCTGTTTGATGTGAGTAAGTTTCAGCCTAATCCTAAATGTAGCTTTACAATACGTAATAATTTATTGAAATTCCTTACAGTTGGTTTGAGGTTAAGAGCAGTAAATGTCTTACCTTTTGCCTCTGTTGCTGAGAAACTGCTTCAGATGTTGAATCAGCTTGTGTTGTGTTTTGTTCTGATATGGATCCGTTTATTTTGGAATCAGCAACATTCACTGCTGGCTTAGAAATAACAATTGAACTAACTCCATCATTTAGTGATTCTGGACTGTCATTTTCCAGTGGTAATATGAATTTTCCTCCACCGTCATTTAATGACTTTTTGGCTTCTGGAGTAAAACCATTCTCTTGCTTTCTGCTGGACGATAACGACTCCATGAATTCATAATCAGGGTTGGCAGTTTGACGACTTTCACTTTCATTTGTATCTCTGTAACAGAAAAAGTGACATTCTTATGGAAATGCATTTGTGAGAATTTTTTTTTTTTTCCATTTGTATTATACACGGTGTTCATTTTTATCTGTAATGTTACATTGCAAAATTTGACGTCATCAATAGCATCGCTGATGGAGCGAGTTTATATACAAATTCCCTAGCAGCGAGTGATTGTATTTGATGTACTGACAGCAACTTTGAGGCCTCCTTCTGCCGGAAGGTAAATATACTATTTGTGATGTGGGTCTGGCCGCGTAATATAACGGTGCGTAATTTTGCCTGGTACATAGATATACATTACATATTTTTCAAAAATAATATACTGCAATGCACTGCAAAGCTAATTATGCAGCCATAAAAGTAAACCATGAAGAATATACGAAATGATAAGTCAATGAACACTTGTTTCACAATGAACATCTGTTTTTCTATATCAAAATTTAACTTTATTGGAACATCACAGTGAAGCGAAACAATTATTAAATTATAGACGAGTCGCATTTATTACACATCGGCTTCACTTATGTACCTATATTGAGGACATGTTTCGTGAACTATTGTTCGCATCATCGGCTCTAATGCAACTAAAGCTTGATCCAGTGGTGTGGGTAGTTCTGGAGTTGCTGCTGCCATCTGTTGATTTTGTGATGAATTTAAATGTGGGGTTTTCTTCTGGCGGGATTTCATTAGTTCATTAGTTGCTTTTTGTATTTTTCTATGTATATTCTCTCCCATATGACGAGTTCACTATGTTTTTGTACGTATTTTAGTAATTAGATTTCCTAATTTTACTTACCAATCCTGGGCCACAAAAAAGTTCCAAAAATATTAAAGAAATACAATATAACATTGGCACCAAAAACAATTACAACATTAAAAACTTACTTAACAGTATGACAAGATAAAACCAGAAGAAAGGTCAGGCATTTACAAGATTAAGTGTAAAGACTGTGAAAAAATTTACATAGGGAGGGCAGAAAGAAACATAGACACTAGAAAGAAAGAACATTTTAGCACTTAAGATACAAAAATATTGATAAGTCTGCAATAGCAGCTCATTTCTGGTCTGAAAATCATGAAATTGAAGATAGCACCAAATTTCTTCTCTGTTCCCAGTAACTGTTGCATTTGGGAGATGAGGCCACGCTGTGGCTCAGTGGTTAGACCGCTTGGCTCTCACCAAGGCGGCCCGGGTTCGATCCCAGGCGACCGCAAAGTGAGATTTGTGGTGGACAACACGGCGTTGGGGCGGGTTTTCTCCGGGACCTCCGGTTTCCCCCGCCATCTCATTCCACCGGTGCTCCATCTTCATCTCATGTATCATCAGTGTCACCGCCTGCGGTGCCGTATGTAGTAAAAGCGGGCGTTAAACACTACACATTTCATTTTGGGAGACGATCATTTTGGCAAAATGCCACTGGGAGTGGAGAGTTAAGGAGGCTTTGGCTATTTCCTTTGGGAGGAGCACGCTTAATCGTGATGCTGGATTTCAGTTCAGCTCCTCTTGGAAACCGACCTTAAAAATGGAAATCTGTCAACTTAAGAAGCACAGATCTATACAGCTTGTTAATGAAGTTAAGTAGTTACGTTTCTTTGACCCAATTATTTTCTATACTCTCACCATCTCCTGACCTGGCATTTCATTTACTGGAAACAGTCTTTTGTTCAGTAATGCAAAAATTGATAGTGTTTTGTCTTTGTTTATATTTTTTTTTAAATAAAAAATACATTTATTTTCATCTAAATTCATTATCCCCCAAAAAACCCTTTTACATAAATTATGTCACTAACATCCATTTCTGTATCTGGTCCGGAAGATGAAAGTATAATCCTTAGGATTATATAGCTTAAAATTAAGTAACCAATTTTTCCAAAATGACTAACACAATCAATCGCTCTTGCTTACAGGCAAAATAAATTACCATGTTCTCTACTAAAAACAAATATCTTCATCTGTAAAACTAATCGACAAATATCTCTCTCTTTTCACTTTCACAAAAATAACAAACAATTTAATTTGAATAGTACAATTTACACTAACCTTTCACCCTTTATGTAAAGTCATAAAAGTATATGAAGAAATGTCTCAAAGCTCTGGTTTTATACAAGATCCTCAAATCAAATGTCTAAGTAAATACTGCTAATAGTGATAAACTTTTACGTATTCTTTTAACAGAAAGTAAATCAGACTTGACAAATTGAATGCCATTGCTGGTATCTGAGCTATGGTTTAAGTCAATGAGCTAGAAACAGCAAGCGTTGATCCTTCCAAGGCATTTTTTTAAATCATTTATTATCAATAGACTTTGCAGACATTGTCAAATATTTTATACAATTGTTTTTAATTACAAATTAAGGAATAAATTCATCAATACAATACAGACTTTTTGTTATGTGCCTTTTCAGAGCACCCTCAAATTGCTTGCCTTTACAAGATTTTAAATGTGCTGGCAGTTTTTTGTGAAGCAATAAGCCCATCACATTTGGATCCCTATTGGAAATATTCTTATAAAAACTTTGTCTAAAAAAGTCATCCTTGTGCCTAGTGTTATGACTATTTTTAGGATTTTGTGTTATAGCCAGTGATTCATGTGATTATTAAATGTCCTGATGATGGGAGAGATGCACACTCCCAAAACATCAATTTCTAATCATCTTTTCACCTGGCTTGCTTCCCAAGAGCAACTTGAACATGACAAAAGATAAAGATATTCATAAAGAAATATGAAGGAAAACTGTTCAATTTCGACACCACCTTTGAACATAACTCAAACTTCAACTTTATCAAGATACCAACAGAGATGCCCCTATCGCCTCCAAGGAGTTCAACAGTTGACAGCTGAGGATTTTAGGAAGTTCCTAACAAAATGCATTCTAGGTACGCACTAGCAGTATATGGAACACTTGAGTATTAGTTAAACTCGAATATCATAGTCATTACTCACTAAGACTATTATAATTGCACTTTGGTGTTTGTCATATGGTTTATTTCTAACACTGCCAGAAAGCTTACTTGATAGATGGGGCAATGGTCCGTATCCTCGTCCTAGGGCTCTGTGGATGAAGAACTGTCCCTGGCGCAGGAATCATCACATTCTCATAAGGACTTCGCATCATCCCTGATGATGCTGGTTTACTAGTATCTTCATTCTGCATTACTGGAGAGTAATTCACTGAGAAGCTTCTGCAACAAAAATATAATAATGGTCATTAATAGTACAGTGAAACCTCATTAACTCAGATCTCTTTAACCTGGACTAGTTGAGAAAAAATGTTGTTTAGCATAGTAAATGAAGACAATAAAGTCCTTCTCTCAGTCGGTATATTACTCAAATTCTCTTGCCAGCGGACTTGCCCTACCTGCTTGGGACCAAGTTGGAAAAGAATCTTTGATAAAGTTGTGGCCTGGTGATGTGACTTACCAGAAAACAACACTCAAGAAGAAGAAGAAGAAGAAGAAATAATTTGTAAGAAGGTTTTACAAACATTTTTAAAAACATTGATGGCTGTTCCGATGTTGATGAAGAAGACACTGACAATGACGAAGGACATAGCTACCCATTTTCTTTCAAAAAATTAAGAAACTCAACAAGTGTTCCGTCGTGGTGCAAGTTGTGGCTGTCAAACCAAAGCTCACAACCCAAATGGACTGTATTGTAGAAGAATCAGCGAGAAGAAAATGTTTGACGCTTATATTGATGTATTTAATTTCTTACTTTCAAAGCCACTTGTACTCACACTAACTACTACACTTGCACATATCACACATAATGAATGCTGGCTAAATCTAATACTTGATTAAACATTAAAACGATTTACAATATAAAACTAACTCGTTGCTACGAACATGTTTCAATCTTCTCACTGCTATTCTCAATTGTCTTTTTCAAAAAAGGTCCACCAACTCCTTTACACACAATATGACCAGCTGTCACTGACAGTAATACTTCTTCAAAAAATAAAATTAACTAAAATGTTCAAACATTACAAACAAAATCACAAGTTTGTTTCTGTAGGAAGAGGGCAAAGCTTTAAAATAGGCCTCTTAAATGATCCACTAGTTAGTTGTGCGAATAGTTACAACTCGAACTAGTCCGTCATCTCCTGGATGTACTTGTTCCACCAATGCTAGCTTCCAGCGAAGTGGAGGAACGTTCTCTTCCTTCACTATGACCAGAGTACCCGGCTGGATATTTGCACCCTTACTGGTCCACTTGGCTCACTGCTGAAGATGATGTAGATAATCACCTGACCATCTGGACCACAATTCCTGTAAGTGCTGCTGCAGTCTCTCCCACCTGTTTAGCAAACTAAGTTTCACACCACCAGGCTGGTAAGAGGAGAACCAATCAGGAGTTAGAACTTTCAGATCATTTGGATCAGAAGAATTAAGGGTCTGGAATTCAAACATGATTCAATTTGACAGGTTAAAGTATAAAATTCTTCATAAGTTAGACATGCTGCACCCATCGCACGTCTAAGATGATGTTTGAATGACTTCACCCCAGCATTACTACCCTGATACCTACTGTTCTGTAGTGTGTTCATTCTCAGTTTCGTTCTTACAAATGAACAAGTATGAGTGGAAGAAAACTGTCAACTTTGGTGATTTTTAAAAACATAGTTTGTGTGTATAGGAATTCTGTAAAATGAGTTCTAAACATAAGATATTGTAACTTTGTGGGTTCGTAGAATTAAAAGGCCGAGTTGCAGAAATTAAAATCTCCTTTATTTTCGTAGCAATACATTATTCAATTCTCATGTAAGAATATTAAATCACATATACACAGTCTTACAGCAGATTACATCTTTAGCTCTCATTACAACAACACAGCTGGCTATCTCTCATTTCACAACTGTTTTTTTTTTTTTCTGCTCTTGCGAGCCGTCACGTCTTTAAGTACCTAATTCGTAACTCTAGATCGTTCTAAAGTCAGCCAGAAGCCGAACAATCTCTATCAGTCCAGAAATTTCCAAATCATTCTATCACATTCTAGAAGTGTAACTTAATCTAAGCCGCCTTTACCTCTGTTATCGCTACCCGCCGGTGCCCGCTTACAATAGCATCGCTATCATTAACTGCTCAGCAAGGCTCATTATTACCATGAAACTATATCCGCCGACTGTCCTCTTATTTGTGCCGACTGTCCTCTTATTTGTGCCGCCTTATCGCGATTGGGTTTGCGACAATATTATCACTGGAGGAAAATATTAAGTTTATTGTAGAACAGGAAAAGAACAAACGCCCAGCTAAAGAATTAACTGTGCTGTTTAAATTGGAGAAAACTCAGATTTTTGAGATATTGAAAAAATAAAAATTAAATACGAGTGGCTAAATGGAACAGCAGGACATGTTAAACGCCTCACAAAATGTACAGAGCATGACAAGCTAAATCGTGGTTTGTTAGTGCTCGTGCTAAAGGAATTCCCATTTCTGGATCATTGCTTCAGACTCAAGCTTTAGAGACAACAAGAGAATTACACAAAGACAATTTCAGAACTTCCAATGGATGACTCGAGAGTTTCATACATCGCCATAACATTGTGTGTGGTGAAACAAATGATACTGATATGCAGACAGTTGAAGATTGGAAAGGGAAAATTTAAAACAAACAGAGAAACTACAGTTATTGTATGTAATTTGAAAATATAGTACTTAATACATATCAGTATATTATTATATATACTTCATTCTATATTCAGTGGCAGCTCGTGCTGAAAAATTACAGCATGCTGCGGGGAAAAGTCCATGCAACTCACCTAGTTCCGAAAAATTAAGTCCATGCGTCCATGTTTCTTCATGACATAAACAGAATTTCTACTACCTTTCGCTTTTTGCTAAATTTTTAGATCGCGTATTGCTCGCCCTAACATTTTTATACTAACCCTTTCTTCTAATGCTTGCCTTGAAAAGGGAGTTTTCAGAAGTTCATTAATCATGTTCATTACTTATTGATTAAAGTTTTCGTAATATTAAATGACTCATACACTGAATAAAGTGAATTGATAACACGTTTCACACTCTCACACAAAATAAAGAAACTGAAATCAGCCACTAAATAACATTACACAAAGAAATACTTGGATATAATGCAAATTTGCGAACCACATTCACTTGTTATGGTTGCGGGAATGTAGTATCGTACATCACAAACAATCTGCCCCGCCATTTAATAACCATTAGGTATTGGATCTGTTTACGTAAGTAGGACAGTATTAGTTTCTAGAACTAAAATATTAAACAATGATACATTGTTAAATGATTTTCAATGCATATTCAAGTTCTACAGATATAACTATGAGTGTTGGTGGCCCTGCTTCGCTGTGTACAGCCTGATTTTTAAAAGAAGATACGTGAAAGTCATCTGTTTCTCCACGTGAGCTTCCGCAATGTTTCCCAACAGCAGACAAGAAGTAATGCAGATATCTCCTTTATATGATTCACCAGTATAAGCAATCTGGCAACTTTTGTTTATGTTACCATAGCAATGACCTGCCCCTCTTACCCTTTGTGTCCTTTACTTGATGACCTTCATGTATCTTCTTTTAAAAATCGGAATGTAGCGAATGATCACCGCGCAACACCCAGAAAATCTAGGGAACTCGGGACATCAGTGAGGCAAGAGGGGAAGGTTGTAAACATGCGCAATACTGGTTACCGAGCTTGCTGGCTCTCAGCACGTTGACATCACGGATGCGTTCCATTAGTTACACAGGTATTTTCCATGCATCAAGAGTTCTTATTAGTCGTACTCAATTTCTTATACTTCTAATAATGCATTGTTATTTACATGGTCTTTTAAAATTTCTACAATGTCATTTATAAAACAGAATAAGGCATGCTGCAGCAGAGCCACCCCTGTCTATATTATTCATTTACTGTAAACCTGTACAACTATTTCATAATTGAAACACAACCCTCTGTAAGAGGGAAACCTGTGTAAATGACCAGGCTCTGTTTTAGTCTTTACCCAACAGTAAGATTAACGTACCCTACAACGTTGGTAGACGTAGTCTCAAAGGTAAACACTTCAGCCATGTCGTCATCATGAGCACTAGGAGATAGCAGTCGTTTGTCTCGAGGAAGTGAACCATTTGTTTTGATCCTGCAACATAAACACATAACCTAGTCAATTACAAGTAAATATGGATGTCTTGCTTTACTTGCTACAAATTTACAGTAAACCACTTCAAGACTCTCGACAAAAAGCTCTTGTAACCCAAATTATCATATACATGGAATATATTTTAAAAAATTATGTTTAAAAGGTGTTTCTGGGAATGGCCCCTGAAAACAAACCGAGCAGGATGACTCAGGCTGTAGCCCGCATTTGGGAGACCTGGGTTCGATTCCCGTGGCCGATCTACCCAGCCCATGGGTTTTGTCGGGGGCTTTCCCGAGTCGCTAGCCGAATGTTGCGTACGTTAAATACATTTCCCGAATGTTCTGTCCCTCCATTTCATCTCCATTATCATTTCATATCATATCTCATCTGATGGTCTGTTTCAGGGTAGAAGTGTCGACGGGAGTCTCGGCGGTGCATGGCAGGATGATATGCTCTGAGGTAAACTACTTCCTCCTCCGGTAGGTCGGTTGCCGGTCTCTGTGCCTCTGCTGGGGCCATTTCGGGATCGCCAGCCAGGGACCTTTGGGACTCAAATCGCCACACAGGGGCCTTTGGGACTCGGATCGCCAGCCAGGGACCTTTGGGGCTCAAATCGCCAGCCAGGGACCTTTGGGGCTCAAATCGCCAGCCAGGGGCCTTTGGGACTCGGATCGCCAGCCAGGGACCTTTGGGGCTCAAATCGCCAGCCAGGGACCTTTGGGGTTCCAATCGCCAGCCAGGGACCTTTGGGGCTCAAATCGCCAGCCAGGGACCTTTGGGGCTCAAATCGCCAGCCAGGGACCTTTGGGGTTCCAATCGCCAGCCAGGGACCTTTGGGGCTCAAATCGCCAGCCAGGGACCTTTGGGGCTCAAATCGCCAGCCAGGGACCTTTGGGGCTCAAATCGCCAGCCAGGGACCTTTGGGGCTCCAATCGCCAGCCAGGGACCTTTGGGGCTCAAATCGCCAGCCAGGGACCTTTGGGGCTCAAATCGCCAGCCAGGAACCTTTGGGGCTCGAATCGCCAGCCAGGGACCTTTGGGACTCGGATCGCCAGCCAGGGACCTTTGGGACTCGGATCGCCAGCCAGGGACCTTTGGGGCTCAAATCGCCAGCCAGGGACCTTTGGGACTCGGATCGCCAGCCAGGGACCTTTGGGGCTCAAATCGCCAGCCAGGAACCTTTGGGGCTCGGATCGCCAGCCAGAGACTTTTGGGACTCGGATCACCAGCCAGGGACCTTTGGGACTCGGATCGCCAGCCAGGGACCTTTGGGACTCGGATCGCCAGCCAGGGACCTTTGGGGCTCGAATCGCCAGCCAGGGACCTTAGGGGCTCGGATCGCCAGCCAGGGACCTTTGGGACTCGGATCGCCAGCCAGGGACCTTTGGGACTCGAATCGCCAGCCAGGGACCTTTGGGACTCGAATCGCCAGCCAGGGACCTTAGGGGCTCGGATCGCCAGACAGAGACCTTAGGGGCTCGGATCGCCAGACACAGACCTTTGGGGCTCGGATCGCCAGACAGAGACCTTTGGGGCTCGGATCGCCAGCCAGGGACCTTAGGGGCTCGGATCGCCAGACAGAGACCTTAGGGGCTCGGATCGCCAGCCAGGGACCTTTGGGGCTCGGATCGCCAGCCAGGGACCTTTGGGGCTCGGATCGCCAGCCAGGGACCTTAGGGGCTCGGATCGCCAACCAGGGACCTTTGGGGCTCGGATCGCCAGCCAGGGACCTTAGGGGCTCGGATCGCCAGACAGAGACCTTAGGGGCTCGGATCGCCAGACACAGACCTTTGGGGCTCGGACCGCCAGCCAGGGACCTTTGGGGCGCGGATCGCCAGCCAGAGACCTTTGGGACTCGAATCGCCAGCCAGGGACCTTTGGGGCTCGGATCGCCAGCCAGGGACCTTTGGGGTCAAATCGCCAGCCAGAGACCTTTGGGGTCAAATCGCTAGCCAGAGACCTTTGAGGTCAAATCGCTAGCCAGAGACCTTTGGGACTCGAATCGCCAGCCAGAGACCTTTGGGACTCGAATCGCCAGCCAGAGACCTTTGGGGTCAAATCGCCAGCCAGAGACCTTTGGGGTCAAATCGCTAGCCAGAGACCTTTGGGGTCAAATCGCTAGCCAGAGACCTTTGGGGTCAAATCGCTAGCCAGAGACCTTTGGGACTCGAATCGCCAGCCAGAGACCTTTGGGACTCGAATCGCCAGCCAGGGACCTTTGGGGTCAAATCGCCAGCCAGAGACCTTTGGGGTCAAATCGCTAGCTAGAGACCTTTGGGGTCAAATCGCTAGCCAGGGACCTTTGGGGCTCGGATCGCCAGCCAGAGACCTTAGGGGCTCGGATCGCCAGACAGAGACCTTAGGGGCTCGGATCGCCAGACACAGACCTTTGGGGCTCGGACCGCCAGCCAGGGACCTTTGGGGCTCGGATCGCCAGCCAGAGACCTTTGGGGCTCGGATCGCCAGCCAGAGACCTTTGGGACTCGAATCGCCAGACAGAGACCTTAGGGGCTCGGATCGCCAGACAGAGACCTTAGGGGCTCGGATCGCCAGACACAGACCTTTGGGGCTCGGACCGCCAGCCAGAGACCTTTGGGACTCGAATCGCCAGTCAGAGACCTTTGGGACTCGAATCGCCAGCCAGGGACCTTTGGGGTCAAATCGCCAGCCAGAGACCTTTGGGGTCAAATCGCTAGCCAGAGACCTTTGGGGTCAAATCGCTAGCCAGGGACCTTTGGGACTCGAATCGCCAGCCAGGGACCTTAGGGGCTCGGATCGCCAGACAGAGACCTTAGGGGCTCGGATCGCCAGACACAGACCTTTGGGGCTCGGACCGCCAGCCAGGGACCTTTGGGGCTCGGATCGCCAGCCAGAGACCTTTGGGACTCGAATCGCCAGCCAGGGACCTTTGGGGCTCGGATCGCCAGCCAGGGACCTTTGGGGTCAAATCGCCAGCCAGAGACCTTTGGGGTCAAATCGCTAGCCTGAGACCTTTGGGGTCAAATCGCTAGCCAGAGACCTTTGGGACTCGAATCGCCAGCCAGGGACCATTGGGGCTCGGATCGCCAGCCAGGGACCTTTGGGGTAAAATCGCCAGCCAGAGACCTTTGGGGTCAAATCGCTAGCCAGAGACCTTTGGGACTCGAATCGCCAGCCAGGGACCTTTGGGGCTCGGATCGCCAGCCAGGGACCTTTGGGGCTCGGATCGCCAGCCAGGGACCTTTGGGGCTCGGATCGCCAGCCAGGGACCTTTGGGGCTCGGATCGCCAGCCAGGGACCTTTGCGGTCAAATCGCCAGCCAGAGACCTTTGGGGGCTCGGATCGCCTTCCTGGGTCCATTAGGGCTCGGCTGCTAGGGCCGTTGCCGTCTCGCTGAAAGGGAGCGAGTTCGTTGTCCTGGTCTGTCGGAGCAAGTCTCTAAGTAAAGTGTATGTACCGTGCCCTCTGTACCTTGGGTCGGCCGCTCTTTGTCTTCTCTCGCCTCATCGTTCCACCCATGGGTGCCGCACTTGGAGGAATAGGCACAATGGGCTCAATATGGTGGCTTAAGCACCAAAGCCCCTCCGTAATGACATCCCAATCCCCTGAAAACAACTGAAAGACCTTGGTAAACCGAAAGATGAAAAAGTATACAATGGATTGCTCCAAGGGAACCAGCTCCACAGAAGGCAAAGTCAATTTTGTCAGCTAACAAGGTTAAGGCGAGTGTTTTCTTAGATGCACAGGGAATTATTCTTATTGATTACTTGGAAAAGGGTAAAAGTATCAGTAGTGACTACTACACAACGTTTGAGTGATGATGTGACAAGAAAAGACGTAATTTGGCAAAGAAAACATATTGTTTCTACACGACAATGCCCCGGCCCATCGGTCAGTCATTGCTATGGGAAAAATGTGCGAATTAAAGTTGGAATTGCTTGAACATTCACCCTACTCGCCAGATCTAGCGAACCTCAAAACATTTCTTGGAGGACGAAGATTTCACAGCAACAAGGAGGTCATTGTTGACGCGGTAAACAGCTGTTTTGAGGATCATGATGAATCGCACTGCAGAGATATGATACGACAAATGTATTAGCCTTTCTAGATTTCACATATCTGGTTTATATTGTGAGGCCGAACCTAGTAATGGAGGGTGATTAAAGTGAGTCGGCACTTCTCACGATGGGAGAGCTACCACACACGTGTACAGCACGCGTACGATTGATTCCATTCAAACAAACGTTAGGCAAGGTCATTGCTACAGCTGTCCCATCTTTCCTTCCTACTGCAGTTGTGAGAAAAGCATCCCTACACAGTACAACCAGAGAACTTATGTGAAGCAAACACATTTTGCTATGCATGCAGTAACACTGCAGGTTTCACAGTTATTTTGAGTACAGTTTGGCTCCAGGCAAGTCCAGTGTAAAAATATCCGACGATTTACCTCTATCTCATGCCAGTTTAATACTGCTGTAAACAACAAGACACAGCTCACTCAACTCAGGACGTGGTAGACGATTTACCTCTATCTCATGCCAGTTTAATCCTGCTGTAAACAACAAGGCGTAGCTGACTCAACTCGTCACGTGTTAGACGATATAAGGCGGGAATATAGTCTGACCATCAGTACAGCGTACGTAACACGACGTATATTGTATTACCTGTCTGACGAATGAGTACAGTTGTTATGGGCGATCGCTCGGTTTAGAGAGATTAGAGAAGGCGGGGATATAGTCTGACCATCAGTACAGCGTACGTAACACGACGTATATTGTATTACCTATCTGACAAATGAGTACAGTTGTTATGGGAGACCGCTCGGTTTAGAGAGATTAGAGAAGGCGGGAATATAGTCTGACCATCAGTACAGCGTACGTAACACGACGTATATTGTATTACCTGTCTGAAAAATGAGTACAGTTGTTATGGGAGATCGCTCGGTTTAGAGAGATTAGAGAAGACGGGAATATAGTCTGACCATCAGTACAGTGTACGTAACACGACGTATATTGTATTACCTATCTGACGAATGAGTACAGTTGTTATGGGAGATCGCTCGGGTTAGAGAGATTAGAGAAGGCGGGAATATAGTCTGACCATCAGTACAGTGTACGTAACATGACGTATATTGTATTACCTGTCTGACGAATGAGTACAGTTGTTATGGACGATCGCTCGGTTTAGAGAGATTAGAGAGGGCGGGGATATAGTCTGACCATCAGTACAGCGTATGTAACACGACGTATATTGTATTACCTATCTGACGAATGAGTACAGTTGTTATGGGAGATCGCTCGGTTTAGAGAGATTAGAGAAGGCGGGGATATAGTCTGACCATCAGTACAGCGTACGTAACACGACGTATATTGTATTACCTGTCTGACGAATGAGTACAGCTGTTATGGGAGATCGCTCGGTATAGAGAGATTAGAGAAGGCGGGAATATAGTCTGACCATCAGTACAGCGTACGTAACACGACGTATATTGTATTACCTGTTTGACGAATGAGTACAGTTGTTATGGGAGATCGCTCGGTTTAGAGAGATTAGAGAAGGCGGGAATATAGTCTGACCATCAGTACAGCGTATGTAACACGACGTATATTGTATTACCTATCTGACGAATGAGTACAGTTGTTATGGGAGATCGCTCGGTTTAGAGAGATTAGAGAAGGCGGGAATATAGTCTGACCATCAGTACAGCGTACGTAACACGACGTATATTGTATTACCTGTCTAACGAATGAGTACAGTTGTTATGGGAGATCGCTCGGTTTAGAGAGATTAGAGAAGGCGGGAATATAGTCTGACCATCAGTACAGTGTACGTAACATGACGTATATTGTATTACCTGTCTGACGAATGAGTACAGTTGTTATGGGACATCGCTCGGTTTAGAGAGATTAGAGAAGGCGGAAATATAGTCTGACCATCAGTACAGTGTACGTAACACGACGTATATTGTATTACCTGTCTGACGAATGAGTACAGTTGTTATGGGAGATCGCTCGGTTTAGAGAGATTAGAGAAGGCGGAAATATAGTCTGACCATCAGTACAGTGTACGTAACACGACGTATATTGTATTACCTGTCTGACGAATGAGTACAGTTGTTATGGGACATCGCTCGGTTTAGAGAGATTAGAGAAGGCGGGAATATAGTCTGACCATCAGTACAGTGTACGTAACACGACGTATATTGTATTTACCTGTCTGACGAATGAGTACAGTTGTTATGGGAGATCGCTCGGTTTAGAGAGATTAGAGAAGGCGGGAATATAGTCTGACCATCAGTACAGCGTACGTAACACGACGTATATTGTATTACCTGTCTGACGAATGAGTACAGTTGTTATGGGGGCAGCTCGGTTTAGTGAGATTAGAGAAGGCGGGGATATAGTCTGACCATCAGTACAGCGTATGTAACACGACGTATATTGTATTACCTGTCTGACGAATGAGTACAGTCGTTATGGGAAACCGCTCGGTTTAGAGAGATTAGAGAAGACGGGGATATAGTCTGACCATCAGTACAGCGTATGTAACACGACGTATATTGTATTACCTGTCTGACGAATGAGTACAGTTGTTATGGGAGATCGCTCGGTTGAGAGAGATTAGAGAAGGCGGGGATATAGTCTGACCATCAGTACAGCGTACGTAACACGACGTATATTGTATTACCTGTCTGACGAATGAGTACAGTTGTTATGGGGACAGCTCGGTGTAGAGAGATTAGAGAAGACGGGGATATAGGCTGACTATCAGTACAGCGTACGTAACACGACGTATATTGTATTACCTGTCTGACGAATGAGTACAGTTGATATGGCGGCAGCTCGGTTTAGAGAGATTAGAGAAGGCGGGGATATAGTCTGACCATCAGTACAGCGTACGTAACACGACGTATATTGTATTACCTGTCTGACGAATGAGTACAGTTGTTATGGGGACAGCTCGGTTTAGAGAGATTAGAGAAGGCGGGGATATAGTCTGACCATCAGTACAGCGTACGTAACACGACGTATATTGTATTACCTGTCTGACGAATGAGTACAGTTGTTATGGGAGATCGCTCGGTTTAGAGAGATTAGAGAAGGCGGGGATATAGTCTGACCATCAGTACAGCGTACGTAACACGACGTATATTGTATTACCTGTCTGACAAATGAGTACAGCTGTTATGGGGACAGCTCGGTTTAGAGAGATTAGAGAAGACGGGGATATAGTCCGACCATCAGTACAGCGTACGTAACACGACGTATATTGTATTACCTGTCTGACGAATGAGTACAGTTGTTATGGGAGATCGCTCGGTTTAGAGAGATTAGAGAAGGCGGGGATATAGTCCGACCATCAGTACAGCGTACGTAACACGACGTATATTGTATTACCTGTCTGACGAATGAGTACAGTTGTTATGGGGGCAGCTCGGTTTAGAGAGATTAGAGAAGGCGGGAATATAGCCTGACCATCAGTACAGCGTTCGTAACACGACGTATATTGTATTACCTGTCTGACGAATGAGTACAGTTGTTATGGGGGCAGCTCGGTTTAGAGAGATTAGAGAAGGCGGGAATATAGCCTGACCATCAGTACAGCGTACGTAACACGACGTATATTGTATTACCTGTCTGACGAATGAGTACACTTGTTATGTGAGGTAGCTCGGTTTAGAGAGATTAGAGAAGGCGGGAATATAGTCTGACCATCAGTACAGCGTACGTAACACGACGAAATCGACATCACATGACTTTAAATATTGTGCAGAATGTATCCTTCTGCCTTCATAAAGAATCAATTCTTAAGTTTACGTAGAATTTTTCATCTTTGTTCTAACATTTCAGAACATTTCGGCCTGCAACTCATTTTTCAAACTCACTGATTTCGAACCTTTCTGGATGTGGACAATGTTGAACGTTTTTGTACAGTTTTGAACCTCTTTTACTATATTATCTACAGTTCGTTGCTTTAGGGTGACGTAGTACCGCTGGCTGCATGCATTCATGCTTCAGACAGTCTGATAGCTATGTGTTTGTAAATACTCAAATTATGTTTTAAATACAGGTTTAGTAGAAGACATATGAGGCGCAAATAGGCAGAAATGTACGCCACATTTAACGTGATCTACAGAAAAATTAAACTTCTACAAAATGCAACAAGAATGAAAACAATTGGGAAAGACAATTCAAAAGTTGACTTTGGAAGGGAAGGACCAAGTAGAAAAGTTTGTACAAGACGTAACGTTTACTATATTCCAAGTTAGATAAAAAGATCTGAGACTTACCAGAAACCTACGATCCAAACATTGTGAAAGCCTGAGAACAACTGAAGTGAGGACAAACAGCTGTCACCTGATATTACGTCACTTGTGAGTGCAAATAACGTAAAGTCAACAAACCAATACCAAGAATTGGCAAGTCGGGTGACTAAGAAGGGGCAGCTCTCTGATAAACCTTGTCAGATACAACATACAAACTAATAATCATAACAAATAAGGAAAACACACACGTTCACATAGCAATTTTCATCAAAGTAACAGAGAATAATGACTCAAAGAACTAATGCTACTCTTTAGTACTCTTTCTATTGTCGAGGCGTGACTTTCAAAGCAGAGAAAGCTCCAAATAATAATTGTCATTAAAATAAGAGAGAATTACGACTCAAAGAACTAAGTCTACTCTTCAGTACTCTTTCTGTTGTACAGTCACACGTACATCCAGTAGCGAGGTGTGACTTTCAAAGTGAGGGAAGCTTCAAATAATAATTTTCATTAAAATAAAAGAGAATAATCACTCAAAGAACTAAGGCTACCCTTTAGTACTCTTTCTACTGTACAGTCACACGTAGGTCCAGTAGCGAGGCGTGACTTTCAAAGTGAGGGAAACTCAAATAGTAATTTTCATTAAAATAAAAGAGAATAATCACTCAAAGAACTAAGGCTACTCCTTAGTACTCTTTCTACGGTACAGTCACACGTAGGTCCAGTAGCGAGGTGTGAATTTCAAAGCGAGGAAAGCTACAAATAATAATTTTCATTAAAATAAGAGAGAATAATGACTCAAAGAACTAAGGCTACCCTTTAGTACTCTTTCTACTGTACAGTCACACGTAGGTCCAGTAGCGAGGCGTGACTTTCAAAGCGAGGAAAGCTACAAATTATAATTTTCATTAAAATAAGAGAGAATAATGACTCAAAGAACAAAGGCTACTCCTTAGTACTCTTTCTGCTGTACAGTCACACGTTGGTCCAGTAGCGAGGTGTGACTTTCAAAGTGAGGAAAGCTTCAAATAATAATTTTCATTAAAATAAAAGAGAATAATCACTCAAAGAACTAAGGCTACTCTTTAGTACTCTTTCTATTGTACAGCCACACGTAGGTCCAGTAGCGAGGCGTGACTTTCAAAGCCAGGGAAGCTCCAAATAATAATTTTCATTAAAATAAAAGAGAATAATGACTCAAAGAACTAAGGCTACCCTTTAGTACTCTTTCTATTGTACAGCCACACGTAGGTCCAGTAGCGAGGTGTGACTTTCAAAGCGGGGCAAACTCCAAATAATAATTTTCATTAAAATAAGAGAGAATAAGAGAGAATAATGACTCAAAGAACTAAGGCTACTCTTCAGTACTCTTTCTATTGAACAGTCACACGTAGGTCCGGTAGCGCTGTGTGACTTTCAAAGCGGGGCAAACTCCAAATAATAATTTTCATTAGAATAAGAGAGAATAATGACTCAAAGAACTAAGGCTACTCTTTAGTACTCTTTCTATTGTACAGTCACACGTAGGTCCAGTAGCGATGCGTGACTTTCAAAGTGAGGGAAGCTCCAAATAATAATTTTCATTAAAATAAGAGAGAATAATGACTCAAAGAACTAAGGTTACTCTTTAGTACTCTTTCTGTTGTACTGGCACACGTAGGCACTGCTCACACTACAAGCTTCCCCTCTCCACTCAGACGTTCCCTGGCCAACATCACGTGAACCGTTAGCCTAGAAAGGAGAAAGGATGTCTTTCGCATACTTTTACTGTTAACCCAAAGCTTGACAAGAATGTCCTTTTATGAGCATTAAATACCAATCTACGTAAGATAACATTGCTAATGCTACTGAAATGCAGTTGTATTTTAAAGTGAGATGTAAAAGAGAAAAAGAAAGAGCTTTTCTTCACACGCTACAGAGACTTCGCGTGACAAAATCTGTCAGTGCTTCCTCACTACCGAAGAGTCACGATTGCTCCCGGTAACTTACGAAGCTTCGTATTCAAGGTTGCGGGTGCGTAAATACAGTATTGAATGAGCTCGAGGAACTGGTCACTCGAGGCTATGGTGTTGTCAAATAGAATATTTTTTGGCATGAATTTTCTTGTGTTTCTCCTGGATCCCTTGGGGAAGCAGCGCTTCTGTCGCCTTTTTCACGTCACGCCACTGATATCTGGAAGTTTAGTAGAGGATAGTGTTGTGATACGAACCTGTTTTGCTGTAACGTTGGCGTATGTGGTGTGGTGGCCTGTCTCTCACTCTGAGCTTGCATCTCGTACTCTGCACACATGTTAAGGATTTCCTCCAGTCGAGCTCGTTCTTGTTTCTCGGCCTCCTGCTCTCGTAGCCTCGCTTCTTGAGCCTAAAGCCACATTCCTCTCGTTATACACAGTTCAAGCTCCAAACAGACTACACCTACTCTTAGTAAGCGTTCTTCAACTTCAAAATAAATATAAATATCATTCAGCATACTAGGCACAGAAATTAGCTTGTGCATCCCTCTAATCTCTTTTGGCTGATCAGCAATAAGCAAGCACCTCACATGTTACATAGCTTCTATATACGCAATAACAACTCAGAAATTAATATCTTCTATGAAAAGTTTGTACCTCAACATGAAGATGGCAGCACTCCTAAATAAAAGATAGTGAATTTCGTAGTTTATCTGTTGACAGTTACTCACCAAAGTTTCAGCCATTTTGGACGTTCAGTTGTTATGTAATAGTCGTTTGAGTGAGTTGATTTGAGTGTTTTTTTTTTTAAATGGACAAAAGCGAGTATCGAGCTGTCATTAAATATTTCTTTTTTTAAGGAAATAGGCCTACGCAAATCAAAGAAGAGTTGGATGCTGTGTATGGGGACTTTGCACCATCCTTTACCACAGTGAAATTTTGGGCAGTTGATGTTAAACGTGGCCGTAAGATCTTGGGAGACGATGAACGTTCGGCACGTCCAAAAACTGCAACTACTGACGAAAACATCGCCAATGTTCACCAAATGCTGCTACACGAACGCCGAATTAAAGTGAGAGGCTATGAACATGTCAAAAGAACGTGCTTGACACATATTAAATAAAAATTTAGACAGGAGAAAGCTATCCGCGCGTTGGGTGCCGCGTTTGCTGACGTCAGACCAAACACGTGTTCGAATAATCATTTCCAACGCCCTTTGGCGCAGTTTAGGTGCAATAAATCCGAGTTTTAGTGCCGATTAATTACTGTAGATGAAACTTGGATACATCATTATACGCCCGAAACAAAAATACAGTCCAAACAGTGGACTGCAAGTTACAAAGAGACTATGTTGAAAAACGCCGAGTACTATTTGGACGTGTTACAGAGATGGGAGCATCGGTGGGAGATGTGTGTAGAGTTACAAGGAGACTATGTTGAAAAACGCCGAGTACTATTTGGACGGGTTACAGAGATGAGAGCATCGCTGGGAGAAGTGTGTAGAGTTACAAGGAGACTATGTTGAAAAACGTCGAGTACTATTTGGACGGGTTACAGAGATGGGAGCATCGCTGGGAGAAGTGTGTAGAGTTACAAGGAGACTATGTTGAAAAACGTCGAGTACTATTTGGACGGATTACAGAGATGAGAGCATCGCTGGGAGAAGTGTGTAGAGTTACAAGGAGAGTATGTTGAAAAACGTCGAGTACTATTTGGACGGATTACAGAGATGAGAGCATCGCTGGGAGAAGTGTGTAGAGTTACAAGGAGACTATGTTGAAAAACGTCGAGTACTATTTGGATGGGTTACAGAGATGGTAGCATCGCTGGGAGAAGTGTGTAGAGTTACAAGGAGACTTATGTTGAAAAACGCCGAGTACTATTTGGACGTGTTACAGAGATGGTAGCATCGCTGGGAGAAGTGTGTAGAGTTACAAGGAGACTATGTTGAAAAACGTCGAGTACTATTTGGACGGATTACAGAGATGAGAGCATCGCTGGGAGAAGTGTGTAGAGTTACAAGGAGACTATGTTGGAAAACGCCAAGTACTATTTGGACGTGTTACAGAGATGAGAGCATCGCTGGGAGAAGTGTGTAGAGTTACAAGGAGACTATGTTGGAAAACGCAGAGTACTATTTGGACGTGTTACAGAGATGAGAGCATCGCTGGGAGAAGTGTGTAGAGTTACAAGGAGACTATGTTGAAAAACGTCGAGTACTATTTGGACGGGTTACAGAGATAGGAGCATCGCTGGGAGAAGTGTGTAGAGTTACAAGGAGACTATTGAAAAACGCCGAGTACTATTTGGACGGGTTACAGAGATAGGAGCATCGCTGGGAGAAGTGTGTAGAGTTACAAGGAGACTATTGAAAAACGCCGAGTACTATTTGGACGTGTTACAGAGATAGGAGCATCGCTGGAAGAAGTGTGTAGAGTTACAAGGAGACTATTGAAAAACGCCGAGTACTATTTGGACGGGTTACAGAGATGAGAGCATCGCTGGGAGAAGTGTGTAGAGTTACAAGGAGACTATGTTGAAAAACGTCGAGTACTATTTGGACGGGTTACAGAGATAGGAGCATCGCTGGGAGAAGTGAGTAGAGTTACAAGGAGACTATGTTGAAAAACGTCGAGTACTATTTGGACGGGTTACAGAGATGAGAGCATCGCTGGGAGAAGTGTGTAGAGTTACAAGGAGACTATGTTGAAAAACGTCGAATACTATTAGGCCGGGTTACAGAGATGAGAGCATCGCTGGGAGATGTGTGTAGAGTTACAAGGAGACTATGTTGAAAAACGCCGAGTACTATTTGGACGGGTTACAGAGATGAGAGCATCGCTGGGAGAAGTGTGTAGAGATACAAGGAGACTATGTTGAAAAAAGTCGAGTACTATTTGGACGTGTTACAGAGATGAGAACATCGCTGCGAGATGTGTGTAGAGTTACAAGGAGACTATGTTGAAAAACGCCGAGTACTATTTGGACGGGTTACAGAGATGGAAGCATCGCTGGGAGAAGTGTGTAGAGTTGCAAGGAGAGTATGTTGAAAAACGCCGAGTAATATTTGGACGAATTACAGAGATGGGAGCATCGCTGGGAGAAGTGAGTAGAGTTACAAGGAGAGTATGTTGAAAAACGCCGAGTACTATTTGGACGGGTTACAGAGATGAGAACATCGCTGCGAGATGTGTGTAGAGTTACAAGGAGACTATGTTGAAAAACTCCGAGTACTATTTGGACGGGTTACAGAGATGGAAGCATCGCTGGGAGAAGTGTGTAGAGTTACAAGGAGAGTATGTTGAAAAACGCCGAGTACTATTTGGACGGGTTACAGAGATGAGAGCATCGCTGGGAGATGTGTGTATAGTTACAAGGAGAGTATGTTGAAAAACGCCGAGTACTGTTTGGACGGGTTACAGAGATGGAAGCATCGCTGGGAGAAGTGTGTAGAGTTACAAGGAGACTATGTTGAAAAACGCCGAGTACTATTTGGACGGGTTACAGAGATGGGAGCATCGCTGGGAGAAGTGAGTAGAGTTACAAGGAGAGTATGTTGAAAAACGCCGAGTACTATTTGGACGGGTTACAGAGATGAGAACATCGCTGCGAGATGTGTGTAGAGTTACAAGGAGACTATGTTGAAAAACTCCGAGTACTATTTGGACGGGTTACAGAGATGGAAGCATCGCTGGGAGAAGTGTGTAGAGTTACAAGGAGACTATGTTGAAAAACGCCGAGTACTATTTGGACGGGTTACAGAGATGGGAGCATCGCTGCGAGATGTGTGTAGAGTTACAAGGAGACTATGCTGAAAAACGCCGAGTACTATTTGGACGGGTTACAGAGATGAGAACATCGCTGCGAGATGTGTGTAGAGTTACAAGGAGACTATGTTGAAAAACTCCGAGTACTATTTGGACGGGTTACAGAGATGGAAGCATCGCTGGGAGAAGTGTGTAGAGTTACAAGGAGACTATGTTGAAAAACGCCGAGTACTATTTGGACGGGTTACAGAGATGGGAGCATCGCTGGGAGAAGTGAGTAGAGTTACAAGGAGAGTATGTTGAAAAACGCCGAGTACTATTTGGACGGGTTACAGAGATGAGAACATCGCTGCGAGATGTGTGTAGAGTTACAAGGAGACTATGTTGAAAAACTCCGAGTACTATTTGGACGGGTTACAGAGATGGAAGCATCGCTGAGAGAAGTGTGTAGAGTTACAAGGAGAGTATGTTGAAAAACGCCGAGTACTATTTGGACGTGTTACAGAGATGAGAGCATCGCTGGGAGATGTGTGTATAGTTACAAGGAGAGTATGTTGAAAAACGCCGAGTACTATTTGGACGGGTTACAGAGATGGAAGCATCGCTGGGAGAAGTGTGTAGAGTTACAAGGAGAGTATGTTGAAAAACGCCGAGTACTGTTTGGACGGGTTACAGAGATGAGAGCATCGCTGGGAGATGTGTGTATAGTTACAAGGAGAGTATGTTGAAAAACGCCGAGTACTATTTGGACGGGTTACAGAGATGGAAGCATCGCTGGGAGAAGTGTGTAGAGTTACAAGGAGACTATGTTGAAAAACGCAGAGTACTATTTGGACGGGTTACAGAGATGGGAGCATCGCTGGGAGAAGTGAGTAGAGTTACAAGGAGAGTATGTTGAAAAACGCCGAGTACTATTTGGACGGGTTACAGAGATGAGAACATCGCTGCGAGATGTGTGTAGAGTTACAAGGAGACTATGTTGAAAAACTCCGAGTACTATTTGGACGGGTTACAGAGATGGAAGCATCGCTGGGAGAAGTGTGTAGAGTTACAAGGAGACTATGTTGAAAAACGCCGAGTACTATTTGGACGGGTTACAGAGATGGGAGCATCGCTGCGAGATGTGTGTAGAGTTACAAAGAGACTATGTTGAAAAACGCCGAGTACTATTTGGACGGGTTACAGAGATGAGAACATCGCTGCGAGATGTGTGTAGAGTTACAAGGAGACTATGTTGAAAAACTCCGAGTACTATTTGGACGGGTTACAGAGATGGAAGCATCGCTGGGAGAAGTGTGTAGAGTTACAAGGAGACTATGTTGAAAAACGCCGAGTACTATTTGGACGGGTTACAGAGATGGGAGCATCGCTGGGAGAAGTGAGTAGAGTTACAAGGAGAGTATGTTGAAAAACGCCGAGTACTATTTGGACGGGTTACAGAGATGAGAACATCGCTGCGAGATGTGTGTAGAGTTACAAGGAGACTATGTTGAAAAACTCCGAGTACTATTTGGACGGGTTACAGAGATGGAAGCATCGCTGGGAGAAGTGTGTAGAGTTACAAGGAGAGTATGTTGAAAAACGCCGAGTACTATTTGAACGTGTTACAGAGATGAGAGCATCGCTGGGAGATGTGTGTATAGTTACAAGGAGAGTATGTTGAAAAACGCCGAGTACTATTTGGACGGGTTACAGAGATGGAAGCATCGCTGGGAGATGTGTGTATAGTTACAAGGAGAGTATGTTGAAAAACGTCGAGTACTATTTGGACGGGTTACAGAGATGGGAGCATCGCTGGGAGAAGTGAGTAGAGTTACAAGGAGAGTATGTTGAAAAACGCCGAGTACTATTTGGACGGGTTACAGAGATGAGAGCATCGCTGGGAGATGTGTGTATAGTTACAAGGAGAGTATGTTGAAAAACGCCGAGTACTATTTGGACGGGTTATAGAGATGGAAGCATCGCTGGGAGAAGTGTGTAGAGTTACAAGGAGACTATGTTGAAAAACGCCGAGTACTATTTGGACGGGTTACAGAGATGGGAGCATCGCTGGGAGAAGTGTGTAGAGTTACAAGGAGACTATGTTGAAAAACGTCGAGTACTATTTGGACGGGTTACAGAGATGGGAACATCGCTGGGAGAAGTGTGTAGAGTTACAAGGAGACTATGTTGAAAAACGTCGAGTACTATTTGGACGGGTTACAGAGATGAGAGCATCGCTGGGAGAAGTGTGTAGAGTTACAAGGAGACTATGTTGAAAAACGTCGGGTACTATTTGGACGGGTTACAGAGATGAGAGCATCGCTGGGAGAAGTGTGTAGAGTTACAAGGAGACTATGTTGAAAAACGTCGGGTACTATTTGGACGTGTTACAGAGATGAGAGCATCGCTGGGAGAAGTGTGTAGAGTTACAAGGAGACTATGTTGAAAAACGCCGAGTACTATTTGGACGGGTTACAGAGATGGGAGCATCGCTGGGAGAAGTGTGTAGAGTTACAAGGAGACTATGTTGAAAAACGTCGAGTACTATTTGGACGGGTTACAGAGATGGGAACATCGCTGGGAGAAGTGTGTAGAGTTACAAGGAGACTATGTTGAAAAACGTCGAGTACTATTTGGACGGGTTACAGAGATGAGAACATCGCTGGGAGAAGTGTGTAGAGTTACAAGGAGACTATTGAAAAACGCCGAGTACTATTTGGACGGGTTACAGAGATGAGAGCATCGCTGGGAGAAGTGTGTAGAGTTACAAGGAGACTATGTTGAAAAACGTCGGGTACTATTTGGACGTGTTACAGAGATGAGAGCATCGCTGGGAGAAGTGTGTAGAGTTACAAGGAGACTATGTTGAAAAACGTCGGGTACTATTTGGACGTGTTACAGAGATGAGAGCATCGCTGGGAGAAGTGTGTAGAGTTACAAGGAGACTATGTTGAAAAACGTCGGGTAGTATTTGGACGGGTTACAGAGATGAGAGCATCGCTGGGAGAAGTGTGTCGAGTTACAAGGAGACTATGTTGAAAAACGTCGAGTACTATTTGGACGTGTTACAGAGATGAGAGCATCGCTGGGAAAAGTGTGTAGAGTTACAAGGAGACTATGTTGAAAAACGCCGAGTACTATTTGGACGGGTTACAGAGATGGTAGCATCGCTGGGAGAAGTGTGTAGAGTTACAAGGAGACTATGTTGAAAAACGTCGGGTACTATTTGGACGTGTTACAGAGATGAGAGCATCGCTGGGAGAAGTGTGTAGAGTTACAAGGAGACTATGTTGAAAAACGTCGGGTACTATTTGGACGTGTTACAGAGATGGTAGCATCGCTGGGAGAAGTGTGTCGAGTTACAAGGAGACTATGTTGAAAAACGTCGGGTACTATTTGGACGTGTTACAGAGATGAGAGCATCGCTGGGAGATGTGTGTAGAGTTACAAGGAGACTATGTTGAAAAACGCCGAGTACTATTTGGACGGGTTACAGAGATGGTAGCATCGCTGGGAGAAGTGTGTAGAGTTACAAGGAGACTATGTTGAAAAACGCCGAGTACTATTTGGACGTGTTACAGAGATGAGAGCATCGCTGGGAGAAGTGTGTAGAGTTACAAGGAGACTATGTTGAAAAACGCCGAGTACTATTTGGACGTGTTACAGAGATGAGAGCATCGCTGGGAGAAGTGTGTAGAGTTACAAGGAGACTATGTTGAAAAACGTCGAGTACTATTTGGACGTGTTACAGAGATGAGAGCATCGCTGGGAGAAGTGTGTAGAGTTACAAGGAGACTATGTTGAAAAACGTCGGGTACTATTTGGACGGGTTACAGAGATGGGAGCATCGCTGGGAGAAGTGTGTAGAGTTACAAGGAGACTATGTTGAAAAACGTCGGGTACTATTTGGACGTGTTACAGAGATGAGAGCATCGCTGGGAAAAGTGTGTAGAGTTACAAGGAGAGTATGTTGAAAAACGTCGGGTACTATTTGGACGTGTTACAGAGATGAGAGCATCGCTGGGAGAAGTGTGTAGAGTTACAAGGAGACTATGTTGAAAAACGCCGAGTACTATTTGGACGGGTTACAGAGATGAGAGCATCGCTGGGAGAAGTGTGTAGAGTTACAAGGAGACTATGTTGAAAAACGCCGAGTACTATTTGGACGTGTTACAGAGATGTGAGCATCGCTGGGAGAAGTGTGTAGAGTTACAAGGAGACTATGTTGAAAAACGTCGAGTACTATTTGGACGTGTTACAGAGATGGGAGCATCGCTGGGAGAAGTGTGTAGAGTTACAAGGAGACTATGTTGAAAAACGTCGAGTACTATTTGGGCGGGTTACAGAGATGAGAGCATCGCTGGGAGAAGTGTGTAGAGTTACAAGGAGACTATGTTGAAAAACGTCGAGTACTATTTGGACGGGTTACAGAGATGAGAGCATCGCTGGGAGAAGTGTGTAGAGTTACAAGGAGACTATGTTGAAAAACGCCGAGTACTATTTGGACGGGTTACAGAGATAAGAGCATCGCTGGGAGAAGTGTGTAGAGTTACAAGGAGACTATGTTGCAAAATATAAAAATAAGAACATTCGGGAAAAAAAATGTGTTGTATCTTCTTAGGTCGGAAAGTTTTCAGACTGCCTATGTACAATAGGTGATAAGTATATATTAACAAATAAATAACAAGTAAGCACATACTTGAATGTAACAGAGTAAAAGATAAAGTATACAAGAGAATAATACATATAATAAAAGTAAATATGATGTATAACTGTTGAAGAGAGGTTAGGTATGTGAGGTTAGATTACAATCAATGGTCTTTTGACAAAAAGAGAGAATATAGTTTATCAGAAAGGTCACTATCTTCTGAATCGGTAAGCAGGATGTCTGGAGGTAGTTTTCTTTTTAATCTGGCGCTTTCTTTGTTTCTCCGTTCCAATGTGATAGGTTACAGATAGAAATTGGTCTCTGCCGGTGAGAGTTCTAACCTCACTTTACGTGTGCTAGACTACGCTACGGAGCTCCAAACTTGGCATTTTTGTCCACAATTGGGACAGCAATATCCGCTTCTTGATTGGCGTCGAGTGTACACGATGTAACAAAACGTAATATATCTATGTATCTATTGACATATTTGTGTTTAAATGTGCATGCCATGCAACAGTTTTTACATTTATTTAATTTACACATCTGGAATACTTCAAATACACAAGTTTCTTATAATGTTTATTGTTTTATGCTTTTAAGTGCTTTTGTAATGACTTAGGGAAATGTAGCGGTCGGTGTTGGCAACTCTGACTTAGTAAACATCTGAGGTCCGTAGGCGACGCTGCAATACAACTGCGAATGAAGACAAATCACATGAAATAAAAAATAAAAAAAAAAAAAAAAACAAATCACGACACTCTGACTGGATACAAACATTATATAAATAGAGAGAAAGTTACAAGTAAATATGACATAACTCTAATCTCTACAAAAATGAATACCGTTCGACAGATGTTCTGCCAATAACACGTCGTGCGCAGCTTTCGCCAAAATGACAACAGATTAAATACTGAAGCTATTTGGTAGTCAAGGAAATACAACTCAATAAATTACAATAACTGGTAACTAAACCTCACTTATCTTTGATATAAATAAATATTATAACAAGACTAATTTTGCAGCACCAGCTACGTTATTTACTGTTGGCCACATCACTGACTCTCTTTTGTTTTATTGACAATCACTGAATGTAAAACAAATTTAAAGACAATCGACTGTGGCTATTTCATTATTTCTCCCCACAAACCATCGAATCTGGGGATACATTTAATGGCTTCAACAAGTTCACTTGGTAATTAACATGATTTATTGCAGCTGATTTACGAACCTGCAAGGTTTCCAAAATGTTCTTTCATTCTAGTTTCTAAATGACGTTTATTTTTAAACTCAAAACATTAAATTGCTAAATGCCAGATTCTCTGTAATTTGAAAATGTGCCTTTATTAGAACAACTTACCAATTTTTATGTTTATTTTGAGGAACTACGAGGGTGGCACGAAGGTGATTGCCCCTTCATTTTACGAAAATCTCTGTCCTCCGAGAGCAATTTTCAGAGGAGGGAACAAAAAAGAAGTAGCATGGGGCTAGATCTGGTGAGTCGATTTTTGCCATTGCAACCGCTGACGTGTGAGACGGTGCGTTGTCTTGGTGAAACAGGATTTTCTTTTTCTACAAATGTGGCCGTTTTTCCGCCTTCAACTTGTCAAGTAATGATGCGTAGTATGCTCCTTTAATGGTTTTTTCCTTTTTGAAGATAATCGATTAAAATAACTCCATGACTAAAAAAAAAAAAAAAAAAAAAAAAAAAAAAGTCGCCATCACTTTCACAGCTGAAAAAAAAAGCGTTTTTTTTATATAACTTGCAGTCCACTATTTGCACTATATTTTTGTTTCGGGCGTTCATCTACAGTAATTAACCGGCGCCAAAACTGGGATTTATTGCGCCTAAACTGCGCTAACAGAGCGTTGGAAATGTTCATTCGGACACGTTTTGGTCTAACATGAGCAAACGCGGCACCCAGCGCGCGGTTCTTTTGACATGTTCATAGCCTCTGCTATCTCTCTCACTTTAATTCGGCGGTCGTCTAGCACCGTCGTCCCGAACGTTCATCAACTCCCGAGCTGTTACGGCCACGTTTAAATTCAGCTGCCCAAAATTTCACTGACGTTGTGCTCAGCGGGGGGAGGCTTTTTAAACTTAAGGTATTGCCCTATGGAAAGAACCCCGGAGTTTCCATCGCTCCCGGATAGAAGGAGGCCCGGATCCTTGGTCCTAAGGGTCCAGGACTTCTGCACTTAACTGTGGTAAATGATGGTGCAGAATCCCTATACACAGAATCCAACTCATATTTGATTTGCGTAGGTGTATTGTCTTTCAAAAACAAATATTTAATGACAGCTCAATACTTGATTTTGTCCATTTTCATAAAAACACTCACATCAACTTACTCAAGCGACTGTTGCATAACAACTGAGCGTCCAAAATGGCTGAAACTTTGGTGAGTAACTGTCAACAGATGAACAATTAAATTCACTAGCTTTTATGTAGGAGTGCTGCCATCTTCATGTTGAGGTCGGAAACTTTTCAGACCATCCTCGTATTATTTCATGTCCAAGAAAGATAAGAAAATTGGTCAAAACTATAATCATCTTTCCTTTTCTTTAAAAGCAGACACATATTTTGGATGTTCAAATGTTTTGATATATAAAATGTGTAGTGCTAATGCCGTATGTTTGACAAACCTGTTTACGTCGCATCTCGAGTTCGTCGCTCCTGGAACACAGTTCTTCTAGACTTCCTCCACTACAGCAGCTGAGGGAGTCGCTGCCCGTCCTCCTGGACTGAGGGGTCGGAGACGGTGTCACACTACGGAAAGCACTTCCCCCCGAGTAGGGAAGGGGGTTCCTGTTGAAGGACGGGCTGGGGGTGGACAGTCTCGGCGTCTGGGAACCGCCATTCACTGCCGCCGAGGTGGGCGTGGCACTCCTGGACCGTAGGGCACCGTTTTGGAGGTACAGTGGCGAGGACCGGGCGGGGCCCAGCACGGCGCTGGCTGGGCTATTGGCCGTAGGACTTCCTGCAGGGAACACTTTGGGCGAGAGGTGTTGGTGGGCGAGGAGCTCGAACCTCGACACTTTACCGAGCACACAGCAGTCGTCGCCTTCCCAGCTGTCTCGAGGGGAACATCGCGAACGTGGTGCGGGTGGCGGTTTTCTCTCGAGAGGTCCTGGAGCTTCTGTTGAACAAACCAGAAAGTTATTAGAAATACGTAACATTTAATGAATAAAACAGGATTTTACTCCATGCTAAAGCTTGTCCTATTCTCCAAGTAGAAACTAAAATGGGTGGAATGAGGTGACCCCGAAGGTCATACAAGGGCACACTTATGTCCCTGACAGGAGGGAGGGATGAGGATGGACCCGTGGAGAAATGACAACCATGGCGGATGTGATACAGATATTCAGTTACGCAGAGATAAGACGTGTTAGCAAGCTCGCTATGGAGAAAGCAACGTTGTCACGGTATGTCCACATTGCAAGCACTGACATTTATTTCTTAGAATGTTTAGCAAAGTTGTCAAGTGCAAGTACACAATGCTAGAACTACCTGGCAAAGCGAGAAGGCGTATCGACAAAAAAGGCAACACAGAAATGTTTACCTCAGCTTATCGTACATAAAGTCTGTCTAGTCAACACGAGTGCAGTTACTTCACAAAGGAAGCAGACCCTACCGCCAACTAATAACCGTCATAAATCTATCCCTACACTTCAGAAATGGAACACTGTCGTTGAGGACCAATAGCAACCTTGACAGTCGCATGTTTACTCCACGTGGAGTCTCAGTTGTCAAAGTTCCAACTTCTAGTTGATCTGTTTCATTACGTGCAGAAATTCGTTGTGTGTCACGATGTGGAGACCGTGGGAGGGAAATGCAAGTGAAGTAGTAGATAAACTTTCAGTCAAGTGAAGACTATAGTGTGAATGAATTGGAAAATGTTACTGGACCGAGTTATATTACTGGAAAAGCCTCAAAAAACAAAGTTATAACGGGATCTGTTTCTAAGATGATTCAAGCGCTTGTTTTGAACACATATACATATTTGCTGACAAATAATCTTGGTAAGGGGTCATGCAATGAACCTGATGATAAATTCTGGGTATTCACAGAAATACAGTAAGAAATATTGAGACGAAAGGAATACCAAAGACGCCGATCAAGTGTAAAAACAAAAGGAAACGTTTCTTTAAAGTAGATAATTTCACATGCGATTTAATTCGCCGAGAAACTTATAGATTCTATGCAAAAGGGAGAGCTCCCACCTTAGACGAATTGGTTGCACATTTGCAAGAAATTTGTGATTTTCCTTATGGGTACTGCACTTTGCGCGGTCTCCTAAAGGAGCTGGGTTTCAAATGCCGCACTTTGAATAAGATAAGGGCTATTACGGAATCCAGTAGAATTGTATTTGTCAAAACTAAGGAAGTTTCGCAGTAATGGATATAAGATAATTTATTTAGACGTAGCCTCGTACAATACCCATGACGTATCGAGAAAGTTGGCAACCTTGCAGAAAGGACTGGGAGAAGGAGGGCCGGGGTTGTAAAACAATTATAAGGGTTCGTCAAAGGAGGCGGCGAAACTGCACACGCGTTGACTAGACAGAATTTACACGGCGGGTCCATTGTCTGTTCATGTCTTCTGGACAGCAACGTCGGCAGGCGCGAGAAAACATGTCATATAGACAGTCGCTCTATTTGTGTTCCGTAACTTACTGTACATCACATCACTAATATTGACCAGATAAGTCCCGATAAGAGACGATCACAGCGCTGGTCACCTGAAGGTCAATGCGCCTCAACGCTCTCTCGAGGTCTGTTCAATAAAGCATGATCACAATTTTTATGATAACGTACCTTTACTCATTCTCATAATTTTGATGATCCTTCTCAAAATAGCCTCCCCTGAATGCGATGCACTTGTCCCAGCGTTTATGCCAGTCTTCAAAGACATGCTGGAAACCATTTTTGAGAGATCCTTCAAAATCGCCTCAGCAGCCTTCACCACTGCTTCTGATGATGGATAATGTCTCCCACGAAGGCGTTTCTTCAAGTTAGGAAATAGAAAAAAGTCACATGGGGCCAAATCCGGATTATAGGGAGGGTGAGGGATGCACTTCAATGTTGATTTTTGCAAGATATTCAGCAACAACATTGGCAATATGCGACCGCGCATTATCGTGGTGCAGCATCCAGCCTGATTCACGGAAATGTGATCTTTTGCGTCTGATATGGACGTGCAATGTTTTCAGAACATCCCTGTAGTATTGTCCAGTTACTGATGTGTGTGCAGGTACAACATGCTGATAAACCATTCCATGAATATCAAAGAATGAGATGACCATAACTTTCCCAGCAGAAGCAAACACTTTTAATTTTTTGGGGGGTTGGTGATGAAGGAGATTTCCACACTGAGCTTTGCTGTTCGCTCTCAGGATCAAAATGATGTAGCCAAGTTTCATCAGCAGTGATTACATTTGAAAGAAACTCAGGATCTTCCTCTAACATCAACTTTAACTGCATGGGAATGTCCTTTTGTTCGGGAATCAACAGTCTTGGAACACATCACGCACAAACACGTCTCATGTGTAATGTTTCTGTCACCAACGTGTGGGTGGCACCCAATGAGATGTTCAGTATTTCAGAAAGTGATCTTAAGGTAATTCGTCGATGCTCTCTCACAATGGCAGCAGCAGTGTTGATGTTTTCTTCCGTAAGAGCAGTAACTGGAGCATCGGGTCCACCTTCCTTTGAAATTGATTGTCTTCCCTCTTTAAACATTTTAAACCACCTTCGAGCTGTGCTGTAGGGAAGAACAGACTCTCCATAGGCCTCCTGTAACATTGTACAGGCCTCAACTGCAGATTTGTTGAGACAAAAGCAGAATTTCAAAGCGGCATATTGTTCCTCGCGTGTTACCTCAATTGCAGCGGTAGGCGATTCTGAACATGTCTGAACTTGCCTGGTTCTCACAGGCGGGAACCAGGACTACCAACAATGAAATGTTTCACATTAAGCTAACATAATATAATAAGATTGAATTTTAGTACGAAAAATTAACCCGTAAAAATTATGATCATTCTTTATTGTACAGCCCTCGTGTATGACGCCTCGACTCTTGTGTACACAGAGCTGCTTCATCTGAACAGAAGAGCAATCTTTGGAAAAGCCAGTCAGTGTTTTCTATGACTTGATTCAAACAATTGCTAGGTAATATTTCTGTGTTGTTTAATGAGGTAGCGAGTTCTCACCTGTAGAAATGCGGGAAGTTGGTAGAATGCTCTTCATCAAACGAGCTTCCGCTGGATGGTTGAACCTGAAGTAATTGGACCTTCCTACACACAGCATACAACCTGACAACAAAACCAACCACAACACCTTAAAACAGGGAAACAAATCATCACGACTTCCCCAACACTTATTGCTCTATCTACAGCCAGTCACACTTTTTCAGATAAGTATAGCTGCTTTATACAGGGTGAACATAAAGTTTCGATCCATTTTCGAGAAAACATAATATTAGATTCAAACAAATACAGGTATTGTAAACCATATGACATGGTAGCACATGGTCTTAGTCTCATTCGATATGACCACCTTGTACTGCTGCCTCAAACACTTTGTTCAGCATTGCAGGTGTGACGTTGCTCACTGTCTGCCTGATACACTCCTTAAAATTTGGCAATGGAGCGCTGCGGACCCCTAGCACTCGTGGTATCTCTGACGTTACTAGAGGAACCTCACAAAGGGAGTTGTTCGGATTGGGTTGGACTGGAGGGGGCAGTGGTACCCGATACTCGTGGAAGACCGGGTACGTCTCCGGACGGGGTTGAGGGAAGCCATATATATCCACGTACTAGCCTGCAGAGCTAGTAGAAGGTGTGCTAGATCACACCTTCAGTACCACACCAATACCGAGGTCATCGAGGAGTCTCGATCCGTTTTTGAGAAAATTGTTGATTTTGAATTTCTTTTACAGAAGATCACTATTAGGTACAATTAATGGAAATTAATTGTTCTTTCTCACTGGCCGTGTGTAGGCTAAAGTATGGAAATATAGAGTTAGACTGAAAAATTCAATACCTTAGCCGGAATTTGAACCACGGATCTTCTTTTCATATCGGCACGTTGGCCATAGTAGCTCAATGGTTAGAGCTGCTGGACGGAGACCAGAAGATCCGTGGTTCAAATCCCGGCTATGGCATTGAATGTTTCAGTCTGACTCTATCTTTCCATGCCCTCAACAGGTCATAACACATTGCTTCCTGACAAGCGTAGTCTTTCCGTTCCAGTCTGGAGGTGGTATGACGTTTTTTAATTAAGTGAAATGCAGAATCTTCCAAATTGTCGATTGTGGTGCACAAAACTCTCGACTTAACCTCCTGGTTGATGCTTTCAGACTTCTGGTCACAGCATCGCCACAGTTTCACTGGTCACCCGGGGTCTACCTGAACGTTTCACGTCTTGCACACTGACCGTTCTTCGAAATTTCTGCATCAGTAGTCTGATATTAGCTCTTGTAGGATCGGGTTTATGGAATTTAGGTTCAAAAGTTATTCAGTTGACAGAATCTTTCAGATCTTCTGTAAAAGAAATTCAAAATCAACCGTTTTCTCAAAAATGGATCGAGACTTTTATGTTCACCCTGTATTTAACATCGAAAGATTAACAACAAACCTATTTCATTACATTTTGCTCGCTCCAGATTGTACAGTTACACATAGAAGTAACCAAAATAAAGTTTGATTTCATTTCATAAACACAAAATATAAATTTTAGTTAAATGATGGAAATTAATTATTTCTTCTCACTAGCGGTATATAGGCTAGATAGATAGAGTAAACATGAAAAATTCAATGCCATGGCCGGGATTTGAACCATGGATCTGCTGGTCTCCGTCCAGTCGCTCTAACCCATTGAGCTACCATGGCCAATTTGCCGTCATGACATTAAATTCTCCATTTGACTTGTATATTTCCCCGGTAGACCACTAGGGGCTCTCGCATCCGAGATACACCGAATGCCATGGCATGTTGACTCTATCTCGGTTAACCTAGATTTCCTTAACAACGGAGTTTGTTTGTAATGAACTGAGGACGAATGCAATGTGCCTTCGAAATCGATCTTAGAAAGAAGAAACAAGTATCAACATCAATTTCTTAAGATAAGTGGAGATTCATTAACAAATATTTATATTTGTGTAATATTTATTACTTCACTGCAACTAGCTTCATTTTCTATGTAATCGAGAGCGTCAAATGTTCGTCTCGGTGATGAAGAAGTGGGTCGATAATCGTAAAGTTAAGATAAGAAAGTAATTTGTTACATCACGAAGTATTCAAGTGGTAGAACGCGTGTTGGAGAGAGGATATGGCGAATTATAGCTCTATCCGAGACAGATGAAGGTCGCTTGATAAGAGCTCTCTCTGTCTTCATTTGTTAACTATTCTTGAAGTCTTCTTATGTTCCAGAAAACATTGTGTGAACTGTGCAACTCAGCCACACGACAAGTATAAGGAAAATCTCTCCCGACTCCATTTACTTGGGAAAACCTTTCACAGAGTTTTATTATGATATTTTCATGAAAAAATGAAATATACTCTGTAAGTTCCTTCACTGTGGATAATACCTGTATAAATCATAAATAGTAAGCCATAGACAAAATCTTACACCTAAAATATACATCTTGTTGAAACACACAATTTACCTCTTAACACATTTTTGTGTAGAGTTAACCGTTTCTGATATAATCATTGTTATTTGTTTGACATTCCGAATCCTTATCCATTTCCCATTTCTCAAACAGAAAATCGTTATTCACTTTTTATCTCTTGGCCATACAAAGACGTCACATAGCAATAAAAACATTTGCCTATGTAACAGCCGATTTAATTTGCCCCCGAAAAAAATAAATGTTGTTTATTACGTGAGCTGTTCAATAAAGAATGACTTTTTTTTTTTTTTTTTTTTTTTTTTTTTTTTTTTTTTTTTTTTTTTTTTTTGCCAACGTACCTTTACTCATCCTCATAATTTTGATGGTCCTTCTCAAAATAGAAAATAGTCTCCCCTGAGTGCGATACACATGTCCCAGCGTTTCTGCCAGACTTCAAGGACATGCTCGGAAACATTTTTTGAGAGATCCTTCAAAATCGCCTCCGTAGCCTTCACCACTGCTTCTGATGATGGATAATGCCTCCCACGAAGGCGTTTCTTCAAGTTAGGGAATAGAAAAAGGTTGATTTTGCAAGATATTCAGCAACAACATTGGCAATATGCGGCTGAGCATTATCGTGGTGCAGCATCCAGCCTGCTTCACGGAAATGTGGTCTTTTGCGCCTGATATGGACTTGCAATGTTTTCAGGATATCCCTGTGGTATTGTCCAGTTACTGATGTGTGTGCAGGTACAACTTGCTGATAAACCATTCCATGAATATCAAAGAATGAGATGCCCATCGTTTCCCAGCAGAAGCAACCACTTCTGCATTTTTGGGGGGTTGGTAATGAAAGAGATTTCCACACTGAGCTTTGCTGTTTGCTCTCAGGACCAAAATGATGTGGCCAAGTTTCATCAGCAGTGATTACGTTTGAAATAAACTCCGGATCTTCCTCTAACATCAACTTTAACTGCATGCGAATGTCTTTTGTTCGGGAATCAACAGTCTTGGAACCCATCGCGCACAAACACGTCTCATGTGTAATGTTTCTGTCACCAACGTGTGGGTGGCACCCCATGAAATGTTCAGTATTTCAGAAAGTGATCTTAAGGTAATTCGTCGATCCTCTCTCACAATGGCAGCAGCAGTGTTGATGTTTTCTTCCGTAAGAGACGTAACTGCAGCACCGGGTCCACCTTCCTTTGAAATTGACTGTCTCCCCTCTTTAAACATTTCAAACCACCTTCGAGCTGTGCTGTAGGGAAGAACAGACTTTCCATAGGCCTCCTGTAACATTGTATAGGCCTCAACTGAAGATTTGTTGACACGAAAGCAGAATTTCAAAGCCGCATATTGTTCCTCGCGTGTTACCTCCACTGCAGCGGTAGGCGATACTGAAGATGTCTGAACTTGCCTGGTTCTCACAGGCGGGAACCAGCAGTACCAACAATGAAACTACTACGGTGTGTTTGTTTCACATTAAGCTAACAGAATATAATAAGATTGAATTTTAATGCGAAAAATTATGACCGTAAAAAAATTATGACCATTCTTTATTGAACAGCTCTCGTATGTTTATAAGTGGGGTAAGAAAGGGTGAGAGTCACAACGGGACAAAAGTCCGATAGCTCAAATTGTTGTCTTGGGAGTTTATGTTGGCAACGCCTTTGTGTTAGTGAAGGCGTCTGTCAACTCTTCGGCTCGTGTAGTTTCATTGCTCCTGTAACAAAACGGCTTCAACAATGAGGCACCTTGTATTTTTAGACCATTTGGTGCTTCGGGAAACATGCTCCCTTCCCCACACAAGAAGTCAGAGAAATTAATTTTATATGACTTTAGGGTATATGAGGGAGTATGAAAGGGTAGAGCCAGGATGAAAAACTCAATGCCATAGCTGGAATTTGAAGCACGGATCCTCTGGTCTTCGTTGTCTCATGTGTTTATGAGAACTCCTAGTGGTTTACCGGGACAAACACGAGACAGTTGGAGAATTTAATGTCATGTTGGCACGTTGGCCACAGTAGCTCAATGGTTACAGCGGCTAGAGGGAGACCAGAAGATCCGTGCTTCAAATCCCGGCTATGGCATTGAATTTTTCAGTCTGACTCTGCCCTTTCCTAGTGCGTCCTACACACGGCTAGTATGAAAGAACAATTAACTTCCATTATACCAGGGAGGACTGAAAAGTTTACGTACTAATAAAGATACAGACATTTTCTGTTGTTGTTGTTTTTTTTTTTTTTTCAATATACTCTCCTTGTAACTCTACAAACTTCTCCCAGCAATGCTCTCATCTCTGTAACACGTCCAAATAGTACTCGACGTTTTTCAACATACTCTCCTTGTAACTCTACAAACTTCTCCCAGCAATGCTCTCATCTCTGTAACACGTCCAAATAGTACTCGACGTTTTTCAACATAGTCTCCTTGTAACTCTACACACTCCTCCCAGCGATGTTCCCATCTCTGTAACATGTCCAAATAGTACTCGGCGTTTTTCAACATAGTCTCCTTGTAACTCTACACACTTCTCTCAGCGATGCTCCTATCTCTGTAACCCGTCCAAATAGTACTCGACGTTTTTCAACATAGTCTCCTTGTAACTCTACACACTTCTCCCAGCGTTGCCCCTATCTCTCTATACCGTCCAAATAGTACTCGACGTTTTTCAACATAGTCTACTTGTAACACTACACACTTCTCCCAGCGATGCTCCCATCTCTGTAACCCGTCCAAATAGTACTCGACGTTTTTCAACATAGTCTCCTTGTAACTCTACACACTTCTCCCAGCGATGCTCTCATCTCTGTAACCCGTCCAAAAGGTACTCGGCGTTTTTCAACATAGTCTCCTTGTAACTCTACACACCTCTCCCAGCGATGCTCTCATCTCTGTAACACGTCCAAATAGTACTCGACGCTTTTCAACATAGTCTCCTTGTAACTCTACACGCTTCTCGCAGCGATGCTCTCATCCATGTAACACGTCCAAATAGTACTCGAAGTTTTTCAACATAGTCTCCTTGTAACTCTACAAACTTCTCCCAGCGATGCTCTCATCCCTGTAACACGTCCAAATAGTACTCGACGTTTTTCAACATACTCTCCTTGTAACTCTACAAACTTCTCCCAGCAATGCTCTCATCTCTGTAACACGTCCAAATAGTACTCGACGTTTTTCAACATACTCTCCTTGTAACTCTACAAACTTCTCCCAGCAATGCTCTCATCTCTGTAACACGTCCAAATAGTACTCGACGTTTTTCAACATACTCTCCTTGTAACTCTACAAACTTCTCCCAGCAATGCTCTCATCTCTGTAACACGTCCAAATAGTACTCGACGTTTTTCAACATAGTCTCCTTGTATCTCTACACACTTCTCTCAGCGATGCTCCTATCTCTGTAACCCGTCCAAATAGTACTCGACGTTTTTCAACATAGTCTCCTTGTAACGCTACACACTTCTCCCAGCGTTGCCCCTATCTCTCTAACCCGTCCAAATAGTACTCGACGTTTTTCAACATAGTCTCCTTGTAACTCTACACACCTCTCCCAGCGATGCTCTCATCTCTGTAACACGTCCAAATAGTACTCGACGTTTTTCAACATAGTCTCCTTGTAACTCTACAAACTTCTCCCAGCAATGCTCTCATCTCTGTAACACGTCCAAATAGTACTCGACGTTTTTCAACATAGTCTACTTGTAACACTACACACTTCTCCCAGCGATGCTCCCATCTCTGTAACCCGTCCAAATAGTACTCGACGTTTTTCAACATAGTCTCCTTGTAACTCTACACACTTCTCCCAGCGATGCTCTCATCTCTGTAACCCGTCCAAAAGGTACTCGGCGTTTTTCAACATAGTCTCCTTGTAACTATACACACCTCTCCCAGCGATGCTCTCATCTCTGTAACACGTCCAAATAGTACTCGACGCTTTTCAACATAGTCTCCTTGTAACTCTACACGCTTCTCGCAGCGATGCTCTCATCCATGTAACACGTCCAAATAGTACTCGACGTTTTTCAACATAGTCTCCTTGTAACTCTACAAACTTCTCCCAACGATGCTCTCATCCCTGTAACACGTCCAAATAGTACTCGACGTTTTTCAACATAGTCTCCTTGTAACTCTACAAACTTCTCCCAGCGATGCTCTCATCCCTGTAACACGTCCAAATAGTACTCGACGTTTTTCAACATAGTCTCCTTGTAACTCTACACACTTCTCGCAGCGATGCTCCCATCTCTGTAACACGTCCAAATAGTACTCGGCGTTTTTCAACAGTCTCCTTGTATCTCTACATACTTCTCCCAGCGATGCTCTCATCTCTGTAACACGTCCAAATAGTACTCGGCGTTTTTCAACATAGTCTCCTTGTAACTCTACACACTTCTCCCAGCGATGCTCTCATCTCTGTAACCCGTTCAAATAGTACTCGACGTTTTTCAACATAGTCTCCTTGTAGCTCTACACACTTCTACCAGCGATGTTCTCATCTCTGTAACCCGTCCAAATAGTACTCGGCGTTTTTCTACATAGTCTCCTTGTAACTCTACACAGTTCTCCCAGCGATGCTCACATCTCTGTAACCCGTCCAAATAGTACTCGGCGTTTTTCAACATAGTCTCCTTGTAACTCTACACACTTCTCCCAGCGATGCTCACATCTCTGTAACCCGTCCAAATAGTACTCGGCGTTTTTCAACATAGTCTCCTTGTAACTCTACACACTTCTCCCAGCGATGTTCTCATCTCTGTAACACGTCCAAATAGTACTCGGCGTTTTTCAACATAGTCTCCTTGTAACTTTACACACTTCTCCTAGCGATGCTCTCATCTCTGTAACCCGTCCAAATAGTACTCGACGTTTTTCAACATAGTCTCCTTGTAACTCTACACACTTCTCCCAGCGATGCTCACATCTCTGTAACACGTCCAAATAGTACTCGGCGTTTTTCAACATAGTCTCCTTGTAACTTTACACACTTCTCCTAGCGATGCTCTCATCTCTGTAACCCGTCCAAATAGTACTCGGCGTTTTTCAACATAGTCTCCTTGTAACTCTACACACTTCTCCTAGCGATGCTCTCATCTCTGTAACCCGTCTAAATAGTACTCGGCGTTTTTCAACATAGTCTCCTTGTAACTCTACACACTTCTCCTAGCGATGCTCTCATCTCTGTAACCCGTGCAAATAGTACTCGGCGTTTTTCAACATAGTCTCCTTGTAACTCTACACACTTCTCCTAGCGATGCTCTCATCTCTGTAACCCGTCTAAATAGTACTCGGCGTTTTTCAACATAGTCTCCTTGTAACTCTACACACTTCTCCTAGCGATGCTCTCATCTCTGTAACACGTCCAAATAGTACTCGGCGTTTTTCAACATAGTCTCCTTGTAACTTTACACACTTCTCCTAGCGATGCTCTCATCTCTGTAACCCGTCCAAATAGTACTCGGCGTTTTTCAACATAGTCTCCTTGTAACTCTACACACTTCTCCTAGCGATGCTCTCATCTCTGTAACCCGTCTAAATAGTACTCGGCGTTTTTCAACATAGTCTCCTTGTAACTCTACACACTTCTCCTAGCGATGCTCACATCTCTGTAACACGTTCAAATAGTACTCGACGTTTTTCAACACAGTCTCCTTGTAACTCTACACACTTCTCCCAGCGATGCTCACATCTCTGTAACACGTTCAAATAGTACTCGACGTTTTTCAACACAGTCTCCTTGTAACTCTACACACTTCTCCCAGCGATGCTCACATCTCTGTAACACGTTCAAATAGTACTCGGCGTTTTTCAACATAGTCTCCTTGTAACTCTACACACTTCTCCCAGCGATGCTCACATCTCTGTAACACGTCCAAATAGTACTCGACGTTTTTCAACACAGTCTCCTTGTAACTCTACACACTTCTCCCAGCGATGCTCACATCTCTGTAACACGTCCAAATAGTACTCGGCGTTTTTCAACATAGTCTCCTTGTAACTTTACACACTTCTCCTAGGGATGCTCTCATCTCTGTAACCCGTCCAAATAGTACTCGGCGTTTTTCAACATAGTCTCCTTGTAACTCTACACACTTCTCCTAGCGATGCTCTCATCTCTGTAACCCGTCTAAATAGTACTCGGCGTATTTCAACATAGTCTCCTTGTAACTCTACACACTTCTCCTAGCGATGCTCACATCTCTGTAACACGTTCAAATAGTACTCGACGTTTTTCAACATAGTCTCCTTGTAACTCTACACACTTCTCCTAGCGATGCTCTCATCTCTGTAACCCGTCTAAATAGTACTCGGTGTTTTTCAACATAGTCTCCTTGTAACTTTACACACTTCTCCAAGCGATGTTCTCATCTCTGTAACCCGTCCAAATAGTACTCGGCGTTTTTCTCTAAAATAATTGTTCACGAAGGTGATTGCCTCTTCATTTGACGAAAATCTCTGTGCTCCGAGCACAATATTCAGATGAGAGAATAAAAAGAAGTCGCTTCGGGCTAGATCTGGTGAGTCAAGCAGTTCAAACCATAATTCGTGGATTTTCACCATTGTAACCGCTGAGGTGTGAGACGGTGCGTTGTCTTGATGAAATAGGATTTTCTTTATCTGCAAATGTGGCCGTTTTTGCGCAAGTTCTGCCTTCAGCTTGTCAAGTAATGATAGGTAGTATGCTTGTGTAATGGTTTTTCCTTTTGGAAGATGATAGATAATTCCGTTACTATTCCAAACAAACAGGCACCATCACTTTCCCAGCCAGTTCCTTCTTTGCAGTTCACTGTTTGGACTGTATTTTTGTTTCGGGCGTATAATGGTGTATCCAAGTTTCATCTACAGTAGTTAATCAGCGCCAAAACTCGGATTTATTGCGCCTAAATGAAATGTGTAGTGTTTAACGCCCGCTTTTACTACATACGGCACCGCAGGCGGTATTGCGCCTAAACTGCGCCAACAGAGCGTTGGAAATGTTCATTCGCACACGCTTTTGATCTAACGTGAGCAAATGCGGCAACCAACGCACGGACAGCTTTCTCATATGTAAATGTTGATTTAATATATGACAAACACGTTCTTTTGACATGTCCATAGCTTCTGCTGTCTCTCTCACTTTAATTCGGCGGTCGTCTAGCACCATTTGGTGAACTTTGGCGATGTTTTCGTTAGTAGTTGCAGTTTCTGGACGTCCCGAACATTCATCGTCTCCCAAGCTCTTACGGCCACGTTTAAATTCAGCTACCCAAGATTTCACTGTGGTAAATGATGGTGCAGAGTCTCCATACACAGAATCCAATTCGTCGTTGATTTGCGTATTGCCTTTCAAAAACAAATATTTAATGACAGCTTGATACTCAATTTTGTCCATTTTCATAAAAGCACTCACATCAACTCATTCAAACGACTGTTACATAACAACTGAGCGTCCAAAATGGCTGAAACTTTGGTGAGTAACTGTCAACAGATGAACAACGAAGTTCACTAGCTTTTATTTAAGAGTGCTGCCATCTTCATGTTGCGGTGGGAAACTTTTTGGAACGCTGAAGTCAACATTTGTTATCAGTCCCCACCCGATCTTGTAGGTACTGACCCTGGAAGTTTGTGCAAGTGGAGAGGAAAATAATGTCTGGAGGTAAAAAATGAGCAATTCTCACATCATCTCTACGTTTTGTGGGTCATGTATGTGGAGTATAGCTGGAAGTACCCGACATGTACGATATTTTTGCACTCATGTAAATCCTTGAAGATACAAAAGAGGGGGAGTATGCGTGACTGGGACTAAATAGCGGATATCCTGTAGGATTTTCCCTAATTCCCAAACCATATTAAATACTAACCTTGACTCTAACGTTATTACTATCATGCCATCCATTCTTTGGTGTAATTAGCAACGTCTTTCACTTGTTTTCTTCCAGCAACAAGGTTACTTAGCTTTTGTAAGCGGAAGGTTAGTTATTCTGTTTACTCCATTCTGGCATTTGTTTTCTAGTAGCTTTTATTACACTTATAAACCACGTTCAAAACAAAATACAGTACAGTAAAAGATGTTTAACCCGGACTAATGTACTTACCCTGAGTTAGCCGTGTAGGGCAGGTCACTTTAAGGCCGTCGATTGTTGTCATATCAGCCACAGGGTAGAGAGTGACCACGCCTGCCATGTTCTCGATGAGGCAGTGTACGGGTTCAACTCCAGCACCTTGTAGAGGAATGTCTGCATCCTGCTCACTTCCGATGGTAAGGCGACCTGTTGACAGTACAGCGCGGTTAGAACGTAACCCGATGTAAACAAAAACACGTGTACATCGGCCAAAACACGAGGGCGGTTGCTAGGATTGATGCCACTTTTTCCAAACACAAATAACTTATTTCGCAACCTAGTTCCCTTTTGGGGATATACCTACACTTTTCTCAACTCTCCTGCCATTTTAACCCTCAGCCCCCCCCCCAAATAAGAATTGTCAAGCTCTGTGAAATACGCAGACCTTATTTGATCTATGTTTTATACTTGCGAGTCTTTTATTCATGTTTGGGAAGTAACAGGAGAATATGGAGTTTGTGGCAGCAATTCATGCTGGTGGCAAATATGCTGGGGCTTTATTGTGGTGTAACAACTTTCTTCTTCGCCTAATGGGACCAAATGTCCTTCAACGTCTTGTAGAATTGGACCACGAACTCACTGCAGTAATCGTTTTTCCTTTTCCCACCCTTCGCCATCACGCACAAGGTCCTTCGGATTTCGCTTAAACAGTTCCTTGTCCATTGTGAACAAAGGCGGCACCCATCAACTCCAACTTGTTCCCGTTGATACTTCTATGGCCTCTGACACTTCACGAACTTTCGTTTGACGGTCGGCGACAATCATATCGTGGAGTTTTTCAATGACTTCCTCGGTAACGACATCTATAGGGCGTTCTGGGCGCTCCTTGTTTAAAAAAAAAAAAAAATTAAATTCGTTATACCATCTCTAAGTGTTGTCATAGAAGGAAAAGGTCTCCATAAACAGCGTCCAATTTCGCTTTTATCTCCCCAGAAGTTTTCCCATCTAAAAGGAAAAAAGCAAATCACTCAATGATAGTACACTTTCTCCATTTTAGCAAAGCACGTTGAGGAACTTACTGAAATGTTTGTAAAATGCAAAGTAACCTACAAATCAGCAAAGTTGTTTTGACAAAGTGTAACAAATAATAACGCAAATTTCCCATATGTTTTAAAACACGAGTACTTCTGAACCGTCGTCGTATGGTTTCATGTTAGACTACGATGATTAATTTTATATTGTTCAAGATTTTAGTTTTATAACAATGCACTGTTATAATTGACACTTCACTGAAACATATACATACACATATGTAATTAATAAATGCAGATATGCGTATGTACTATGTTCTATTGCTTAAACACAGTTGGTCACTCTTGTATTTAACAACATTCGTTTGTTTACACATTGCAGTGAGGTTAAGGTTACTAATTATGACGAGTAAGTGAAATAAAAGATCCCAAAGGAAGGGTTTTGAAAAGTGTTGCAACAACTATTGTGCTTTATGTGTCCATCAAGTTTGTGTTGTATTCAGGTATTAAATACGTCAGGTTTAGTAGCGTCTTTACACAACGTGTCAACTGCATTCACACAGCTGAAACAACGTTATCTCTTTTGTAAACGTTCCGTACTTAACCAATAACGCAAATACGAAAGAAAGACAATTTAAAGAATGAAAATGCTTTGTAAGACTCTAGATGCTACCAGTTTGAACATCTGGAACACATTTTGACACAATTTCTTATATACAAAATGAATCGTGAAATGTAGACATTTTCCATCTTGTTTTAACTGCGCATGCGCTCAGTGAACTACTAGTACATATTTGAACATATTTTCCAACAATATGATGATACATATGAACCGTTTAACATTTAACATCAGGTAAACTTAGATACTACGAATAAAATATTCAAAACAATTGTATTAAATATATCTGACGTAAGCTAACATAGCCTCACCTCTAACTCATCTTATGAGTTTATTAGCAACACAATAAGAAATTCTTGACGGACAGTAATATATAAAAACCATAGTTTTCTTTAAAGCCATAGCCTATTCAGAAGTATACTTGAGAAACCGCGTGGTACCTTAAAACTGCTCGATCGCTCGAACGATTCTCTCTTGTTTCATTTTTGGTTTGGATGTTGGCATCAGTTCGTTTGAAGCAGCAGAGCCAACGGCGTTACGTGATAGGTATCAAAACGTGTCGATAAGGTTTACTTGGACACTAAACTGCAAACTATTAAAAAAAAAAAAAAAAAAAAAAAAAAAAAAAAAAAAAAAAAGATAGGCACCGGTGCTAAGCATGCATTAACATATATGCAAGTGTTTGGACTCCCCTTAATGACAGAATGTTGCTTTAACAAAATGAAGCAGTTCTGCTGCTAAATGGACTGACAAGTTTTAAGGCTATTATTAAAACATTCTGAGAATTGGACGATACGTCTCTACAGCGTTGGAGGAGCAAGAGTGTCTCTACAACTGAACTGTTTGTTTCAGTCTTGTGCTCATATGAGCATCAATAGAGAGTAGTTGCCCATATTCCTTGGCAGTTACCGTAAACGTTAGTGTCAGTTGAGCGATGTTCTGCACATGCGCACAGATAACCGATAACCGGACGTGTTATAGTTCACAGTTAGCATTTCTCTTACAAAATGACCCAACAAAGATTACGCTTTACCATTAATGATGATCTAATATTGATGCGGGAGATAATTTCAACCAACTCATATGAACATCCAACTATATGGAAAGAAACAATTGCAAATGTGGTAGCTGCAACTGGAAAAAAATTCCTTCCGTACATTAAAGGAGCACATGGATCACCATCTACCTAAAAGGCCCAGAGCTGCTCCCTTTAATGATACAGCATGTGCAAGCCAGGTTAGGTTAGCCAGATTTGTGATCTTTATTTCTATACATTATATTGGCTGTTGCTGATAAATATGAAGATTAGCCAAAAACTGCTTCCAAATCAAACAGCCTGTTGCGATATGCTAAATAAAAAACGGGAAAATATATTTATTTAAAAAAAAATAAACATCGCATAATGGATTTTGAAATACCGACAGTCGATTGTGTCGATAAGACGGGAAGAGTTATTGAATAATCTAACAATGGAGGGAATTCAAGAAGAAGAAATAGATCAACAAGAAGAAGAATTAGAAGAGGTACAATTAGAAATTGATAATCTTAATCAAGTCAATAGAAGAAGATTCTTTGTAACCTCAACAGGAAGACAGGAATGGGCAGAGACAAGAACATTCAGATCTAGGAGAAGAGAAGGAGAGACATTTGCGGAATATAGAAGTAGATTACAAGAGGAAAGAGAAGAGTAGAGAGCGTAATAAGAAGAGAAGTATCAGCGTGAGTTCAAAATAGAGTAGACTGCATGGGCGGCGGAGGGAGAGAGTGGTGGCGGAGGCCATGGTGGACTACAGAATTAGTAGATTTAGATGTAGATTTAGAAAATAAGGATTTTGTAATTTTTATAGTTTTTTTTTGTGTTTATTTCTGTTATTTTATTTCATTTTATTTTTGTAGATTAGTATTCTGAGAGATTTGTATAATTATAACAATTGTAAGAATTTTATGGAAAAATAAAGAGAAAATTTGGATATATGCCCCGGTATAGTTGTCTAGGTGCCGGGGTAGAATATTCAGATTTTATTTATTTATTTATTTATTTATTTATTTATTTATTTATTTATTTATTTATTTATTTATTTATTTATTTATTTATTTATTTATTTATTTATTTATTTATTTATTTATTTATTTATTTATTTATTTATTTATTTATTTATTTATTTATTTATTTATTTATTTATTTATTTATTTATTTATTTATTTATTTATTTATTTATTTATTTATTTATTTATTTATTTATTTATTTATTTATTTATTTATTATTTATTTATTTATTTATTTATTTATTTATTTATTTATTTATTTATTTATTTATTTATTTATTTATTTATTTATTTATTTATTTATTTATTTATTTATTTATTTATTTATTTATTTATTTATTTATTTATTTATTTATTTATTATTTATTTATTTATTTAGTCGATTGTGTTTTTAGGTTTGTGTCGTTTCCAGATTTTGGTAGTACTGAAAAAAACGTAGTAACCTGTGTCCTTGACGAAGTGTGTTGACTGACGATGCGAACAAAAGTTCGTGAAATCGATCTCAATTAATAAGAAAAATTAACATCATTTTCTTACGATAAGTGAACATTTTGTTACAAATAGTTATGTTTGTGTAACAAAGCATTAGCTCTCTCAACTCTCTTCCAACACACAGGGTAACGGTACAACTGTTTTGTAGCGTGTTCATTCTCAGTTTAGTTGTCACAAGTGATCAAGTACGAGTGGGAGAAAACTGTAAACTTTGGATACTTTTAAAAACATAGTTTATGTGTACACAAATTCTGTAAAATGAGTTCTAAACATAAGACATTATCACTGGAGGAAAAATTAAGCTTATTGAACAACACGAAATGAACAAACGTCCAGCCAAAGAATTAACTTTGTTGTTTAAAGCGGAGGAAAACTCAGATTTACGAGATTTTGAAAAAAAAAAAAAAAAAAAAAAAAAAAAAAAAGGCTAAAGGTAACAGCGGAGAATGTTAAATGCTTCTCAAAATGTATAGAGTATGACGTGCTAAATCGTGGTTTGTTAGTGCTCGTGCTAAAGGAATTCCCATTTCTGGATCATTACTTCAGATTCAAGCTTTAGATACAGCAAGAGCATTACACAAAGACAATTTCAGAACTTACAATTGATGACTCGAGAGTTTCAAACATCGTCATAACATTGTGTGTGGTGAAACAAATGATGTTGATGCACAGACAGTTGAAGGCGATAAACTACAATTACTGTATGTAAGTTGAAAATATGTTACATTATACATATCAGTCTATTATTATTTATACTTCATTTTATATTATTGCTTCACTGTAAACCTGAACGACTATTTCGTAATTGCTTTGTATTCAAACACAGCCCTCTGTAACAGGGAAACCTGTGTAAACGGAAAATAAATGCCGGAACGATCGTGTTTGAGGACAAAATCAGATCCTTCACCTAGAGAGATGGGCATCGTGAAAACGTTACACTTACAAAGAAATGACATATAGTTTGAAAATATCCCAACATTCCACAATACCAATCAACAAAGCATCACTGAGACAGAACGTCCTGTTACAGTGTAGCACATTTGGTTTAATTCTACCGTATGGGGACACATATGCTCCAGTAGTTGGTGGTTTGTAACACTCACGTGACGGACGCAGCTGGAGCAACTGTCAACAGACCGACACACTTGATTATCTTCCGGTCCAGATGAAAGCTCTTTCTCCATCTCAAACAAAAAGGGTGAGCACCCCATTGTTAAAGTTCGAATTCCAATATTGTGACAAAAGCGACTGCAGCACCGAAATCTACAAACGTTACATTACATTGTGACGTCATTAGTTCTCACCATTTCGAAATGACGAACAACAACGTTAAAGAGGATACTGTCGCGAGTATTGTTGCGGCCGGGCACACAAAGGGACAGATAGTGTAGCGCGGAGATAACAGGCTTGCCGAAACAGATAAAGTTAGATGACTGAAAGGTTCGTGTTTCGTCTAGTGAATAGACAACGTTCTACAAACGTCTAGAAATACGAGTAAAGGATCCGCGATCGCCAGTGACAGTGGAGACAGTCGTAATGGAACTTGACAATCACGTGGTAACTGAATTGGACTCGTACAGCTGTGTTTTGAAAGTGAACTCTTTGTTTGAGGTTAACGTCCTAGCATATTCTATTTGTGTATGTTTCTGTGACTGTACGGGTTGACCAAAGTTTGTTTCTACGGAAATAAAGAGCATTCTGAATTTCTGCAACTTGGACTTTTAATTTTACGAAGCCACAAAGTCACGATACATCTGCTGTTCAAATTAGAGTAGTTACAACATTGCCCTAGCTAATACAGTTCTTAGTTTGGTATTGCTATTTCCAGGATGTCATGGCTACTGTTACGTACACTGCATGTATCAGTCTTCATTTGTTAATAAACAATCACAAAGTTTGAAGTTAGAGAACTTCTAAAACACTACTAGAAACAAGATTATAAAGTCGCTGTCGTAGCTCCAAGAGTATGTGAAGTGGAAGGAGAAAGTGTCGTTAGTGAGCGTGTGACACAGCGATGATTCCAACGTTTCAACAATGGAGACGAAAACACTAAACATTTACCACGTTCTGGAACACCTAAAGTATGCAATATTGACGATACATGACAAGTTTTGTGAGAAAATCCGCTAAAAAGGACCATAGGCTTTCAGAAGGACTTGGTACATCATACGATATCATACACCCCCACATTAAGACACTTGAAAAATAATACAAAAGCTGTAGATCTGTGCCTCGTGAACTGACACCTCAACAGGCCGAACGTGTGTCGTCAGCTTATCCGTAATCCCAGGGATGATACATTTGTCAGGAGTATTGTCAATCGTGATGAAAAATGAGTATATTACCGAAACCCTGATGTCTCGAAACAGTGACTGGATCCTCGCCAACCTGCCAACGTCATCAGTTCGGTCCCAAAGTAATGTTGTGTGTCTGAAGGTGTGATTCACTGGGAGTTTGTACCAAACGGACGTGCGATTGATGTGGATCTTTATTCTCATCAACTGGAACGAGCTCATGGAGACGGAGATACCGAAATAGAGTTCTATTACAACATCCCATACTGCACGAACAAACGTGGGAAAATAAATTTTTGATATTACAGAAATACTGAAAATTGTGCCATCTAGCGAGCTTTGCACTTACTCTGATACCCAGTAGCCAGAACTAAGTATATGAATCGTAAGAACTACAGATGGCAGCACAAAAGTTTCGGAGTCTTGGTTTTGAATTAATAAGAAGCAATAAGGAATGCAATAAGAAATGTCAATAAGGTTATATATTTTATGTTTTATTTATTTATTATTAAAGGAATGGTAGTATTGAACAAATAAAATTGTTAATATTTTGTGAATTATAGGCCAATATATCAATGTAACTTGTCCTGCAATACTGTATATTGAAGTAGAAAATAACAGACACTACGAACTCGGTGCGCTCATAAAGAGACGCCGTATGGGCTTTATGTAAAGCCATGAGGTTAAAACCAACAAAAACTGATGCAAATGTAGAGCCTGTAAGCAGGGTCCATTGTACCGGCATCAGGTATATCCAACAAAAATAAAAAGCCTAAGTCTAAGATGGGTGGCTTCTGTACAAACTCACGGAAGTCAACATTCCTCCTCCCTATCTCACGCTGATCAGCAGTTTCCTCAGGGATCGTATGTTCAGGGTGAGAGTGAAAGGAAAGCTTTCCAGTGTCAGACCCATAGCCGCGAGAGTCCCGGAGGATAGTGTTCTATCACCGCTACTCTTCGCGGCCTACATGTCTGATTTTCCCACGGAACCACAGACAGTTACGTGCTAGTATGTGGACGATATCCTCATAATGACACTAATAAAAACGCCAAGTTCTGCTTCCCGCCACTGCAACGCCAGCTCCGAGCGATCGGCCGCTGGAGTGAGAAGTGGAGGATGGCAATCAGTCCAGGGAAGAGCTTTGCTCTTCTACTGGCTAAGGTCCGACGCTGGTGACCAACGGGATCACTGAGGTTGCGGCAAAGGCAAAGCCCATGGGTTACCTCAGTCAAATACTTGGGTGTCCTGCTAGATCGTGGGCTTAACTTCACTCCTCACGTCAGGGCCAAGGCTGGACTCGAATATGCTGCACTCAGACAGCTATTCCCTATATTTAGATCAAAACTGCCCATACACCTCAAACTGCGCCTGTCCTTCACGAACATTCCCAGACCCCTTACATCGCAGACATGATAAGAGAGAGATCTCGAACCCTCCACAACAAAATTTCTGCCCGTCCCAATCAGCTGGTGAGCTCCTTCGCTCGCTATGACCACAAAGCTCTTCACATGAGCAGGATGAGGTACAGACTCCCGAAAGACGCCATGGGCTATTAGCCTGTGAGTATTTCACTCCATGTATCCAACATCCCCAAGCCAAGAAATGGGTCCGGAACGCTTACCCTGCGCACAGATTACTACCCTCTCTGATCGTGCTACCTGCACCATGGCCTTCTTCAAGCGGGGAGACCAGGTGAAGACAGCCTTGGGAATGCATACCGCAGGCGGCAGCCTGAGCGGCATAAACCCAACAGATCAGTGAAACCACTGCCCAGACACAAACGCTTGAGACAATCTTCTACACCGTCCAGATAAAATCGCACTAAGCGGCTAGGTGTGGCGAAAACACCCCCACTCAGTAGTCTTTTGCGCAGCGTTCTTTGCGGCAGTTCTAACACTGACCAAGGTACCCGGTATGAAAGTAGACACGACGTCACCTACCTGGAGTGAGTGGATGCAGAGTAACTGCAGTACTCAGTCTGCCCGTCCCGAGGCTCACCAGGTGAGGGGTATCGGTCTGCACTCGGAGAGACCTCCCAGACTCCACTACCTCCACACCCTGCTCCATCTTCCTGCAACAACACAAAACATCCCATCTTCAGCGTCCTGTCTTGATCGTTTAAAAAATCACTTCGGTAACAGAGTAATGTTTATCTTGAAGTAGATAGAGCAGTACGTGTTTGTACAAGAGTAGAGAAAACATGTATATAAAACATTTGACTATCACTTAAAGTCTACTGTATTCCATTGTAACTACAATAAGATAATGTTTATCTTGAAGTAGATAGAGTAATAAGTGTTTGTACAAGAGTAGAGAAAGTCATGTATATAAAACATTTGACTATCACTTAAAGTCTACTGTATTCCATTGTAACTACAATAAGATAATGTTTATCTTGAAGTAGATAGAGCAATAAGTGTTTGTACAAGAGTAGAGAACGTCATGTATATAAAACATTTGACTGTCACGTAAAGTCTACTGTATTCCCTTGTAACTACAATAAGATAATGTTTATCTTGAAGTAGATAGAGCAATAAGTGTTTGTACAAGAGTAGAGAAAGTCATGTATATAAAACATTTGACTATCACTTAAAGTCTACTGTATTCCCTTGTAACTACAATAAGATAATGTTTATCTTGAAGTAGATAGAGCAATAAGTGTTCATACAAGAGTAGAGAAAGTCATGTTAAGTTTTTTGACATTAGCTTTGGACATCAGGAAGTGTTTGAAGAAAGTACCCGCTAGATATCGGTAAATCATGGCCAACTTTCCCAAATTGCTAAAGTGGCGATAAAGGAGGCACAGCAACATAGCACAAGGCTTTGATACTGTACAGAAGTGGACCACGTTGTGAACACAGGTTCCTTTGTGAGAACTGAGAGCACTTCGCTTGATCTGGTCTCCTGGTATACATCTTAGGCATACACAGACCTAGGCCGCCTTTCAGCCAATGTAACGCCTCATTTACTGATAACTAAGAGCTGAATTATTAGGTTTTAACCTATTTTTCTTTGGCTGTTTAGTTAATGTTTTAAGACATAATGTTAGTTTCACTTTTTTAAATCTAATTGCACTTGAAAAAAAAAAAACTTAAATAAATTGTTGGCACCTGAACAGCTATTTTGTCGTCCTCAAATAAATTTATTTTTGTATTTAAATTTGGTAGCTCTTGTATATATTAAGACATATTTTCCTATTCTCTAGCAAGTCTGTGATGCCATTGCGAATTTGACATCTTAATCAAAATTGTCCCTTTATAAGGAACATTTAAAATAAAGTCTCGCCGTAAAGTAAATCTACTATTTGAATTTTCTGTGAATGTACTCAGAAGTTCTCTTTATTCTGAATGACTTTTGTATAACTGATAAACTGTAAGATTTAAACAAAATATTACTACACAACAAATGTATATCTTGAATTTTCTGTGAATGTTCTCAGAAGTTCTCTTTATTCTGAATGACTTTTGTATAACCGATAAACTGTAAGAGATAGACAAAATATTACTACACAACAAATGTATATCTTGAATTTTCTGTGAATGTACTCAGAAGTTCTCTTTATTCTGAATGACTTTTGTATAACCGATAAACTGTAAGAGATAGACAAAATATTACTACACAACAAATGTACATCTTGAATTTTCTGTGAATGTTCTCAGAAGTTCTCTTTATTCTGAATGACTTTTGTATAACTGATAAACTGTAAGAGATAGACAAAATATTACTACATAACAAATGTATATCTTGTTAAAACACTATCGGCTCTATTCATTGTCAGTTTTGGAAAGGACCAACGATTTCCTTATTCATAAATCAGAATTTGCGATGGACCGGCTGTAAATGCTGGTACATCTCAGAGGATAGATTAAAGGTACAACATCTTAGGTTCTCGCATAAGTGATGTCGGTTATTTAGTTTTGATATTCTGGAAGATTTATTAGACTTCTTTGGTTTAGTAATGCTATTTACAGGATGCCATGGCTGGTGTAACGTTAATAAACGTTGTTAATAAACAATCAAAAATGGAGATAACAAAGTTTGAACTTCTAAAACACTATATAAAGTCGCTGTCGCAGCTCGAAGAATATGTGTAGTGGAAGGAGAAGATATCGTTAGTGAGCGTGTGACCCAACGATGGTTACGTTTCAACAATGGAGACGAAAACACTAAAGATTTACCACGTTCTGGAAGACCTAAAGTATGGAATATTGAGGATACACGCCGAATTTTGCGAGAAAATCCGCTAAAAGGTACCCGTAGGCTTTCAGAAGATCTTGGTACATCAAAAGATGTCATACATCGCCACGTTAAGACCTTTGGAAAATCATACAGAAGCGGTAGATCTGTACCTCGTGAACTCTCCGTAGGGGAGGGGATCCGTCCCCTTCAGCTGCCGTGGTGCGGGCGTTGCGGACCCTTAGCACTCGTGGAACCTCGGGCCGAACATTCGAGCCCCTTGCTGAATGGGAGTTGTTCGGATTGGGTTGGGCACGAGGGGGCAGTGTGTTCCCAACATCCGTGTGAGATCGGGTACTTCCGACCAGGCTTCGGCCGCCCGGAGAGGGCACAGGGTTGCCTAAGAAGTTCCGGGCACTAGCTTACAGAGCTGCGGTTATTCGGTAGTCTTCCCTGCGGGGTTGACGCGCGTAACTGGCGTATGCAGTTCCACCCGTCTTGAGTTTCCGGACCAGATGGGGGGGGGGGGGGCCTTGTTAGTCTCTAGGTGTTGCTTGTGGAAAGGGCCTTGAAGGCGCCGGGCGCCCTTCGGGGACAACTCAATCACTCCCTGGTACGGAGGGAGGTCGGTCTTCACTTTGTGACGGCTGCGCTACGTAGATACCCTAGACCGTACACAGCTCATGAACTGACACCTGAACAGGCTGAACGTCTGTCGTCAGCTTATCTGTAATCCCATGAATGATAGATTTGTCAGGATTGTCACTTCTTACCGAAACCCTGATACCTCGAAACAGTGACTGGATCCTCGCCAACCTGCCAAAGTCATTGTTCGGTCCCAAAGTAATGGTGTGTGTCTGACGATGTGATTCACTGGGAGTTTGTACCAAACGGACGAGCGATTGATGCGGATCTTTACTCTCAACAACTGGAACGAGTTCATGGAGACGGAGATACCGACATAGAGTTCTATTACAACATCCCATACTGCACGAACAACCATGGGAAAGGTTCAGGAATTGAGAGGAATCAACCAGATACAGCCCTGATCTCGCACCATCAAATTATCATCTTTTCAGATCCATGGTACACTTTCTACGTGGAAGAAATGTTGACAATATTGAAGCAGTACAAGTGGATGTCGTCGAATTCTTGACATCAGAAACCAGAAACTGGTACCATCGTGGGATAATAAACCTCGCTGTACGATGACTCAAGATCATAAAATCTAATGGTCTATACTTTGAAAGTTAGTTAATTATTTGTCAGAACACATTTCAATTAATTGTTTTTCTTAAAAATGACATTACTTACGAGACAATATCTATATTTGCCAAATGGACGACAATGAAGTAATGGTCGTGGCTGCGGTGCGTAGAATTAGTGAAATAAGACGACTTATCTACCAAAACTTGAAATTATTGGAAAGTATGACGACCTAAGCTTTAGACATTGATACAGGTTTAGTAAGTCTGTAAATTAAAAACGAAAGATGCACTTAGTGGATTACATGATAGAACTGGTAACTCATTCCTTCACATCAGACAGAGTATTAGCAGGACAGATTATCTCTGCTGTAGGGTAATTTTATTTAACGGCCGTTCTTACTATATCACCACGGCGATCTCTGGATTAACGCATTAGGTTTATCTATCGAAGCTCTTAAATAGAGAAATAACTACTGGATGTCCGCAATACATTTAGTTTTACGCGTTAGACAGTGGTGAAGTTACTTTTTCAGTTAAAATAAAATCCTACATTAACCTAACCTAATATCAAATGCCAGATGTGCAGGTTTAACGGAATAAAGACTGCACTTTTTGAACTTTGGCATTCACACGTGTCTTTGTCTCTCCTACTGCTCTTTTAAATACAGAATACTTCATTCTTTTCCTGCAAAAGCTGCAGAAATTAACTCCATATTCACAAAACACTAAGCAGTAACCATCAAAAGGATTAAGAAACAACAGTGAAACTGCCATAGAGATGTATAAACTTGTAACTGGTTTGTTTACCATTCTATGGGAGTCGCGCATGCGCAGAATATCTCTTCGTCTCGTAACATAGTCCGTGGCGTTCCTTGATCTGAAGCGCTTTATCGTCTATGAATGTCACAGACCGCCTTTGCTGCGAGGCAAATAAGTCAGAAGATGCTCTACACCAACATTATATCTATCTATGTCAAATATATTATATTCTTTGTTAATTGTCTTAGTTTTCCAAGATATACTTTCTTACATACAATATCGCTATTCATTTTTTTATCTCTTAGGCATACAAAGAGAACGTAATTTCAAAACCCACACATAGCTATTAGAACAGTTGACTATCGCCTTCTACATACATTTAAGGAGAGCATACGCGCCATGGGAACTCTCAGCAGTCGCTTCCAACACTGCTCTGGTTTTGCAACTGTTTTACTGCTACATTTTAAAACCGTGATTTACGACCACTTTATCCTTGACTATTTTTGGAGCACACACGTTTTTTTCTCTACGCTTTAAGTTTTTACAGAAACGGAATTTAACGTGTTGTTATAAACTTCACGTGAAGTAGCCATAGTAATAGTTTATTGCATGTTTTGTTGTGTAGTAATATTTTGTCTATCTCTTATAGTTTATCAGTTTTCCAAAGTCATTCAGAATAAAGAGGATTTCGGAGAACATGCACAGAAAATTGAACTCATGCATTTCATTTGTCATGAAAATACCTTAAATATGTATATAACAAGTTAATTAATATTGTTTTAAATATTTGTCACAAACTTTGAAAATGGTAAACTTAAGTACAGTAGAATATCGTTTACCCGGATCAAATGTGAGCAGAGTCGATCCCAATTAACGAAAATCCGGGTTATACAGAAAATGACATATATATATAAAACATGTACAACACCAAAATATATTTAATGGAGTTTAGAAACACACTTTCACCTAAAAACAAATACACTGTATGTACTGTACTACAAACTAGTCAGTAGTAAAAAAGGCAGCGAGCTTCTACTGTCTCAGTTTAGTGTATCACTTATCTCACATCCGCTTTAACATTAGAACTTCATTTGCCTTGACTCTCGAAATAAAACATCAATTTCTCTATGTTTGTTACTGCTTGTACACAATATAGCTACAAACTAGTCAGTAGTAAAAAAGGTAGCGAGCTTCTGCTGTCTCAGTTTAGTGTATCACTTATCTCACATCCGCTTTAACATTAGAACTTCATTTGTTCTCGAAATAAATCATCAATTTCTCTATGTTTGTTACTGCTTGTACACAATATAGCTACAAACTAGTCAGTAGTAAAAAAGGTAGCGAGCTTCTGCTGTCTCAGTTTAGTGTATCACTTATCTCACATCCGCTTTAACATTAGAACTTCATTTGTTCTCGAAATAAAACATCAATTTCTCTATGTTTGTTACTGCTTGTACACAATATAGCTACAAACTAGTCAGTAGTAAAAAAGGTAGCGAGCTTCTGCTGTCTCAGTTTAGTGTATCACTTATCTCACATCCGCTTTAACATTAGAACTTCATTTGCCTTGACTCTCGAAATAAAACATCAATTTCTCTATGTTTGTTACTGCTTGTACACAATATAGCTACAAACTAGTCAGTAGTAAAAAAGGTAGCGAGCTTTTGCTGTCTCAGTTTAGTGTATCACTTATCTCACATCCGCTTTAACATTAGAACTTCATTTGCCTTGACTCTCGAAATAAAACATCAATTTCTCTATGTTTGTTACTGCTTGTACACAATATAGCTACAAACTAGTCAGTAGTAAAAAAGGTAGCGAGCTTCTGCTGTCTCAGTTTAGTGTATCACTTATCTCACATCCGCTTTAACATTAGAACTTCATTTGTTCTCGAAATAAAACATCAATTTCTCTATGTTTGTTACTGCTTGTACACAATATAGCTACAAACTAGTCAGTAGTAAAAAAGGTAGCGAGCTTCTGCTGTCTCGGTTTAGTGTATCACTTATCTCACATCCGCTTTAACATTAGAACTTCATTTGCCTTGACTCTCGAAATAAAACATCAATTTCTCTATGTTTGTTACTGCTTGTACACAATATAGCTACAAACTAGTCAGTAGTAAAAAAGGTAGCGAGCTTCTGCTGTCTCAGTTTAGTGTATCACTTATCTCACATCCGCTTTAACATTAGAACTTCATTTGCCTTGACTCTCGAAATAAAACATCAATTTCTCTATGTTTGTTACTGCTTGTACACAATATAGCTACAAACTAGTCAGTAGTAAAAAAGGTAGCGAGCTTCTGCTGTCTCAGTTTAGTGTATCACTTATCTCACATCCGCTTTAACATTAGAACTTCATTTGTTCTCGAAATAAATCATCAATTTCTCTATGTTTGTTACTGCTTGTACACAATATAGCTACAAACTAATCGGTAGTAAAAAAGGCAGTGAGCTTCTGCTGTCTCAGTTTAGTGTATCACTTATCTCACATCCGCTTTAACATTGGAACTTCATTTGCCTTGACTCTCGAAATAAAACATCAATTTCTCTATGTTTGTTACTGCTTGTACACAATATAGCTACAAATTAGTCAGTAGTAAAAAAGGCAGCGAGCTTCTACTGTCTCAGTTTAGTGTATCACTTATCTCACATCCGCTTTAACATTAGAACTTCATTTGCCTTGACTCTCGAAATAAAACATCAATTTCTCTATGTTTGTTACTGCTTGTACACAATATAGCTACAAATTAGTCAGTAGTAAAAAAGGCAGCGAGCTTCTACTGTCTCAGTTTAGTGTATCACTTATCTCACATCCGCTTTAACATTAGAACTTCATTTGCCTTGACTCTCGAAATAAAACATCAATTTCTCTATGTTTGTTACTGCTTGTACACAATATAGCTACAAACTAGTCAGTAGTAAAAAAGGCAGCGAGCTTCTATTGTCTCAGTTTAGTGTATCACTTATCTCACATCCGCTTTAACATTAGAACTTCATTTGTCTTGACTCTGAAATAAAACATCAATTTCTCTATGTTTGTTACTGTTTGTACACAATATAGCTACAAACTAGTCAGTAGTAAAAAAGGCAGCGAGCTTCTACTGTCTCAGTTTAGTGTATCACTTATCTCACATCCACTTTAACATTAGAAGTTCATTTGTTTTGACTCTCGAAATAAAACATCAATTTCTCTATGTTGCTGCTTGTACGCGGGTCATAACCACAGCCGGTTCATCAACACTGTCTGAATACTCTTTATTTACTACGATGAACATGATTTTGTTTTTCAGAACTGTTCCAGGATATCCAGTTAACGAGTTTTTAGAGTCACAAGTTTGATTTTTAACTTCTGTTTGTTTTCTGTTTGTTTTCTGTCTCTAACACACAGTCTATGGCAACATTTCGCAGTGTAAATATCCAATTATTGTCCTACGCCCATTGTACCTGTAAGTAAATGTGCAAAGAAACGTTTCCTCATATGTTTATATTGATAGTAAAGATAATATGAGTGCAAAAATTGTATTTTATTCCTCTATCTCTGCTTGGTTTCGACTTGTTACAAAACCAAATGTAACCCCTAAGTCGCAACTTGTAACTGTTATAAGTTAAGGATTTATATTAGTGGCACGAAATAATAATTTAGATGAACTAATACATAATTGAAGTTTAAATTCTAGTCCTAACAGAAATAATGTGCTAAGAACTTGCGTTATAACCTCAAAAGTTCGTTTTCATTAAAGGCATGTCTTGAAACAAAAACAAGTAACAGCGTGTTCCGTAAATATCATGTTTGGTATTTAGCTGACTTTGAACTAACATTATTATAATCTAGTATTATATATAGTGATGCTTCAGTTGGTAGTTACTAGACAAAACAGAAACAAAGGGTGACTGAATTTCGTACGTAAGCAATTGAATCTCATACACAATTAAAGCTTTTTTACTTTTCTAGAAGTATATTAATAGTTTCTACTTTTAATATTTGTGCTGATAAACCGCGAAAATCACTTTCTTCCCTCATTTGTACTTTAAATTCACATATGAAAGTACCTACCAAAATTGCAGAATATAACAGAAATGTTTGTTGATTTATCGTGTCTGTTTTGTTTCTCCAAAGCCTACATTACTCTTTCTCCAAACATGTCGTTTCCGAAATTAATAAATGTCGTTAAATATACAATAAAATACTCTGAACTTAGATAAAATACAGAACGCGTTACTAGATCAGGTTCAGTTACTCGGTTTGGTCGTGTTCTAACTCGGATTCTTGACATCAATACAGTACTTGATCTAATTACTGAAAGAAAAGTTACAAAGTAAACAACACGAAAGAGAATTATAATTGGGCCATAAAGTAGTTCATATTTTGTCGCCTGCTGAACACAAAAGAAACAGCAGCTGTGTGCCAGGAACAGAACAGACGTGCTGTCAGATACCATACGACAGAATGAACTCTTGGCGATTTACGCATGCGCAGGGAATACTGACGTGTAATGCGATCTATGTGTGTGGAAAAGCCGGGCATTTATGATTCAAATGCCATTTATCTCGTCACTGCCAACATTACCAAAGCTTCCCATTAGAGCAAATGTTTTTAAGTGCCAACCAAGCAAGGGCCGACCAGATAATTGGACTGCTTAAAATGGAATTGTACAAACACTGATGTCAAATGTTTTAACGGCACAGTTAGTCGTTACGTGATGTCGTTCTAATTCCCTTCTCTTTGCGTGGCCAAGAGATAAAAAAATGAATAACGGCTAAGTATAAGTATTGGATGATTCACACAAATAACAAGAAATATCTCGAATTTTTCTTGAATTTTCTGGGAATGTCCTCAGAGGTCTTCATCCTTAATGACTTTTGTAGAATGAGAAACCGTAAGAGATTGTTGAAGTCTTATTACAGAAAAATGCAGATAGTTATGTCTATCCTTTTCTCAAATGGCAAATCGTTATTCAAGTTTTTATTTCTTAGCCATACAAAGAGAACGGAATTTCAAGGCTGTCACATAAGTTATTTACCCATCACTTAAGGTATACTGTAAGAGAAAGATCATGAAAATGGAGATGACGGTATCTATTTCAAAAACAAGCAAAATTCCAGTGACGTAACTGCAAAGGTCAGCCTGGCACGTAGACTAGGTGAAGTAATCCGCGACCTTGTCACATCCCTTATCTGTATGTGCGAGATAAAACTAATAATAGACTTATGTATTACCTCTTGGGTTGCTGCCTTCGTGACCACTTGCTGAACACCATTTCGTTTGCCTGCACTCTAACAAATGACTGTCACCACTTGCAGCAATGATGTCACAGTACACTCGCTTCTTCCTGACAGATCGTTCTGCGTCACACAGCGCAAACCTAATCAAAGCTTACAATTCTCCTTCTCCTCGTTCTCCACTGTATCCTCCTTCCTCTTTTTACATTTTCTCTTCCTTTTTCTACCTCTCCAGGTTCTTCTTATTGTATTTCTTCTTTCCCCTCCTTTTACCTCTTATCGTCCTCTTCCTTCTCCCTCTCCTTTTTCTACGTCTCCTTCTCCACTTCTTCTCTTCCTTCTCCCCTCCTTTCTCCAGTTCTTCTCTTCCTTCTCTCCCTCGTTTTACTACTTTTCCTTTTTCTCTTCCTTGTCCCATTTCTGTTTCTAATTCTCCTTCTCCCCTTCTTTTCTAATTCTCCTTCTTCTCTTACTTCTCTCCCTTTACCTACTTTTCATCCTTCTCCCCTCCTTTTTCTATTCCTCCTCCCCTCTTTTTTCTATTCCTCCTTCCTCTTCTCTCTCTTCTCCCCCTCCCTTTTCTACTTCTCCTCTTATCCCGTCCTTTTCTACTTCTTCTCTTTTCCAACTTTTCCTACGTCACCTCCTCCGTCTACCCTCCTTTTTCTATTCCTCCTTGCCCTTCTCTCTTCTGCCCCTCCATTTTCTGTTTCTCCTCCTCTTCTACTTTTCGGGCCCTTATCCTCCAGGAAATTCGCGAGACATTCGCGTAGCGCCACAAGCTCTCGATGTGGGCGATAGACAGAGCTCTCCCGTTTGGTTACAGTACTAGACAGTCAATATTTACTCGTAACAAACAAGCTGTCGGTTTAAACACAGAGCTAAATCTGCCCATGAGATAAACGACCAGTCAATAGGACACATGGGGAAAAAACAGAACACGGCCGAAACCTTTGTGTACTAAACACAGTTTTCGCAATATCTAATTAAATACTAAGTTATGCGTTACTTCTAAGCTTTTCGATAACTTTCATTAAAAATCTATAATCAAGATATTAATGATTGTCGGTTTATCTGTGCAACATTTAGCCTGAAGTTGTACCGCGACAGGCTATTTATAGATAAAAATCTCATTAGGAACAAATAAAACCAGTTTAAAGTAACGTCAATATAATCTTGTTTATCGTTCAGTAACCAACACAACGGCAAAGCACTAAGAAAACAAAAGAAACTCCAAATAAAAGAAAGACGAAATTTGTGTGTATGATCGATGTCAGAGAGTATATAAAGGAATATTATATGAACTGGATGTTCTTTGATCATTTACTGAGGCCGTGAGAACCTAAGGAATTATTATGCTGGCACCATTTAAGCTCCTTGGATTATAATCAATGATAAAGATATGCAGGTTATGTTGCCAGCTTTTGTAGACATTGCAGACAATTGAATAATTGAAATGGAATGGAATTTACACAGCTAGACAGTAATTTTCGTCTTGGGTTAAACATGATCGCTTCAGCTCGGGCATAAAATGAGACTTTCATGTAGCTACAGTTGTTACTGACAAATAGTCATGGGACGTTACAGAATTCTGCAATGCATATAAATTCTGAACATTTTTTATCAAAGTGGATCTCTATTCGCCAAACCTTCCGTGTATTGCATGAAGTTTACGGTGTGCATAATCGACCTTGCGAGAGAAAGATTCGGCGTTTGGTCGATAAATTTGAAGAACACCTGTACGTAATCGACGTAAGCGCTCCAACAAAGATATAGGCGCCGTTCGATAGAGTGTACGCGAGAATAGAAACAAATGAACTGCTGGTCGAGCTATTGTGGCTTTCGGCGACCACAACTTGGCGAATTCTCCACCTGGACTTGAAGTTGCACGCTTACAAAATAATGTTAACTCAGAACTAAAGCCCAATGACCATATGTTGTGCCGTATATTCGCTGACTGGGCTACGGAGCAATTGGAAGCTGACACCGATTTTTGATGAAAAATCATCTTCAGCGCCGAAGCCCACTTTTGGATAGATGGTTTTGTTAACAAACAAAATTGCCGCAATTGGAGCAATCACAATTAAGAAGGACCATTTCATCCCCAAAAGCGTTACTGTGTGGTGTGGATTTTGGTATAAAGCTTTTTCCAAGACGAACATGGAGAAGCTCTGTCAATGGAGTAAGACACCGAGGTCTTATAAGGAACTATTTTTGGTCTCAGTTGGATGGTATGGATCTCAGAAACATCTAGTTCCAGCAAGATGGTGCCACACGTCACACATCTCTCGAAACAATCGACTTTTGTGGCGGTGATGCTAACTGGCCCCCAACATCATGTGATTTAACGCCGTAGGGTTACTTCTTGTTGGATTATTGTTAAATCTCGAGTTTATGCCAACAAGTCAGTAACAGTAAATGATCTTATGAATAATATCACGTGAAGTTGGACCTAATTTACGTTCTTCTGTCATTGAAAATTGAGTCAACCGTATACGCTCAACCCAAAGAAGTAGAGGCGGTCACTTAACTGATGTCTTCCACACGTAATTGCATTATGTTCCAAAATAAAAAATAAAAAAAATTAACCTCTATCATTTATAGAACGTGTCAGTCTGTTTTTCACAACTTTGAAGTTACATTCTGTTTGTATGCTGACCTTTTTATGAGCTTTTTCGAAATGCAAATCACTAAAGCATTCCCTTTAATTTTTAAAGTTTGGTATAGATATGCTGATGATATTTTTGCTATTGTTCCTGATAAACTCATAAACGAACCTTTAAAAGTAATACATTTGCAAGCTAAAGCTATAAAATTCACACAAGAGACTAAAATTAATGGATTTCTTCCTTCTCTAGATCTAAAAATAATAAGAAATAATAATAAATTAAACTTTGGTATTTATAGGAAGTCTACTCATATTGATAATTACACAAAAAATAAAAGTTTTAACCCTTTTCACACAAATTTGCTGTTTTCTATAGTTTGATTTATAGATTAATAAATATAGTCCTGAATAAAGAAGAACTTAATAAAGGATATAAACATAAAGACTTTACAAATAAACAATTGAAAAATTAAAATATCGAAAAACTGTTAATGATATTTCTACCCTTAAAAATAAAAGACAATTATAATTTTAAAAATTTTACTTACTATCCTTGAGTTAATAAACGTTTTCAAATTTTTTTAAAGAGTTTGGTATAACTTAAGTTCCTCAAAATAAATATAGTATTAAAAGATTCACAACATTTCTCTAAAAAAAGATAAAAGTCGTCATAATAAACAAATCTGGCAATTATCAATTTAATTGTTTAGATTGTGATAAAGTTTACACTGGAAAGACAAAACGTAATTTAGAAACCAGAACGAAAGAAAATTTTCATAACATTAAGTATAAACAAACTGCTAAATCGGCCGTACCAGAACATCTTTGGTCATTTAACCATGAAATAAATCCTGAAGTTAAATTATTAAAACAATTAAATGGTCCGATAGATTTAATGGTTTGGGAAAAGATATTTATTTTAAAAAACAAACATCATGTAATGAATTTTGAAATACTGGCAGTTGATTGTTTTTAAATTTGTTTTATTTTCAGATTTTGGTAATACTAACAAGAACATATAGCGCTGGTAACGATGACAACAGTTTTGTTGTTTCCGGCTGACGATGTGGAAAAGTTTTACATGAAATCGCGATCCCGGACGATTTATAAGAAAAGTGTCATCAGTTCTTATAAAATAAGTGAAGTTTTAAGTTACAAATTGTTATATTTGTATATATACAAGGGGCGTCCAGAAAATAAGTTCTGTTTCAGTTTATCTCCGCCGCAGCGCTGCGATCGCAGTTCCGCACATGCGCGGTAGGCGCTTTGTATCAAGGAGAAGAAACGCGCGCCATTGTGAGATTGCTGTCAGCCACGTACGCTTTGTTGTGCTTGTTTACAATGTCGGTGTTGATTGAAAATGCCGCCGCTTGTGAAATCAGATCTGTGATTCGTTTTCTGAATGCTAGGATTGAGCCGCGTAATACAGAATAAGGAATGCTGTCAAAAGGTGTTGGTTTCTTCACGACAACGCACGACCACACACTGCAAATGCGACGAGAAACATCCTGCAGAGATTTGGCTGGGACGTGTTTGACCAACCCCGTACAGCCCTGACCTCGCTCCTAGCGACTTTTATCTGTTTCTGCATCTCAAAACTGGCGGTCAACACTTCAACAATGACGAAGAGCTGAAACCAAATGTTTCCAACTGGTTGAAGACACAGGCGGCAAACTTCTATGAAGCAGGTATACAAAAACTTGTGCCTCGCTATGACAAATGCCTGCAAAATTTCGGCAGTTATGTGGAAAAGTAGTTTTAGAGTTGTAGAATTTTGTGCAATAAATAATGTTTCTGTATCTGTGCACAATTTAATTTTATTACCAAACAGAACTTACTTTCTGGACGTACCTCGTAAATGAGTTCTATTTGATAATAGTATTGTTGTGATGCCACAGGCTGGAGACGGGCGCGTGGGAAGGAGAGAAAAAGACAGAGAGAGGCTTCAGAACGTTTTGCCCATTGTTGCTGCCGCTAAAGTTCTCGGAAGGTCGATGGCTTTCTAGAAACAATGGCTGGGGAGGTGTTAGAGTGGCAGTTGTTCTGTTACTTATTGCGACAGTGTACCGCAGTGATTTCTTTCATTTGTTTTCGTGCAGCAAAACACCGAGTCAGCCTCGAAGACAGGGATTGTCAGTTTCACGTCTTTTTTTTTTACCACAGCAAAAGTTGTTCTAAATTTCTGAAAATCAGATTTCCGAATCTACGTAACCCATAGCCACAGCATAATTATTGAAAATTCAGAGACATTGCAAGGAATATCTCAGGAATGGTTCATTCTTAAAAAAAAATGACCATCAACTGTATGATTTACCAAGATATACATTTGTTATGTAGTAATATTTTGTATAACTCTTACAGTTTACCAATTATGCAAAAGTCTTCCAGAATGATGCCATTTCTGAAGACATTTCCAGAAAATTCAACATGTACCTACAATTTTAATATCAAGTTTCAAAACATGCGTATCTGGTCCTGAGAAACTAAAATTATCAATGAATGACAAGAGTCCTTAGCGACGAAGGTCCAGGAAACTGATCGTCCTTGTAGCGACTTTACCACTTCCGTCAGCACGTCCGTGTAAACTGTCAACATTAAAGCTAGCATTTGTTTGGAGTCATAAAATGTACTCTCCTACGTAAACAGATGACTATCTTCTGTCCACAACTATATTGTCACACTGTAGATCGGTGGAGAGGTTGAGAATATAACGACCGGTGCGAAGTCTAGCAGAGAGTAAAGTTTGTTTGGGTTTTGAGTGTCGGTCAACACTATGTTCCAACAGATGGCGCACTAAAGCAGTTCACGAGTAAATATCGGAGTTGTGTGTTCGCAGCCGGCGTGAAGCTCCGCGGGAGAGGTAAACCGTTGTGTACGTCAGAGAGATTACTAGTAGCACCCGGTGCCTGCTAAAGAGACAAGGGACGTCATATCAGACGATGAATGAAATGATGTGCAAATGAGTACAGGGTACATAGAGCTTAGAGTTACCAGACATTCATCTTTCAGGATAAGAGAAAACCTCCAACGTTAAGTCATATCGGACGATGAATGAAATGATGTGCAAATGAGTACAAGGTACACAGAGCTTAGAGTTACCAGACATTCATCTTTCAGGATAAGAGAAAACCTCCAACGTTAAGTCATATCGGACGATGAATGAAATGATGTTGAAATGAGTACAGGATACATAGAGCTTAGAGTTACCAGACATTCATCTTTCAGGATAAGAGAAAACCTCCAACGTTAAGTCATATCGGACGATGAATGAAATGATGTTGAAATGAGTACAGGATACATAGAGCTTAGAGTTACCAGACATTCATCTTTCAGGATAAGAGAAAACCTCCAACGTTAAGTCATATCGGACGATGAATGAAATGATGTTCAAATGAGTACAGGGTACATAGAACTTAGAGTTACCAGACATTCATTTTTCAGAATAAGAGAAAACCTCCAACGTTAAGTCATATCGGACGATGAATGAAATGATGTTCAAATGAGTACAGGGTACATAGAGCTTAGAGTTACCAGACATTCATCTTTCAGGATAAGAGAAAACCTCCAACGTTAAGTCATATCGGACGATGAATGAAATGATGTTCAAATGAGTACAGGGTACATAGAACTTAGAGTTACCAGACATTCATTTTTCAGAATAAGAGAAAACCTCCAACGTTAAGTCATATCGGACGATGAATGAAATGATGTTCAAATGAGTACAGGGTACATAGAGCATAGAGTTATCAGACATTCATCTTTCAGGATAAGAGAAAACCTCCAACGTTAAGTCAGGTCTGACGAGGAATGAAATTTTGTTGAAATGAGTACAGGGTACATGGAGCTTAGAGTTACCAGACATTCATCTTTCAGGATAAGAGAAAACCTCCAACGTTAAGTCATATCGGACGATGAATGAAATGATGTGCAAATGAGTACAAGGTACACAGAGCTTAGAGTTACCAGACATTCATCTTTCAGGATAAGAGAAAACCTCCAACGTTAAGTCATATCGGACGATGAATGAAATGATGTTGAAATGAGTACAGGATACATAGAGCTTAGAGTTACCAGACATTCATCTTTCAGGATAAGAGAAAACCTCCAACGTTAAGTCATATCGGACGATGAATGAAATGATGTTCAAATGAGTACAGGGTACATAGAACTTAGAGTTACCAGACATTCATTTTTCAGAATAAGAGAAAACCTCCAACGTTAAGTCATATCGGACGATGAATGAAATGATGTTCAAATGAGTACAGGGTACATAGAGCTTAGAGTTACCAGACATTCATCTTTCAGGATAAGAGAAAACCTCCAACGTTAAGTCATATCGGACGATGAATGAAATGATGTTCAAATGAGTACAGGGTACATAGAACTTAGAGTTACCAGACATTCATTTTTCAGAATAAGAGAAAACCTCCAACGTTAAGTCATATCGGACGATGAATGAAATGATGTTCAAATGAGTACAGGGTACATAGAGCATAGAGTTATCAGACATTCATCTTTCAGGATAAGAGAAAACCTCCAACGTTAAGTCAGGTCTGACGAGGAATGAAATTTTGTTGAAATGAGTACAGGGTACATGGAGCTTAGAGTTACCAGACATTCATCTTTCAGGATAAGAGAAAACCTCCAACGTTACGTCATATCAGACGATGAATGAAATGATGTTCAAATGAGTACAGGGTACATAGAACTTAGAGTTACCAGACATTCATCTTTCAGGATAAGAGAAAACCTCCAAAGTTAAGTCATATCGGACGATGAATGAAATGATGTTCAAATGAGTACAGGGTACATAGAGCTTAGAGTTACCAGACATTCATCTTTCAGGATAAGAGAAAACCTCCAACGTTAAGTCATATCGGACGATGAATGAAATGATGTTCAAATGAGTACAGGGTACATAGAGCATAGAGTTATCAGACATTCATCTTTCAGGATAAGAGAAAACCTCCAACGTTAAGTCATATCGGACGATGAATGAAATGATGTTCAAATGAGTACAGGGTACATAGAGCTTAGAGTTACCAGACATTCATCTTTCAGGATAAGAGAAAACCTCCAACGTTAAGTCAGATCTGACGAGGAATGAAATTTTGTTGAAATCAGTACAGGGTACATAGAGCTTAGAGTTACCACACATTCATCTTTCAGGATAAGAGAAAACCTCCAACGTTAAGTCATATCGGACGATGAATGAAATGATGTTGAAATGAGTACAGGGTACATGGAGCTTAGAGTTACCAGACATTCATCTTTCAGGATAAGAGAAAACCTCCAACGTTAAGTCATATCGGACGATGAATGAAATGATGTTCAAATGAGTACAGGGTACATAGAGCATAGAGTTATCAGACATTCATCTTTCAGGATAAGAGAAAACCTCCAACGTTAAGTCATATCGGACGATGAATGAAATGATGTTCAAATGAGTACAGGGTACATAGAGCTTAGAGTTACCAGACATTCATCTTTCAGGATAAGGGAAAACCTCCAACGTTAAGTCATATCGGACGATGAATGAAATGATGTTCAAATGAGTACAGGGTACATAGAGGTTAGAGTTACCAGACATTCATCTTTCAGGATAAGAGAAAACCTCCAACGTTAAGTCATATCGGACGATGAATGAAATGATGTTCAAATGAGTACAGGGTACATAGAGCTTAGAGTTACCACACATTCATCTTTCAGGATAAGAGAAAACCTCCAACGTTAAGTCATATCGGACGATGAATGAAATGATGTTCAAATGAGTACAGGATACATGGAGCTTAGAGTTACCAGACATTCATCTTTCAGGATAAGAGAAAACCTCCAACGTTAAGTCATATAGGACGATGAATGAAATGATGTTCAAATGAGTACAGGGTACATAGAACTTAGAGTTACCAGACATTCATCTTTCAGGATAAGAGAAAACCTCCAACGTTAAGTCATATCGGACGATGAATGAAATGATGTTCAAATGAGTACAGGGTACATAGAGCTTAGAGTTACCAGACATTCATCTTTCAGGATAAGAGAAAACCTCCAACGTTAAGTCATATCGGACGATGAATCAAATGATGTTCAAATGAGTACAGGGTACATAGAGCATAGAGTTATCAGACATTCATCTTTCAGGATAAGAGAAAACCTCCAACGTTAAGTCATATCGGACGATGAATGAAATGATGTTCAAATGAGTACAGGGTACATAGAGCTTAGAGTTACCAGACATTCATCTTTCAGGATAAGGGAAAACCTCCAACGTTAAGTCATATCGGACGATGAATGAAATGATGTTCAAATGAGTACAGGGTACATAGAGGTTAGAGTTACCAGACATTCATCTTTCAGGATAAGAGAAAACCTCCAACGTTAAGTCATATCGGACGATGAATGAAATGATGTTCAAATGAGTACAGGGTACATAGAGGTTAGAGTTACCAGACATTCATCTTTCAGGATAAGAGAAAACCTCCAACGTTAAGTCATATCGGACGATGAATGAAATGATGTTCAAATGAGTACAGGGTACATAGAGCATAGAGTTATCAGACATTCATCTTTCAGTATAAGAGAAAACCTCCAACGTTAAGTCATATCAGACGATGAATGAAATGATGTTCAAATGAGTACAGGGTACATAGAGGTTAGAGTTACCAGACATTCATCTTTCAGGATAAGAGAAAACCTCCAACGTTAAGTCATATCAGACGATGAATGAAATGATGTTCAAATGAGTACAGGGTACATAGAGCTTAGAGTTACCAGACATTCATCTTTCAGGATAAGAGAAAACCTCCAACGTTAAGTCAGATCTGACGAGGAATGAAATTTTGTTGAAATCAGTACAGGGTACATAGAGATATAGAGTTGCCAAAGATTCATATTTCAGAAGAGAAAACCTTGTTATTCTGACCGACATTCGAACTCGGACCCGTTGTTTGAGAGAGACATAATGATAGCGAGAGAATAACTACAGTTTTGATTGTCAGCGAGTGTACCAGCGCCGCTTCGTGGTGGTCTTTTGGAAACAGTCGGTGGCGCTCCAGAATGGGTTAATTATGTGAAGTCCCTTGGTTACATCATAATGGTATATAAACAAGCTTATAGCTGAGACGAGCATGCGCAGTGTGGAGCCGACAACGCATCTTCATAACTCGCGCTATTCCTGCACGAGGGCGACACTGGAAACTTTCAGAAGGCCGTGCCTATGTGTGTTTACGTCTAACTGTAAGCGAGTTGAAAACCATTTAGTTTGTTAATTGTGATTTAAAGATTCTGTCTTCATTCAAAAATCAATTTCATCAGTGGAATACGTCGTTAATACCTTATCAATGCGAAGAGTGACTTATAAATGCTGTCGAATAAAGAGCGCCACCTAAAGCAGCAATTTGATTTGTACAGTTAACTCTAAAGAGATCGGTTTTTCTTGCTGCTGAATTTACTGCACGACTAAGTCCAACAACTGTTCCTACTGATGAAAATATTGTCGCTCTTTGTGGGTCAATTATAACACCAAACTTTGTTATCGTATAAAACATGCTGGATGACGATGGGTGAATTCCAATACAAAAAAAAAAAAACAAAAAAAAAACTAGTATCCGATTCTCGAATGTTTGTTATTGTTGTTTAGACTAAGGTCGTTTTTCTACATATGCAGTAGACATAAACATGTTTAGGCGGGAGTCGAATACGCGAACCTTTACGCGACAGAAACCAAAGACATCCTCCATCCGCTCTATCGACCCCGAGCATTCCCATTACATACAAATAAATGTTCTCATTTGTAGTATGCGAGAACTGGTATTCGAATCGAGTCCGACAGTGAAATGTGTATTAGTATTAGTCGATTTTGCCAATGAAGCGTGGAAACAACAACTGTAGCTGCGATTAGAACATAGCTGCGGACAGATCGAGGACAGAATCATATACAATGGAATGGGTACACACGGACACTCGCCACTTACAAAGAAATAATTAAATTAATAACAATATAGCAATATTTATTATATTTATAAGATTTTTCAATCAATATGCTTTATTCCTTTCACCGATAAGGTGAAACAAGCTTCGTACTCATTTACTTTGTTTTTAAACGACTTTAGGAAGATTTCTAGTCACATTTTAGTGCTCCTGCCATCTGCCGGTGTTTTGCATAACTATTTAAAGCCGATGGATGTCCGATCGTTTAAGGAATGAGTTTCTAGTTTCTGTTTCCATTAAAACTAAAGACAGAAGCAGACATATTTCTCATGTATTTAATATCCCACTTTGTGTTGATCTGAACATCAGAAAATGTCATGGCAAGTAGAATATGAAACGATCTGGTTCAATGTACAAATCAGTGTCGCCTCATATTTGAATGTTCTCTTAACTATAATTTATTTGTCTAAGAAATAAAAAATGCAGAATTTTTTAAAATCATGTATTGTCCATGGTGCAGAAAAACACTGAAAAAATTCCAAGGCTTAAATTTGAAGAGCGTGATAAACATCAAACCTCGCTACCCACACGTAAAAATTGTTTTATAAAAGATTCCATGTTTTTACTAAGTGTAAGATGATATTGGAGACTGAATAGCGATGAGTCGTAACTATGGTGATGCAAAAATAACAAATGGTAAACTGTATGTCAAAATGAGTGATTCAGCCGACCAAAGTTTTATATCTGAATTGTTAACTTTAGTTTAGTGCCACAAAAGTCAATTGCAATGTCTGTATTAAGAATAGTGTAGTTCAAAAATGTTAGGATTATTTGCCGCTTTTCAGATAACTGAAGAAAAATTGAACATCGGACTAATCGATAGTAAAAAAGATTATAATAGAATGTCTTTGACCAACACCAACTCCAATACTCAGACCATAATACGAGAATCGATTGCAGGAAAAATGGCGGCGCTCGTGGCCCAGCTTGTTATGTTGTGGTTATATCTACAGAGTAAAGTGTGTGTTTGTTTACTTTGATTGTGTGTTTGAAGAATTAATGTAATTCATATTACAGTGGCAATTAGTGACTAATGAGTTAGTTTATAGTTGAGTATTTAACATAAAGTGATAACGTTTACCTAAATATATACAGTGAAGTATTGTCGAAATGCATCGTTATTGTGTTCCCAGCTGCAATCTAATTATGGTAGTGCACCTCACGCGACATTTACAATTACGAAGGAAACATCGTAATGGGATAAGCGGATCAGGATCATACATCGTAAAGATTTTAAAGTAAATGACAAAACTGTAGTTTGTATTCATCATTTTGAACAGTGCTTTGAGGTTAAGGAAGACATATTTCCAGTAAATGCTGGTGAACCAATTCGTGACCTTCGAAAAGTACAAAAATTAATAGATGATGCCTTCCCCACGATTTTTAAGAATCAGCCATCCTATCACACATTAAAGCTCAACCAGAAAATACGAAATCCTGAAGAATGCATCCAAGACATTTTACAGAGAGTGAAGATAATTTTAATATTTGGTGTGCACAAGATGTTATTGACAGTTTTGAGTCCTTAAAACCGAAGTGGTGAGGAGATTTTAACCCATTGATAGGCATTATTAAAGACGATTAGTTACGTTCTTTTCAATAACATTCAAGATCCCAGCTTCAGTGATGTTCCTTCACTTAATAAGTTTCAAAGTATTTCATAACCTAGAAGGAATATTATGAGCCTACCAGTGGAAAATTTTAAATGGATCTTGCAGTGTGAGGGAACTTGACACCTTCAAACGTGACAATTGGAGTAAACTGGACAATCTGGTGAGTTCTCTTAAATATTATAGTATAAGCAGTATGTCCTTGCCAGAAAAGGTTACCATGTAAACAATGTAAAAGAAACTTTAGTACTTGCTACAGACGATAGGATGATACAGTCCAATAAGATAAAGTTTGCTGTGTTTAAAGCTTATGAGTTGTCATGCCTTATAAATTAAATTTTGATTGGAAGTATAAGGTGGAAAATGCATAGTACTGGTCGTGCTACTATATAATGTTATAAGCTCTTAGAATTTGTCATGATGCTCTTTATTTATGTTATTGCACATTTTAGTTGAAAGTATAAAGTGATAAATGCTTAGGAGTTACCTCGCTGCTCCGTAATATGGATTATATTGTGTACATTGTGTATAGTTTCCTATTCTGCGTAATCAGAGTCGCTGGGCTTCGACGGGCGCCATCTTGGAGTCTGTATTATGGTCTGAGTATTGGAGTTGGTGTTGCTTTGACACTATATTAGAGTAGGGGATGTGTTTTTGTCTCGCAAATGATAACTTTATTCTTCTGTTTGACCTGATATATTGACTCTGGTAGAGATAATTCATGCCTACGCTTCCTTTTTCTCAAATTTGAAAGTAATTATTCATTTTGTGAACATGTCCGCTACGTGCGTACTAAGCAATTTCTATGACGAGCTGATATTAAAGTTTTATATAAGAAGAGAGTGCAGTTGTACAGATGTGATTGTTTGCCTCGAGTTCCAAATCCCACGTACCACATAACTAACTTCCCGCCCACTCTCCTCAATGTTTTGGCATTCCAGACAAATCTGCTACTTCCTTTTTACTCTCACCACACGCAGCAAAATCCGCAAAACTTTACTTTCCTACGCAAGTTGTTTGTTAATTCACGTCTAAACAATGGAACGTCAACCAGAGTCGAGAACTTTTCTCTACCTTGTACATAAAGCAGAGGAAAACATGTTTATTGACTACCTAACCTACAAAAGCTAATATAAACAACATAACAACGTGCAGCATGGAATACGAAGGAAAAAACATGCTTCTACCCCAAACAACTTTCAGCAGAAAACATTTTTAAAAATTATATTTTCTTAAAATTTCCTCCACATTGTTTATTAAATTACCATACACTGAAGACAGGGGAGATGCCCACTTGTCTCGCATTCTAAAGGTCCAGATAAGCAATTCCCGATGGTGAGTTATCTGGACAACGTTTTTCCCAGAGTATTTCCTTATACTGAAAGATAACTGTCAACTCTAAGCTCTATGTACCCTGTACTCATTTGAACATCATTTCATTCATCGTCCGATATGACTTAACGTTGGAGGTTTTCTGTTATCCTGAAAGATGAATGTCTGGTAACTCCAAGCTCTATGTACCCTGTACTCATTGGAATATCATTTCATTCATCGTCCGATATGACTTAACGTTGGAGGTTTTCTCTTATCCTGAAAGATGAATGTCTGGTAACTTTAAGCTCTATGTACCCTTTACTCATTTGAATATCATTTCATTTATCGACCGATATGACTTAACGTTGGAGGTTTTCTCTTATCCTGAAAGATGAATGTCTGGTAACTTTAAGCTCTATGTACCCTGTACTCATTTGAATATCATTTCATTTATCGCCTGAAATGACTTAACGTTGGAGGTTTCCTCTTATCCTGAAAGATGAATGTCTGGTAACTTTAAGCTCTATGTACCCTGTACTCATTTGAACATCATTTCATTCATCGTCCGATATGACTTAACGTTGGAGGTTTTCTCTTATCCTGAAAGATGAATGTCTAGTAACTCTAGGCTCTATGTACGCTGTACTCATTTGAACATCATTTCATTCATCGTCTGATATGACTTAACGTTGGAGGTTTTCCCTTATCCTGAAAGATGAATGTCTAGTAACTCTAGACTCTATGTCCGCTGTACTCATTTGAACACCATGACTTAACGTTGGAGGTTTTCCCTTATCCTGAAAGGTGAATGTCTAGTAACTCTAGGCTCTATGTACCCTGTACTCATTTGAACATCATGACTTAACGTTGGAGGTTTTCCCTTATCCTGAAAGGTGAATGTCTAGTAACTCTAGGCTCTATGTACCCTGTACTCATTTGAACATCATTTCATTCATCGTCTGATATGACTTAACGTTGGAGGTTTTCCCTTATCCTGAAAGATGAATGTCTAGTAACTCTAGACTCTATGTCCGCTGTACTCATTTGAACATCATGACTTAACGTTGGAGGTTTTCCCTTATCCTGAAAGGTGAATGTCTAGTAACTCTAGGCTCTATGTACCCTGTACTCATTTGAACATCATGACTTAACGTTGGAGGTTTTCCCTTATCCTGAAAGGTGAATGTCTAGTAACTCTAGGCTCTATGTACCCTGTACTCATTTGAACATCATGACTTAACGTTGGAGGTTTTCCCTTATCCTGAAAGGTGAATGTCTAGTAACTCTAGGCTCTATGTACCCTGTACTCATTTGAACATCATTTCATTCATCGTCTGATATGACTTAACGTTGGAGGTTTTCTCTTATCCTAAAAGATGAATGTCTGGTAACTCTAAGCTCTATGTACCCTGTACTCATTTGAACATCATTTCATTCATCGTCCGATATGACTTAACGTTGGAGGTTTTCCCTTATCCTGAAAGGTGAATGTCTATTAACTCTAAGCTCTATGTACCCTGTACTCATTTGAACATCATTTCATTCATCGTCTGATATGACTTAACGTTGGAGGTTTTCTCTTATCCTGAAAGATGAATGTCTAGTAACTCTAGGCTCTATGTACGCTGTACTCATTTGAACATCATTTCATTCATCGTCTGATATGACTTAACGTTGGAGGTTTTCCCTTATCCTGAAAGATGAATGTCTAGTAACTCTAGACTCTATGTACGCTGTACTCATTTGAAGATCATGACTTAACGTTGGAGGTTTTCCCTTATCCTGAAAGATGAATGTCTAGTAACTCTAAGCTCTATGAACCCTGTACTCATTTGAACATCATTTCATTCATCGTCCGATATGACTTAACGTTGGAGGTTTTCCCTTATCCTGAAAGATGAATGTCTGCTAACTCTAAGCTCTATGTACCCTGTACTCATTTGAACATCATTTCATTCATCGTCCGATATGACTTAACGTTGGAGGTTTTCTCTTATCCTGAAAGATGAATGTCTGGTAACTCTAAGCTCTATGTACGCTGTACTCATTTGAACATCATTTCATTCATCGTGCGATATGACTTAACGTTGGAGGTTTTCCCTTATCCTGAAAGATGAATGTCTGGTAACTCTAAGCTCTATGTACCCTGTACTCATTTGAACATCATTACATTCATTGTCCGATATGACTTAACGTTGGAGGTTTTCCCTTATCCTGAAAGATGAATGTCTGGTAACTCTAAGCTCTATGTATCCTGTACTCATTTGAACATCATTTCATTCATCGTCCGATATGACTTAACGTTGGAGGTTTTCCCTTATCCTGAAAGATGAATGTCTGGTAACTCTAAGCTCTATGTATCCTGTACTCATTTGAACATCATTACATTCATTGTCCGATATGACTTAACGCTGGAGGTTTTCTCTTATCCTGAAAGATGAATGTCTATTAACTCTAAGCTCTATGTACCCTGTACTCATTTGAATATCATTTCATTTATCGACCGATATGACTTAACGTTGGAGGTTTTCTCTCATTCTGAAAGATGAATGTCGGGTAACTTAACTCTAAGCTCTATGTACCCTGTACTCATTTGAATATCATTTCATTTATCGCCTGAAATGACTTAACGTTGGAGGCTTTCTCTTATCCTGAAAGATGAATGTCTGGTAACTTAACTCTAAGCTCTATGTACCCTGTACTCATTTGTACATCATTTCATTCATCGTCTATGACTTAACGTTGGAGGTTTTCTCTTATCCTGAAAGATGAATGTCTGGTAACTTTATGCTCTATGTACCCTGTACTCATTTGAATATCATTTCATTTATCGACCGATATGACTTAACGTTGGAGGTTTTCTCTTATCCTGAAAGATGAATGTCTGGTAACTTTAAGCTCTATGTACCCTGTACTCATTTGAATATCATTTCATTTATCGCCTAAAATGACTTACCGTTGGAGGCTTTCTCTTATCCTGAAAGATGAATGTCTGGTAACTTAACTCTAAGCTCTATGTACCCTGTACTCGTTTGAAAATCATTTCATTCATCGTCCGATATGACTTAACGTTGGAGGTTTTCTCTTATCCTGAAAGATGAATGTCTGGTAACCCTAGGCTCTATGTACCCTGTACTCATTTGAACATCATTTCATTCATCGTCTGATATGACTTAACGTTGGAGGTTTTCTCTTATCCTGAAAGATGAATGTCTAGTAACTCTAGGCTCTATGTACGCTGTACTCATTTGAACATCATGACTTAACGTTGGAGGTTTTCCCTTATCCTGAAAGGTGAATGTCTAGTAACTCTAGGCTCTATGTACCCTGTACTCATTTGAACATCATTTCATTCATCGTCTGATATGACTTAACGTTGGAGGTTTTCTCTTATCCTAAAAGATGAATGTCTGGTAACTCTAAGCTCTATGTACCCTGTACTCATTTGAACATCATTTCATTCATCGTCCGATATGACTAAACGTTGGAGGTTTTCCCTTATCCTGAAAGGTGAATGTCTATTAACTCTAAGCTCTATGTACCCTGTACTCATTTGAACATCATTTCATTCATCGTCTGATATGACTTAACGTTGGAGGTTTTCTCTTATCCTGAAAGATGAATGTCTAGTAACTCTAGGCTCTATGTACGCTGTACTCATTTGAACATCATTTCATTCATCGTCTGATATGACTTAACGTTGGAGGTTTTCCCTTATCCTGAAAGATGAATGTCTAGTAACTCTAGACTCTATGTACGCTGTACTCATTTGAAGATCATGACTTAACGATGGAGGTTTTCCCTTATCCTGAAAGATGAATGTCTAGTAACTCTAAGCTCTATGTACCCTGTACTCATTTGAACATCATTTCATTCATCGTCCGATATGACTTAACGTTGGAGGTTTTCCCTTATCCTGAAAGATGAATGTCTGGTAACTCTAAGCTCTATGTATCCTGTACTCATTTGAACATCATTACATTCATTGTCCGATATGACTTAACGTTGGAGGTTTTCTCTTATCCTGAAAGATGAATGTCTGGTAACTCTAAGCTCAATGTATCCTGTACTCATTTGAACATCATTTCATTCATCGTCCGATATGACTTAACGTTGGAGGTTTTCCCTTATCCTGAAAGATGAATGTCTGGTAACTCTAAGCTCTATGTATCCTGTACTCATTTGAACATCATTACATTCATTGTCCGATATGACTTAACGTTGGAGGTTTTCCCTTATCCTGAAAGATGAATGTCTGGTAACTCTAAGCTCTATGTACCCTGTACTCATTTGAACATCATTTCATTCATCGTCCGATATGACTTAACGTTGGAGGTTTTCCCTTATCCTGAAAGATAAATGTCTGGTAACTCTAAGCTCTATGTATCCTGTACTCATTTGAACATCATTACATTCATTGTCCGATATGACTTAACGTTGGAGGTTTTCCCTTATCCTGAAAGATGAATGTCTGGTAACTCTAAGCTCTATGTATCCTGTACTCATTTTAACATCATTACATTCATTGTCCGATATGACTTAACGTTGGACGTTTTCTCTTATCCTGAAAGATGAATGTATGGTAACTCTAAGCTCTATGTATCCTGTACTCATTTTTACATCATTACATTCATTGTCCGATATGACTTAACGTTGGAGGTTTTCCCTTATCCTGAAAGATGAATGTCTGGTAACTCTAAGCTCTATGTACGCGGTACTCATTTGAACAACATTTCATTCATCGTCCGATATGACTTAACGTTGGAGGTTTTCCCTTATCCTGAAAGATGAATGTCTGGTAACTCTAAGCTCTATGTACCCTGGACTCATTTGAACAACATTTCATTCATTGTCCGATATGACTTAACGTTGGAGGTTTTCCCTTATCCTGAAATATCAATGTCTGGTAACTCTAAGCTCTATGTACCCTGTACTCATTTGAACACCATTTCATTCATCGTCCGATATGATTTAACGTTGGAGGTTTTCTCTTATCCTGAAAGGTGAAGGTAACGTATCTAGTTGAGTTATCTTCGTCCCTATTAACAGTTCTCTCTATTTTTAGATCACTTCTTTGCAATGTTGTTTAAGAAATCAAACTAAAGATGTGTAAATAAAAGCTAACATAAATATATTATCCACATGCTACGAACAATTCAATGGAATTGCAGCACTTCTTAGCGACAAGGGAAGACTCTGTTTTCCTGTCAAATAAGAGATTGTTGTTGCATGTCTAAGGATTTAGGAACGCCTTATTGGATAACCTTAACATGCATGCAGGCGTGAAGTCCAAAATATTGGAACGATCCACGCAACGTTGTGGTTTCATTGAACCGTTATAATGCAAAACTGATGTTAAACGTACCTTCTGATTAGTCGAATTACAAAATGTGTTGATTTTTTAGAGTCGATTCTCGATACTTGATAATAAGAGGTAAAATCGATAGTTTCATCACTGAATTATGTTATTCTATGTATAAACCGATGTTGCTGTGTTTTTCATGTGTTCGGACGTACGTTGTTTTTTCAATAGAGGATATGTAAACTTGATTACTCAGCTTATAGTTGTATTGTGTTTGTGTAAATTTAACACTTTCTCTGGCGTTTTTTATTTTAATGTCATTGTCTTTAATTTGTGTATACTGAATCAGAATATGAACTTAGTTTTTCTCCATCTCGTACTAATTCTTCACAATAAACGAAATAGTAAAATGTTAATTTTTGTACCCTGCTCTATCTGGCATTTGTTTTCAGTTTACACAGGTTTCCGTGTTATAGAGGGCTGTGTTCGAGTACAAACACATTACGAAATAGTCGTACAGGTTTACAGTGAAGGGATAATATAGAACGAAATGTAAATAATAATAGACTGATATGTATTATGTACTACACTGTCAAGTTACATGAATTATTTGTAGTCTATTGCCTAGTTTCTTTGTTTTTAATTCTGCCTTTTCAATCTTCAACTGTCTGTACATCAACATCATTTCTTTCACCACACACAATGTTATGACGATGTTTGAAACTCTCCAGTCATCCATTGGAAGTTCTCAAATTGTCTTTATATAATTCTCTTGCTGTATCTAAAGCTTGAGTCTGAAGTAATGATCCAGAAATGGAAATTCCTTTAGTGCACGAGGACTAACAAACCACGATTTCGCTCGTGATTATACATTTTGTGAGGCGTTTAACATGTCCTGCTGTTACCTTTAACATTTTATTGTTTCAAAATCTCGTAAATCTGATTTCAATCCACTTTAAACAACAAAGTTACTTATTTAGCTAAACGTTTGTTTTTTTCGTGTTCTTCACTAACCGTAATTTTTTCCTCCAGTGATGCCTTATGTTTAGAACTCATTTTACAGAATTGTGTACACACAAACTATGTTTTTAAAAATCTCCAAAGTTCACAGTTTTCTTCCACTCGTACTTCATCACTTGTAACAACTAAACTGAGAATGAACACGCCACTAAACAGTTGTAACCTTACTCTCTGTGTTGGAAGAGAGTTGAGAGAGCTAATGTTTTGTTTTACCTTTTCCTGGAAGTATTACAGTTTATGATTTTATGGTTCATGGAACTTCGGTGGAAGTACAGTCACCCTCAAAAGTATTGCGCTTTTTAAAATGCATACGTTGTATGCCATTACACATCATCGCCAGTTAAGTGAGACATGTGGTGATGGTACCATGGATGTGTCTAATGTGCGTTCCTGGGTGCGACAGTTCAATGAAGACAGAACATCGTGTGACAACAAATCAAGACAGTTAAGTGAGGTATGTGGTGATGGTACCATGGATGTGTCTGATGTACGTTCCTGGGTGTGACAGTTCAATGAAGACAGAGCATCGTGTGACAACAAACCAAGACAGTTAAGTGAGGCATGTGGTGATGGTACCATGGATGTGTCTGATGTACGTTCCTGGGTGTGACAGTTCAATGAAGACAGAACATCGTGTGACAACAAACCAAGACAGTTGAGTGAGACATGTAGTGATGGTACCATGGATGTGTCTGATGTACGTTCCTGGGTGTGACAGTTCAATGAAGACAGAACATCGTGTGACAACAAACCAAGACAGTTAAGTGAGGCATGTGGTGATGGTACCATGGATGTATCTAATGTACGTTCCTGGGTGTGACAGTTCAATGAAGGTAGAACATCGTGTGACAACAAACCAAGACAGTTGAGTGAGACATGTAGTGATGGTACCATGGATGTGTCTGATGTACGTTCCTGGGTGTGACAGTTCAATGAAGACAGAACATCGTGTGACAACAAACCAAGACAGTTGAGTGAGACATGTAGTGATGGTACCATGGATGTGTCTGATGTACGTTCCTGGGTGTGACAGTTCAATGAAGACAGAACATCGTGTGACAACAAACCAAGACAGTTGAGTGAGAAATGTAGTGATGGTACCATGGATGTATCTAATGTACGTTCCTGGGTGTGACAGTTCAATGAAGACAGAACATCGTGTGACAACAAACCAAGACAGTTGAGTGAGACATGTAGTGATGGTACCATGGATGTGTCTGATGTACGTTCCTGGGTGTGACAGTTCAATGAAGACAGAACATCGTGTGACAACAAACCAAGACAGTTAAGTGAGGCATGTGGTGATGGTACCATGGATGTGTCTAATGTACGTTTCTGGGTGTGACAGTTCAATGAAGGTAGAACATCGTGTGACAACAAACCAAGACAGTTGAGTGAGGCATGTGGTGATGGTACCAAGGATGTGTCTAATGTACGTTCCTGGGTGTGACAGTTCAATGAAGGTAGAACATCGTGTGACAACAAACCAAGACAGTTGAGTGAGGCATGTAGTGATGGTACCATGGATGTGTCTAATGTACGTTCCTGGGTGTGACAGTTCAATGAAGACAGAGCATCATGTGACAACAAACCAAGACAGTTAAGTGAGGCATGTGGTGATGGTACCATGGATGTATCTAATGTACGTTCCTGGGTGTGACAGTTCAATGAAGACAGAACATCGTGTGACAACAAACCAAGACAGTTGAGTGAGGCATGTGGTGATGGTACCAAGGATGTGTCTAATGTACGTTCCTGGGTGCGACAGTTCAATGAAGACAGAACATCGTGTGATAACATACCAAGACAGTTAAGTGAGGCATGTGGTGATGGTACCATGGATGTGTCTAATGTACGTTCCTGGGTGTGACAGTACAATGAAGACAGAACATCGTGTGACAACAAACCAAGACAGTTAAGTGAGGCATGCGGTGATGGTACCATGGATGTGTCTGATGTACGTTCCTGGGTGCGACAGTTCAATGAAGACAGAACATCGTGTGATAACAAACTAAGACAGTTAAGTGAGGCATGTGGTGATGGTACCACGGATGTGTCTAATGTACGTTCCTGGGTGTGACAGTACAATGAAGACAGAACATCGTGTGACAACAAACCAAGACAGTTAAGTGAGGCATGCGGTGATGGTACCATGGATGTGTCTGATGTACGTTCCCGGGTGTGACCGTTCAATGAAGACAGAACATCGTGTGATAACAAACTAAGACAGTTAAGTGAGGCATGTGGTGATGGTACCATGGATGTGTCTAATGTACGTTCCTGGGTGTGACAGTACAATGAAGACAGAACATCGTGTGACAACAAACCAAGACAGTTAAGTGAGGCATGTGGTGATGGTACCATGGATGTGTCTAATGTACGTTCCTGGGTGCGACAGTTCAATGAAGACAAAACATCGTGTGATAACAAACCAAGACAGTTAAGTGAGGCATGTGGTGATGGTACCATGGATGTGTCTAATGTACGTTCCTGGGTGCGACAGTTCAATGAAGACAGAACATTGTGTGACAACAAACCAAGACAGTTAAGTGAGACATGTGGTGATGGTACCATGGATGTGTCTAATGTACGTTCCTGGGTGCGACAGTTCAATGAAGACAGAACATCGTGTGATAACAAACCAAGACAGTTAAGTGAGGCATGTGGTGATGGTACCATGGATGTGTCTAATGTACGTTCCTGGGTGAGACAGTTCAATGAAGATAGAACATCGTGTGACAACAAACCAAGACAGTTGAGTGAGGCATGTGGTGATGGTACCATGGATGTGTTTAATGTAAGCTGCTGGGTGTGACAGTACAATGAAGACAGAACATCGTGTGACAACAAACCAAGACAGTTAAGTGAGACATGTGGTGATGGTACCATGGATGTATCTAATGTACGTTCCTGGGTGCGACAGTTCAATGAAGATAGAACATCGTGTGACAACAAACCAAGACAGTTGAGTGAGGCATGTGGTGATGGTACCATGGATGTGTTTAATGTAAGCTGCTGGGTGCGACAGTTCAATGAAGACAGAACATCGTGTGACAACAAACCAAGACAGTTAAGTGAGACATGTGGTGATGGTACCATGGATGTATCTAATGTACGTTCCTGGGTGTGACAGTTCAATGAAGATAGAACATCGTGTGACAACAAACCAAGACAGTTGAGTGAGGCATGTGGTGATGGTACCATGGATGTATCTAATGTACGTTCCTGGGTGTGACAGTTCAATGAAGATAGAACATCGTGTGACAACAAACCAAGACAGTTGAGTGAGGCATGTGGTGATGGTACCATGGATGTATCTAATGTACGTTCCTGGGTGTGACAGTTCAATGAAGATAGAACATCGTGTGACAACAAACCAAGACAGTTGAGTGAGGCATGTGGTGATGGTACCATGGATGTATCTAATGTACGTTCCTGGGTGCGACAGTTCAATGAAGACAGAACATCGTGTGATAACAAACCAAGACAGTTAAGTGAGGCATGTGGTGATGGTACCATGGATGTATCTAATGTACGTTCCTGGGTGCGACAGTTCAATGAAGACAGAACATCGTGTGATAACAAACCAAGACAGTTAAGTGAGGCATGTGGTGATGGTACCATGGATGTATCTAATGTACGTTCCTGGGTGCGACAGTTCAATGAAGACAGAACATCGCGTGACAACAAACCAAGACAGTTAAGTGAGGTATGTGGTGATGGTACCATGGATGTGTCTAATGTAAGCTGCTGGGTGTGACAGTACAATGAAGACAGAACATCGCGTGACAACAAACCAAGACAGTTGAGTGAGGCATCTGGTGATGGTACCAAGGATGTGTCTAATGTAAGCTGCTGGGTGTGAACGTACATTAGACACATCCATGGTACCATCACCACATGTCTCACTCAACTGACGATGAATTTCAATAGATGTCACACCACGAAAATAAAGAAAACGAATGATTAGACGCCGTTCTTGTAATGAAAACGTCGTCATTTTAAATATCAAAAGCAGTCCTAACTCTCGTCGCTACCACTAGAGTTCTATACACCGTACAGTGCTGCCATCTCTGTCACGCATTCACAAAGAGTCGACATGTATGTTCATATCTGGTCCCAGTCCTGAAAGAAAGGTGTTAGAAGTTGAACACACCTCGTACTTTCACTGTAGTAACTGCGTTGTGTGATAACTTCACGTCAACAGCTCGGTGATTGCAATTTTTCCCGGTACACTATTCACTTAGCCATGTAGTAACTGTAAATCGCTGCAAATGCCAAAAAGACCCTACCGACCAGTGAAACCAGCGTAAAATGTACAGTTACTGCACGGTAACACTTCAACAAACATTGTGAACGAAGGGGCACGTTCTTAAACAGGAAATTCCTGGGTTCTAGGCGCGATGCCAGGCGAGCGATGAAGTAATTAACACATAACCGTAAGAGATTGCATAGTGACGTCATAAGCAGCAGCTGCTGTCACCTTGACTATGACATCAGTTGCCCAAGATGGGCGCTGAGTGTTTAGTGTCTAGGAATGTGTCAGATTAGCATAATCAGATTGTCAGGTTGTCCAACAATACGCCAGGAAGGTACAGGAATGAATAAACCATCAATCGAAATACAATTCACGTTTTCAATACTTTCATTTTCCTCTGAAAATGTTCAAACAAATGAAACAGCATGTCCTTAGCAACCGAATTAGTTCATACACCTGATACACTATGACCTCACATTTAGCCGATTTATTTGTAACATGGAATATATCTTTTTACCGAGACACTCGTGCCGCAGTCAGGTTATACTCAAGATAACGTAGGCGCGGGAGAATCGGATAAATATTTTGAAAATCGTTCACAAAAGCCTTATTTGTCACGTAAATATGAAATCTTTTACCTTTTATCGAAGCCTGGAAATTCTAGATTATGTTATATGCAAGTATTTCGATAAGAAATTTTCAGTTTACTCTTCTGTTTTCACTTTTATTCCGAGTGGAAACAAATCCTAATCGCCCGCAATAGGATTGGCAAAGCAGACGAATCGGAATAGAACATTCAATGTTACTACATAATGTCATCATGAGAACAAAATAACACATTTCTATACATATCAATTGTTTCAGCGTCCACACAGATTTCCTGGTACCATTCTCCATCTTTCTGCGCTCATTTGAGTATCAAGTATCACTTTACGTTGGAGAACATAAATAAAAAGAAAATTGAATCCTCCGCTTTCCCCGCTGTTGTAGTGGTATTTTATTTTTGCCCGTTGGCAGCTCTGATTAAGTAACCATCATAACAAGAAGCATTAAGGATGTAAGAAAGTCTTATTTTCTTATTGTACAAGCTTCTGGAGCAATTTCAATGCACATTCATTATAAATCTCATTTAAACGAAGTTAACAAATAACAAAATGCTACAAATGGAGCAATGACATACCTCGTTTCCGAAAAAGAAGCTCGATTTGTCACTTAGACTGAAGAAACACAATCGTATTACACAGTCAACTGTCTCCGGTAGTTAACTTCTTCGTTGCAACAATACACTACCGTCACCTAGGGAGCACATTTTGAAACACTCAACCCAATCACTTTTTTTAAGTTATATATCAATTGATGTGCACAGTCAATGCCGAGCTACAGATACAGAATAAAATTAAAGAATACAATGAAAGAGGATACTCGTTTTGGAGTCCTCAAGCAAACTGAGCTGATTTGTGGGAATATTAATAACATAACTTCAGCACTACAGAATTAACACTTCATAGAAATAAAATCTCTTGTGGCAATCGTGCCTTAAGGGAAGGGCAGGTCATTCCCGCCTTCCCGCGCAAAACACTGTCACTGCTGACTGAGGGGCGTGACGTCACTGAGAATACAAGGCAAGAGCGCTTACACGTGAATGTGCGTAATGCAATATTATGATTGCACATTATAAGATAAGATAAGGCGCTGATGCATGCAAATTCCACAATCCTTCTGATGAAATAAACGAGATGCAGTTGCTTATGAGCTATTGTAGTTATTTGCTGTGTTTTCTGTCGTAACATTATGAAAACCATTGCGCTGTTGCTGAAAGCAAACATGCTTCGTATAAAACTACGAATGTGATTTTCCATTGTTTGCCTAAATACCGAGAACTACAGCGCCAGTGGGTTTTACGCTGTAAAAGGGCTGATCCGGTTAATGTGAATAATGCAAGGATTTGTTCCGATCACTTCCTGCCCGAAAACTATGAACGGGATTTAAAAAACGAGCTGTTAGGTTTGCCGCTGAAATCAAAATTAAAGGGCGACGCTGTACCGTCATAGAAAATTCCTAATTGGCATGGGGATGTATTTGAGGCGGTAGTAGCAAGTACCAGAAAACCAATTTGCAGGTAATTATCAGATACATTCCATTTATGTATTTGTTTCTATGTGTACACTGAGTTTATTCGCTCCTTTTTTATAAGAAAAGTTTGATGCGTGGAATAATAATAATAATAATAATAATAATAATAATAATAATAATAATAATAATAATAATAATAATAATAATAATAATAATAATAATAATAATAATAATAATAATAATAATAATAATAATAATAATAATAATAATAATAATAATAATAATAATAATAATAATAAAACTGTTTTTATTAATAGGCAATATCAGCAAGAGATCGCCGATGCGAAGTTAGGACCGTGCGAAAGAGGGCGCTGTCTACTATAGTATGTTTATCTCCCAAGAAAACAAAATTTGACCCGTCGACCAGCACGGAGGTAGCTCCTGACCACTCTGTTGTTGCTGAAGACGAAATAATTAGACTAAAGACTCAGATGCAAGCCCTGAAGAAAGAAAACAGTGTTTTGAAACGGCAGAACAAGGTACAGAAGTAATATTTTGTAGCTTCCATGGACAAAGTGCTGCGAAGTGTAATGGAGTGATGCAAAACTTAATTTCTATAATAAGTTCCAACTTTCCCGAAATTCATCGCAAAGTGATCTCTCTTTATGTGAGGAAAAGAACCTTCATTAGAATTAGGCACTTAAACAAAAGAGCGAAGGCAGAAATGATCAGGAAACTTGCAGCAAAGAAAAATCTTCAATGGGTTGCTTCGTCATTTTCTTGAGCTACATTGATTAAGTACATATGAATAGTAACATGTTTTAAACTCTTAATACTAACTGCTAGAAAGAACCTTCATTATAATACACAAGTGGAATTTTATTCCTTCCGATTTTACACGTAGCAGAGCTTAAATAACACATACTGAGGGGCTAGTGTTTAACTCTCGCGGTTGAACTGTATTCTCCGTGACGTCATGCGCGTTAGCCAATGGCAGCGCGACTCTCCGGAATGGCCTACCTGAATACTCTAGTTGCCTTGCCTTAAGGATGCTCCTGTCGGAGGAACTGGCCAAATATGAATCAATCAATCATGATGCTGGATTTTAGTTCAGCTTCTCTTGGAGACCGGCCTTAAAATGGAAATCCGTCGATTAAGAAGCGCAGATCTATACAGCTTGATCATCAAGTTAAGTAGTTACGTTTCTTTGACCCAATTAATGTTCTACACACACGCCATCTCCAGATCTGGCATTTAATTTACTGAAAACTCTTTTGTTCAGTAATGCGAATTTCGATAGTGTTTTGTCTTTGTTTATATTTGTGTTTTATCCAGTTATACAGTTTGTGGTTATAACATTTACTAAAATATCTTGATAATGCGAGAGATTTACGCTCTAATCGTCTTTTCACCTGACTTGTTTCCCGAGAACAACTCGAACATTGTTATTATGTGTTAGGAATTTGTTAATTAAAATGTAGATATGTATAAAGACAGATGAGAAACAAATATTCATGTTGTATTGCATTTAATTCTGAAGTGAAAATCTTTGTATAGCTCGATGTTAGAAATACTAGAAGTGTCTCGAGGTGTGCTAGATGAATTATTAACCACATGTGCTACCAAGTGTGACTGTTGCACCCAAAAATAAACACAAACACAGGTGAGAACTATGTGCAGGTGAAATTCACGAAAATTTTGGACGTGTCGCTAACTCAAACGCCAGGCTCAGTTTTGGCGTTCTGCCTATTTTTGAAAACAGACTGGCATTCACAACATTTCTGTCGAGAAGAGAGAATTTGCAACAGTGAACGATGGGGGCAGAAAGCAAACTGTGTTGACGGATCGGTAAAACATTGCGGCTTAAAGCAGAAATAGCTCCGTCAATACTTAGCGGAAAAAGCGGCTATTGAAAGAAAACAGACCCACTGCGCATGTTCGAGCGGCAATGTGTAGTGGTAGTGGTTGTGGTAGTAGTAGTAGTAGTGGTAGTGGTAATAGTAGTAGTAGTAGTAGTAGTAGTAGTAGTAGTAGTAGTAGTAGTAGTAGTAGTAGTAGTAGTAGTAGTAGTAGTAGTAGTAGTGGTTGCTAACAATTTGACATGTACTATTTTCGTGTGATCAGTTCAGAGAGCTCATTCAATACTGAATATTTCTGTATTTATGCATTCGTAACCTTGAATACTGTGACTTTGTGTGTTCGTAAAATTAAAAGTCCAATTTGCAAAAATTCAAATCGTTCTTTATTTGCGCCTGTGTCTTGATGCAAATATGAAGGTGGTGGCGATCACAGGTTACCACTGCTCTACTTTGTGCACCAGTTTGAAGCAAATGTTATAGTGAGCAATGAGGTTTCTCTCAGGGTATGCGTGGATGTGTGTGAGAAGGAAATTTTACAACACTGGAATGCTCGTTTCCAAATTATTTATTCACTGCTTCTTATTTCAAACCTCGAAATGGAAGCTGCCGACCGAGGGTTACCAATCGCGGTTTATAGTGACTGAATGCTAATTATATTTCTCGATAAATTTTGATGACCTGACAAATATTCAAGACCGAACAAGTTGACCGCTCTCATAGGCTTCACGTCTGACTCTTCCCCTTTTATCGGATGATGGCTTCGTAGCCGCGACCCATCTCCATCGGCCCAGCGCCGAAGAGTGCCCCCTCACCACAACTGCGTGTGTGTATTTATATATAACTTTCACTCTCCAAATTCCTTTTTAAACAAAGTCCTTTTGTGGCTGTTTTGGTCGCTATTGTAAACGATCCGAAGAATTCTCTATTCATATACAAGTGACAATTCCTTTAGAAACCTTCTAAGGACACTGTTCCTTTCATTCATGGCATTGTTATAAACAGTTTCCCCAACTAAACTAACCTTGGCTTTGGTCGTCACAAAGAACCAACATTCCTTCGACGTCTATCATTATTCTTTGCTCCTGCAAACCATAATTTCGGTATCAGTCTTCAACCAGTTGGAAACATTTTCTTTCAGCTCTTCGTTCTAGACATTCTACCTCTCACCAACTACTACGTTTAACACAAACAGTAATTCATGGTTTTGAGCAACGAAAGTACACAACCGCCCTGTTCCTCGACGTAGCACATGGCTTTGATAAAGTTTGGCATGAGGGGTTAATCTTCAAACTGTATAACATTGGACTTCCACAGTATCTGCTCACTACCATTTGTAGTTTTCTATCAGATCGCACATTTACTGTTCGCATTGGTGGCATGGAGTCATCTCAGCGCCATATTACAGCAGGAGTTCCTCAGGGATCCATATTGGCGCTAATCTTATTTAGTATCTATACCTATGATCTTCCTGACTTGGCCCCTACCTCCATAGCCTTATACGCTGATGATACTGTTTTATATCATTCCGGCACAGATCTCCCTACAACTATTCACACGCTACAAACCTCTCTTGACTGCCTCGTTGAATGGTTCGATACTTGGCGCATACGTCTAAACACTCAAAAGACCGCAGCTAAGATTTTTAGCTTACGTCGCATCTCCAACTCTCCCGAATGGCATATTAAGCATGAATCAATTCCCTGGCTACCTGCTACCACCTCCGTCAAATACCTTGGAGTAATGCTGGACACAAGACTTACTTGGCGAGCCTATATTGATCGACTCATCTCGTTGGCATCAGGACGACTTTCAAAACTTGGCCCGCTACTTCACAGACACACTCCTCTTGGGATTGAATGCTCTCTGCTTCTCTACAAATATCTTGTCCGGCCACTTATCACATATGCTTCCCAGGTATGGGGTTCGGCTAGCAACACTCATCTCCGAAGACTACAGGTCCTGCAAAATCGATTTATGCGCATCGCCACGGATGCCCCTTGGTATGTAAGAAATCAACAACTGCATAAAGAACTTGGTCTCCTTCCTCTTCACCAGTACATACGTCAGATCGCCTCCCGCTTCTTTTCAAACCTGCCAGATGTTCCAGGAGCTGTGATGTACGACATCGGCGTACGAACCCGCCAGCCCACGCGCCTGAAGAGACGACACCCACAGGATCTCCTCCTTAGTGACTCTGATTGAAAAAAAAATATGAATATTGTTTCACAATAACTGTTGTTCTTATCTCTTTGATTACTTGTTTGTTTTAATTAACTTATTTTTCTCTTTTCTCTTTTTTTCTCTTGTTTCACAGTGTTAAATAGATAATAGGAGCCAACTTGGTTTTCCTTACATGTTATTATATAGTTCATAGAGATTCAATTAGCCAACAAGGATCTGTAAAGCATGTACTGCTGATCGATCATTGAATAAAAAACAAAAGCTCTTTGTCATTGTTGAAGTGTTGAAGGCCAAGGAAAGATTTGAGATGCAAAAACAGATGAAAGTCGCTAGGAGCGAGGTCAGGGCTGTACGGGGAATGGTCAAACACGTCCCAGCCAAACCACTCTAGGATGTTTTACGTCGCATTTGCAGTGTGTGGTCGTGCGTTGTCGTGAAGAAACACAACACCTTTTGACAGCATTCCTCGGCGCTTATTCTGTACTGCGCAGCGCAATCCTAGCATTCAGAAAACGAATCACAGATCTGATTTCACAAGCGGCGGAATTTTCAATCAACACCGACAATGTAAACAAGCACAACAATGCGTACGTGGCTGACAGCGATCTCACAAGGGCGCACGTTTCTTCTCCTTGATACAGAGCGTTTACCGCGCATGTGTGGAACTGCGATCGCAGCGCTGCAGCGGAGATAAATTGAAACAGAACTTAGTTTCTGGACGCCCCTTGTATTTGGAGCTCCCCTCCATTAAACAGTCACGCCTCCTCAATGGTACTAAGATGAAGCTCAAAGTTGTAAATTGACGCGCTCCCGGACTTAACGCGCGATAAATGGTCCAGTGCAGATAGATATTCGATGTGGAAGTGAGTTCATTCATTGATAACCGGTCTTTCCAGTGGTGCCGACTCTGTAAACATCGCGTGTTCTCAGAGTAACCCGAGAAACCTACGAATAGCCACACCTCTCCCTCAAGGACGTGTTACCTATACCCTTAGTCTATTGATAATATTGATGACGAATTCTGAGCACCAACACTTTTTAAACCAAACTTTAATGTTGGTAACTTTCGTAATGTTACACTCGCTTCACGCTCTCTACTCTTGTACACACACTTATTGCTCTATCTACTTCAAGATAAACATTATCTTATTGTAGTTACAAGGGAATACAGCAGACTTTAAGTGATAGTCAAATGTTTTATATACATGACTTTCTCTACTCTTGTACAAACACTTATTGCTCTATCTACTTCAAGTGATAGTCAAATGTTTTATATACATGACTTTCTCTACTCTTGTACAAACACTTATTGCTCTATCTACTTCAAGATAAACATTATCTTATTGTAGTTACAAGGGAATACATTAGACTTTAAGTGATAGTCAAATGTTTTATATACATGACTTTCTCTACTCTTGTACAAACACTTATTGCTCTATCTACTTCAAGATAAACAATATCTTATTGTAGTTACAAGGGAATACAGTAGACTTTAAGTGATAGTCAAATGTTTTATATACATGACTTTCTCTACTCTTGTACAAACACTTATTGCTCTATCTACTTCAAGATAAACATTATCTTATTATAGTTACAAGGGAATATAGCAGACTTTAAGTGATAGTCAAATGTTTTATATACATGACTTTCTCTACTCTTGTACAAACACTTATTGCTCTATCTACTTCAAGATAAACATTACCTTATTGTAGTTACAAGGGAATACATTAGACTTTAAGTGATAGTCAAATGTTTTATATACATGACTTTCTCTACTCTTGTACAAACACTTATTGCTCTATCTACTTCAAGATAAACATTATCTTATTGCAGTTACAAGGGAATACAGTAGACTTTAAGTGATAGTCAAATGTTTTATATACATGACTTTCTCTACACTTGTACAAACACTTATTGCTCTATCTACTTCAAGATAAACATTATCTTATTGTAGTTACAAGGGAATACAGTAGACTTTAAGTGATAGTCAAATGTTTTATATACATGACTTTCTCTACTCTTGTACACTTATTGCTCTATCTACTTCAAGATAAACATTATCTTATTGTAGTTACAAGGGAATACAGTAAACTTTAAGTGATAGTCAAATGTTTTATATACATGACTTTCTCTACTCTTGTACAAACAATAACTTCATGTGAGTACTGTATTTCTGCAGTGAGTTAGTTCTTGTAATGAACGGTAATGTTTTCTGCCTCAGCAGTTCTAATGAAGTGGCATGGGAACAGCAGTGTTGTTAGTCCAATTACATCGTCCTCAGCATCTCGTCCTTTTCCTCAGATGTAGGCACACAAAGTCCAGGAGGTTGCAGCTAGCGCGGTCTGGATTCCATTTGTCGATACATTCAGGTGTGTGGACAGATCGTGGCGGCAGTCTATTGTAAAAGTTCAGTGGTCGCTGGGGAATGAAATGAGTGAATAGCATGTTATTTAAACTTTACATAAAATTAGCGAATTTAACGTTGCTATACAATATAGGCGAATATACAGTAATGGTTTACTCTTTCTATTGTACAGTCACACGTAGGTCCAGTAGCGAGACGTGACTTTCAAAGCGAGGGAAGCTTCAAATAATAATTTTCATTAAAATAAGAGAGAATAATGACTCAAAGAAATAAGACTACTCTTTAGTACCCTTTCTATTGTACAGTCACACGTAGGTCCAGTAGCGAGACGTGACTTTCAAAGCGAGGGAAGCTTCAAATAATAATTTTTATTAAAATAAGAGATAATAATGACTCAAAGAACTAAAGCTACTCTTTAGTACTCTTTCTATTGTACAGTCACACGTAGGTCCAGTAGCGGGACGTGACTTTCAAAGCGAGAGAAGCTTCAAATAATACTTTTCATTAAAATAAGAGATAATAATGACTCAAAGAACTAAAGCTACTCTTTAGTACTCTTTCTATTGTACAGTCACACGTAGGTCCAGTAGGGAGGTTTGACTTTCAAAGTGAGGGAAGCTTCAAATAATAATTTTTATTAAAATAAGAGAGAATAATGACTCAAAGAACTAAGGCTACTCTTTAGTATTCTTTCTATTGTACAGTCACACGTAGGTCCAGTAGCCAGACGTGACTTTCAAAGCAAGGGAAGCTTTAAATAATAATTTTCATTACAATAAGAGATAATAATGACTCAAAGAACTAATGCTACTCTTTAGTACTCTTTCTATTGTACAGTCACACGTAGGTCCAGTAGGGAGGTTTGACTTTCAAAGCGAGGGAAGCTTCAAATAATAATTTTCATTAAAATAAGAGATAATAATGACTCAAAGAACTAAGGCTACTCTTTAGTACTCTTTCTATTGTACAGTCACACGTAGGTCCAGTAGGGAGGTTTGACTTTCAAAGCGAAGGAAGCTTCAAATAATAATTTTTATTAAAATAAGAGATAATAATGACTCAAAGAACTAAAGCTACTCTTTAGTACTCTTTCTATTGTACACTCACACGTAGGTCCAGTAGGGAGGTTTGACTTTCAAAGCGAGGGAAGCTTCAAATAATAATTTTTATTAAAATAAGAGAGAATAATGACTCAAAGAACTAAGGCTACTCTTTAGTACTCTTTCTATTGTACAGTCACACGTAGGTCCAGTAGGGAGGTTTGACTTTCAAAGCGAGGGAAGCTTCAAATAATAATTTTTATTAAAATAAGAGAGAATAAAGACTCAAAGAACTAAAGCTACTCTTTAGTACTCTTTCTATTGTACAGTCACACGTAGGTCCAGTAGGGAGGTTTGACCTTCAAAGCGAGGGAAGCTTTAAATAATAATTTTTATTAAAATAAGAGATAATAATGACTCAAAGAACTAAAGCTACTCTTTAGTACTCTTTCTATTGTACAGTCACACGTAGGTCCAGTAGCGGGACGTGACTTTCAAAGCGAGGGAAGTTTCAAATAATAATTTTTATTAAAATAAGAGATAATAATGACTCAAAGAACTAAAGCTACTCTTTAGTACTCTTTCTATTGTACAGTCACACGTAGGTCCAGTAGGGAGGTTTGACTTTCAAAGCGAGGGAAGCTTCAAATAATAATTTTTATTAAAATAAGAGACAATAATGACTCAAAGAACTAAAGCTACTCTTTAGTACTCTTTCTATTGTACAGTCACACGTAGGTCCAGTAGGGAGGTTTGACTTTCAAAGCGAGGGAAGCTTCAAATAATAATTTTTATTAAAATAAGAGACAATAATGACTCAAAGAACTAAAGCTACTCTTTAGTACTCTTTCTATTGTACAGTCACACGTAGGTCCAGTAGGGAGGTTTGACTTTCAAAGCGAGGGAAGTTTCAAATAATAATTTTTATTAAAATAAGAGATAATAATGACTCAAAGAACTAAAGCTACTCTTTAGTACTCTTTCTATTGTACAGTCACACGTAGGTCCAGTAGGGAGGTTTGACCTTCAAAGCGAGGGAAGCTTTAAATAATAATTTTTATTAAAATAAGAGATAATAATGACTCAAAGAACTAAAGCTACTTCTTAGTACTCTTTCTATTGTACAGTCACACGTAGGTCCAGAAGCGGGACGTGACTTTCAAAGCGAGGGAAGTTTCAAATAATAATTTTTATTAAAATAAGAGATAATAATGACTCAAAGAACTAAAGCTACTCTTTAGTACTCTTTCTATTGTACAGTCACACGTAGGTCCAGTAGGGAGGTTTGACTTTCAAAGCGAGGGAAGCTTCAAATAATAATTTTTATTAAAATAAGAGACAATAATGACTCAAAGAACTAAAGCTACTCTTTAGTACTCTTTCTATTGTACAGTCACACGTAGGTCCAGTAGGGAGGTTTGACTTTCAAAGCGAGGGAAGCTTCAAATAATAATTTTTATTAAAATAAGAGACAATAATGACTCAAAGAACTAAAGCTACTCTTTAGTACTCTTTCTATTGTACAGTCACACGTAGGTCCAGTAGGGAGGTTTGACTTTCAAAGCGAGGGAAGTTTCAAATAATAATTTTTATTAAAATAAGAGATAATAATGACTCAAAGAACTAAAGCTACTCTTTAGTACTCTTTCTATTGTACAGTCACACGTAGGTCCAGTAGGGAGGCGTGACTTTCAAAGCGAGCGAAGCTTCAAATAATAATTTTTATTAAAATAAAAGAGAATAATGACTCAAAGAACTAAGGCTACTCTTTAGTACTCTTTCTATTGTACAGTCACAAAAATGTCCAGTAGCGGGACGTGACTTTCAAAGCGAGGGAAGCTTCAAATAATAATTTTCATTACAATAAGAGATAATAATGACTCAAAGAACTAAAGCTACTCTTTAGTATTCTTTCTATTGTACAGTCACACGTAGATCCAGTAGCGGGACGTGACTTTCAAAGCGAGGGAAGCTCAAATAATAATTTTTATTAAAATAAGAGATAATAATGACTCAAAGAACTAAAGCTACTCTTTATTACTCTTTCTATTGTACAGTCACACGTAGGTCCAGTAGGGAGGCGTGACTTTCAAAGCGAGGGAAGCTTCAAATAATAATTTTTATTAAAATAAGAGATAATAATGACTCAAAGAACTAAAGCTACTCTTTAGTACTCTTTCTATTGTACAGTCACACGTAGGTCCAGTAGCGGGACGTGACTTTCAAAGCGAGAGAAGCTTCAAATAATACTTTTCATTAAAATAAGAGATAATAATGACTCAAAGAACTAAAGCTACTCTTTAGTACTCTTTCTATTGTACAGTCACACGTAGGTCCAGTAGGGAGGTTTGACTTTCAAAGTGAGGGAAGCTTCAAATAATAATTTTTATTAAAATAAGAGAGAATAATGACTCAAAGAACTAAGGCTACTCTTTAGTATTCTTTCTATTGTACAGTCACACGTAGGTCCAGTAGCCAGACGTGACTTTCAAAGCAAGGGAAGCTTTAAATAATAATTTTCATTAAAATAAGAGATAATAATGACTCAAAGAACTAATGCTACTCTTTAGTACTCTTTCTATTGTACAGTCACACGTAGGTCCAGTAGGGAGGTTTGACTTTCAAAGCGAGGGAAGCTTCAAATAATAATTTTCATTAAAATAAGAGATAATAATGACTCAAAGAACTAAGGCTACTCTTTAGTACTCTTTCTATTGTACAGTCACACGTAGGTCCAGTAGGGAGGTTTGACTTTCAAAGCGAAGGAAGCTTCAAATAATAATTTTTATTAAAATAAGAGATAATAATGACTCAAAGAACTAAAGCTACTCTTTAGTACTCTTTCTATTGTACACTCACACGTAGGTCCAGTAGGGAGGTTTGACTTTCAAAGCGAGGGAAGCTTCAAATAATAATTTTTATTAAAATAAGAGAGAATAATGACTCAAAGAACTAAGGCTACTCTTTAGTACTCTTTCTATTGTACACTCACACGTAGGTCCAGTAGGGAGGTTTCACTTTCAAAGCGAAGGAAGCTTCAAATAATAGTTTTCATTAAAATAAGAGATAATAATGACTCAAAGAACTAAGACTATTCTTTAGTACTCTTTCTATTGTACAGTCACACGTAGGTCCAGTAGGGAGGTTTGACTTTCAAAGCGAGGGAAGCTTCAAATAATAATTTTTATTGAAATAAAAGAGAATAATGACTCAAAGAACTAAGGCTACTCTTTAGTACTCTTTCTATTGTACAGTCACACGTAGGTCCAGTAGGGAGGTTTGACTTTCAAAGCGAGGGAAGCTTCAAATAATAATTTTCATTAAAATGAAAGAGAATAATGACTCAAAGAACTAAAGCTACTCTTTAGTACTCTTTCTATTGTACAGTCACACGTAGGTCCAGTAGCGGGACGTGACTTTCAAAGTGAGGGAAGCTTCAAATAATAATTTTCATTAAAATAAAAGGGAATAATGACTCAAAGAACTAAAGCTACTCTTTAGTACTCTTTCTATTGTACAGTCACACGTAGGTCCAGTAGGGAGGTTTGACTTTCAAAGTGAGGGAAGCTTCAAATAATAATTTTCATTAAAATAAGAGATAATAATGACTCAAAGAACTAAAGCTACTCTTTAGTATTCTTTCTATTGTACAGTCACACGTAGGTCCAGTAGCGGGACGTGACTTTCAAAGTGAGGGAAGCTTCAAATAACAATTTTTATTAAAATAAGAGATAATAATGACTCAAAGAACTAAGGCTACTCTTTATCACTCTTTCTATTGTACAGTCACACGTAGGTCCAGTAGGGAGGTTTGACTTTCAAAGTGAGGGAAGCTTTAAATAATAATTTTTATTAAAATAAGAGATAATAATGACTCAAAGAACTAAAGCTACTCTTTAGTACTCTTTCTATTGTACACTCACACGTAGGTCCAGTAGGGAGGTTTGACTTTCAAAGTGAGGGAAGCGCCAAATAATAATTTTCATTAAAATAAGAGAGAATAATGACTTAAAGAACTAAGGCTGCTCTTTAGTACTCTTTCTATTGTACAGTCACACGTAGGTGCAGTAGGGAGGTTTGACTTTCAAAGTGAGGGAAGCTTCAAATAATAATTTTTATTAAAATAAAAGAGAATAATTACTCAAAGAACTAAAGCTACTCTTTAGTACTCTTTCTATTGTACAGTCACACGTAGATCCAGTAGCAGGACGTGACTTTCAAAGTGAGGGAAGCTTCAAATAATAATTTTCATTAAAATATGAGAGAATAATGACTCAAAGAACTAAGACTCCTCTTTAGTACTCTTTCTATTGTACAGTCACGTAGACGCTGCCCACACTACAAGCTTCCCCTCTCCACTTTTGCTAATACCGTAAAATGTTACAAGAATTTCCTATTTGTCACCACTAAATACCAATCTAGGTAAAAGATTATTGAAATATACTTACAGTTGCATTTAAAAGCGCCACATAAAACAAAAAATAACATCTTTTTTTCACGCGCTACACACTTCAGTTCTCTGTCAGTGCTTTCTAACTATCGAGGATTCGCAAAACCTACGAAGCTTGGTATTGAAGGTTAGATATGCGCAAATACGGTATTGAATGAGCTCGTGGAACTAACCAGCTGTCAATTGTCCGCAGTACCGCAGATATTTACTTCATTGCACGCTTCGCCACTGTATGCAAGTGTATACTTCAAGTTACACATTATCTTATAGGCCAAGTTTGGTTCTCTATCCACAAACCCCAGAGCAACTGAGTTCAGTAAAACAAACGAGTTATGGCCTATTGAAGTGGTTCAGGTTTATATGGATCGCACTGTAGACCATTAGAAAGCCCGAGAAATTTCCAGGAATGTGGTACTTGTACAGTAACATTAAGCGGGCGTCAACTGTCAGTTAACAGTTCACTACATATCTCAACGATGATATGTCTGGTACACTGGATTACTGGAAAACAAATTAAAAATTACCCAAACTAAATATCTGTGTATTCCACGTGCAGCTGTTTTCTCTGAAAGACTATTTACGAGGGCTGTTCAATAAAGATAGATAACTTTTTTTTTTACAACGTACCTTTACTCATCCTCATAATTTTGATGGCCCTTCTCAAAATAGTCTCCCCTGAATGCGATGCACTTGTCCCAGCGTTTCTGCCAGTCTTCAAAGATATGCTGGAAACCATTTTTGAGAGATCCTTCACAATCGCCTCCGCAGCCTTCACCACTGCTTCTGATGATGGATAATGTCTCCCACGAAGGCGTTTCTTCAAGTTAGGGAATAGAAAAAAGTCACATGGGGCTAAATCCGGACTATAGGGAGGGTGAGGGATGCACTTCACGTTGATTTTTGCAAGATATTCAGCAACAACATTGGCAATATGCGGCCGTGCATTATCGTGGTGCAGCATTCAGCCTGCTTCACGGAAATGTGGTCTTTTCCGCCTGATATGGACTTGCAATGTTTTCAGGACATCCCTGTAGTACTGTCCAGTTACTGATGTGCGTGTTCTTCTTCTCTTTTTTTCATAAGAGCAGTAACTGCAGCACCAGGTTCACCTTCCTTTGAAATTGATTGTCTCCCCTCTGTACTGTATGCTGTGCTGTATGTACTTTAAGAGCCGGGCTTTATAGTTCGGACCACTATTAGGTCACTTAATGGAAATTAATTGTTCTTTCACACTGGCCGTGTGTAGGACGCACTATAAGGGTAGAGTCAGACTGAAAAATTTAATGAAGATTTTCGAGAAGATCCGTGGTTCAAATCCCGGCTATGGCATTGAATTTTTTAGTCTGGCTCTACCCTTTCATATTGCGTCCTACACACGGCTAGTGTGAAAGAACAATTGATTTCCATTAATTGTACCTACTACGGCGTGTTTGTTTCACATTAAGCTAACAGAATATAATAAGATTGAATTTTAGTGCGAAAAATTATGATCATTTAATGGCGTTACAGTTCTACCAACATTGTATTTTGTACTGAAGCTAGAAGTAGAAATGACGGTATCGAAGTATCGGGTACGAGATTGCACTAGAGTACTTGAATCAAGAAAATAGAGTAGGAGAGTGGGGAGAGAAATTCTTGTGAGTGTGGCACTTTCTCGAGGAGAGGGGGTGGCGTGAGCTTGCGTCAATGATCCTGAAGCCTATCAGGGCTAATTGCGTGCAATGAAGTAACCAAATTGGTTTATGTGTATCTGCTGCCGATTGAGAGAGAAGCAGCAATTCTCACATCCTCTCCCTTCCATCAAGTCTCCCCCATCACCATGGAGATATAAACAAACAATATGAGTTTTAAACTTTCACGAGGCTACACGTGGCAGAGGGGTGTAGCTCTATCTACACACAAGGCACACATCTCTTCTCATACAGCTATGCCAAACTGTTCATAAAAACACTATTTAAAAATCACTCTTTTTAATAAAAACAATTAACTTAATTCTTCCAGATCTTCTCGCGAAACAAGTCAGAAATCGACGTTTCGGGAGTGTGCATCTCTCGCATCATTAGCATATTTTAATAAATGTTATAACCATAAATGTAGAACTGGATTTAAGGGTATGTAGGACTGAAATTTCATGAAAATCGTGAAAATAACGACTTTTTTTATTTTAATTCTATAAAATAATTTAGACATTCCCGAAAGTGAAAAATGCATAATTTGCCTCCGGACGCCATTTTTAAATGCTTATTTAAATGTCGGTGGCCTTTAAACTCTGTCAGAGTCACGCCCTCTTTTGCCTACATCCACATTGTTTGTCTGTTTTCCGTTCTTAAATTTTCAATTCAAGAAAAGAAAAACAAGGCTTTCAGACAAAATAGTTGCTAAAATGTTGCCAATATATCAGAGGCTGGCTTCTACAACATTACTAGAGAGGTGTAAAACAGGAAAAACACAGAATGCCAATGAATCTTTGCATCATGTCATATAGAATAAATGCCCAAAGGAAGTTTTCATATCAAAACAAAAATTGGATCTTGCTGTTATTAAAAGCATCAGTGAGTTTAACATGGGTAGTCTTAAGTCATTGGAGCTGCAGCGAAATATCAGAGGTGAAAGTGTAGTAGACTCAGCAAGGAAAACTTCAGTGCAGCGAGATCAGACTCGTATCCTGCAAAGCAAGAAGCGAAGTTGTGCAGAAGAAAAGCAACATCTAAAGAAGAAAAAGGTGGAAAAATCAGCAACAGAGGAGAGGAAAAAGAAATCTGAGGGTCCAACCTATCAGCCTGGTGGATTTTAATGTGAGTTATGCAATCAAATCTTTAATCGCTGTTTTCTCAATGTTCATATTTTCAGCATTTTTCTTCCTGTAAAATGCTCCTTGCGATGCAGTTTTTGTACTACATTCATGAAATTTCCTACACAGGTTCAGAATATCATGAGGAATGGAAATTGCCCTAGGTTTTATTGTGAAATGTATATAAGCATATATTTTTAATTTTCAAACACAACAATTACAGTTTTTTAGACAAAAAAAGAATATTTGTAAATTAAAAAAAATTTGTGACCTAAACTAAAGGAGACACAGAAAAACCCGCAGCAATTTCAAAAAGTATGTGCATTATGAACATAGGGTTAAAATATTAGACCAAAATTCAAAATATTTTGTCGCAAGGGACTTTTTTAGTGACGTAACAAAATACATACAAAATTTATCATAATTTCTAAACTGCTGGAGAAAAATGGTTTAAATTTAGGTTGCAACATGTTTACAATATACTACACCTATGGTGTAAATTTGAAAAAGCTAGCATTATTAGTTCAGAATTTGAAAATTTCAGTCATACATACCCTTAACACAGATATAAACGAAGACGCATTACTGAACAAAAGACTGTTTTCAGTAAATTAAATGCCAGGTCAGGAGATGGCGTGAGTATAGAACATTAACTGAGTCAAAGAAACGTAACTGCTTAACTTGATGATCAAGCTGTACACATCTGTGCTTCTTAAGTCTACGGATTTCCATTTTAAAGTCTGTTTCCAAGAGGAGCTGAACTGAAATCCAGCATCACGATTAGGCATGCTCCTTTCAGAGGAAATCGCCAAAGCCTCCTTAACTCTCCACTACCAGTAACTGTTGCATTTTACCAAGATGGTCGTCTATGGTCATTACCAAAACAATGCTCTGCCAGTTCAGACTTCTCAGGTTACATTAAACGAATGCTGCGTTCATGTTCGATTATTCTAGTAGCGTGGTTGACCATAGAGCTAATTTTCGGGAGACGGCCATCTTGGCAAAATGCAACAGTTACTGGTAGTAGAGAGTTAAGGAGGCTTTGGCGATTTCCTCTGAAAGGAGCACGCTTAATCGTGATGCTGGATTTCCTCTTGGAAACCAGCCTTAGAGTGTAAATCCGTCGAATTAAGAAGCAAAGATCAATACAGCCTGATCATCAAGTTAAGTAGTTACGTTTGTTTGACACAATATTCTATAGTCACGCCGTCTCCTGACCTGACATTTAATTTACTGAAAACAGTCTTTTGTTCAGTAATGCGAATTTTGATAGTGTTTTGTCTTTGTTTATAGTTGTGTTATATCCAGTGTTTCATTTGTGGTTATAACATTTTATAAATAACCTGATGATGGGAGAGATGCACACTCCCAAAACGTTGATTTCTAATCGTCTTTTCACCTGACTTGTTGCCCGAGAAGAAAGCGAGCGTATTCGTCGCCAGGAAAGCTTTAGGTCTTATTTTACGTTACTGATGATAAAGCTGTATAGATATGTGCTTCTTAAGTCGGCGGATTTCCGTTTTTAAGTTCGGTTTCCAAGAGGAGATGAACTGAAGTCCAGCATCACGATTAAGTGTGCAGCTTTTGAAGGAAAGGGCGAAAGCCAGTGCTTTCAAAATGATGGTGGCCATCTTATGGGACAGTAGTGGTGTAATCCTTACTCACTGCATTCCAAAGGGCACTACGGTGACAGCTGCATCATACTAAAATGTTCTGAAGAATATACTCCTCCCAGCATTGCATGAAAAAACGGGCAGAAAAGGCTGTTTCATCAAGACAACGCACCAGCAGATCGGGCGCATGTGACGCAGGTGTTTCTTGGTGTCAACAACTTTGAACTCACCTCACCTGGCTGTTTCCCACGATGAAAGAAAGACACTCACCGTGGCCGTGCCGCTATTGCCTCAGCGTGGTCAAAACACACTCGCAGTGGCCATGGAATCATGGCATCGACGTGCACGGCTAGAGGGAGATTACGTTAAGAAGTGACACTGGTTTCACATTTTTGTTGTGATTACTTTGTGAGAAAAACAATGGAAGGTGTTTTTTTTTTTTTTTTTTTTTTTTTTTTTTTGCTTGTTTCATTTATACCCCGATGGCCTTTAACTGCTATGGTCATATCGGCGGCCGTTCTCCTTTGGAACATACTCGTTATCTTTGGGTTTATTTATCATTACATCACGCACACATTCACACTCTCATTCATACTTCCAGACTCTGGGGAAGATGGGGAATTATCTTGGTTGGAGAAAAATCCCCACCCCCACCGCAGGGAATCGAACCCGGGACCCCTAGCACGGTCGGAAGGTGTTATAACTTGAACCAACATTAACTCCAATACTCAGACCATAATACAGATTCCAAGATGGCGCCCGTCGAAGCCCAGCGACTCTGGTTACGCAGAATAGGAAACTACACACAATGGACATAATATAATCCATATTACGGAGCAGCGAGGTAACTCCTAAGCATTTATCACTTTATACTTTCAACTAAAACGTGCAATAACATAAATAAAGAGCATCATGACAAATTCTAAGAGCTTATCACATTATATAGTAGCACGACCAGTACTATGCATTTTCCACCTTATACTTCCAATCAAAATTTAATTTATAAGGCATGACAACTCATAAGCATTATACACAGCAAACTTTATCTTATTGGACTGTATCATCCTATCGTCTGTAGCAAGTACTAAAGTTTCTTTTATATTGTTTACATAGTAACCTTTTCTGGTAAGGACATAGGTACTGCTTATACTATAATATTTAAGAGAACTCACCAGATTGTCCAGTTTACTCCAATTGTCACGTTTGAAGGTGTCAAGTTCCCTCACACTGCAAGATCCATTTAAAATTTTCCACTGGTAGGCTCATAATATTCCTTCTAGGTTATGAAATACTTTGAAACTTATTAAGTGAAGGAACATCAGTGAAGCTGGAATCTTGAATGTTATTGAAAAGAACGTAACTAATCGTCTTTAATAATGACTATCAATGGGTTAAAACCTCCTCACCACTTCGGTTCAAAACTGTCAATAACATCTTGTGCACACCAAATATTAAAATTATCTTCACTCTCTGTAAAATGTCTTGGATGCATTCTTCAGGATTTCGTATTTTCTGGTTGAGCTTTAATGTGTGATAGGATGGCTAATTCTTAAAAATCGTGGGGTAGGCATCATCCATTAATTTTGGTACTTTTCGAAGGGCACGAATTGGTTCACCATCATTTACTGGAAAGATGTCTTCCTTAACCTCAAAGCACTGTTCAAAATGATGAATACAAACTACAGTTTTGTCATTTACTTTAAAATCTTTACGATGTATGTTCCTGGTCCACTTATCCCATTACGATTTTTCCTTCGCAAATTTAAATGTCGTGTGAGGTGCACTACCATAATTAGATTGCAGCTGGGAACACAACAACGATGCATTTCGACAATACTTCACTGTATATATTTAGGTAAACGTTATCACTTTATTTTAAATACTTAACTATAAACTAACTCGTTAGTCACTAATTGCCACTGTAATATGAATTACATTAATTCTTCAAACACACAATCAAAGTAAACAAACACACACTTTACTCTGTAGATATAACCACAACGTAACAAGCTGGGCCACGAGCGCCGCCATTTTTCCTACAATCGACTCTCGTATTATGGTCTGTTGCTTGAACACATCTCGTATCGTTCGATGGCGATACCATGCTAAGTATCGATGTATCGCAAATATCAAAGGCCCATCGCTATTCTTTTTTTCTCTCTCATTCTTTGGCTGTGGACTTTCTTTCTCTCGTCAGTGCACGTTGTTTTCCGTGTTTTTCTTCGCTTTGTCCACTTATGCACCTTCATTCTAAACACGTCTCTGTCTAGCATATCGTCTTCTGTGATTCCTGATAATTTTAAATCATTTTTTACTTCAGCAATCCATTCCATACTGTCTAGTTGTGCTGCACTTCCATTTTCGTAAATTCCATAATTTATTTTCAGTTAATTGTTTAAGGGGCGCCGGAACAGTCTATCTCACAAATGTTAAAATGAGTGTCTTCTGGTGCACTTAGCTCAAGAACCACTGAACGCATCAATTTCAAACTTTTACTTGTTATTTTACAACACTTCCACAATTCATTAAACATAACAAATCTTATTTTGGAGTTTGAATAAAGGGTATCTCATTTTTTAAACAAATGCCTTGAATTTACTTCTGAAAATATTCAAGAATTCTTCTTTTAAATTCAAATTTTCACATATCTCTCTATAAGTACCTTTAAAAACAGTTTAAGTATTGCTTTAATTTCAGAAAAATGCAGTAATTTTGTAGATGAGCCCACACAAAGTATATAAAAATATAAAATAGAGAAAAACAGCATTAAAGTTTTGCTATATTGCAACTACACCTCGGAATTTCCCCCAGATCCATATTCTGCATCTTTGTCATCATCAGCATCCTTCCTGTTCGTTTTTCACTCCATCTCTTCTTCCTAGACTCCACGGTCACCTGCTCTATGGTATTATTAATTATTTTGTTAAATTTGGCGAGGGGGGGGGGGGGAGCAGCGAATGTCTTACCTGCCTCAATTCCCTTGCCAATGCTTCTCAAGTCATTACCAAATCTTACATTTACTTCTGCACCACTTTCAATTGTTCTGTATGTTTCAAATGTATATTCTTTATTGCACTTTTGCCAACTGCGTGATAATTTAGCTAATAATTCATTTCGTTTCTTGTTGTCCTCTTATATGACAAAAATTCTCATTTTCACAACATTTAAAATGTACAAAGTTTCTATATGTACTAACTGAAATTTATTGATCTAATATCGTTATTTACTTTAGTTAAATTGTCATCACTGCCATTATACAATGACGAAACCAATTTTTTGCTTGAATAACCAGTTTTCACTTCACATTCATCGCCAATGTTTGAGGTTAGGTTTGACGAAATCAATATATTGTCATGCGTTACTGCACTTTAGTATTTTAGGGGTTTTACTTCTTTTATTATGTAATCGTAATTACTTAAACTGTTTATACTAGTTCCCATGCCAATTTCTTACACCAAAATTATTGCTTCTTCACATCTTGAAGACACCACTAGTAATTCAAAACATACTAAACAAAGCATGGAAGAATTAACATCACATGCACAAATTAATAGATATTAATAGAAAAAACAAGGACTTTACTTTCCTAATAAGGATGTGCTGTTCAATAAGGTTACAACCAAGGAGAGAACAGTTACAAATGGCTAATAGGTGGCGAGCCACACTGTACAGCCTTTACAAAATGAGTCTATCTAGGACATTTAAAACTAAGGGGCAGGAAAATAAATATCGTTACTGGCTTCTACAAACATCAGGGAACATTATTTTGGCAAACTTCACCCCAGAATGCCGTTCTGGCTCCCCTTAATACGTCTATGAAATTGTAACCTTAGTTTCGTAATATCACAACGGATGTCTGCATATACTTTTTTATTTCCTTTTTACTTGTAACTTTACATTCTTCTCTTACGACTTGTAAACCTAAGGTTTTTCTAATAATTTACGTTCTTTTTCTATATTTCTGATATCCCCTTTTCTGATCAAAATTGATGTTTCTGCTCCATAGTCACTCTGGTTTAATTACAGTGTTATGGTGTCTTAATTTTGTATATCTAGACATTCATTTTTTTATTATATATGTTTTGAGTAAGTGGATATGCTCTTTCAACTTTTTTTTTGCGTCTTTTGTTTCCTATAATTTCGATTCCATTTTCCTGAATTACTTCAACTAGATAGTGTAAACTCGTTTAGTTTTTGCATATTTCCATGTATTTTGGTGCTCAGTTTTTTCTTTTTCGAATGATATTCAAAGACCGCCTTTTTCTGCAGTTTCTTTTAGCAATTTTGAGCTGTTATGATGTCACGGGTTAAGATTGTCGGATCATCTGCATACGCTAGGCAACATATCTTTAATTTTTCTCTCCCTAATATAATTGGCTGATTAATTTTGAGAATTATTTTCATTGTTATGATAATTATTACTTCAAGTTCAAGTCCTGGTGTTAATGTTACGTCTCTATGTAAATGCCGCCATGGAGTACTACAGACCTCGCTAACAACAATGACGGCGTTCTCTGTTTGAAAGTCGAGTACAATGAAATTGGCTCGAGTGTTTTTTTTTGAGGTGCTGTGGGGCGTAAGGAGGGAGCGGAGCAACAGATGAGGAACCGGAAGTCGTAAAGCATGCCCCAGTAAACAAATTACCAGCATCCCTTTCATACAGAGGGAAAAGATACACCCTCCCACTCGATTTGTGTCGCTCTGCCCCTTACGAATTACATTTGAACTTCATAAATTCCAACACTTTGAACTTAGATATTCCCAACGACAATTCAAAATAATCTATGTACATGTTTAGGTACTAATACACAGTTGGTCAGCCCGCCTCTGTGGCTAGTGGTAGCGTGCCTGCCTAACGTTCAAAACCTCTCGAATTCGCATCTCGGTCAGAGCGAGCTATCTAGGTTAGCTTTTTCCGAGGTTTTCCCTTATTCTGAAACATGTATGTCTGGTAACCCTAAGCTCTGTGTACCCTGTACTCATTTAAACATAATTTCATTCATTGTCCGATATGACTTAACGTTGGAGGGTTTCTTTTATCCTGAAAGATGAATGTCTGGTAACTCTAAGCTCTATGTACCCTGTCCTCATTTAAACATAATTTCATTCATTGTCCGATATGACTTAACGTTGAAGGTTTTCTTTTATCCTGAAAGATGAATGTCTGGTAACTCTAAGCTCTATGTACCCTGTCCTCATTTAAACATAATTTCATTCATTGTCCGATATGACTTAACGTTGAAGGTTTTCTTTTATCCTGAAATATGAATATCTGGTAACTCTAAGCTCTATGTACCCTGTCCTCATTTAAACATAATTTCATTCATTGTCCGATATGACTTAACGTTGAAGGTTTTCTTTTATCCTGAAAGATGAATGTCTGGTAACTCTAAGCTCTATGTACCCTGTCCTCATTTAAACATAATTTCATTCATCGTCCGACATGACTTAACGTTGAAGGTTTTCTTTTATCCTGAAAGATGAATGTCTGGTAACTCTAAGCTCTATGTACCCTGTCCTCATTTAAACATAATTTCATTCATTGTCCGATATGACTTAACGTTGAAGGTTTTCTTTTATCCTGAAAGATGAATATCTGGTAACTCTAAGCTCTATGTACCCTGTCCTCATTTAAACATAATTTCATTCATTGTCCGATATGACTTAACGTTGAAGGTTTTCTTTTATCCTGAAAGATGAATGTCTGGTAACTCTAAGCTCTATGTACCCTGTCCTCATTTAAACATAATTTCATTCATCGTCCGACATGACTTAACGTTGAAGGTTTTCTTTTATCCTGAAAGATGAATGTCTGGTAACTCTAAGCTCTATGTACCCTGTCCTCATTTAAACATAATTTCATTCATTGTCCGATATGACTTAACGTTGGAGGTTTTCTCTTATCCTGAAAGATGAATGTCTGCTAACTCTAAGCTCTATGTACCCTGTACTCATTTAAACATCATTTCATTCATCGTCCGATATGACTTAACGTTGAAGGTTTTCTCTTATCCTGAAAGATGAATGTCTGGTAACTCTAAGCTCTATGTACCCTGTACTCATTTAAACATAATTTCATTCATTGTCCGATATGACTTAACGTTGGAGGTTTTCTCTTATCCTGAAAGATGAATGTCTGCTAACTCTAAGCTCTATGTACCCTGTACTCATTTAAACATAATTTCATTCATTGTCCGATATGACTTAACGTTGGAGGTTTTCTCTTATCCTGAAAGATGAATGTCTGGTAACTCTAAGCTCTATGTACCCTGTACTCATTTAAACATCATTTCATTCATCGTCCGATATGACTTAACGTTGAAGGTTTTCTTTTATCCTGAAAGATGAATGTCTGGTAACTCTAAGCTCTGTGTACCCTGTACTCATTTGAACATCATTTCATTCATCGTCCGATATGACTTAACGTTGGAGGTTTTCTCTTATCCTGAAAGATGAATGTCTGGTAACTCTAAGCTCTATGTACCCTGTACTCATTTGAACATCATTTCATTCATCGTCCGATATGACTTAACGTTGGAGGTTTTCTCTTATCCTGAAAGATGAATGTCTGGTAACTCTAAGCTCTATGTACCCTGTACTCATTTAAACATCATTTCATTCATCGTCCGATATGACTTAACGTTGGAGGTTTTCTTTTATCCTGAAAGATGAATGTCTGGTAACTCTAAGCTCTATGTACGCTGTACTTATTTGAACATCATTTCATTCATCGTCCGATATGACTTAACGTTGGAGGTTTTCTCTTATCCTGAAAGATGAATGTCTGGTAACTCTAAGCTCTATGTGCCCTGTACTCATTTGAACATCATTTCATTCATCGTCCGATATGACTTAACGTTGGAGGTTTTCTCTTATCCTGAAAGAGGAATGTCTGGTAACTCTAGGCTCTATGTACCCTGTACTTATTTGAACATCATTTCATTCATCGTCCGATATGACTTAACGTTGGAGGTTTTCTCTTATCCTGAAAGATGAATGTCTGGTAACTCTAAGCTCTATGTACCCTGTACTTATTTGAACATCATTTCATTCATCGTCCGATATGACTTAACGTTGGAGGTTTTCTCTTATCCTGAAAGAGGAATGTCTGGTAACTCTAAGCTCTATGTACCCTGTACTTATTTGAACATCATTTCATTCATCGTCCGATATGACTTAACGTTGGAGGTTTTCTCTTATCCTGAAAGAGGAATGTCTGGTAACTCTAGGCTCTATGTACCCTGTACTCATTTGAACATCATTTCATTCAACCCCCTCATCTACTTACATAATAGCAAAACTAATATACCGTTAAGAACGACAATGCGATATATCTAATTGAACTACATTTAAAAATCAAGACAACAATGTCGTGAAGGTGTAATGGGGACGAGCTGTCAGTGAAGACAGAATGGAAGGGATTTGCAGTCACTGACCAATACAGAAGGTGGACGAAATGACTATGAAAGGGCAGGTGTAGTTTTCAACAAAACAAGTGAAACTAGTTGCTAACAAACAAATATTTCATCCCGAAACGTCTCGTTCTATTATCATAATATCAGAAATTGAGTTTAATGACTGGAATGAAGCAATACAAATGGTCAAATAAGCGATTTATTTACCAGAAATGAACTTCTGCATAGCCTTATATGATAAACGGTGTAAAACGAGAATATACTCAACTATTTAGGGGAAAATTCCAGGAAAGACACGAAATATACCCACCCATTTATCAGATATATGTAAAATGTCTTTTAATTTCCTCTGTAAGTAATAAAAATAACTTACTTTGCTTCAATTTCTAGAATTGGAAGTAATATTCCTATCTGGGTCACTACGTTTAATTGGTACAGCTGAAGAATGACGTATCCCATTGTAGTTTTCGTCTGCTAGCGAATGTTTTGTGTGGGCACAAGGTCTGTATCTCAATGAACGTTACTTAGTTACTCTTTGCCTACTCCTGGAAGTGAACAGCTGTGATAAGCGACAAGGGGGTGTAACCAGTAACAAGTGCTGCCTCGCTGGTTATAGCGAAAAGTTGGTACACGTGAGTTTCCTTGGGAAAAAAATGAACTCTTGGAATTCTATATTTCCATTTACGCAAATATAATAAGAACTATGTTCGATATCTTCTCGGGAATCAAGCCAGGTAAAAGGACGATTAAAAATCGACGTTTCGGGAGGGCACATCTCTCCCATTTTAAGAAATGTTGTAACCACAAAATGTATAACTGATTATAGCACAAATATAAACAAAGACAAAGCACTATCAATACTCGCATCACTAAACAAAAGACTGTTTTCAGTAAATTAAATGCCAGGTCAGGAGATGGCGTGAGTATAGAAAATTAAAATATGTTAAAACTACACCGTACGTGTACAAAACGTTTTCACACTTCAACTTTAAAATATATTGTTACAGACGCAAATACTTCTTATTAATCGAGATAAACTTTGAAGAAATGTGTTTATCCGCCACCATATGAAAGAACATATAACGTGATACTTTTGTAGGTCTTCTATGTTAGACACGAATCTCTGCAAAGAGTCGAATTATCTCTTCTGAGTCAATGTAGCAGGTCAAACAGAAGAATAAAGTTAACATTTACGAAACAAAAACACATCGCCTGCTCTAATATAGTGTCAAAGACATTCTATCATAATCTCTTTGACTATCGATTAGTCCGATGTTCAATTTTTCTTTACTAATATGCTAAAATCACTTCCTCGCAAGCATTCGTAACACTTTTTCAATTGCACTACTTCTTAAAACATAAATTACAAATGACTTTTGTGGCAGTAAACTAAAATTAGTATCTTCTCGAAACGTCCATAAACAACTATTATTAAATATGTTATTGTAGTTACAAGGGAATACAGCAAACTTTAAGTGATAGTCAACTGTTTTGATACTGATGCATTTGGCAATCAAGTTTTTCCACGTGACTACCACAACAAATGTTCTCATTTGAGGAAAGTATAGACTAGTTCAAACCAATAACAAGCAAAATCTCGAAAATTAAAAGAATGTGACATAAATTATGCATTTTATCATGGTTTTTGTGTATTGTTTACAGTTTTCCAGTTACACAAAAATCATGCAAAACAAACAGGAGTTAATACATTTGCAGAAATTTTATGATACCCATATCATGAAAATATGTTAAAGAGATGATATTTTAATTTTATTTATTTATTTATTTTCAGTTCAGTATAGTGTTAAATACACAAAAGAACCACGTCATATGAATTTATACAGTTTAAGAACACAGCTATACAGGTTGTGTGATATAAATAGAATACTAACTTGCTTTAATAAATCCATACACACTAACAACAACAACAACAATAATAATAATAATAATAATAATAATAATAATAATAATAATAATAATAATAATAATAATAATAATAATAATAATAATAATAATAATAATAATAATAATAATAATAATAATAATAATAATAATAATAATAATAATAATAATAATAATAATAATAATAATAATAATAATAATAATAATAATAATAATAATAATAATAATAATAATAATAATAATAATAATAATAATAATAATAATAATAATAATAATAATAATAATAATAATAATAATAATAATAATAATAATAATAATAATAATAATAATAATAATAATAATAATAATAATAATACTTTTACAAGCATTGTTGAAAACAGGCAAGTTGTCAATTATATACAATTAAAGTTGCTGGATATTTTGATATATATACAGATATTAGAAGAAACTAAAACTTAGGTGATGTTATTCTAAATGTATAATGTCTTGTACACCTAATACAATGTCTAGGTTTTAGTCATAAGTATTGTAAAATAAGAAACTAGCACTCAAACGATAAATTCTGAAGTTGTAGTCTTAGTTTAGAAATTCATTAAGTGAATAAAAAACATTATTAATTAAATATGATTTCAAGAAAAATTTGAATTTTGTTAAGTTACTACACACTTTAACTTCTGCTGGGAGTTTGTTATATAGCTTGGCTCCCATGTAACTAGGCAACATATCACAGGTTATGAATATCCGAATTTGTTTGCAATGGGATGTATTTTATCATATATAAAATTGTTTTGTAGATGTACAGGCTTGTCAGCGTCATTATTTTTTGCTGACGAAGGCTTCCCTACACGATTCTTTAGTTTTTAAATTAGATATATATCTAATTGCTCTTTTCTGTAAAGTAAAAATTTTGTGTAAATTTAATTTCGAAGTATTGCCGCAGATCTCCAGACCATATGAGATGTGACTGAATGAGGGAGAAATAAATCATTCTAATAGTTGCTTCTGGGACATAGTTCTTTAGACACTTTAACAGAAATAAATTTTTACTTAGTTTTAATGCTAATTGGTCAACATGGGGTGTAAAAGATAATTTTTTGTCCAGTGTGACCCCAAGTAGTTGTACATTGTCAACACTATTTATCAAGTTGTTGTCAATATTTAATTGTACAGGCGCATTCAGTGTCTTCGAGCCAAATGTTATGAGTTCACATTTTGACGCATTTATACTTAAGTTTAATGTAGAAAAGTACCGCAATAGTTTTGTAGTTGTCAATTCAAATCATTAGAGCAATTTAGTTTTCTGTTTCTGAGATATGCACAGAAGTTTATCAAATTTTGTTTTATTCTAGGAGTTCCAGTATATGTACAAAGGATACATACTTAGGCGAAACTTTGGTATACAACTTTTGGGTTAAAGACAATACTTGCGTTAGTCTGTTGAGGTTAGAATCCCAGGTCTAGTTATCACAACCACAAGATTACGTTGGTAGTCTTGGAAACAACTTCCAAAGAAGTACTAAGTTTTATTCTGTGTGAACATATCATTGGGAACACGTAAAAACAAGTGAAGGTAGAGAAAGCGTTGTTCACATTGTCATGAACGTTTACAATTTGAGGAAGCAGGCCATGGAAAGAACAAAGAACTCTTTATGAAGTGACGCGGAGGAATTTCTCCAGAATTTATTTATTCTTGCAGCTCCCTCACTTCTCCCAGAGGAAGTCGAGGAGCCTGCTTTATATTTATCCCGAAGGAAGTGGCGCAGGATCACCAGAAATAACGTTACAAAAAGATTTGCCAAACGATACCACGTGCCTCTTCTCTGCTGCAGCACGAAAACAAAGAAGATGCTTCTACTGTGATGTAACTGTTTACTAGGTATATCCAGCAGAGGGCAGGGACCGTGGAAACAGCAAATGACGGTTGTCATGTAACACGTTCTTTCGTCATGTTGTTCACAGCTACGAATGTTCACGTGTGCTTATCCAAGGTCGGAGCAGTTATTATCACAACGTGTGGAGATTAATGGGCTGTCATAAACAAGCAGCGTATCTTTTACAGCAGGCTTTACTGCTATTACCGTAAAAATGTATCGTCATTGCTTATCTCGTGTGAAATTAATAACACTCTTATCAGAAACTACACTCTCTGGTAACAAAGTATGTGTAATGCTTGCAAATACACCTTCTATACTTTCCATTACTGATAAGGCATAAGACCACGTTATTGCCTCGTCAGTAATATTTACTGACAGATCACAAAGGGATTTTATTTCCCTCCCTTGTTACAGTATTCAAAAATACGAGTCACCCATGTTGCCAGATCTAATGCTCGTTTCAGTAACTGTAGTGATAGGTATTATGTACTGTCTACCATAAGAAAATAAGCGGGGCCTGAAGAGGGAGAGGGGTTGAACTGTTGATCTGCTCTGTTAGTGGATCTGTTTACTAGTGGAATGTGTTTACTACGAAATGAGTGTATGAGAGTACATATGAGTCACCCATGTTGCCAGATCTAATGCTCGTCTCAGTAACTGCAGTAATAGGCATTATGTACTGTCTACCCACAACAAGAAGACAAGCGGGGCCTGAAGAAGGAGAGGGGTTGAACTGTTTATCTGCTCTGGCAGTGGATCTGTTTACTACGAAATGAGTGTATGAGAGTACATATGAGTCACTCATGTTGCCAGATCTAATGCTCGTTTCAGTAACTGCAGTGATAGGTATTATGTACTGTCTACCATAAGAAAATAAGCGGGGCCTGAAGAGGGAGAGGGGTTGAACTGTTGATCTGCTCTGTTAGTGGATCTGTTTACTAGTGGATCTGTTTACTACGAAACGAGTGTATGAGAGTACATATGAGTCACCCCTGTTGCCAGATCTAATGCTCGTCTCAGTAACTGCAGTAATAGGCATTATGTACTGTCTACCCACAACAAGAAGACAAGCGGGGCCTGAAGAAGGAGAGGGGTTGAACTGTTTATCTGCTCTGTTAGTGGATCTGTTTACTATGAAATGAGTGTGTGAGAGTACATATCAGTCACCCATGCTGTCAGATCTAATGCTCGTTTCAGTAACTGTAGTGATAGGTATTATGTACTGTCTACCCACCACAAGAAGACAAGCGGGGCATGAAGAGGGAGAGGGGCTTGAACTGTTTATCTGCTCTGTTAGTGGATCTGTTTACTACGAAATGAGTGTATGAGAGTACATATGAGTCACCCATGTTGCCAGATCTAATCCTCGTTTCAGTAACTGTAGTGATAGGTATTATGTACTGTCTACCCACCACAAGAAGACAAGCGGGGCATGAAGAGGGAGAGGGGTTGAACTGTTTATCTGTTCTGTTAGTAGATCTGTTTACTATGAAATGAGTGTATGAGAGTACATATGAGTCACCCATGCTGCCAGATATAATGCTTGTTTCAGTAACTGCAGTGATAGGTATTATGTACTGTCTACCCACCACAAGTAGACAAGCGGGGCATGAAGAGGGAGAGGGGCTTGAACTGTTTATCTGCTCTGGTAGTGGATCTGTGTACTACGAAATGAGTGTATGAGAGAACATATGAGTCACCCATGTTGCCAGATCTAATGCTCGTTTCAGTAACTGTAGTAATAGGTATTATGTACTGTCTACCCACCACAAGAAGACAAGCGGGGCATGAAGAGGGAGAGGGGCTTGAACTGTTTATCTGCTCTGTTAGTGAATCTGTTTACTACGAAATGAGTGTATGAGAGTACATATGAGTCACCCATGTTGCCAGATCTAATCCTCGTTTCAGTAACTGAAGTGATAGGTATTATGTACTGTCTACCCACCACAAGAAGACAAGCGGGGCATGAAGAGGGAGAGGGGCTTGAGTTGTTTATCTGCTCTGTTAGTGGATCTGTTTACTACGAAATGAGTGTATGAGAGTACATATGAGTCACCCATACTGTCAGATCTAATGCTCGTTTCAGTAACTGCAGTGATAGGTATTATGTACTGTCTACCCACCACAAGAAGGCAAGCGGGGCATGAAGAGGGAGAGGGGCTTGAACTGTTTATCTGCTCTGTTAGTGAATCTGTTTACTACGAAATGAGTGTATGAGAGTACATATGAGTCACCCATGTTGCCAGATCTAATCCTCGTTTCAGTAACTGTAGTGATAGGTATTATGTACCGTCTACCCACCACAAGAAGGCAAGCGGGGCATGAAGAGGGAGAGGGGCTTGAACTGTTTATCTGCTGTTAGTGAATCTGTTTACTACGAAATGAGTGTATGAGAGTACATATGAGTCACCCATGTTGCCAGATCTAATCCTCGTTTCAGTAACTGTAGTGATAGGTATTATGTACTGTCTACCCACCACAAGAAGGCAAGCGGGGCATGAAGAGGGAGAGGGGCTTGAACTGTTTATCTGCTCTGTTAGTGAATCTGTTTACTACGAAATGAGTGTATGAGAGTACATATGAGTCACCCATGTTGCCAGATCTAATCCTCGTTTCAGTAACTGCAGTGATAGGTATTATGTACTGTCTACCCACCACAAGAAGACAAGCGGGGCATGAAGAGGGAGAGGGGCTTGAACTGTTTATCTGCTCTGTTAGTGGATCTGTTTACTACGAAATGAGTGTATGAGAGTACATATGAGTCACCCATACTGTCAGATCTAATGCTCGTTTCAGTAACTGCAGTGATAGGTATTATGTACTGTCTACCCACCACAAGAAGACAAGCGGGGCATGAAGAGGGAGAGGGGCTTGAACTGTTTATCTGCTCTGTTAGTGGATCTGTTTACTACGAAATGAGTGTATGAGAGTACATATGAATCACCCATGTTGCCAGATGTAATGGTCGTCTCAGTAACTGCAGTAATAGGTATTATGTACTGTCTACCCACCACAAGAAGACAAGCGGGGCATGAAGAGGGAGAGGGGCTTGAACTGTTTATCTGCTCTGTTAGTGGATCTGTTTACTACGAAATGAGTGTATGAGTGTACATATGAGTCACCCATGTTGCCAGATCTGATGCTCATCTCAGTAACTGCAGTAATAGGCATTATGTACTGTCTACCCACCACAAGAAGACAAGCGGGGCATGAAGAGGGAGAGGGGCTTGAACTGTTTATCTGCTCTGTTAGTGGATCTGTTTACTACGAAATGAGTGGATGAGAGTACATATGAGTCACCCTTGCTGCCAGATCTAATGCTCGTTTCAGTAACTGCAGTGATAGGTATTATGTACTGTCTACCCACCACAAGAAGGCAAGCAGGGCATGAAGAGGGAGAGGAGCTTGAACTGTTTATCTGCTCTGTTAGTGGATCTGTTTACTACGAAATGGGTGTGTGAGACTACATATGTGTCACCCATGCTGCCAGATCTAATGCTCGTTTCAGTAGCTGCAGTGATAGGTATTATGTACTGTCTACCCACCACAAGAAGACAAGCGGGGCATGAAGAGGGAGAGGGGCTTGAACTGTTTATCTGCTCTGTTAGTGGATCTGTTTACTACGAAATGGGTGTGTGAGACTACATATGTGTCACCCATGCTGCCAGATCTAATGCTCGTTTCAGTAACTGCAGTAATAGCTATTATGTACTGTCTACCCACCACAAGAAGACAAGCGGGGCCTGAAGAGGGAGAGAGGCTTGAACTGTTTATCTGCTCTGTTAGTGGATCTGTTTACTACGAAATGTGTGTATGAGTGTACATATGAGTCACCCATGTTGCCAGATCTGATGCTCATCTCAGTAACTGCAGTAATAGGCATTATGTACTGTCTACCCACCACAAGAAGACAAGCGGGGCATGAAGAGGGAGAGGGGCTTGAACTGTTTATCTGCTCTGTTAGTGGATCTGTTTACTACGAAATGAGTGTATGAGAGTACATATGAGTCACCCTTGCTGCCAGATCTAATGCTCGTTTCAGTAACTGTAGTGATAGGTATTATGTACTGTCTACCCACCACAAGAAGACAAGCGGGGCATGAAGAGGGAGAGGGGCTTGAACTGTTTATCTGCTCTGTTAGTGGATCTGTTTACTACGAAATGAGTGCATGAGAGTACATATGGGTCATCCATGTTGCCAGATCTAATGGTCGTCTCAGTAACTGCAGTGATAGGTATTATGTACTGTCTACCCACCACAAGAAGACAAGCGCGGCATGAAGAGGGAGAGGGGTTGAACTGTTTATCTGCTCTGGTAGTAGATCTGTTTACTACGAAATGAGTGCATGAGAGTACATATGGGTCATTCATGCTGTCAGATCTAATGCTCGTTTCAGTAACTGTAGTGATAGGTATTATGTACTGTCTACCCACCACAAGAAGACAAGCGGGGCCTGAAGAGGGAGAGGGGCTTGAACTGTTTATCTGCTCTGTTAGTGGATCTGTTTACTACGAAATGAGTGTATGAGAGTACATATGAGTCACCCATGCCGCCAGATCTAATGCTCGTTTCAGTAACTGTAGTGATAGGTATTATGTACTGTCTACCCACCACAAGAAGACAAAAGCGCATCGCAGTAGGTTCAGAATATAATTCGGCTCACCCATAGCCTTCTACAGCTGTAATATTCACAAGTGTCTTGGCGTTAACACGTGTTTGTTAACATTTTCAGAAAACAGGTTGGTGAAATGCAAGAAATGTAACATCAGTGTTAGCGCTGTGACAATTGTTACGTTACATTTGTTAACATCTGTTGGTGAACTCGGGCATTGATGTAGTAACAGCACTCTTGGTATTGAAGACAAAAGCTGATTGTTACCGTAATGTCTGTGTTTGGTTGCCGCTGACACTGAGAGATTTTTCTCTACATATAACTTATTTGTGACAGACAAATGAACAAGTATGAAAAGCGAAAATATCACAACTTGTTATATGCTGCAGTTTGGCGATGATATTTGATTTTATTCCTGTTACCTACTATCTGTTCATTTGAAATAAAATGATTTAATTTCGAAAAAAGGTGTTTTGACAGTTCTACTCTAGTTATCTGTTACTTTTCATTTGAGCCATGTCTTTACTCATTAACTCTCCCCTACAATTTCCGCGAAATTAATGCGAATTTATGGTCAAAAAACACAAAACCACTAATTAAAATTATAAATGCCAATTTTATAAATAACTGCCACCACAAAGTCTTGCCTCTGGGTACAGCACTAGTGCTTGCCGAAACACTGATATATAAAGAGTCAAATCCTGACTTTCTTGGGCCCTCTAGCTATATTCAAAATAATTTACATAAGCCAACGTGTGAACCTGTACATACGTGTGGTCCACGCAGCTGTTTCTAAACAAGCGACAGGTGCGTGTTGTTTGGGACTGCAACTCTTGGAATTCCTGGACTTTTAGCGTCTGTGCGAGCCACTCTAGCACCCATTGTCAACACTCGAATAGCAACAATGTCAGACTGCCAACTTTACACCACATTGTTGGGCTATTAGTTTCTGTGTAACATTCCTTTCCGAGCAACTGTAGCAACCCATTGTCAACATTCGAATAGCAACAATGTCAGACTGCCAACTTTACACCACATTGTTGGACTTTTAGCGTCTGTGCGAGCCACTCTAGCACCCATTGTCAACATTCGAATAGCAACAATGTCAGACTGCCAACTTTACACCACATTGTTAGGCTATTAGCTTCTGTGGAACATTCCTTGTGCGAGCCACTCCAGCACCCATTGTCAACATTCGAATAGCAACAATGTCAGACTGCCAACTTTACACCACATTGTTGGACTTTTAGCGTCTGTGCGAGCCACTCTAGCACCCATTGTCAACATTCGAATAGCAACAATGTCAGACTGCCAACTTTACACCACATTGTTAGGCTATTAGCTTCTGTGGAACATTCCTTGTGCGAGCCACTCCAGCACCCATTGTCAACATTCGAATAGCAACAATCTCAGACTGCCAACTTTACACCACATTGTTGGACTTTTAGCGTCTGTGCGAGCCACTCTAGCACCCATTGTCAACATTCGAATAGCAACAATGCCAGACAAAGACTGCCAACTTTACACCACATTCCTGGACTTTTAGCAACTGTAGCAACCCATTGTCAACATTCGAAGAGCAACAATGTCAGACTGCCAACTTTACACCATATTGTTGGGCTATTAGCTTCTGTGGCGACAACATTCCGAAATAACCGACAACAATGTCATTGAATTCCTTGATAAAGAAGTAGATAGAGCAATAGGAGTGTGTAACAATAATTTGCAGATCTGACATACATTTTTTGAATCATAGTAACGCTGCCAGAGTAGATTTTAACGATTGTCTTTGTTGAACATAAGAGCATCGCTAGACAATTGCATCTTAAGGAAAAACTGACCTTCAGCAAGTACCGCTGCACCGTTAATAGCCAGTCTTTACTCTGTCGGAATATTAATCAACTTGTTGCACATTTGTCTTCTCTAGCTGCACAACCGCATTTCAAGGTTTCCGACGTCGTAGTATCTAAAAGAGGGACACCTCGTGTACGTACATACATACGACACACAGACCAGCGAAAATACACAAGAGTTCCAGGCAGGAAAACTCGTCCCATTTTGGGAGATAGCGAACGACCTTGGCGAGCAACTATCCCAGGACCACTGGTAAGTGTGGTCGGTGCAACACATAACATACAAACTTCAATCTATTACTTTCCAGTTAACTACAATAAGATAATGTTTATCTTGAAGTAATAGGGCAATAAGTGTTTGTACAAGAGTAGAGAAAGTCATGTATATAAAACATTTGACTATCACTTAAAGTCTACTGTATTCCCTTGTAACTACAATAAGATAATGTTTATCTTGAAGTAGATAGAGCAATAAGTGTTTGTACAAGAGTAGAGAAAGTCATGTATATAAAACATTTGACTATCACTTAAAGTCTACTGTATTCCCTTGTAACTACAATAAGATAATGTTTATCTTGAAGTAGATAGAGCAATAAGTGTTTGTACAAGAGTAGAGAAAGTCATGTATATAAAACATTTGACTATCTCTTAAAGTCTACTGTATTCCCTTGTAACTACAATAAGATAATGTTTATCTTGAAGTAGATAGAGCAATAAGTGTTTGTACAAGAGTAGAGAAAGTCATGTATATAAAACATTTGACTATCACTTAAAGTCTACTGTATTCCCTTGTAACTACAATAAGATAATGTTTATCTTGAAGTAGATAGAGCAATAAGTGTTTGTACAAGAGTAGAGAAAGTCATGTATATAAAACATTTGACTATCACTTAAAGTCTACTGTATTACCTTGTAACTACAATAAGATAATGTTTATCTTGAAGTAGATAGAGCAATAAGTGTTTGTACAAGAGTAGAGAAAGTCATGTATATAAAACATTTGACTATCACTTAAAGTCTACTGTATTCCCTTGTAACTACAATAAGATAATGTTTATCTTGAAGTAGATAGAGCAATAAGTGTTTGTACAAGAGTAGAGAAAGTCATGTATATAAAACATTTGACTATCACTTAAAGTCTACTGTATTCCCTTGTAACTACAATAAGATAATGTTTATCTTGAAGTAGATAGAGCAATAAGTGTTTGTACAAGAGTAGAGAAAGTCATGTATATAAAACATTTGACTATCACTTAAAGTCTACTGTATTCCCTTGTAACTACAATAAGATAATGTTTATCTTGAAGTAGATAGAGCAATAAGTGTTTGTACAAGAGTAGAGAAAGTCATGTATATAAAACATTTGACTGTCACTTAAAGTATACTGATGTAACTACAATAAGATAATGTTTATCTTGAAGTAGATAGAGCAATAAGTGTTTGTACAAGAGTAGAGAAAGTCATGTATATAAAACATTTGACTATCACTTAAAGTCTACTGTATTCCCTTGTAACTACAATAAGATAATGTTTATCTTGAAGTAGATAGAGCAATAAGTGTTTGTACAAGAGTAGAGAAAGTCATGTATATAAAACATTTGACTATCACTTAAAGCCTACTGTATTCCCTTGTAACTACAATAAGATAATGTTTATCTTGAAGTAGATAGAGCAATAAGTGTTTGTACAAGAGTAGAGAAAGTCATGTATATAAAACATTTGACCATCACTTAAAGTCTACTGTATTCCCTTGTAACTACAATAAGATAATGTTTATCTTGGAGTAGATAGAGCAATAAGTGTTTGTACAAGAGTAGAGAAAGTCATGTATATAAAACATTTGACTATCACTTAAAGTCTACTGTATTCCCTTGTAACTACAATAAGATAATGTTTATCTTGAAGTAGATAGAGCAATAAGTGTTTGTACAAGGGTAGAGAAAGTCATGTATATAAAACATTTGACTATCACTTAAAGTCTACTGTATTCCCTTGTAACTACAATAAGATAATGTTTATCTTGAAGTAGATAGAGCAATAAGTGTTTGTACAAGAGTAGAGAAAGTCATGTATATAAAACATTTGACTATCACTTAAAGTCTACTGTATTCCCTTGTAACTACAATAAGATAATGTTTATCTTGAAGTAGATAGAGCAATAAGTGTTTGTACAAGAGTAGAGAAAGTCATGTATATAAAACATTTGACTATCACTTAAAGTCTACTGTATTCCCTTGTAACTACAATAAGATAATGTTTATCTTGAAGTAGATAGAGCAATGAGTGTTTGTACAAGAGTAGAGAAAGTCATGTATATAAAACATTTGACTATCACTTAAAGTCTACTGTATTCCCTTGTAACTACAATAAGATAATGTTTATCTTGAAGTGATAGAGCAATAAATGTTTGTACAAGAGTAGAGAAAGTCGTGTATATAAAACATTTGACTATCACTTAAAGTCTACTGTATTCCCTTGTAACTACAATAAGATAATGTTTATCTTGAAGTAGATAGAGCAATGAGTGTTTGTACAAGAGTAGAGAAAGTCATGTATATAAAACATTTGACTATCACTTAAAGTCTACTGTATTCCCTTGTAACTACAATAAGATAATGTTTATCTTGAAGTAATAGAGCAATAAATGTTTGTACAAGAGTAGAGAAATTCATGTATATAAAACATTTGACTATCACTTAAAGTCTACTGTATTCCCTTGTAACTACAATAAGATAATGTTTATCTTGAAGTGATAGAGCAATAAATGTTTGTACAAGAGTAGAGAAAGTCATGTATATAAAACATTTGACTATCACTTAAAGTCTACTGTATTCCCTTGTAACTACAATAAGATAATGTTTATCTTGAAGTAGATAGAGCAATGAGTGTTTGTACAAGAGTAGAGAAAGTGGTGTATATAAAACATTTGACTATCACTTAAAGTCTACTGTATTCCCTTGTAACTACAATAAGTTAATGTTTATCTTGAAGTAGATAGAGCAATAAGTGTTTGTATAAGAGTAGAGAAAGTCATGTATATAAAACATTTGACTGTCACTTAAAGTCTACTGTATTCTCTTGTAACTACAATTAGATAATGTTTACCCTGAAGTACATAGAGCAATAAGTGTTTGTACAAGAGTAGAGAAAGTCATGTATATAAAACATTTGACTATCACTTAAAGTCTACTGTATTCCCTTGTAACTACAATAAGATAATGTTTATCTTGAAGTAGATAGAGCAATAAATGTTTGTACAAGAGTAGAGAAAGTCATGTATATAAAACATTTGACTATCACTTAAAGTCTACTGTATTCCCTTGTAACTACAATAAGATAATGTTTACCCTGAAGTACATAGAGCAATAAGTGTTTGTACAAGAGTAGAGAAAGTCATGTATATAAAACATTTGACTATCACTTAAAGTCTACTGTATTCCCTTGTAACTACAATAAGATAATGTTTATCTTGAAGTGATAGAGCAATAAATGTTTGTACAAGAGTAGAGAAAGTCATGTATATAAAACATTTGACTATCACTTAAAGTCTACTGTATTCCCTTGTAACTACAATAAGATAATGTTTATCTTGAAGTAGATAGAGCAATAAGTGTTTGTACAAGAGTAGAGAAAGTCATGTATATAAAACATTTGACTATCACTTAAAGTCTACTGTATTCCCTTGTAACTACAATAAGATAATGTTTATCTTGAAGTAGATAGAGCAATAAGTGTTTGTACAAGAGTAGAGAAAGTCGTGTATATAAAACATTTGACTATCACTTAAAGTCTACTGTATTCCCTTGTAACTACAATAAGATAATGTTTATCTTGAAGTGATAGAGCAATAAATGTTTGTACAAGAGTAGAGAAAGTCATGTATATAAAACATTTGACTATCACTTAAAGTCGACTGTATTCCCTTGTAACTACAATAAGATAATGTTTATCTTGAAGTAGATAGAGCAATAAGTGTTTGTACAAGAGTAGAGAAAGTCATGTATATAAAACATTTGACTATCACTTAAAGTCGACTGTATTCCCTTGTAACTACAATAAGATAATGTTTATCTTGAAGTAGATAGAGCAATAAGTGTTTGTACAAGAGTAGAGAAAGTCGTGTATATAAAACATTTGACTATCACTTAAAGTCTACTCTATTCCCTTGTATCTACAATAAGATAATGTTTATCTTGAAGTAGATAGAGCAATAAGCGTTTGTACAAGAGTAGAGAAAGTCGTGTATATAAAACATTTGACTATCACTTAAAGTCTACTGTATTCCCTTGTAACTACAATAAGATAATGTTTATCTTGAAGTAGATAGAGCAATAAGCGTTTGTACAAGATTAGAGAAAGTCATGTATATAAAACATTTGACTATCACTTAAAGTCTACTATATTCCCTTGTAACTACAATTAGATAATGTTTATCTTGAAGTAGATAGAGCAATAAGCGTTTGTACAAGAGTAGAGAAAGTCATGTATATAAAACATTTGACTATCACTTAAAGTCTACTGTATTCCCTTGTAACTACAATTAGATAATGTTTATCTTGAAGTAGATAGAGCAATAAGCGTTTGTACAAGAGTAGAGAAAGTCATGTATATAAAACATTTGACTATCACTTAAAGTCTACTGTATTCCCTTGTAACTACAATAAGATAATGTTTATCTTGAAGTAGATAGAGCAATAAGCGTTTGTACAAGAGTAGAGAAAGTCATGTATATAAAACATTTGACTATCACTTAAAGTCTACTGTATTCCCTTGTAACTACAATTAGATAATGTTTATCTTGAAGTAGATAGAGCAATAAGCGTTTGTACAAGAGTAGAGAAAGTCATGTATATAAAACATTTGACTATCACTTAAAGTCTACTGTATTCCCTTGTAACTACAATAAGATAATGTTTATCTTGAAGTAGATAGAGCAATAAGCGTTTGTACAAGAGTAGAGAAAGTCATGTATATAAAACATTTGACTATCACTTAAAGTCTACTGTATTCCCTTCTAACTACAATAAGATAATGTCTATCTTGAAGTAGATAGAGCAATAAGGGTTTGTACAAGAGTAGAGAAAGTCATGTATATAAAACATGTGACTATCACTTAAAGTCTACTGTATTCCCTTGTAACTACAATAAGATAAAGTTTATCTTGAAGTAGATAGAGCAATAAGTGTTTGTACAAGAGTAGAGAAAGTCATGTATATAAAACATTTGACTATCACTTAAAGTCTACTGTATTCCCTTGTAACTACAATAAGATAATGTTTATCTTGAAGTAGATAGAGCAATAAGTGTTTGTACAAGAGTACAGAAAGTCACGTATATAAAACATTTGACTATCACTTGAAGTCTACTGTATTCCCTTGTAACTACAATAAGATAATGTTTATCTTAAAGTAGATAGAGCAATAAGTGTTTGTACAAGAGCAGAGAAAGTCATGTATATAAAACATTTGACTATCACTTAAAGTCTACTGTATTCCCTTGTAAGTACAATAAGATAATGTTTATCTTGAAGTAGATAGAGCAATTAGTGTTTGTACAAGAGTAGAGAAAGTCATGTATATATAACATTTGACTATCACTTAAAGTCTACTGTGTTCCCTTGTAACTACAATAAGATAATGTTTATCTTGAAGTAGATAGAGCAATAAGTGTTTGTACAAGAGTAGAGAAAGTCGTGTATATAAAACATTTGACAATCACTTAAAGTCTACTGTATTCCCTTGTAAGTACAATAAGATAATATTTATCTTGAAGTAGATAGAGCAATTAGTGTTTGTACAAGAGCAGAGAAAGTCATGTATATAAAACATTTGACTATCACTTAAAGTCTACTGTATTCCCATGTAACTACAATAAGATAATGTTTATCTTGAAGTAGATAGAGCAATAAGTGTTTGTACAAGAGTAGAGAAAGTCGTGTATATAAAACATTTGACTATCACTTAAAGTCTACTGCATTCCCTTGCAACTACAATAAGATAATGTTTATCTTGAAGTGGATAGAGCAATAAGTGTTTGTACAAGAGTAGAGAAAGTCGTGTATATAAAACATTTGACTATCACTTAAAGTCTACTGCATTCCCTTGCAACTACAATAAGATAATGTTTATCTTGAAGTGGATAGAGCAATAAGTGTTTGTACAAGAGTAGAGAAAGTCATGTATATAAAACATTTGACTATCACTTAAAGTCTACTGCATTCCCTTGCAACTACAATAAGATAATGTTTATCTTGAAGTGGATAGAGCAATAAGTGTTTGTACAAGAGTAGAGAAAGTCATGTATATAAAACATTTGACTATCACTTAAAGTCTACTGTATTCCCTTGTAACTACAATAAGATAATGTTTATCTTGAAGTAGATAGAGCAATAAGTGTTTGTACAAGAGTAGAGAAAGTCGTGTATATAAAACATTTGACTATCACTTAAAGTCTACTGCATTCCCTTGCAACTACAATAAGATAATGTTTATCTTGAAGTGGATAGAGCAATAAGTGTTTGTACAAGAGTAGAGAAAGTCATGTATATAAAACATTTGACTATCACTTAAAGTCTACTGTATTCCCTTGTACCTACAATAAGATAATGTTTATCTTGAAGTAGATAGAGCAATGAGTGTAGAAGAGTAGAGAAAATCCTGTGACTATTACACGTGGGTCACACGTGTCCTCTGCTCTGATACTGGAAACGTTAGGCACCCACCTCTCCGTTGTACGTTCTCTCGTTAGCTACGATAACATTTATTCTGTAAAAGACGGCCACAAATGTCGGCAAACCATGTACAACACGCTTTCCTTAAAAGAATTACAATTTTCCGCTCGTGTGGATGTCACAAGTACGAAAACGAGCATTGCCTGTTGCCAACACCGCTTATCTAATCTCTTGCAAAGTTTGCTAGCTTGTTTACTAAAAGGCTCCATTTTACCTGCGATACGTCACGTTCAGTCTTTTGCTGAACACAAAATATGGGCACAAAACAGATTCTCACATTTACATAAACTCAAAGTGGTTAGACCAAACAAAAAGTTGACTGCAGGCTTTATTTTTACGAGTATATTGCTTCTACGCAATAGTGATGCTATAGCTAAAGCCTGAGAAAAAAAGACGATCGCTAATCACCTCTCATTTGTTTTCCTTCAGCACAGTTAAATGTTATTGGTATACTTAGAAAGAAGGTTAAACGTTCTGAAATAGGGACGATACACAACACAAATTCAAGTATAATTAATATATGTATAATGTCATGTAATACGTCTTAGTCAGAGAAAGATAAACCCTTAGTAAGTCAGGAAATTTAATGAAGATAAAGTGATAAGTTAGATGTGGAGGTGAGGTTATAGAGCAATAATGAAATCGGAGTAGCAGAGTATATAATGAAAATCGAATAATAAGAGGGAAGCGAAGCAGATAAGCTCAATAAAGAGGGGAGATAAAATAAAAGGGAAATGTGGAACCAGGATAGATTAGGGAAAATGTAAGAAATAAACCCCTTGAGATGGAAATTGGGAATGGAAATGGTTACCACAGAGTACAATCACGGGTTTGTGTGTATGGGCTTTGAACATAAATTGGAAGTAAGGTAAGCGCGTGTGAAGGTAAGCGAGGCGTGACTTTCAAAGCGAGGGAAGCTGCAAATAATAATTTTTACTAAAAATAAGAGAGAATAATGACTCAAAGAAATAAGACTAATCTTTAGTGCTCTTTCTATTGTACAGCCACACGTAGGTCCAGATTTACTTTTATTTAGGGCATCTGAACAAAGGTACTTTTTATTAGATTGTCAAGTAGGGTGCAAGTTTCTGGACTTCTTGCAGAGAAAGCCAAATGGTATAACGTGTAGCGAGATGAGCGAAGCCGCAGATAAGCGAGAGCAGATGCTCCTCTAGACCAATAATCATTTGTCCAGCAGCAGAAACTGTTAGAGCCAGCTGCTCTCCTACCCGAGGGTTGTGTGTAGGGCAATCGCATTCTTCATTATATATTATTGACATTCTCTACTCTTGTACAAACACTTATTGCTCTATCTACTTCAAGATAAACATTATCTTATTGTAGTTACAAGGGAATACAGTAGACTTTTAGTGATAGGCAAATGATTCATACACATGACTTTATAGTATACGCAGATGCTAGCGTCTCTGCCCTACCTCACGTTCAACCAGTCTCTAGATCAAATCTCGCTTAGCGTAAGTTCTCCTGAAACATGTATGGTAACTCTAAGCTCTATGTACCCTGTACTCATTTGAACGTCATTTCATTCATCGTCCGATATGACTTAACGTTGGAGGTTTTCTCTTATCCTGAAAGATGAATGTCTGATAACTCTAAGCTCTATGTACTCTGTACTCATTTGAACATCATTTCATTCATCGTCCGATATCACTTAACGTTGGAGGTTTTCTCTTATCCTGTAAGATGAATGTCTGATAACTCTAAGCTCTATGTACCCTATACTCATTTGAACATCATTTCATTCATCGTCTGATATGACTTAACGTTGGAGGTTTTCTCTTATCCTGAAAGATGAATGTCTGGTAACTCTAAGCTCTATGTACTCTGTACTCATTTGAACATCATTTCATTCATCGTCCGATATCACTTAACGTTGGAGGTTTTCTCTTATCCTGAAAGATGAATGTCTGGTAACTCTAAGCTCTATGTACCCTGTACTCATTTGAACATCATTTCATTCATCGTCCGATATGACTTAACGTTGGAGGTTTTCTCTTATCCTGAAAGATGAATGTCTGGTAACTCTAAGCTCTATGTACTCTGTACTCATTTGAACATCATTTCATTCATCGTCCGATATCACTTAACGTTGGAGGTTTTCTCTTATCCTGAAAGATGAATGTCTGGTAACTCTAAGCTCTATGTACCCTGTACTCATTTGAACAAAATTTCATTCATCGTCCGATATGACTTAACGTTGGAGGTTTTCTCTTATCCTGAAAGATGAATGTCTGGTAACTCTAAGCTCTATGTACCCTATACTCATTTGAACATCATTTCATTCATCGTCCGATATCACTTAACGTTGGAGGTTTTCTCTTATCCTGAAAGATGAATGTCTGGTAACTCTAAGCTCTATGTACCCTGTACTCATTTGAACAAAATTTCATTCATCGTCCGATATGACTTAACGTTGGAGGTTTTCTCTTATCCTGAAAGATGAATGTCTGGTAACTCTAAGCTCTATGTACCCTATACTCATTTGAACATCATTTCATTCATCGCCCGATATGACTTAACGTTGGAGGCTTTCTCTTATCCTGAAAGATGAATGTCTGGTAACTCTAAGCTCTATGTACCCTGTACTCATTTGAACATCATTTCATTCATCGTCTGATATGACTTAACGTTGGAGGCTTTCTCTTATCCTGAAAGATGAATGTCTGGTAACTCTAACCTCTATGTACCCTGTACTCATTTGAACATCATTTCATTCATCGTCTGATATGACTTAATGTTGGAGGTTTTCTCTTATCCTGAAAGATGAATGTCTGGTAACTCTAAGCTCTATGTACCCTGTACTCATTTGAACATCATTTCATTCATCGTCCGATATGACTTAACGTTGGAGGTTTTCTCTTATCCTGAAAGATGAATGTCTGGTAACTCTAAGCTCTATGTACCCTGTACTCATTTGAACATCATTTCATTCATCGTCTGATATGACTTAACGTTGGAGGTTTTCTCTTATCCTGAAAGATGAATGTCTGGTAACTCTAAGCTCTATGTGCTCTGTACTCATTTGAACATCATTTCATTCATCGTCCGATATGACTTAACGTTGGAGGTTTTCTCTTACCCTGAAAGATGAATGTCTGGTAACTCTAAGCTCTATGTGCTCTGTACTCATTTGAACATCATTTCATTCATCGTCTGATATGACTTAACGTTGGAGGTTTTCTCTTATCCTGAAAGATGAATGTCTGGTAACTCTAAGCTCTATGTGCTCTGTACTCATTTGAACATCATTTCATTCATCGTCTGATATGACTTAACGTTGGAGGTTTTCTCTTATCCTGAAAGATGAATGTCTGGTAACTCTAAGCTCTATGCACCCTATACTCATTTGAACATCATTTCATTCATCGTCTGATATGACTTAACGTTGGAGGTTTTCTCTTATCCTGAAAGATGAATGTCTGGTAACTCTAAGCTCTATGTACCCTGTACTCATTTGAACATCATTTCATTCATCGTCTGATATGACTTAACGTTGGAGGTTTTCTCTTATCCTGAAAGATGAATGTCTGGTAACTCTAAGCTCTATGTACTCTGTACTCATTTGAACATCATTTCATTCATCGTCTGATATGACTTAACGTTGGAGGTTTTCTCTTACCCTGAAAGATGAATGTCTGGTAACTCTAAGCTCTATGTACTCTGTACTCATTTGAACATCATTTCATTCATCGTCTGATATTACTTAACGTTGGAGGTTTTCTCTTATCCTGAAAGATGAATGTCTGGTAACTCTAAGCTCTATGCACCCTATACTCATTTGAACATCATTTCATTCATCGTCAGATATGACTTAAGGTTGGAGCTTTTCTCTTATCCTGAAAGATGAATGTCTGGTAACTCTAAGCTCTAAGTACTCTGTACTCATTTCAACATCATTTCATTCATCGTCCGATATGACTTAACGTTGGAGGTTTTCTCTTATCCTGAAAGATGAATGTCTGGTAACTCTAAGCTCTATGTACTCTGTACTCATTTGAACATCATTTCATTCATCGTCTGATATGACTTAACGTTGGAGGTTTTCTCTTATCCTGAAAGATGAATGTCTGGTAACTCTAAGCTCTATGTACCCTATACTCATTTGAACATCATTTCATTCATCGTCTGATATGACTTAACGTTGGAGGTTTTCTCTTATCCTGAAAGATGAATGACTGGTAACTCTAAGCTCTATGTACCCTGTACTCATTTGAACATCATTTCATTCATCGTCTGATATGACTTAATATTGGAGGTTTTCTCTTATCCTGAAAGATGAATGTCTGGTAACTCTAAGCTCTATGTACCCTGTACTCATTTGAACATCATTTCATTAATCGTCCAATATGACTTAACGTTGGAGGTTTTCTCTTATCCTGAAAGATGAATGTCTGGTAACTCTAAGCCCTATGTACCCTGTACTCATTTGAACATCATTTCATTCATCGTCTGATATGACTTAACGTTGGAGGTTTTCTCTTATCCTGAAAGATGAATGTCTGGTAACTCTAAGCTCTATGTGCTCTGTACTCATTTGAACATCATTTCATTCATCGTCCGATATGACTTAACGTTGGAGGTTTTCTCTTACCCTGAAAGATGAATGTCTGGTAACTCTAAGCTCTATGTACCCTGTACTCATTTGAACATCACTTCATTCATCGTCCGATATGACTTAACGTTGGAGGTTTTCTCTTATCCTGAAAGATGAATGTCTGGTAACTCTAAGCTCTATATACCCTGTACTCATTTAAACATCATTTCATTCATCGTCCGATATGACTTAACGTTGGAGGTTTTCTCTTATCCTGAAAGATGAATGTCTGGTAACTCTAAGCTCTGTGTACCCTGTACTCATTTGAACATCATTTCATTCATCGTCCGATATGACTTAACGTTGGAGGTTTTCTCTTATTCTGAAAGATGAATGTCTGGTAACTCTAAGCTCTATGTACCCTGTACTTATTTGAACATCATTTCATTCATCGTCCGATATGACTTAACGTTGGAGGTTTTCTCTTATCCTGAAAGATGAATGTCTGGTAACTCTAAGCTCTATATACCCTGTACTCATTTAAACATCATTTCATTCATCGTCCGATATGTCTTAACGTTGGAGGTTTTCCCTTATCCTGAAAGATGAATGTCTGGTAACTCTAAGCTCTATGTACCCTGTACTCATTTGAACATCATTTCATTCATCATCCGATATGACTTAACGTTGGAGGTTTTCTCTTATCCTGAAAGATGAATGTCTGGTAACTCTAAGCTCTATGTACCCTGTACAAATTTGAACATCATTTCATTCATCGCCCGATAGACTTAACGTTGGAGGTTTTCTCTTATCCTGAAAGATGAATGTGTGGTAACTCTAAGCTCTATGTACCCTGTACTCATTTGAACATCATTTCATTCATCATCCGATATGACTTAATGTTGGAGGATTTCTCTTATCCTGAAAGATGAATGTCTGGTAACTCTAAGCTCTATGTACCCTGTACACATTTGAACATCATTTCATTCATCGTCCGATATGACTTAACGTTGGAGGTTTTCTCTTATCCTGAAAGATGAATGTCTGGTAACTCTAAGCTCTATGTACCCTGTACTCATTTGAACGTCATTTCATTCATCGTCCGATATGACTTAACGTTGGAGGTTTTCTCTTATCCTGAAAGATGAATGTCTGGTAACTCTAAGCTCTATGTACCCTGTACTCATTTGAACATCATTTCATTCATCGCCCGATGGTTGGAGGTTTTCTCTTATCCTGAAAGATGAATGTCTGTTAACTCTAAGCCCTATGTACCCTGTACTCATTTGAACATCATTTCATTCATTGCCCGATGGTTGGAGGTTTTCTCTTATCCTGAAAGATGAATGTCTGTTAACTCTAAACTCTATGTACCCTGTACTCATTTGAACATCATTTCATTCATCGCCCGATGGTTGGAGGTTTTCTCTTATCCTGAAAGATGAATGTCTGGTAACTCTAAGCTCTATGTACCCTGTACTCATTTGCACATCATTTCATTCATCGTCCGATATGACTTAACGTTGGAGGTTTCCTCTTATCCTGAAAAATGAATGTCTGGTAACTCTAAGCTCTATGTACCCTGTACTCATTTGAACATCATTTCATTCATCGTCCGATATGACTTAACTTTGGAGGTTTTCTCTTATCCTGAAAGATGAATGTCTGTTAACTGTAAGCCCTATGTACCATGTACTCATTTGAACATCATTTCATTCATCGTCCGATATGGCTTAACGTTGGAGGTTTTCTCTTATCCTGAAAGATGAATGTCTGGTAACTCTAAGCTCTATGTACCCTGTACTCATTTGAACATCATTTCATTCATCGTCTGATATGACTTAACGTTGGAGGTTTTCTCTTATCCTGAAAGATGAATGTATGGTAACTCTAAGCCCTATGTACCCTGTACTCATTTGAACATCATTTCATTATTAGAAACATTTGTACTTTATGATAGTAACCTGGAATTAAAACTTTGGTATTGAAAAAAATTTTAGATTCTGTTTGACACTCAAAGAAACCTTTCTTAAAAAAAAAAGTTTGTTTCTTAATTCATGAAGGGTGAAGACAAGTATTTTCGTGTGGAAATGTTTGGGTGGAATGCAATACTTACAAGAAGTACGTGGTAGAGGAGGTAAACAAGTGAACGACGTTGGGGTTGAGTAATGAAGCACCCTTCACATTCCATTCCCAGTTGCACACTTGGCGAACTCCACTCTATAGACGACCCTCGCACTGCAGCGTTATTCAACTTCATTCTTCTGTTTTAACAAAAAAACGAGTTGTTGGGAGCAGAAATTGAAACAGTAACGACAAGAAAGGCAGTCGCATAAATGTACGCATAGCACTCGATTAAGGTGCGTTCATTTTGTAACGATAAACTTATTCGAACTCGGTTCGCAATCACTGTGACAGTTGGTATCCCTGGTCTCCCAAGAAGAATATAGCAGTGATTTGTTTTCTACTATAATGTGGTGTATCAATGTTATGTTATACGAAACATAGATGGATATTATATTTAGTGTACCGTGTAATAATAATAATAATAATAATAATAATAATAATAATAATAATAATAATAATAATAATAATAATAATAATAATAATAATAATAATAATAATAATAATAATAATAATAATAATAATAATAATAATAATAATAATAATAATAATAATAATAATAATAATAATAATAATAATAATAATAATAATAATAATAATAATAATAATAATAATAATAATAATAATAATAATAATAATAATAATAATAATAATAGTAATAATAGTAATTACATTTCGGAATGGTGCTCTTTCTCATATAGAATTACACTCCAAGCCGAAAAACTGTCAAAAGCAGAAACGGGGATAATTTATAAACTGTAATTCTTTGAGGGAAAAAGTAAACAACGCATTAGCTCTCTTAACTCTCTTCCAACATACATGGTAAGGGCACAACTGTTTTCATTCTCAGTTTTGTTGTTACAAGTGATCTAGTACGAGTGGGAGAAAACTGTCAACTTTGGCGTTTTTTGAAAACATAGTTTTTTGTATACAAATTCTGTAAAATGATTTCTAAACAATAAGTTATTATATCTGGAGAAAAAATTATGGTTACTGAAGAACACGAAATGAACTAATGTCCAGCCAAAGAATTAACTTTGTTGTTTAAAGCGGGGGAAACCTCAGATTTACGAGATTTTGAGGGAAAAAAAAAGACTAAAGGTAACAGCAGGGCATGTTAAACGCCTCACAAAATGTACAGAGTATGACGAGCTAAATCGTGGTTTGTTAGTGCTCGTGCTAAAGGAATTCCCATTTCTGGATCATTACTTCAGACTCAAGCTTTAGAGACAACAAGAGAATTACACAAAGACAATTTCAGAACTTCCAATGGATGACTCGAGAGTTTCAAACATCGTCATAACATTGTGTGTGGTGAAACAAATGATGTTGATGTACAGACAGTTGAAGGCGATAAACTACACTCCTGGAAATGGAAATAAGAACACATTGACTCCGGTGTGTCAGACCCACCATGCTTGCTCCGGACACTACGAGAGGGATGTACAAGCAATGATCACACGCACGGCACAGCGGACACACCAGGAACCGCGGTGTTGGCCGTCGAATGGCGCTAGCTGCGCAGCGTTTGGGCACCGCCACCGTCAGTGTGAGCCAGTTTGCCGTGGCATACGGAGCTCCATCGCAGTCTTTAACACTGGTAGCAAGCCGCGACAGCTTGGACCTGAACCGTATGTGCAGTTGACGGACTTTGAGCGAGGCCGTATAGTGGGCATGCGGGAGGCTGGGTGGACGTACCACCGAATTGCTCAACACGTGGGAGGTGACGTCTCCACAGTAAATCGATGTTGTCGCCAGTGGTCGGCGGAAGGTGCACGTGCCCATCGACCTCGGACCGGACCGCAGCGACGCACGGATGCATGCCAAGACCGTCGGATCCTACGCAGTGCCGTAGGGGACCGCACCGGCCCTTCCCAGCAAATTAGGGACACTGTTGCTCCTGAGGTATCGGCGAGGACCATTCGCAACCGTCTCCATGAAGCTGGGCTACGGTCCCGCGCACCGTTAGGCCGTCTACCGCTCACGCCCCAACATCGTACAGCCCGCCTCAAGTGGTGTCGCGACAGGCGTGAATGGAGGGACGAATGGAGACGTGTCGTCTTCAGCGATGAGAGTCGCTTCTGCCTTGGTGCCAATGATGGTCGTATGCGTGTTTGGGGCCGTGCAGGTGAACGCCATAATCAGGACTGCATACGACCGAGGCACACAGGGCCAACACCCGGCATCATGGTGTGGGGAGCGATCTCCTACACTGGCCGTACACCTCAATGATCGTCGAGGGGACACTGAATAGTGCACGGTACATCCCAACCGTCATCGAACCCATCGTTCTACCATCCCTAGACCGGCAAGGGAACTTGCTGTTCCAACAGGACAATGCACGTCCGCATATGTATCCCGTGCCACCCAACGTGTTCTAGAAGGTGTAAGTCAACTACCCTGGCCAGCAAGATCTCCGGATCTGTCCCCCATTGAGCATGTTTGAGACTGGATGATACGTCGTCTCACGCGGTCTGCACGTCCAGCACGAACGCTGGTTCAACTGAGGCGCCAGCTGGAAATGGCATGGCAAGCGGTTCCACAGGACTACATCCAGTATCTCTACGATCGTCTCCATGGGAGAATAGAAGCCTGCATTGCTGCGAAAGGTGGATATACACGGTACTAATGCCGACATTGTGCATGCTCCGTTGCCTGTGTCTATGTGCCTATGGTTCTGTCACTGTGATCATGTGATGTATCTGACCCCAGGAATGTGTCAATAAAACTTCCCCTTCCTGGGACAATGAATTCACGGTGTTATTTCAATTTCCAGGAGTGTACAATTATCGTATGTAAGTTGAAAATAAAGTACATAATACATATCACTTCATTCTATATTATTCCTTCACTGTAAACCTGTGTAAACGGAAAATAAATGCCGGAACGATCGTGTTTTGTTTTAGAGACGTTTTACTGTATAAGAATTACTGGGATGCTGATTCCTAGATATTTTAATCAAATAACACATTTCTACAAGTTGTAACTTATTTGTAAGAACAATTCCGTTTTTTCTCTAGTTAGCTGCATCATCACCTTGTTACCTAACCTCAAAATGTTGGAGATCTATTGGAATGTGTCGCTATCTGTTACACATTTGAACACGTCAACATAAGTTACAGAAGTTAGTGATTGGGTTTATATTTCTGTTTGATCATGCGGAAACTAAAACCCCAATATAATCAGTGACGAAATCATCAAAGTCAAGTGGAAGGTGAAACTACTGTCTCTGTAAGAATGATTTCAACACGTACAGCACTGATATAAGAAACATTTCCTCGATGACGTAACCTACAATATTTGTTATTATAAAGCATGGCCCACTAACAGTTGACAGTAGACAATCCTTTACATTTAAAGCTTACAAAAGTTGTTTGTGATAAACAAATGAAGGTAAATTTTAACACATTCTTTGTTCTTTTGGTCATTTTAAATACATTTTAAGGTTATAAAGTCATTTTGAGGTATTTTTCAAATATTTTAGATCATCTAAATCGGTTTCTAGTAACAGGTAGGTATTCCTAAATAATTTGAGAATATATATTATATCGTGTATCCCTCAAAGGCACACCGATCGTTGTGTTCATAAGTAAATCACTGCACGTATTTGTAATAGAAGTAAAATCTCCATGACTACCCCTATATCCCACAAATCCTTAAACATATCCATAATATCAAATAAAACGTCGCGGAATTCCAGCACGTTCCACGCGATCTCAAAACGTGCAATTATGACCAAGTTGTGAACTCTCTAAGCTTCACGCATTCTTCATTTGCCCTGGTAGGAGGCAGGATTATTAAAAATTTGACATATTGCGTTTTCTTGTGCGGAATTATTATTTTCTTTACTGCATAATTAAGAAGAGAAGCTTCGCTCACAAACAGAACGGAATTTGAAATCATTGCATAATGTCCTGTTCGATCTACCTGACCCAGGTTTTTCTCGGGTCAATGCCACGTCAATGCTATCCGTCCATTTTATCTCCATTAAGTGTCCCATGTAGTGTACCAGAAGGTCCCATGCTGAACTTATTTTTTTTTTTTTTCTTTCTATTTTAGAGCAACACTAAACGTAATCTCGTAATCAATGTTTTGGTGGAACGCAATAACTTCTCTATTTACTAAGTACGTGGTACAGAGAGTAATAGATAAATAACAGACCTGCACCATTTCCTCGACGACGTTTCTCTCATTAACAAATCTGCCATCTAGCGAGCTTTATATGAACTGTGACACCTGCGTGCGGGGACGAAGTATATCATACAAACAACAGATGGCATGACAAACGTTTCGCTTCCTTGCTTTTGAATAACTAAGCAACAATAAAGCATATAGTAAGAAATGTCAATAAAGATCCACATTTTATGTCCCAACTTTCTACTATCAAAAGATTGGTAGTATTGAATTAGTTTAATTGTGAATATTCTTTGAATTATAAGACCTGTTATTCCCTCTATTTTAATTTTTGGAAGGAATTGGACTACTTAGTCTGATCCTTCATAACCTGCTCTGCTACAACTTTGAACGTTTCAGTGAAACTCCATACAAAAGTGATTCAGAATGAAGACTTACTAAGGACATTCATTGAAAATTCAACATATACACTTCATGACAAGATAAAAGATTTTGGAACAATTTCAGTGCAAAGGATACTGTGACTTTGTGGGTTCGTGAAATTAAAAGTCCAGGTTACAAATGCTAAAAACTGCTTTTTATTTCAGTAGAAAGACACTTCGCACATAGCAGTCCAGAACTACGTCACATACACAATACAACTTGCAAGGTCAACGACCACAACACAGCGCACCAGCTGTTCACGCGCACGAGTTCAATTAACTACTGTCTCACTCTATTTAAGGCTTAAGGCTTTTTATTTGTAACTTATTTTGCCTGGTGCCGGTACATTGGACCCGGCTTACAGGCTCTAAATTTACATGGGTTTATAATTCTGGGTATGTTTTTTTATTGTCTTTGGGGTTCTTCTAAAACCCATACGGTGACCTGTTCTGAGGCCGCCGAGAACCAGTTTTATCTCGTTATTTGTCTCTGTCTTTCTTTCTCTTGTTTTTATATTTACATATCTACACTGCGTTTATCTTGCGCGCGCGCACACTCTCTCTCTCTCTCTCTCTCTCTCTCTCTCTCTCTCTCTCTCTCTCTCTCTCTCTCTCTCTCTCTCACACACACACACACACACACACACACACACACCTGGGCATAACACGTACGTCCCAATATCACGCTCACTACATTGTACAGACTTGGCTTTGTACAATATTTACAATGTTCGCAGTTAGGCTGTGCGGCAGCGGGTAGCTGACTCCTGGGCTGCCGATGATGGCGGCCTCTGCCGGGGAGCGTGACCAGAGCCAGGAAGGGTTGGGCGCGCATAATTTTGCAGTCGTGTTGTTTTTTACTTTTGTTTTTCTTCAATATGCTTTGATTCTGGCGTGTTTTCGGTGCTTGGGTTCGCCTTTCCCAATATTGTGTCTGGTGGGGTTTTGATGGTGTCGGATGCGCGCAGATGGAAGAGGCACGTTTGTTGATGTCTTCGTTGATGTAAGGGACGTGGGTTCCTTGTGAATGGTGGCAGTTGTTATTCGGATAGGAGCAGACAGGATAGCGGGCGGGCTCCCCTTTTTATACATTACTCACATTCCGGAATATTCCCAAACAATCAAAACGCGGCTAGAACAAAGACGAACTCTCGAGAAATCCATCTCCTCTCCCCGCAGCTTCGGCGAGCCTTTATCTACACACTGCCACCTGCGCCGACTCGATCAACAATGGGCTCGCGCCAATACTATCGCGCACCAATAGTGCAACGGGCGCGGCCGGCGAGCGCAAACAGATGGATAGTGCAACGCGGAGATAAAAGCTTGACGAAACAGATGAAGAAAGAGACAGAAAGTTGATTGGAAGTTTCTCTTTCTTGTTTGTTACAGAACATTCGATTAATTTCTAGAACAATGAGTAGAGGTTAGTTGCATGGCACTCGCGGGAGACTCGCTTTCGAGCCCCAAGATAAAGCCACGGCTTTCGCGGATCATTTGGAAAGTCAATTCGAGCAGAGGGAGGACCCCCAGGACTAAGACTTCGCTGACTTCGTGGAGGCTGCTGTGGAACACCTCTATGAGGGGCCGCAGCAGCACCACGAGGCGATCCATCTCCCAACAGTCACTCCAAGAGTGGTGGCTACTGAAATCCGGAAAGTTAAACCTAATAAGTCCCCTGGACATGATGGCGTTAGCGCTCTTATGCTCCAGCACCTTCCCAAAAGGGCTGTCATCCACTTGACGCGGATTTTCAATGCATGACTCCACCTCCGCCATTTTCCAGCTTGCTGGAAGGAGACGAGATTGGTGTGCATTCGGAATTCCGGCAAGGATCCGGTCTTTCCTTCCAGCTACCGATCCATAAGCATTCCCCCAGCCGTTTCAAAGCTTTTTGAGTGGTTGCTCCTGACCCACCTGACCCCTCTCTTCGAGGATAGACAGCTCCTACCCGATCACCAGCTTGGTTTTCGTCATGGACACTCCACGACTCTGCAGCTATTATGACTGGCCAAGAGAACGGCCCTGGAATTCCAGGAAAACCTCAAGACAGTCGCGGTACTGCTGGACGTAGAAAAAGCCTATGCCTCCACCTGGCACCAAGGCCTGCTGTACAAGCTCAGGGAGGCCAATATCCCTCCTCCCTATCTCGCCCTGATTAGCAGTTTCCTCAGAGACCGCACTTTCAGGATTAGAGTGGAAGGGCGGCTGTCATTAATCGGACCCATAGCCGCAGGAGTCCCGGAAGGCGGTGTTCTGTCCCCGCTACTCTTCACGGCCTACGTGTCTAACTTCCCTCTAGAACATCGGAATGTTACGCGCCAATATGCCGACGACGTCCTCATGTCACGTAACAAAAACCTACGATACTGCTATCCTCCGCTGCGGCGCCAACTCCGAGCTATCGGCCGTTGGAGATAGAGGTGGAGAATGGCTATTAGCCTCGGGAAGAGCTCCGCTCTACTCCTGGCCTAGTTCCGAGCCAGGCGACCGGATTGGTCGCTGAGGTTGATGCACAGGCAAATCCTCTGGGTTCCCTCTGCCAAATACTTCAGGTTCCTCCTACGCCCCTCACGTCCGGGTCAAAGCCGGACAAGGGCATGCACCACTTAGGCAGTTGTACCCTGTTTTGAAATCCCCTATGCCAACACACCTTAAACTACGCCTGTATCGGGCGATTATCCCGCCCCTGATCCTGTACGGCTGCGAGGTCTAGGGATCAGCGGCTCCCATCACTATTCGCAGGCTGCAGCGCGTCCAGAACAAGGCGCTACGAATGATTTACGATACTGGACGTAAATTCCCGTCCCATATCCTCCACACCTACTCCGGAGTCCCATATATTGTAGACGTGAGGCGGGAGAGAACCCTCACCAACTACAATAAGCTTGGGTCCCACTCCAAATACCTGGTGAATACTCTGGACCGGTACGACCATAGGGTTCCACGCTGCAGACCAAGTTACCGGCTGCCTAAAGACGCTTTGGGCAACTAAACTGAGCAGGGCCACTTTCCCCTGACTTTGTACCCCTAAGTAAACATTAGTTCATTTGCCTCTGATCTGTCAAGCGGACTGTGCTCAGTGCCTCTCAGGCAGGCGGAAGGGCGCAGCCAGCACTGGGAGCACAACCCCCCGGGGCACTTGCGCCCACATATGGCTAGATATACCACTGCCCAAGACAACCGCCTGCGACACAAGACAATTCTATTATACTGCCCAGATAAAGCTGCACCAAGCGACTAGGTGCTGAGCAGCAAACACCCCCCCCCCTGGGGTACTTGCGCCCACACATGGCTAGATATACCACTGCCCAAGACAACCGCCTACGACACAAGACAATTCTATTATACTGCCCAGATAAAGCCGCACTAAGCGACTAGGTGCTGAGCAGCAAACACCCCCCCCCCTGGGGTACTTGCGCCCACACATGGCTAGATATACCACTGCCCAAGACAACCGCCTACGACACAAGACAATTCTATTATACTGCCCAGATAAAGCCGCACCAAGCGACTAGGTGCTGAGCAGCAAACACCCCCCCCTGGGGTACTTGCGCCCACACATGGCTAGATATACCACTGCCCAAGACAACCGCCTACGACACAAGACAATTCTATTATACTGCCCAGATAAAGCCGCACCAAGCAACTAGGTGCTGAGCAGCAAACACCCCCCCCCCCTGGGGTACTTGCGCCCACACATGGCTAGATATACCACTGCCCAAGACAACCGCCTACGACACAAGACAATTCTATTATACTGCCCAGATAAAGCCGCACCAAGCGACTAGGTGCTGAGCAGCAAACACCCCCCCCTGGGGTACTTGCGCCCACACATGGCTAGATATACCACTGCCCAAGACAACCGCCTACGACACAAGACAATTCTATTATACTGCCCAGATAAAGCCGCACCAAGCGACTAGGTGCTGAGCAGCAAACACCCCCCCCCCTGGGGTACTTGCGCCCACACATGGCTAGATATACCACTGCCCAAGACAACCGCCTACGACACAAGACAATTCTATTATACTGCCCAGATAAAGCCGCACTAAGCGACTAGGTGCTGAGCAGCAAACACCCCCCCCCCTGGGGTACTTGCGCCCACACATGGCTAGATATACCACTGCCCAAGACAACCGCCTACGACACAAGACAATTCTATTATACTGCCCAGATAAAGCCGCACCAAGCGACTAGGTGCTGAGCAGCAAACACCCCCCCCCTGGGGTACTTGCGCCCACACATGGCTAGATATACTACTGCCCAAGACAACCGCCTACGACACAAGACAATTCTATTATACTGCCCAGATAAAGCCGCACCAAGCGACTAGGTGCTGAGCAGCAAACACCCCCCCCCTGGGGTACTAGCGCCCACATATGGCTAGATATACCACTGCCCAAGACAACCGCCTGCGACACAAGACAATTCTATTATACTGCCCAGATAAAGCCGCACCAAGCGACTAGGAGCTGAGCAGCAAACACCCCCCCCCTAGGGCACTTGCGCCCACATATGGCTAGATATACCACTGCCCAAGACAACCGCCTGCGATACAAGACAATTCTATTATACTGCCCAGATAAAGCCGCACTAAGCGACTAGGTGCTGAGCAGCAAACACCCCCCCCCCTGGTGCACTTGCGCCCACACATGTCTAGATATACCACTGCCCAAGACAACCGCCTGCGACACAAGACAATTCTATTATACTGCCCAGATAAAGCCGCACCAAGCGACTAGGTGCTGAGCAGCAAACACCCCCCCCCTAGGGCACTTGCGCCCACATATGGCTAGATATACCACTGCCCAAGACAACCGCCTGCGACACAAGACAATTCTATTATACTGCCCAGGTAAAGCCGCACTAAGCGACTAGGTGCTGAGCAGCAAACACCCCCCCCCTGGGGCACTTGCGCCCACATATGGCTAGATATACCACTGCCCAAGACAAACGCCTGCGACACAAGACAATTCTATTATACTGCCGAGATAACGCCGCACCAAAGCGACTAGGTGCTGAGCAGCAAACACCCCCCCCTGGGGCACTTGCGCCCACATATGGCTAGATATACCACTGCCCAAGACAACCGCCTGCGACACAAGACAATTCTATTATACTGCCCAGATAAAGCCGCACCAAGCGACTAGGTGCTGAGCAGCAAACACCCCCCCCCTGGGGCACTTGCGCCCACATATGGCTAGATATACCACTGCCCAAGACAACCGCCTGCGACACAAGACAATTCTATTATACTGCCCAGATAAAGCCGCACCAAGCGACTAGGTGCTGAGCAGCAAACACCCCTCCCCTGGGGTACTTGCGCTCACACATGGCTAGATATACCGCTGCCCAAGACAACCGCCTGCGACACAAGACAATTCTATTATACTGCCCAGATAAAGCCGCACCAAGCGACTAGGTGCTGAGCAGCAAACATCCCCCCCCCCGGGGTACTTGCGGTCACATATGGCTAGATATACTACTGCCCAAGACAACCGCCTGCGACACAAGACAATTCTATTATACTGCCCAGATAAAGCCGCACCAAGCGACTAGGTGCTGAGCAGCAAACACGCCCCCTCCTGGAGCACTTGCGCCCACATATGGCTAGATATACCACTGCCCAAGACAACCGCCTACGACACAAGACAATTCTATTATACTGCCCAGATAAAGCCGCACAAAGCGACTAGGTGCTGAGCAGCAAACACCCCCCGGGGCACTTGCGGTCACATATGGCTAGATATACTACTGCCCAAGACAACCGCCTGCGACACAAGACAATTCTATTATACTGCCCAGATAAAGCCGCACCAAGCGACTAGGTGCTGAGCAGCAAACACCCCCCCCCCTGGGGCACTTGCGCCCACACATGGCTAGATATACCACTGCCCAAGACAACCGCCTGCGACACAAGACAATTCTATTATACTGCCCAGATAAAGCCGCACCAAGCGACTAGGTGCTGAGCAGCAAACACGCCCCCCCCCTGGGTACTTGCGCCCACACATGGCTAGATATACCACGGCCCAAGACAACCGCCTGCGACACAAGACAATTCTATTATACTGCCCAGATAAAGCCGCACCAAGCGACTAGGTGCTGAGCAGCAAACACGCCCCCTCCTGGGGCACTTGCGCCCACACATGGCTAGATATACTACTGTCCAAGACAACCGCCTGCGACACAAGACAATTCTATTATACTGCCCAGATAAAGCCGCACCAAGCGACTAGGTGCTGAGCAGCAAACACCCCCCCTCCTGGGGCACTTGCGCCCACACATGGCTAGATATACCACTGTCCAAGACAACCGCCTGCGACACAAGACAATTCTATTATACTGCCCAGATAAAGCCGCACCAAGCGACTAGGTGCTGAGCAGCAAACACCCCCCCTCCTGGGGCTCTTGCGCCCACACATGTCTAGATATACCACTGTCCAAGACAACCGCCTGCGACACAAGACAATTCTATTATACTGCCCAGATAAAGCCGCACCAAGCGACTAGGTGCTGAGCAGCAAACACCCCGCCCCTGAGGCACTTGCGTCCACACATGGCTAGATATACCGCTGCCCCAGACAACCGCCTGCGACACACGACAATTCTATTATACTGCCCAGATAAAGCCGCACTAAGCGACTAGGTGCTGAGCAGCAAACACCCCCCCCCCCCCGGGGTACTTGCGCCCACACATGGCTAGATATACCGCTGCCCCAGACAACCGCCTGCGACACACGACAATTCTATTATACTGTCCAGATAAAGCCGCACCAAAGCGACTAGGTGCTGAGCAGCAAACACCCCGCCCGGGTAAACCTGGACCACCCGCGTCTTCTGCTGGTCTGATGGTTGTTGGACAGTTGTAATCGGAACTGATAATTGTACGCGTGCAACTGTGACTTGAAAGTGAACACTTTTGTTTATTTACTTGTGCAGAAGTGATGAGAGATTGTGTTACGTCAGCTTTCTGCAAAGGGTTGTACAGTGTTTTTCTACGGAAATAAATAACATTTTGAATTTCTGCAAACTTGACTTTGAGTTTTATGCATCCACAAAGTCACAATTTTAGGTGGAAGAAGTCCTTTTTATTTTAAATAATTTTTACCACTGTTTAACTGTAAAAGAAAAAGAAAATCTTTCTACACAACATTCCAGAACTAATTTAAACTCAAAATTTAGATCAAATACACTGTTTTGTAGATCAAAACATCTAAAAGGAAATTCTTGTCTGTATTTGTCGTACTAATCCTTTTCTTAATCGCAATTCGTTATTCATTTTATCTCTTGGTTGTACACAGAAAATATGTCAAGGACATCACATAATGACCAAAACATTTGACTGTCACTTAAAATCTACTGCAATAAGTGAACAAGAGCAGAGAAAGTCATGTGACTACACTTTCGCTGGATTTCATGGACAGGAATTTGCTAGCATTAGATATAGTAGATAGTACAAACCACGGAAGAATAAAAGAACTTACCTTTATTAAAGCACTGCGCCACTTTGATCGTTCCTGATTCTTCAGAATCTGAAACAAAACACAAACAAGAGCGTTAACGAGAGCTTAACATTATATTTCAGATCTGTTGAGGAATTATGCAATAGCAGCGATAAAATGTCGCATTATGGACACTTTAAAAGTAAAAATATACAATTCACATCTCTAAAAACAGCTCCAACAACAATTGCAGTTATTTTAACCAAGTCTCGAACATGTTTATAAGTTTTCTTGAACTCGTGCGAACATTCGTAAACATTTGGCGGTATTTCCATGTAAATTACCTATCCTTAATCTTCTGAGGTTTTTACTTAATTTAAAATATGTATATTATTTATTATTATTATTATTATTATTATTATTATTATTATTATTATTATTATTATTATTATTATTATTATTATTATTATTATTATTATTATTATTATTATTATTATTATTATTATTATTATTATTATTATTATTATTATTATTATTATTATTATTATTATTATTATTATTATTATTATTATTATTATTATTATTATTATTATTATTATTATTATTATTATTATTATTATTATTATTATTATTATTATTAATAATAATAATTATTATTTATTATTATTAATTATTATTATTATTGTTATTATTGTTATTATTATTATTATTATTATTATTATTATTATTATTATTATTATTATTATTATTATTATTATTATTATTATTATTATTATTATTATTATTATTATTATTATTATTATTATTATTATTATTATTAACGACAACTTGTGTTTCTCATATCGTCGTGTTGTTTGGAGTGGGCCATGTTCTGTCGTAGTCGTGGATATACCAAGTTCAAGAAACAATCCACCTGACAATAACAGTGTCACAATACTGACAATATATAACTGTACGAGATGTACCAGAGCTGTTCAATAAAGAATGATCATAATTTTTTTACGGTCATAATTTTTCGCACTAAAAGTCAATCTTATTATATTCTGTTAGCTTAATGTGAAACAAACATGCCGTAGTAGTTTCATTGTTGGTACTCCTGGTTCCCGCCTGTGAGAACCAGGCAAGTCCAGACATGTTCAGTATCGCCTACCGCTGCAATAGAGGTAACAAGCGAGGAACAATATGCGGCTTTCAAATTCTGCTTTCGTCTCAACTAATCTTCAGTTGAGGCCTATACAATGTTACAGGAGGCCTATGTAGAGTCTGTTCTTCCCTACAGCACAGCTCGAAGGTGGTTTAAATGTTTAAAGAGGGGAGACAATCAATTTCAAAGGAAGATGGACCAGGTGCTCCAGTTACTACTCTTACGGAAGAAAACATCAACACTGCTGCTGCCATTGTGAGAGAGCATCGAGGAATTACCTTAAGATCACTTTTTGAAATACTGAACATTTCATTATGTGCCACCCACACGTTGCTGACAGAAACATTACACATGAGACGTGTTTGTGCGCGATGGGTTCCAAGACTGTTGATTCCCGAACAAAAGAACATTCGCATGCAGGTCTGCATACAGTTAAAGTTGATGTTAGAGGAAGATCCGGAAGATCCATATGAAGGTACAAAATGGACAAAATTCCTGCTAAGCCGAAGTCTATACTTACTAATGCCTATTCCTTATGTTTGATACCTCATGATTAATTCTAGACATATTCTGCTGCAACATTTTGAACATTTCAGTGATATTGCTATTCCAGAGGAATTCATTTGCAATCTTCTTCTCGATAACACTGCACCTCCCCATGTGGACGCATATAAGCTTCAAATATCTTCTTTCAACAATCAGACTGTAGGATATCATTTCCAAAAAAGAACAAACATTAAAAACTAACCTTTAGATATAAGAGAAAATGAGAAACCTGATTTTGTCAACAACGGCAGCTATACAATAATTTACATTATTTAGTTTTTTTTTTTTTCATGAAATATAAATTAAAAAAAGAACGAAGATCTTGAAGCATTCAGTTTGTATTTTTAGATATTCGTTATTCACTTTTTTCCGTCGAGGTCATGCAAAGAAAGAAAGAGTATCAAAGTGATCATCACTGAGTGGGTCCACGGCCACGTCTCTTGTTTCTAAGCCTTCCCCAAGAAAATGAAGGATTTGCACAGAGTATGTAAACATTTGATAACCTCTGCCTTTCTTAGGGAACTGCCAACTTTGATGTTCTGTAACTCTGTGGTGAATACTCTCTTACAAAACAGACTGAACTGACATTTGTTATCGCTGATTTTGGTGATCATTGATGTAGAAGTCCTCATGTCAATTTAGTATACTTTATTTGTCAATTTGGTGCCTTGTTATTGCCCTTTCCTCGGCCTAGCTACAATCGAAGAGCATTTGACTATTAGTTCACAACTTGTGGTCCCGGATTCATTATTACTTTTATTTGAAAATAACACTTCTTGTATTATATCGAGTTTATTTTAAGGCAGTTTACTAGTTATACAGAAGTTATTCAGAATAAAGAGAACTTCTGAGGATATTTCACAGAAAATTCAAGGTAATTCATTTGTTATGAAAATACCTCAAACGTGTCGAAGCTTCAATTAAAATTATTATCGCCATTTTAAAAAAAAATTAAATAAAGAACTATTTCCACGTCAAAGATTGTTTGGATTGAGGGACTTTCTTGTAAATCTTCCCCTCGGTTCGTTGTAAGATGAATTTAATTTAACTTACTTTCTCCTTTTGTAGTTATGCTTTACAAACACACGCCTGCGCAGACACAGCCATTTCTATAAATTCCCTTTTTAAATTTAATTAAGTCTCAAAACATGGCACTGAATTTTTAAGTGAAATACAGAACTTGTTCTATCTTGTTACTTATTGTAAGTACCTACGAAGTGGAAAGATAGAAAAAGGAAACCTGCAAAAATGTAATTAAACAAAATAAAAACCAACAGATTATGTTGTATCCTGTCTGAACAATAGATGAACTGGTGAGGTAACTTTGATGTTTATTTGAGAGTGAAGCTAGCGCCAAGGCGAGTCTCTTACCTGTGATATCTCACTGTGATGACTTCACTCTCTCAAGTATGATATGTCGCTATTCAGGGAAGTCGTATAGTCTAACAAATTAACTACTACAGCTCCAGAAAGGTTTTCTATCTACACACAACTCACAACTTAACCAAAAGTTAAACAATTTTGCCTTTAGTCATATTTTAATTCTCTTCGTTTGTTGAAACATTATCACTGTTTCCATCTCATTGTCTTCAATTGTTTCTTCCGTTAGTCATCTTTTTCCTAATTCACCTGTTTTATTTCGACATGATGACATAGCTTTTCTCAGTCCATTTGTCCAATTTGCTCAAAACATTGGCGGTACAGCTTTGTATCTTGTATCTTTCTTTCATTTTAAAGGTTACATTATTACAGTGACCAATTGTTTGTCATTTGTCCATATTAATTCTATAGAATTCAGATCCGGATGTTACGGAGGAAGTCCTAAGGTTGTATGGTTATATTCTGACAAATTTGGTCAGTCAAAAAGTTCTTCTGATGCGGCTTATTGCCTATACCTTGTTTCACGTAAGCTTGCCCAGTATCTCTTAACGGTCACGTGACCTAATCACCTCTCATTGGTTGCTGTTGTGGTAATGACTGTCGTGCGGTAAAAATTAGTTCGTTATTTAACATGGTGATATATCATTATATGTTGGAAGAGAATTGTCAAATTTATATTTTCGTAACTGTTTTAATTAAATATATTACGCAACAGAGTTGATTTATCTGAAATGCATGTTAATTATTAAACAAAGTAAAGAGGAGGTCCCTTTGCTCTCAAGCACATGACACGATAGCACGTGCTTTAGCGGTAGTGGTGACATTTGTTTATGACTTTTATCACTGACCTTGTTTTGAACTGGATTAGTCATGCATCGCCATTCGAAAGTGCGGGAGCTAAATTATTTTATTGATCGTTTATTGCGCATGTATTATATGTATACTGGCAGAGTCTACCGCCAGTTTTTCGCTGAAGTATCGCTAGGATAATTATTTACAAACAGGCGAAAAAAGAATTGTGTTGCATGTGTTTAATGCACTCACAGAGAAGAATCCGTCTTTGTCAGTGAGAGAAGTCGAACAGCTGTGCTCTGAAGTTACAGGTGTGAGTGTTAGATCCGTAGGAACATCGCGACACGAAATTGAGGAAACAGGAAAACTTACCACTCCAGGCAAAAGCAGGAATAAACAAAAGTGCGTGCTCGGAGAAAATACGTGAAAAGTGTTGTGCGTCGTCATGTGTGTAGTTTTTCTTTAGAAAGGAACTCCCTAACATAAGTAACATTTCCTCTGCTGTAAATGAGGATGCAGATTTACCAAATTTCAGCAGATTGCTTATACAGCTGGGATTTGTGAATGAGAAAAGAGGCCAGAAAAATGTGCTAAAAGACAGAGGCGATATTGCTGTGTGGCGAAGACGCTATTTAAGGACAACCACACTGCACCGAGATACAAATCGCTAAATATACACGAAGAACACACGAAAAGTAAAGTATGGCGTGACACGACTTTTAAGACTGAAAGACAAGCATCTTTGAAAGGTATGTGTGCTGGTTTAAAAAATCCCAGTGGAAAAGGCCAAAGGCCTTTCATTATAAACTCTTTCAGTTTCATTGCTCAGTTATTGTGTTTCAATTTGCTCAGCTCATTATAAACTTGTATTTTTGCATGCCTTCATATCCTTATTTGTATGATTTTTGTTGATTTTATTTATCTTCCCGGCAATTATTACGAAATGTGACGGGAAGGCACCGCCTATGGCGTATGACGCGAAAGCATTAGCCAATTAGGGCGAGGGGGAGGGCTGTTGAACGCGGAGTGATACATTTCAGCCGGGCAAGGTTATATGAAACAGAGATTAGAATTAAATGATTCAATTTTGTTATGGTGCTATTTGCATCAAACGGGATATTGCGATGTTGTAACCAAGAAAGCATATATCTTGTTAAAGAACTTGACGTTAGAGACTTTCTACTTGTGTATTATCTATTGCTAGCACCGAGTTAAGGGGCAAATTTCGAAGTTACATTGAACATAACCTTCAATATTCATTTCTTTATGAACACTTAATATACGCACGACTGTCACAGTACTTTGCTGACAATTGGCACGGAAAGTAACAGGAGTGATACATTCCCTGAGTATTGCAGCGAGAAGAAGCAAGAAGAGAACAAGATTGACAACTCCTCACTGTTCTATGGGTCGTCAGCGTTCTAGCGACTAATACACATCAAACCAAACTAATGCTACACGAATTTTATCCGTTATCTAAGAAAAAGGTCCATTAGTACCGTTAATATTGGTCATGTAATGAAAACAGAAAAATAAAATGTATTTCTGTACATTGTAGATGTTTGTGGGATTTTTTTTCCTTGTTTTTCAGATGACTAAAGAAAAATTGAACATCGGACTAATCGATAGTCAAAGAGGTTATAATGTCTTTGACACTATTTTGTCTAGAAAATGTTTACTTCATTCTTCTGCCTGACCTAACATATTAACTCTCTCAGAGATAATTCGACTTTTTGCTGAGATTATTCACGTCTAACAGTAAAAGGTCTACTTTTCAGTAACAAAAGTATCACGTAATGATGTGTTTTTGTCTCATATTGACTCTGGTGGAGATAATTCGACTCTTTACAGAGATTATTCATGTCTAACAGTAAAACGTCTACTTTTCAGTAACAAAAGTATCGCGTAATGATGTGTTTTTGTCTCATATTGACTCTGGTAGAGATAACTCGACTCTTTGCAGAGATTATTCATGTCTAACAGTGAAAGGTCTACTTTTCAGTAACAAAAGTATCACGTAATGATGCGTTCTTTCTTATGGTGCCATAAAAATAATGTTCTATTACTAAATTATAGTTACCTTTCGATAAATATACAGCGCTAGGAAAATTATTTCGTTACCCGCACACGTGTTTCACTACCCAGTCTTCTGAAGTTTTCCAAAAATGTATTTATCTACCTGTTTATTCAGACTATTTGTACAAAAGCTGATCTCATTTGTAATGTCATCAGATGGAATGCAAGGCAGGTTGTTCAGCCCTGGATCGTGTAGGTGGTACTTTACAGGTTCGTAGCAACAGCTTCTTGTACTTACCTCCAATACAAACAAGGAACGTGCACTTGCAGGCTATTGACCGCCACATCATAACCCAAACTTTACTCTAGGTACAAGGGAATACAGCACACCTTACAACTGAACAATGAACATCCTGCATGGACCTTTAACTATCACTTAAAGTCTACTGTATTCCGTTGTAACTACAATAAGATAATGTTTATGTTGAAGTAGATAGAGCAATAAGTGTTTGTACCAGAGTAGAGAAAGTCATGTATATAAAACATTTGACTATCACTTAAAGTCTACTGTATTCCCTTGTAACTACAATAAGATAATGTTTATCTTGAAGTAGATAGAGCAATAAGTGTTTGTACAAGAGTAGAGAAAGTCATGTATATAAAACATTTGACTATCACTTAAAGTCTACTGTATTCCCTTGTAACTACAATAAGATAATGTTTATCTTGAAGTAGATAGAGCAATAACTGTTTGTACAAGAGTAGAGAAAGTCATGTATATAAAACATTTGACTATCACTTAAAGTCTACTGTATCCCCTTGTAACTACAATAAGTTGCTTATCTTGAAGTAGATAGAGCAATTAGTGTCTGTACAAGAGTAGAGAAAGTCATGTATATAAAACATTTGACTATCACTTAAAGTCTACTGTATCCCCTTGTAGCTACAATAAGTTGCTTATCTTGAAGTAGATAGAGCAATAAGTGTCTGTACAAGAGTAGAGAAAGTCATGTATATAAAACATTTGACTATCACTTAAAGTCTACTGTATTCCCTTGTAACTACAATAAGATAATGTTTATCTTTAAGTAGATAGAGCAATAAGTGTTTGTGCAAGAGTAGAGAAAGTCATGTGAGTTTATAACGATGTAAAGATACAGAATTGGATGTAAGCCCAAATATCTATACGGCTTAACTTTTCAACAGGTACTGCGACAGTGTTTTGTTGGCGAGAGTTTTGACTTGTGTGGTGACGTCACACAGCCTCTCACTGGATGCAAGATAATGACGACAGATTTGTTTACCGTACACATGTGTAAGTGCAACCTCAAAGCACATTCTATCTGTCGTTTCTGCAGTCGCTGTAATACGAGATGTGATTTCTCTATCAAAATGTATGTGTTCAAGCTTTTATAACAGAATGTCTGCAGTAAGCTTCAATTTCTTTGCGTCCCCCCCCCCCGTTCCTTTTTGTGGATTAACGTGCTCCAACGTTAAGTCATATCGGACGATGTATGAAATGATACCAGACGTTCATCTTTCAGGATACGAGAACCGCGTAGAGGGTCGCGGGTTTGAGTCCCGCCCTGGGCATGGGTGTTTATGTGTATAGTGTATGTGTGTGAAACTGCAGAAAACAGATAGGTAATTAAACGGAAACAAAAAACGGTTAAATAAGGAAAAGAAAAATATATATCTATATACATAGATATATTTTTAATATATATAAAAGAAAGGGGAAAAAAAAGAAAACCTTATCCAGATAACTCACCCTGAACTCGGGACCCTTGAACGAGAGGACGCTACGGAGGCAGGCTTTTCATTCGATGGTTTCAATTTAATGATAAAATGAACATTAACAAAGGATTTATTGGGAATGATAAGCTCCACAAAATTATTTTAGTTAATTGATGGAAATTAACCAAGAGATCCGTGTTTCAAATCCCGGCCTTGGCATTGAATTTTTCATGTTGACTCTATCTATCAAAAACCTTCGCCAATTGACAGCTAGTGTGAAGAAATTATTAATTTCCATCAATTAACTAAAATAATAAGAGTTAAATGATGAAGCCTGGGACTCAAGTACCTAAGATAGTAAGTCGCCACAAACGGTGTATCTCAAACGCGAGAGCCCCTAGTGGTTAACTGGGGACATTTACGAGTCAAATGGAGAATTTAATGTCATGACGGCAAGTTGGCCATGGTAGCTGAATGGGTTAGAGCAACTGGACGGAAACCAGGAGATCAGTGTTTCAAATCCTGGCTGTGGCATTGAAGGTTTCATGTTGCCTCTATCTATCCACAAAATTATTTTACATAAATTCTGTTTTAACAAGATATACATTTGTTATGTAGTAATGTTTTGTCTATCTCTTACAGCTTACTAGTTATACAATAGTCATTCAGAATAAGCCATGAAAATATTTTATACATAAGATACTTTAGTAAGAGATTTAAAAAAGCAGACACGGGGAAAAGGTTTGTATGTAAGGGTAGTTTGGGGTGAGGAGCCTATGTTTAATATTTGAGGGGACATGTGCTCGAGTATCAATAGAGAAAGGAGCAGCTGTACACGTGCGTCGAGACAAGAATGCTGCCCGGCAACTGTAGAAAGGGAAATAGGAACACATCTGGGACAAGACACCGTCAACTGTTTGTAGATCTGTGTCGGCGACACAGCAAATGTGTAGACCTGAAGTGATAGTCAAATGTTTTATATAGCTGGTTGTCTAAGTGATGGCCTTGGCATTCTCTTCTCTTTGCATGTCCAGGAAATTTAAAAAAGAATGCAATGCTACAGCCGGGATTTGAACTCCGTCCGGTTGTTCTAACCACTGAGCTACGCAATTCCCTCCCTACCAGGGAAAAGAAGGCATTTTTGGTCATTTGAAACATTGTTAAAGCTAAATAATCACTTCAAATAGTCCAACTGTGGCAGATGTACTGTAGAAATGAGGTTAGGGTTTACAAAATCGTGTTACTGCTTCCAAATCTCACAAAAAATGAAGATGAGGCATTTATCTACCGATTAAGGAATGAATTGTGCTTTGAAAATTGTTTAAAATTGTGTAACTACCACCCATTTTGATTATATTACAATGTATTTTGATTTAGTGAATTTTCAGCGAGTTTTAATTTAAGTTTTGGCGACTTTTATGGTGTAAGCACGAACTATGAGACAAAATCATGAAGCAGCGCTTGAATAGCGGATGTCTTGTTGGTGAAGTGCTGAAGAATGCTTTAAGATACGGAGAACGACGTGGACAGTGTTTGTTTGCTGAATTTTGTCCCTTAATATTGAAATTATCCTGAAGCAGCGTATTTTATATCTATCATGTAATCAGTAAGGGGCGGATTTTGCCCTGTTTGCCTATTTTGTTCCTTTGTTCAGAAACGTAGGCTTTTAAGTTATAAGCACATCTCCTACAATTATTAGCCTAATTTCTTAGTTTTATATTGCCTACTTCATACGTTTGTGCCTATTCTGTGTATTAGAGCATAAAACTGTCTTGTTAGCCAATTTCTTCTGCTTGTAATTTGTGACAACAGTTTTTGCATTTGTTGGTTTCAACGTGAAGTTTTCAGGGAAGAGACATTTCTTACTGCTGCACATTGGATATACAAAAATAGGTTTATTAAAGAGACACATCTGTGCAAATACGCCCAAAACTTACAACACAATACCAAATTTAGTTTTTTTTTGTCTTAAAATTAATATGGAATACTTCAATAATATAATTTTTTTCTAGCGGCACTACAGAAAACATCACATGACTACGAGTATGTTTACAATTTATAGCATTTATTTTTGTGATCGGTCAAGAATGGAATAATAGCAAGTTTCAGCTTTCTAGTTACAACAGTTTCTGAGGAATTAACAGTTTATGTCTAAATTACAGGCGATTTTCAAAATTACCCAAATATTGTGCTTTTAAAAATCAATGTTTGTAGTATAAGTTTCTGCCATCATTTTGACCTATTAATGACCCGCACTTATGTGAAATATTTGTCTTCGTCATATCAACGAAGGGGAAATATAATAATTTCTATTTAACAATTTTTATTTTCCTAAGCGTTTTCAGTAAGAAGTAAGCATTATAATCCTTTTCAATACAAATAACAAAAACACAACAAATGTAAATGTGTACACTTAATATGCAGTTGCCCTTACAGATTAATAGAAACCTGCTTCCTGTGGAACATTTTGAAGTTAGGAAAATGTAGAAAAATGGAATCTGAGAAATCTGAGGTTAAAATTACGTAATAGCAGCTACGATACAGATGTGGGGTTATCTAAATACGAGGGCTATCCAGAAGGTAGATTACGTTTTGGAATAAAAAGTAAACAAAGTATAGGAAACAAATTTTATTATATACAGATGAAAGCCACACTCAAATACTACTTTTCGACATAGTCACCATTCAAATTAAGGCATTTATCGTAGCGATGTACGAGCTTGCAAATTCCTTCGTCGAAAAATTCGGCCGCCTGCGCCTTCAACCACTTCGTTACCTCTTCTTGCAGCTGTGCGTCGTCATCAAAACGCTGCATAGCCAGCCACTTCTTCATTGCTGGGAATAGGTGGAAGTCGCTCGGTGCCAGGTCGGGACTGTACGGCGGATGAGGAAACAACTCCCACTTAAAAGATTCAAGAACTTCACGAGTGACATTTGCCGTGTGGGGCCGGGCGTTGTCGTGAATCAACAAGATCTTAGAGCTCAACATTCCTCTGCGCTTGTTTTGAATGGCTCTTCTGAGTTTTTGGAGAGTTTGGCAATACCTTTGAGAGTTTATTGTAGTGCCTCTTTCCAGGAAGTCCACCAAAATCACACCTTTTCTGTCCCAAAAAACAGTCGCCATCATCTTCCTTGCCGACATTGTTTGCATGCATTTCTGGGGTTTTTGGGGAGAACTTGTGTGCCCCCACTGCATTGATTGCAATTTCGTTTCACAGTTCACGTGTTTCACCCATGTTTCGTCACCAGTAACGATGCGATCGAGTAAAGAGTCACCATCCTTATGGTAAACGTCCAAAAAGTTCAACGCTGCAGCCATTCGCTGATTTTTGTGCTCCTCTGTCAAGATTTTTGGAATCCATCTTGCACAAAACTTGTGGTAACCAAGCTTTTCGCTGATGATTTCGTGCAACAAACTTCGCGAAATTTGTGGAAAACTCAAAGAAAGTTCCGTTATTGTGAACCTTCGATTTTCACGGACTTTAGCATCGACTTTTTCGACAAGTTCGGCAGTCACTATGCTGGGTCTCCCACTTCGATCTTCGTCGTGAACATTGGTTCGGCCATTTTTAAATCTGATGACCCACTGACGCACTCCACCTTCAGTGATAATGTTGTCCCCATACACTTCACAAAGCTGCCGATAGATTTCTATCGGTTTACAGTTTTTTGCAGTCAGAAACCTTATTACTGCACGCACCTCGCAGCTCGCGGGATTTTCAATTAACGCAGACATTTCAAACCGTCACAGTATCTGAACGGAGCACAGCACGAACCTCTCACTAGCACGGCTAGATGCCGACTGAGCTGCGCAACGCTCTGACCCCAAGATGGCCGCGCTAGCCCCGCCCCTAGCGGAAACAGACGAAAACGTAATCTACTTTCTGGATAGCCCTCGTATGTGTTTAGCGAATTTGTTGCAGCATATGTTGCGATGATTTGTCATTTTGTTATAGTGCATTTCAGGAGCCATTTTACTAAAACTGTGTATTTCTAAGTGTTACTTAGCAAATTTTTAGTGCCTATTTAAGTGCCTATTTCAGACATGTTAGTGCCTTTTTGCCTGCCTATTTCAGACATTTTAGTGCCTATAAATCCGCTCCCTAGTGATGAGTTAAAGCTAAGCTAAAGATAGTTTGGTTATGAAGTTGTTTCGTGTTTGTTGCTAGGTAACGACAAACTGCCACGGAACATTATTCCTGGATATAATTTCAGTGTTAATATGGCTTTACATAAACTTTAGAATATTCACGTCGACAAAGCGTGTCCATGAACCCGGAAGTCGTAAAAGTATTATCACAAAGCTATTTATAATCTTTAGTGTCATTAAGTGTGATAGCCTTAACACATTTATTGGGTGTAAATAAGACCTGAAGCTTTGCTAGCGACGAGTATGTTACATCTCAGAAACATAAGACTCATTTACACGGATACCAGTCGATTTTACAAACTTTTTATTAGAGTATACATAACAACGTCAGCTAAAAGGAAAATGGCGGGTTCTTGTACTTAGAACAGAAATTAGGGAAAAATTAGAGACATGCCTCATCCATCGTACAGCCAAAACTGACATATTATTAAACTATCGTTTATTTACATTTTTGCGTAAACTACGTCTCGTGCATCTCAATTAACATACATAAGAGTTTTTGCCATTTATGAAATAATATTAAACCATAGAAAGATAGAGTCAGACTGAAAAATTCAATGCCATAGCCCAGTTACTGATGTGTGTGCAGGTACAACGTGCTGATACACCATTCCATGAATATCAAAGAATGAGATGACCATAACTTACCCAGAAGAAGCAACCACTTTTGCTATTTTGGGGGTTGGTGATGAAGGAAATTTCCACAATTTCAGAATAATACTTGTAAACTGTATTACGTGGTAAAAAAAAGTAAAGTTATGCAGGGGATTTGAGCCATTTTCACATTAGACAAATAACATCGCAGTTTTGCACCCGTTCCAACTGAGCTATCTAGTAACGTGTGAGATAAACGTTCCGTCTAACATAGAGTATTCGCTGGTTCTAGTGAACATTTGCAGACGTGCATACGTCAGTTGTCTAATTACGAATATACTACAGGTGATGCGATGGCATCTATATTAGTACTAATTCATCGAGTGTTCAATACGCGGGTAGAACCTCGTAATGCGGTCGATGTTTTCAAATGCGGATTGCATAAAACTCGAGAGTAAGGGGCAGCTGACTCACCTGGTATATATATATATATATATATATATATATATATATATATATATATATATATATCCTCCCGCTATTGGAAGATGAATAGGATTGGCACAGCGAACAAAACGGAATGGAACATTCAATTTGAGTACATAATGTAATCATGAGAACAAAATAACACATTTCTACACTTGTATATTTTGTATATTCATATCTTTATGTATCTCATACACATTTAGTTAGTTAGTTACTAACACTCCCCACATGGCAACCTTGGCCTTCGGGGTAACCTCACCCCACCAAGTGATGACCGGACCCATTTCTCAGGTGGAGGCACCCAGAGGGCGGTGTCCATTACCTCCGATGATAGGGTGATAGTGAAGATGGCGGTGAGGTGAGAGGACCTACAGCTTTTACCGTGGACTCCGAACCACGTTGGGCATAGGGGATACTTCACGTGTGCTAGACAGAGGTGAAGGCGTGGATAGGGCCGACTTAAAATCGCCAACCCCAGAGCCGGGAATCGAACTCGGGACCCTTAGAACGGGAGCCGCGAACGTAACCACCGCGCTACCCCGGCGCCCTTCTCATACACATTTTACACATATGAATTGCTTCAGCGTCCACACAGATTTCGTGGAACAATTCTCCATATTTTTGGCTCATTTCAGCATCATTTCATTCATGGTGTGGCATGACTTAATGTTGGAGGACGTAAAAACAATTGAATCGCCCGCCTTACCTTAATCCGCTTCGTCCGCTGGTGTAGCGGTATTTATTTTTGCCCGCTGGTAGCCCTGATTAACTATCATAACACCAAGAAGCATTATGAATGTAAGAAAGTCTGTACTTTCTTATTGTACAAGTTTCTGGAGCAATTTCAGTGCACATTCGTTATAAATCTATGTTAAACGAAGTTAAAATATAACAAAATGCCACAAATGGAGCAATGACATACCTCGTTTCCGTAAAAGAAGCTCAATTTGTCACTTAGACTGAAGAAACACAATCGTATTACGCAGTCAACTGTCTAGGGTAGTGAACTTCTTCGTTCCAACAAAACACTACCGTCACCTAGGCAGCAGATTTTGAAAAACAAATGCGAATCACCCGCGCTTAGCTGACGTAGAGAAAGCCATGGAATGTAAACTGCGAACTCCCTCCCCTCCCGGGTCAGCCTACGAAATAAGATAGAAGATTAATGATATGGCTTGGATGTGGCTGTAAGGATATCATTAGCCGCCTCTAAAAACTGCCACTTAACGCTAAGAGCCACGTTTACATCCAAACATCAATTAACTACTCTATTGAGATCAAACACTGCCCTTCCAATAGCAAAACAGTTTACACTTTAAGTGATAGTCAAACAGCGGATTGCTATGGATACTTTTGAAATTTCTTTCTCTGTGTATGTCCAAGAGATAAAAAATGAATGATTTCCGGTTTGACAAATGAATAACTATTGACATAAATTGTGTGTTTTAACAAGATATCTGCGTAGTAATATTTTGTCTATCTCTTAGTTTATTAGTTTACAAAAGCTATTTCAGAATGGAGAGGAATTCTGAGAACATATCGGAAAATTCAAAATTTTACAGTTTATTTAAGCAAATCTAAGATAACTGGGTTTTATAATCTTAGGATCGCTATGAGAAACTGAGAAACAATTGAAAATGAATGTCAATTCTGTTCAGAACCTGGACTGAAGTACAAGGTTTAGTATACATCCCATTTTTGGCTTTTGACTTCAGTTTCACACGCACGCACGCACACACAATAAAAAAACCGGTAAAATTCTATACAAAAGCGCTGAAGACAAACCAACGTTTATACATTTTCAGCTGAATGACTTACACATTGCCATATTTGTGATACCTGATCGCTATCCACAGAGAAAACATTATTGGGAACAAATTAATAAAATTCAATTAATTTTTGATATTATGGTGATCATTCTGCAATTTTTATTTTATTTTAAAGTCATAAAATACTATTACCCTAAGTACGAGGGTGGGTCAAAAAGTAATGCGTCCTATTTTTGTTTTCCTTAAATAAGTAAGTTATGTGAAAACTTTGAATTTGGCGCAATTTCTCAAACCTTCTTCTCCAATCCCCTGCACCAGTAACTTCCTAAGTCAACAGGTGGCAGCACTGCACCCTCTTGCAAAATGGCTGACATCGACATTCGTATTAGACAGCGTTCTGTGATTGAATTTTTGACTGCGGAAGGTGAAACGCCAATTCGCATTCACGAAAGGCTAAAAAAAATGTGTATGGTGATACAACGGTGGATGTCAGCACTGTTAGACGATGGGTTCGTCACTGTAACGAAGCTGAAGGACAAACATCATTGGCAGATGAAAAGCGAAGCGGCAGTGACTCCATGCAACATTCAGCGAGTCGATGACATCATTCGTGGTGATCGCCGGGTAGCAACAGGTGAATTGTGTCGCATTACCTCCCTTAGTAAAGGCAGTGTGATGACGATTATTCAACAACTGGGTTACTCAAAAGTTTGTTCACGTTGGGTACCAAGAATGTTAACCGCCCAAAACAAAGAAACAAGGAAAACAATAGCCTCCGAACACTTGCAGCGCTTCAATTTGAAGGGAGAGGAGTTTCTGGAAAAAATTGTTAGTGGAGACGAAACGTGGGTTGATTTTTTTTTTTTTTTTTTTTTTTTTTTTTTTGAACCTGAATGAAAGTGGTAGTCAATGGAATGGCATCACACGTCACCGAAGAAAAAAAAATCAAAACTCAGCGGTCGGCAGGGAAGGTTATGGCGACAGTGTTTTGGGATGCAGAGGGTGTGCTTATGATTGATTTCTTGGAGCAGGGATGCACAATAAATTCTGTTCAATACGTCAGAACTCTCAAAAAGCTGAAAGCACGTCTTCGCCGAGTTCGCACAACAAAAACTATGGCGGATGTTCTTCTTTTGCAAGACAATGCAAGACCACACATCAGCCCTCTGCAGAAATTGAGAAATTGGGATGGCAAGTCTTACAGCCCTGACCTGGCACCATCAGACTTTCATCTGTTCGGGCCACTAAAGGAAGCTCATCGTGGGATTCATTTTGAAGATGAGGAGGCTGTGAAAACGTCCGTACGTCAATGGCTTAGGAAGCAAGACCGTGTGTTTTACCACACTGGAATACATGCCCTAGTTAAAAGGTGGACCAAAACTGTGGAAAAGGACAGATATTATTTTGAATAGTGACAAATTAATCGTCAATGTTGTAGTTTTCAAGCTATGTAAATTGGATTCAATTTTCTTGGCAATTAAAAGAGAAAAAAAAAAATAGGAGGCATTACTTTTTGACTCACCCTAGTATTTGTGTATTCTACGTGCAACAGTTTTCTCTGAAAGATTAATAGGACTCATATGTGACAGAAAGAGAAGAAACTTGACCCCGAAATAGTGAAAATGCTAGTATTTTTGAACAAAACTTATAAAAGTGGACTGTTTTGCTTTTAAATGTCTAATGTAGAGTTTAAAAATAAGAACACTAATGATTTTAAGTTTTATCTCACACAGTTCTCCCATCGAGAAGTATATCATATATCGATATCCAGTATCCACCCATCACTAAGAGAAAGTTAAACAGCAAATTACTCCATGATCGATGCTTCTTTGTTATTCTGTCTCGTTGGCAATCATATAGATGGTTCTGCCGTTTAGCTTGGGTGTTACAAGGTTGTTTTGACCAGACGACGCATTCAGCTGGCTTCGCTACGATCGAAGAGAGAACATCTGGCGCGCTTATCTCGCTCGGCATTAGGTGTTAGTGGAGTGTGCAAGTGATAAGGCCAAAGTGGTCGGCGATATCACTAAACAGGCGCGTAAAGTCGACAATTCACTACACTTGGTGCTTCAAATCAGCCAAAAACTCCCCAACATCCTTTATATAAAAAATAATTTGAACATTTTGTTTTTCCTTAAATATCTCAAGCAAATTTTAATTACAAGATAGTTTTATGACACACTTAATGTGTATCTTGAATTTTCTGAGTCAGTTCTCAAAAGTCCACTTCATTCTGGGTAACTTTTGTATAACTGGTAAACTGTAACAGACAAAATACAGTGTGATCCATATAAACCTGAACCATTTCAATAGACCATAACTTTTGAACCAACAATAGGACACACGTACAACTTTGTGAGAGTATAATACACAATTGGGAGATTACATTACACTATTTACATCTCAGAGAAAATGTTGGAAGTATCCTCCACCAGCATCTATACATGTTTGTACTCGTCTCACCATATTCTCTCAAGTTTTAAGGAGAGTATCCTCGCCAATGTTACTTATTTCGGTTCGAATGGATTCCTTGAGAACATCAATTGTCTATTTATCACTCTATTTTGTAGATACCCCCACAAGAAAAAAATCCGGTGAGGTTAGGTCAGGGGACCTGGGGACTACAGACCTTTTGAGATTATTCGATTATCAAAGAAACTGGTTACAAGTTCCGTGGTGTCATTAGATGTATGGCACGTTGCTCCATCTTGCTGGAAATAACCTTCTCTCAATTCGATATCATCCAGCTGCTCCACAAATGTTTTGAAGATACCCATATAAACTTCAGTGTCTACAGTCGTATCAAAGAAAACGGGACCAACGACCAATAGATGCTGGTGGAGGACAGTTCCAACATTTTCTCTGAGATGTAAATAGTGTAATGTAATCTTCCAATTGTGTATTATATTCTCCCAAAGTTGTACGTGTGTCATTTTATTAGTTCAAAAGTTATGGCCTATTGAAATGGTTCAGGTTTATATGGATCACGCTGTATTACTACACAACAAATGTAGATCTTGGAAGTTAATTGTTCTTTCACACTAGCCGTGTGTTGGACGCACTATGAAAGGGTAGAGCCAGACTGAAAAATTCAATGCTATACCCGGGATTTGAACCACGGACCTTCTGGTCTCCGTCCAGCCAATGGTTAGAGCGGCTGGACGGAGACTAGAAGATCCGTGGTTCAAATCCCAGCTATGGCTCTGCCCTTTCAAATGTAGATCTTGTTAAAACATACAATTTAGGTCAAATACATTTTTTGTATAGTTAACTATTTGCGAAACTGAATATTTCACTACTTAAATACGAAGTCGTTATTGTTTTTTTATCTGTTGGACATACCCAAAACCGTCGCCTAGACAACATTTGACTATCACTTAACGTCTATTGTATTCCTACAAGAGAATTAACACTTCGAGAAAATAAGTGTGTACACATACTATATTTTCATAAATTACCAACTAAAGTACTAAATATAATTCACAAATTAATAAAAGAACATGCTAACAAAAGAGCAGCTGACTTTACAAAATGTTGGCGGACTAGAGTGGTTAGGAAGTCATTACTTTGACCATAGCAACCAAAACATCTGACTATCATTTAAAATGTACTGTAGCTACAATAAGACACAGTAAGCGAGATTAGCCAATTCGTCACGTATGTATGTAATAGCTTCCGGTGTTGGTCGTGAGAACTGGAAAGGTCGGTCAAGGCATGCTATACCGTGTCTAATGAAATTCCTGTGCGACAGCCAGCCGGCCGGCCGGTCTCTCCGTCTACTTCGCGATAAACATCTGTTTATCAATGGTCTCACAACTACAAGAAAATATGCGAATATTGTGATGAAAAATGGGTAAATTACCGAAACCCTGATACCTCAAAACAGTGGCCAAAGTCATTGTTAAAAGAATCAGTTCTGTCCTAAAGTAATGTTTTGTGTCTGGTGGACTTTTTTTGTCTCTCTTTTACAGTTTATCAGTTATACCAACATCATCGAGAATAAAGAAGACATCTGAGGACATTCCCAGAAAATTCAAGATATACATTTGTTGTGTACTAATATTTTGTCTATCCCTTACAATGTATCAGTTATACAAAAGTCACTGAGAATAAAGAGAACTTCTGAGTACAACTATAGTCCAGGGGACACGAGCGAGGCGTAAAGTTACACATAACAACTTTCAATAAAGCAAAACTTAGTAATTTAAAAGTCTCGATTGCATATTTAATAAAGGTGAAAATGCCAAGAGTTTGTACGTGACGGAGGGAACGAAAACCAGGGTTACAGAAGTCAACTGCAGCTAACAACAATCCACTTAAAGCGATGATGTGCCTCTGTCATCAAATTACTTTCCAACACCAGCGCTAGGGGTACGACCTTCCTCAGACGCTGCAATCTTCTCTCTACTTGAGATAAGGTTGGTGTTGCAGAATACAGTACGCTTTATGTGACTGTCAGATGTTTTAAATGGAGTTGGCTTTGGAATTGATGCCGCTATTTTCGCTCAAGAATTTGAAGCAGTAATATTTTCTTCGCACTTTAGCGAAGGGAAAAGAGAAACCTACGAGGGTGATCTGAAAAGTTTCAGACCTAATAAAGATACAAGATATTTTTCAGAATTGTTTTGATTATTACTTTTCAACATAGTCTCCTTGTAACTCTACACACTTCTCCCAGCGAAGCTCCCATCTCTGTAACCCGTCCAAATAGTACTCGGCGTTTTTTCTGTAAAATAATTGTTCACGAAGGTGATTGCCTCTTCATCTGACGAAAATCTCTGTCCGAGCGCAATTTTCATATGAGGGAACAAAAAGAAGTCGCTTGGGGCTAGATCTAGTGAGTCAAGCAGTTCAAACCGTAATTTATGGATTTCCGTCATTGCAACCGCTGAGATGTGAGACGGTGCGTTGTTTTGGTGAAACATGATTTTCTTTTTCTGCAAATGTGGCCGTGTTTTTCGCAAGTTCGGCCTTCAGCTTGTCAAGTAATGCATAGTATGCTTCTGTAATGCTTTTCCTTTTTGAAGATAACCGAATAACTCAATGACTATCCTAAAAGACAGTCGCCATCACTTTCCCAGCCGAAAAAAACAACAGTTTTTGCTTTTTATTTGAGCCGGTTCCCACTTTGCAGTCCACTGTTTGGACTGTATTCTTGTTTCGGTAGTGTAATGTTGTATCCAAGTTTCATCTACAGTAGTTAATCGGCGCCAAAACTCGGATTTATTGCGCCTAAACTGCGCCAACAGAGCGTTGGAAATGTTCATTCGAACACGTTTTTGGTCTAACGTGAGCAAACGCGGCACCCAACGCGCGGACAGCTTTCTCATGTCTAAATGTTGATTTAATATGTGACGAACACGTTCTTTTGACATGTTCATAGCCTCTGCTATCTCTCTCACTTTAATTCGGCGGTCGTCTAGCACCATTTGGTGAACTTTGGCGATGTTTTCGTCGGTAGTTGCAGTTCTTGGACGTCCCGAACGTTCATCATCTCCCTAGCTCTCACGGACATGTTTAAATTCAGCTGCCAAAAATTTCACTGTGGTGAATGATGGTGCAGAGTCCCCAAACACAGAATCCAACTCATCTTTGATTTGCGTAGGCATATTGCCTTTCATAAACAAATATTTAATGACAGCTCAATACTCGCTTTTGTCAATTTTCATAAAAACACTCACATCAACTCACTCAAACGACTGTTACATAACAACTGAGCGTCCAAAATGGCTGACACCTTGGTAACTGTCAACATATGAACAACGAACTTCACTAGCTTTTATTTAAGAGTGCTGCCATCTTTATGTGAAGGTCGGAAACGTTTCAGACCTCCCTCGTACCTCAGGGTATATCTGCTGAACCTATAATAAGTAAGTGGTAAAGAGCTAAAAATACCACATTTTGGCGAAAATCGTAAGTTAACCTTAAGGATAAACAGCGCTGGTAACACAGGCTGCTGTTTGTGGGATGTACAGGAAATTGCTATGTTCTTTTTGTAGATGGCTCTGTCGTCGGTCGGTCGGTCGGTCGGTCGTTGTGGTACAGGACATAAATTGATTCTTGATTGGATATGACCTCGGTACCAAAACCACCAATGTGCAAATTTGCCGTTTGCAAACAAATTTGACTTCCTGTACTATTTACAGTAGCAATATTATATTTCATACGTACAGCTGGTTGTCTAGGTGACGGCTTTGACATCCCATTCTCTTTGTGTGGCCAAGAGATAACAAAATGAATAACGACTTTCTATTTGATAAAAGAACAAGTATTTGAATATTTAGTCAAATAGCAACGAATATCTGTAGTACTATTTTGTCTATCTCTTACAAATTATCAGTTATAGAAAAATCATTGAATATGAAGAGCACTTCTGAGGAAATTTCCAGAAAATTCAAGATATACGTTTAACTGTTTTAAAGTGTCTTAAACGTATAACATTTTGATTAAAATATTTAGAGCCAGTTTTGAGAAAATCAAAAGCATAGTCTGAGATGGAGGTATTTACCTGAAAAAATCTTTGCTGTTTAACTCATTTTTTTGTTTCTGATGTTCACTGACAAATGGACATTCCTCTAAAACATGTGAATGTGATACGAATATTTTGGTTGAATCTAATACTAACGTATGGCATTGAGAAAGTTGAATGTCAGAACGAATTTGGCCTTATATTAATAGCGACGGAATTAACCAAATCAGCTGGATGGCTTTTTAAATAATCCAAGAGACAGTCATATGTAGTGTTTTGTGTCTCGCTGAGCAATACCCCGAAGGTGAGGTTGAAATAACAACTGAACGACGGCGGTAAGGATTTCATAGAGTAAATAACAAAACAAGCTCCAGACAAGAGCAAAATAAAGAAACCTGTTTCCATGGTAACCCTATATTCAGTAAGACGGAACCAAATTTGGTGAACTGATCTTGCAGTTGAAAGCAGGGCTGACCAACATGCTTTACAGCCCAACCTTACATAAGTACGACAGCTCTCACAATAAGAATTGTGCTTCACGTGCAAATTACACGTTTATATTCGGTAACGTTATATCGGGCTTCTACTGTATTTATCCTTGCTCAAGAGAATATAATTTCAAAGACATCACATAAAGACCAAAACATTTGACTATCACTTAAAGTCTACTGTATTCCCTTGTAACTACAATAAGATAATGTTTATCTTGAAGTAGACAGAGCAATAAGTGTTTGTACAAGAGTAGAGAAAGTCATGTATATAAAACATTTGACTATCACCTAAAGTCTACTGTATTCCCTTGTAACTACAATAAGATAATGTTTATCTTGAAGTAGATAGAGCAATAAGTGTTTGTACAAGAGTAGAGAAAGTCATGTATATAAAACATTTGACTGTCACTTAAAGTCTACTGTATTCCCTTGTAGCTACAATAAGATAATGTTTATCTTGAAGTAGATAGAGCAATAAGTGTTTGTACAAGAGTAGAGAAAGTCATCTATATAAAACATTTGACTATCACTTAAAGTCTACTATATAACTACAATAAGATAATGTTTATCTTGAAGTAGATAGAGCAATAAGTGTTTGTACAAGAGTAGAGAAAGTCATGTATATAAAACATTTGACTATTACTTAAAGTCTACTATATAACTACAATAAGATAATGTTTATCTTGAAGTAGATAGAGCAATAAGTGTTTGTACAAGAGTAGAGAAAGTCGTGTATATAAAACATTTGACTATCACTTAAAGTCTACTGTATTCCCTTGTAACTACAATAAGATAATGTTTATCTTGAAGTAGATAGAGCAATAAGTGTTTGTACAAGAGTAGAGAAAGTCATGTATATAAAACACTTGACTATCACTTAAAGTCTACTGTATTCTCTTGTAGCTACAATAAGATAATGTTTATCTTGAAGTAGATAGAGCAATAAGTGTTTGTACAAGAGTAGAGAAAGTCATGTATATAAAACATTTGACTATCACTTAAAGTCTACTGTATTCCCTTGTAACTACAATAAGATAATGTTTATTTTGAAGTTGATAGAGCAATAAGCGTTTGTACAAGAGTAGAGAAAGTCATGTATATAAAACATTTGACTATCACTTAAAGTCTACTGTATTCCCTTGTAACTACAATAAGATAATGTTTATCTTGAAGTAGATAGAGCAATAAGTGTTTGTACAAGAGTAGAGAAAGTCGTGTATATAAAACATTTGACTATCACTTAAAGTCTACTGTATTCCCTTGTAACTACAATAAGATAATGTTTATCTTGAAGTAGATAGAGCAATAAGTGTTTGTACAAGAGTAGAGAAAGTCGTGTATATAAAACATTTGACTATCACTTAAAGTCTACTGTATTCCCTTGTAACTACAATAAGATAATGTTTATCTTGAAGTAGATAGAGCAATAAGTGTTTGTACAAGAGTAGAGAAAGTCATGTATATAAAACACTTGACTATCACTTAAAGTCTACTGTATTCTCTTGTAGCTACAATAAGATAATGTTTATCTTGAAGTAGATAGAGCAATAAGTGTTTGTACAAGAGTAGAGAAAGTCATGTATATAAAACATTTGACTATCACTTAAAGTCTACTGTATTCCCTTGTAACTACAATAAGATAATGTTTATCTTGCAGTAGATAGAGCAATAAGTGTTTGTACAAGAGTAGAGAAAGTCGTGTATATAAAACATTTGACTATCACTTAAAGTCTACTGTATTCCCTTGTAACTACAATAAGATAATGTTTATCTTGGAGTAGATAGAGCAATAAGTGTTTGTACAAGAGTAGAGAAAGTCATGTATATAAAACATTTGACTATCACTTAAAGTCTACTGTATTCCCTTGTAACTACAATAAGATAATATTTATCTTGAAGTAGATAGAGCAATAAGTGTTTGTACAAGAGTAGAGAAAGTCATGTATATAAAACATTTGACTATCACTTAAAGTCTACTGTATTCCCTTGTAACTACAATAAGATAATGTTTATCTTGAAGTAGATAGAGCAAAGTCGTGTGACTGTACACTTCACCATTTTCCCCCTCTCTACTTTGTGAAACTTGCGCCTTACTTTCTTGAAACACAATGCATTGTGTATAATGATAGGGGAATCCCCAGATACGTTCCGAGAGGATAATGACAAAGCATCGGCTATGTAACTATTGCAGCATTTGCTTTGATGGGACGAACGTTACAATTAAAACCCTGAAACGGAAGTGCGTAGGGCAATCAAATACTTGTTTAGAGACAGACATTCTACAGAGGCGGGCAAATGACAAATGAAGTTCGTTTCATGACAAACGATATGTGATAATGGGCTCAGAGGTTATCTTCATTATAGATTAGTTTTGCATAAATGTTAACCATAGGTAATACACAAAGAGGGCAGTTTACGTCAAACATTTCTGTGGTATAATTTGCGAGGCATTTCTTGTTATTTGTTTGAATTTCTCAATATTTCTACAGGAAGGCGTTATTCATTCTTTTTTTTTTTATATATCTTGAAATATAATAGAATTAGGAAGCCATGACGACGAGCAGTCTAAAAACAGCTGAGCATCACTTAATTGGATAATGTTTATCTGGAGGTAGAGAAAGGCGTTTGTAGAGTTGTCTGAGGGGACTGTACCAGGGTGTAGCACCCCGCCGTGTTTCTGATGGGGCGGCTTGCTCCCTGGTGCCATTTTAACTTAACATGAACGGGAGAAACTTCCCCCCTTCTTCCTTATGGGTGTGTCTGCAACGGAACTTGGTTCGATACGAGTCCACTGCATCAAGCAGATAATTTAATGAGGCGGCGCATCTAATGACGACTTCAACAGTCAATACGCACAGAGATGGCCATGCTTACGAAACTTTCTGTGGCAATGTAATGTAATGATTACCGTGGGCCCGATTTCTGCTTCAATTTAGGTCTCTTATGTGTTTAAAATTGGTTTTCTTCAGGTTTTTCTTGACCAAAATATGGTTTTGGAATGTTTTATTTATTTATCAATACATTTACTTATAATTTTCCTTTTCTGCTATTTATTTGTAAGATTTATGCATATAGTGGCAAAGATATTCACCAAAGAGTTTACTGTTTGCTTTCTAGGCCATTTTTTGGTATTACAGTAAATACTTTTATACATACTCGATTTGCTATTGTCACTCAACACACTCTACGTTTTTTTTTCCCAACAGAATATGACGTCACTGGAACGTAGACCACTGATGCCAATGCAAGGAGTAGCTTTCCTGTATACCTGTTTGCCTCCAATGCTGAGTTTATGATTCGAGCAGGATTCGAAACTCGATCGGACTGATTTACCCTTAAATTTCTTCTTAATTGAAATGAATGACATTTGAAAGCGAATTTCACTTGTATTAATTTACTCTCGAATATGACCTTCCATTTTGAAAATCGGAAAATGACATTCTTTGTTTCAAAAAGGGAAAGCAGCTATTTAGGTTATTTTTGCTGTCAAAGGTTTTTTTTAAGGTTAAAAAGGTAAAAACCTAAAAGTCCGTGCCCTAATGACGACGCACAAATTTTCAATCAGTTATCTGCATTCCGTATTTTTGTACTGGATTTACATTTTTTTTCCTCGTTAAAGAACCGCGCATTGCAGTTTTAAAAAATGTGAAATGAAGCTGCCTTTGTAAGAATCAAAACATTAAATAACAAATAATGTAAGTTTAAAACTTCAACAATGTCTATATGGTTCTCTTAATAATTCATTTATTTTATTTGTTTGCCGGTTTTGGTTGGCTGGCAGTACACTGATTCCTATTTGCTAAACTTTGGAGAAAATTAGCTTCCGCAACATCCTCGTGGCACAGGCTTTAATTTTGTAAGCAAAGATTAGTTAATGCAATTGTTATATTACAACGGCTTATTGTGAGGGCAAAATCGCGTGAAATTAACCTCTTTCTAGCACTAATGCCACAAAACAAATAATGTATTTACCATAGCAACGCGACAGCAACATAATTTTCTCCAATATGCGTGTAAGAAAACCCGAATTTCTCGCAAGTGGCGCACGTTTCTTCTCCTTGATACAGAGCGTCTGCCGCACATGTGCGGAACTGCCATCGCAGCGCTGCAGCGGAGATAAATGGAAACAGAACTTACTTTCTGGACGCCCCTTGTATAATAGTTTACTCCATATTGAAACAGTATTTATGAAAAGTTAATCATTTCGCTTATTTTATCTCCATTATATGCCCAATGTACATCTTTTTAATTTTCGTCTGTTTACAATACTGTGAGTTGGAAAATATAAACGAAAAATTGATAAGTGAAGTTTTAAGTTTCAAATTATTATATTTATATATAAAAATGGAATTTCAAGGAAAAGAGAATATGCGTTACGCTAACTTTAAATCTCGCATAACCCTTTTCCATAGACATCCTGATGAAATGAGATCTTAAAGCTGCAATCTCCCTTGTAACTTTGTGTATTGTTCTAAATGCAGTCCCTTTATTTATATTAAATATATCCCCAACCACCATTTGGAAGCTTTCAGGTGTGAGTAGGATTTGGAATGAGTGCATAATTCCTCAGGGTTTATGTTCTTAAGGGTATGTATGACTGAAATTTTCAAATTCTGAACTAATAACTTACACCATAGGTGTAGTATAATGTAAATATGTTACAACCTAAATTTAAGCCATTTTTCTCCAGCAGTTTAGAAATTATGATAAATTTTGTATGTTTTTTGTCACGTCACTGAAAAAGTCCCTTGCGACAAAATATTTTGAATTTTGGTCTAATATTTTAACCCTATGTTCATAATACGCATACTTTTTGAAATTGCTCTGGGTTTTTCTGTGTCTCCTTTAGTTTAGGTCACACAAATTTTTTTAATTTACAAATATTCTTTTTTTTTGTCTAAAAAACTGTAAGTTTTGTGTTTGAAAATTAAAAATATATGCTTATATACATTTCACAATAAAACCTAGGGCAATTTCCATTCCTCATGATATTCTGAACCTGTGTAGGAAATTTCATGAATGTAGTACAAAAACTGCATCGCAAGGAGCATTTTACAGGAAGAAAAATGCTGAAAATATGAACATTGAGAAAACAGCGATTAAAGATTTGATTGCATAACTCACATTAAATTCCACCAGGCTGATAGGTTGGACCCTCAGATTTCTTTTTCGTCTCCTCTGTTGCTGCTTTTTCCACCTTTTTCTTCTTTAGATGTTGCTTTTCTTCTGCACAACTTCGCTTCTTGCTTTGCAGGATACGAGTCTGATCTCGCTGCACTGAAGTTTTCCTTGCTGAGTCTACTACACTTTCACCTCTGATATTTTGCTGCAGCTCCAATGACTTAAGACTACCCATGTTAAACTCACTGATGCTTTTAATAACAGCAAGATCCAATTTTTGTTTTGATATGAAAACTTCCTTTGGGCACTTATTCCATATGACATGATGCAAAGATTCATTGGCATTCTGTGTTTTTCCTGTTTTGCACCTCTCTAGTAATGTTGTAGAAGCCAGCCTCTGATATATTGGCAACATTTTAGGAACTATTTTGTCTGAAAGCCTTATTTTTATTTTCTTGAATTGAAAATTTAAGAACGGAAAACAGACAAAGAATGTGGATGTAGGCAAAAGAGGGCGTGACTCTGACAGAGTTTAAAGGCCACCGACATTTAAATAAGCATTTAAAAATGGCGTTCGGAGGCAAATTATGCATTTTTCACATTCGGGAATGTCTAAATTATTTTATAGAATTAAAATAAAAAAAGTCGTTATTTTCACAATTTTCATGAAATTTCAGTCATACATACCCTTAAAGCTGCAATCTCCCTTGTAACTTTGTGTATTGTTCTAAATGCAGTCCCTTTATTTATATTAAATATATCCCCAATCACCATTTGTGCTTTCAGTTGTGAGTAGGATTTGGAATGAGTGCATAATTGCTCAGGGTTTATGTTCTTAACTGTGCACGTAGCCTATGCTCCAGTTCTTCAACTACATGCTTTGATAGTCGAAATCTCATTTTGAATTTTCTGTCATTTAGTTCTGAGATGGGATGGTAAATACAGCATTTACTTTATTTCTTGTAAATTCTGCAGTTCTGCTGACCTACGTTCAGTCAATCAGCAGTTAGGTTTGATCTTACATCAAGAGGCCATGAACTTAGATCAATGTTTATACAACTAGCTTGACTGAAGATCATTTTCATATGTTTGAGCTTAGATTAACTTTTATACAACCGAGCCTTAGAGGAGTTCTCTTTAGAACTAGACAGCAGCAGTAGAGCAGTCTCTTCAAATACCAGGACGACAAGACACTGTCGGCTCCCTGAGTGTGGAGGCGACTTCTTCATGTTGGAGGAGGTTACTTCTAAGTTCTTCAATAATGTGACTGCCCCAAAAACGTCTCGTTTGTTGTTAATTCAATTGTTGTCACTAATTATTGAATGACCTAAGTATTTACCCGTAATATCCGCGATCTGAAAGACACTTCCTCATTCCATTTTCCTTTCGTGGATCCTTTTACTATATTGACTCATCGAAGTGATTCTTCTAAACAAGGAGAAAACAAATGCTAGTGAATCGTGCTTTCTTCTACCGCGTTTACCATTTTAGTCAACGCGACCTTAATTCCAAGGTTTGTAATTAACTTTGTAGTTAATGAAGGCAGTTTTTATTGTTTTACTAAGAAGGTTGTACAAGGATTATACGACGGATAAGCAAGGCTTCGTGTTCTGGATCTATGAATGTGTGTGAATGAATGTCGCTGATTGCTAAAGAACTTTTTGTATACTTCCATTTTCATTTTTATTCCGCAGCAGAAGATGCGAGTGGTTCAGGTTTACCCGGGCGGGGGGTGTTTGCTGCTCAGCACCTAGTCGCTTAGTGTGGCTTTATCTGGGCAGTATAATAGAATTGTCTTGTGTCGCAGGTGGTTGTCTTGGGCAGCGGTATATCTAGCCATGTGTGGGCGCAAGTGCCTCAGGAAGCGGGGGTGTTTGCTGCTCAGCACCTAGTCGCTTGGTGCGGCTTTATCTGGGCAGTATAATAGAATTGTCTTGTGTCGTAGGTGGTTGTCTTGGGCAGCGGTATATCTAGCCATGTGTGGGCGCTAGTGCCCCAGGAGGGGGGTGTTTGTTGCTCAGCACCTAGTCGCTTGGTGCGGCTTTATCTGGGCAGTATAATAGAATTGTCTTGTGTCGTAGGTGGTTGTCTTGGGCAGCGGTATATCTAGCCATGTGTGGGCGCTAGTGCCCCAGGAGGGGGGTGTTTGCTGCTGAGCACCTAGTCGCTTAGTCCGGCTTTATCTGGGCAGTATAATAGAATTGTCTTGTGTCGTAGGTGGTTGTCTTGGGCAGCGGTATATCTAGCCATGTGTGGGCGCTAGTGCCCCAGGAGGGGGGGTGTTTGTTGCTCAGCACCTAGTCGCTTGGTGCGGCTTTATCTGGGCAGTATAATAGAATTGTCTTGTGTCGCAGGCGGTTGTCTTGGGCAGTGGTATATCTAGCCATGTGTGACCGCAAGTACCCCGGGGGGGGGGGTGTTTGCTGCTGAGCACCTAGTCGCTTAGTCCGGCTTTATCTGGGTAGTATAATAGAATTGTCTTGTGTCGTAGGCGGTTGTCTTGGGCAGTGATATATCTAGCCATGTGTGACCGCAAGTACCACGCGGGGGGGGGGGGGGGGTGTTTGCTGCTGAGCACCTAGTCGCTTGGTGCGGCTTTATCTGGGCAGTATAATAGAATTGTCTTGTGTCGTAGGCGGTTGTCTTGGGCAGTGATATATCTAGCCATGTGTGACCGCAAGTACCCCGGGGGGGGGGGTGTTTGCTGCTCAGCACCTAGCCGCTTGGTGCGGCTTTATCTGGGCAGTATAATAGAATTGTCTTGTGTCGCAGGCGGTTGTCTTGGGCAGCGGTATATCTAGCCATGTGTGACCGCAAGTGCCCCAGGGGGGGTGTTTGCTGCTCAGCACCTAGTCGCTTGGTGCGGCTTTATCTGGGCAGTATAATAGAATTGTCTTGTGTCGCAGGCGGTTGTCTTGGGCAGCGGTATATCTAGCCATGTGTGACCGCAAGTGCCCCAGGGGGGGGGGGTGTTTGCTGCTCAGCACCTAGTCGCTTAGTGCGGCTTTATCTGGGCAGTATAATAGAATTGTCTTGTGTCGCAGGCGGTTGTCTTGGGCAGCGGTATATCTAGCCATGTGTGACCGCAAGTGCCCCAGGAGGGGGTGTTTGCTGCTCAGCACCTAGTCGCTTGGTGCGGCTTTATCTGGGCAGTATAATAGAATTGTCTTGTGTCGCAGGCGGTTGTCTTGGGCAGCGGTATATCTAGCCATGTGTGACCGCAAGTACCCCAGGAGGGGGTGTTTGCTGCTCAGCACCTAGTCGCTTGGTGCGGCTTTATCTGGGCAGTATAATAGAATTGTCTTGTGTCGCAGGCGGTTGTCTTGGGCAGCGGTATATCTAGCCATGTGTGACCGCAAGTGCCCCAGGGGGGGTGTTTGCTGCTCAGCACCTAGTCGCTTAGTGCGGCTTTATCTGGGCAGTATAATAGAATTGTCTTGTGTCGCAGGCGGTTGTCTTGGGCAGTAGTATATCTAGCCATGTGTGGGCGCAAGTGTCCCAGGAGGGGGGGTGTTTGCTGCTCAGCACCTAGTCGCTTAGTGCGGCTTTATCTGGGCAGTATAATAGAATTGTCTTGTGTCGCAGGCGGTTGTCTTGGGCAGCGGTATATCTAGCCATGTGTGAGCGCAAGTGCCCCAGGGGGGGGGTGTTTGCTACTCAGCACCTAGTCGCTTGGTGCGGCTTTATCTGGGCAGTATAATAGAATTGTCTTGTGTCGTAGGCGGTTGTCTTGGGCAGCGGTATATCTAGCCATGTGTGAGCGCAAGTGCCCCAGGGGGGGGGTGTTTGCTACTCAGCACCTAGTCGCTTGGTGCGGCTTTATCTGGGCAGTATAATAGAAGTGTCTTGTGTCGTAGGCGGTTGTCTTGGGCAGCGGTATATCTAGCCATGTGTGACCGCAAGTGCCCCAGGGGGGGTGTTTGTTGCTCAGCACCTAGTCGCTTGGTGCGGCTTTATCTGGGCAGTATAATAGAATTGTCTTGTGTCACAGGCGGTTGTCTTGGGCAGTGGTATATCTAGCCATGTGTGAGCGCAAGTGCCCCGAGTGGGGGTGTTTGCTGCTCAGCACCTAGTCGCTTGGTGCGGCTTTATCTGGGCAGTATAATAGAATTGTCTTGTGTCACAGGCGGTTGTCTTGGGCAGTGGTATATCTAGCCATGTGTGACCGCAAGTGCCCCGGAAGGGGGGGGGGTGTTTGCTGCTCAGCACCTAGTCGCTTAGTGCGGCTTTATCTGGGCAGTATAATAGAATTGTCTTGTGTCGCAGGCGGTTGTCTTGGGCAGTGGTATATCTAGCCATGTGTGACCGCAAGTGCCCCGGAAGGGGGGGGGTGTTTGCTGCTCAGCACCTAGTCGCTTAGTGCGGCTTTATCTGGGCAGCATAATAGAATTGTCTTGTGTCGCAGGTGGTTGTCTTGGGCAGTGGTATATCTAGCCATGTGTGACCGCAAGTGCCCCGGAAGGGAGGGGGGTGTTTGTTGCTCAGCACCTAGTCGCTTGGTGCGGCTTTATCTGGGCAGTATAATAGAATTGTCTTGTGTCGCAGGCGGTTGTCTTGGGCAGTGGTATATCTAGCCATGTGTGACCGCAAGTACCCCGGGGGGGGGGTGTTTGCTGCTCAGCACCTAGTCGCTTGGTGCGGCTTTATCTGGGCAGTATAATAGAATTGTCTTGTGTCGCAGGCGGTTGTCTTGGGCAGCGGTATATCTAGCCATGTGTGACCGCAAGTGCCCCAGGGGGGGTGTTTGCTGCTGAGCACCTAGTCGCTTAGTCCGGCTTTATCTGGGCAGTATAATAGAATTGTCTTGTGTCGCAGGCGGTTGTCTTGGGCAGCGGTATATCTAGCCATGTGTGACCGCAAGTGCCCCAGGGGGGGGGTGTTTGCTGCTCAGCACCTAGTCGCTTGGTGCGGCTTTATCTGGGCAGTATAATAGAATTGTCTTGTGTCGCAGGCGGTTGTCTTGGGCAGTGGTATATCTAGCCATGTGTGACCGCAAGTGCCCCGGGGGGGGGGGGTGTTTGCTGCTCAGCACCTAGTCGCTTGGTGCGGCTTTATCTGGGCAGTATAATAGAATTGTCTTGTGTCGCAGGCGGTTGTCTTGGGCAGCGGTATATCTAGCCATGTGTGACCGCAAGTGCCCCAGGGGGGGTGTTTGCTGCTCAGCACCTAGTCGCTTGGTGCGGCTTTATCTGGGCAGTATAATAGAATTGTCTTGTGTCGCAGGCGGTTGTCTTGGGCAGCGGTATATCTAGCCATGTGTGACCGCAAGTGCCCCGAGTGGGGGTGATTGCTGCTCAGCACCTAGTCGCTTGGTGCGGCTTTATCTGGGCAGTATAATAGAATTGTCTTGTGTCGCAGGTGGTTGTCTTGGGCAGTGATATATCTAGCCATGTGTGACCGCAAGTGCCCCGGAAGGGGGGGGGTGTTTGCTGCTCAGCACCTAGTCGCTTGGTGCGGCTTTACCTGGGCAGTATAATAGAATTGTCTTGTGTCGCAGGCGGTTGTCTTGAGCAGTGGTATATCTAGCCATGTGTGACCGCAAGTGCCCCGGAAGGGGGGGGTGTTTGTTGCTCAGCACCTGGTCGCTTGGTGCGGCTTTATCTGGGCAGTATAATAGAATTGTCTTGTGTCGCAGGTGGTTGTCTTGGGCAGTGGTATATCTAGCCATGTGTGACCGCAAGTGCCCCGGAAGGGGGGGGGGTGTTTGCTGCTCAGCACCTAGTCGCTTGGTGCGGCTTTATCTGGGCAGTATAATAGAATTGTCTTGTGTCGCAGGTGGTTGTCTTGGGCAGTGGTATATCTAGCCATGTGTGACCGCAAGTACCCCGGGGGGGGGGTGTTTGCTGCTCAGCACCTAGTCGCTTGGTGCGGCTTTATCTGGGCAGTATAATAGAATTGTCTTGTGTCGCAGGCGGTTGTCTTGGGCAGTGGTATATCTAGCCATGTGTGACCGCAAGTGCCCCGGAAGGGGGGGGGGTGTTTGCTGCTCAGCACCTAGTCGCTTAGTGCGGCTTTATCTGGGCAGTATAATAGAATTGTCTTGTGTCGCAGGCGGTTGTCTTGGGCAGTGGTATATCTAGCCATGTGTGACCGCAAGTGCCCCGGAAGGGGGGGGGTGTTTGCTGCTCAGCACCTAGTCGCTTAGTGCGGCTTTATCTGGGCAGTATAATAGAATTGTCTTGTGTCGCAGGCGGTTGTCTTGGGCAGTGGTATATCTAGCCATGTGTGACCGCAAGTGCCCCGGAAGGGGGGGGGGTGTTTGCTGCTCAGCACCTAGTCGCTTAGTGCGGCTTTATCTGGGCAGCATAATAGAATTGTCTTGTGTCGCAGGTGGTTGTCTTGGGCAGTGGTATATCTAGCCATGTGTGACCGCAAGTGCCCCGGAAGGGAGGGGGGTGTTTGTTGCTCAGCACCTAGTCGCTTGGTGCGGCTTTATCTGGGCAGTATAATAGAATTGTCTTGTGTCGCAGGCGGTTGTCTTGGGCAGTGGTATATCTAGCCATGTGTGACCGCAAGTACCCCGGGGGGGGGGTGTTTGCTGCTCAGCACCTAGTCGCTTGGTGCGGCTTTATCTGGGCAGTATAATAGAATTGTCTTGTGTCGCAGGCGGTTGTCTTGGGCAGCGGTATATCTAGCCATGTGTGACCGCAAGTGCCCCAGGGGGGGTGTTTGCTGCTGAGCACCTAGTCGCTTAGTCCGGCTTTATCTGGGCAGTATAATAGAATTGTCTTGTGTCGCAGGCGGTTGTCTTGGGCAGCGGTATATCTAGCCATGTGTGACCGCAAGTGCCCCAGGGGGGGGGTGTTTGCTGCTCAGCACCTAGTCGCTTGGTGCGGCTTTATCTGGGCAGTATAATAGAATTGTCTTGTGTCGCAGGCGGTTGTCTTGGGCAGTGGTATATCTAGCCATGTGTGACCGCAAGTGCCCCGGGGGGGGGGGTGTTTGCTGCTCAGCACCTAGTCGCTTGGTGCGGCTTTATCTGGGCAGTATAATAGAATTGTCTTGTGTCGCAGGCGGTTGTCTTGGGCAGCGGTACATCTAGCCATGTGTGACCGCAAGTGCCCCAGGGGGGGTGTTTGCTGCTCAGCACCTAATCGCTTGGTGCGGCTTTATCTGGGCAGTATAATAGAATTGTCTTGTGTCGCAGGCGGTTGTCTTGGGCAGCGGTATATCTAGCCATGTGTGACCGCAAGTGCCCCGAGTGGGGGTGATTGCTGCTCAGCACCTAGTCGCTTGGTGCGGCTTTATCTGGGCAGTATAATAGAATTGTCTTGTGTCGCAGGCGGTTGTCTTGGGCAGCGGTATATCTAGCCATGTGTGACCGCAAGTGCCCCGAGTGGGGGTGATTGCTGCTCAGCACCTAGTCGCTTGGTGCGGCTTTATCTGGGCAGTATAATAGAATTGTCTTGTCTCGCAGGCGGTTGTCTTGGGCAGCGGTATATCTAGCCATGTGTGACCGCAAGTGCCCCGAGTGGGGGTGATTGCTGCTCAGCACCTAGTCGCTTAGTGTGGCTTTATCTGGGCAGTATAATAGAATTGTCTTGTGTCGCAGGCGGTTGTCTTGGGCAGTGGTATATCTAGCCATGTGTGGCCGCAAGTGCCCCGAGTGGGGGTGATTGCTGCTCAGCACCTAGTCGCTTAGTGTGGCTTTATCTGGGCAGTATAATAGAATTGTCTTGTGTCGCAGGCGGTTGTCTTGGGCAGTGGTATATCTAGCCATGTGTGGGCGCAAGTGCCCCGAGTGGGGGTGATTGCTGCTCAGCACCTAGTCGCTTGGTGCGGCTTTATCTGGGCAGTATAATAGAATTGTCTTGTGTCGCAGGCGGTTGTCTTGGGCAGCGGTATATCTAGCCATATGTGGGCGCAAGTACCCCGGGGGGGGGGGTGTGTTTGCTGCTCAGCACCTAGTCGCTTAGTGCGGCTTTATCTGGGCAGTATAATAGAATTGTCTTGTGTCGCAGGCGGTTGTCTTGGGCAGCGGTATATCTAGCCATATGTGGGCGCAAGTACCCCGGGGGGGGGTGTTTGCTGCTCAGCACCTAGTCGCTTAGTGCGGCTTTACCTGGGCAGTATAATAGAATTGTCTTGTGTCGCAGGCGGTTGTCTTGGGCAGCGGAATATCTAGCCATGTGTGAGCGCAAGTACCCCGGGGGGGGGGTGTTTGCTGCTCAGCACCTAGTCGCTTGGTGCGGCTTTATCTGGGCAGTATAATAGAATTGTCTTGTGTCGCAGGCGGTTGTCTTGGGCAGTGGAATATCTAGCCATGTGTGAGCGCAAGTACCCCGGGGGGGGGGGTTTGCTGCTCAGCAACTAGTCGCTTGGTGCGGCATTATCTGGGCAGTATAATAGAATTGTCTTGTGTCGCAGGCGGTTGTCTTGGGCAGCGGTATATCTAGCCATGTGTGAGCGCAAGTGCCCCAGGGGGGGGTGTTTGCTGCTCAGCACCTAGTCGCTTGGTGCGGCTTTATCTGGGCAGTATAATAGAATTGTCTTGTGTCGCAGGTGGTTGTCTTGGGCAGTGGAATATCTAGCCATGTGTGAGCGCAAGTGCCCCGGGCGGGGTGATTGCTGCTCAGCACCTAGTCGCTTGGTGCGGCTTTATCTGGGCAGTATAATAGAATTGTCTTGTGTCGCAGGCGGTTGTCTTGGGCAGTGGAATATCTAGCCATGTGTGAGCGCAAGTACCCCGGGGGGGGGGGGTTTGCTGCTCAGCAACTAGTCGCTTGGTGCGGCTTTATCTGGGCAGTATAATAGAATTGTCTTGTGTCGCAGGCGGTTGTCTTGGGCAGCGGTATATCTAGCCATGTGTGAGCGCAAGTGCCCCAGGGGGGGGTGTTTGCTGCTCAGCACCTAGTCGCTTGGTGCGGCTTTATCTGGGCAGTATAATAGAATTCTCTTGTGTCGCAGGCGGTTGTCTTGGGCAGCGGTATATCTAGCCATGTGTGAGCGCAAGTGCCCCGGGCGGGGTGATTGCTGCTCAGCACCTAGTCGCTTGGTGCGGCTTTATCTGGGCAGTATAATAGAATTGTCTTGTGTCGCAGGTGGTTGTCTTGGGCAGTGGAATATCTAGCCATGTGTGAGCGCAAGTACCCCGGGGGGGGGTGTTTGCTGCTCAGCACCTAGTCGCTTGGTGCGGCTTTATCTGGGCAGTATAATAGAATTGTCTTGTGTCGCAGGCGGTTGTCTTGGGCAGTGGAATATCTAGCCATGTGATAGCGCAAGTACCCCGGGGGGGGGGGTTGCTGCTCAGCACCTAGTCGCTTGGTGCGGCTTTATCTGGGCAGTATAATAGAATTGTCTTGTGTCGCAGGCGGTTGTCTTGGGCAGCGGTATATCTAGCCATGTGTGAGCGCAAGTACCCCGGGGGGGGGGGGTTGCTGCTCAGCACCTAGTCGCTTGGTGCGGCTTTACCTGGGCAGTATAATAGAATTGTCTTGTGTCGCAGGCGGTTGTCTTGGGCAGCGGTATATGTAGCCATGTGTGGGCGCAAGTACACCGGGGGGGGGGTGTTTGCTGCTGAGCACCTAGTCGCTTGGTGCGGCTTTATCTGGGCAGTATAATAGAATTGTCTTGTGTCGCAGGTGGTTGTCTTGGGCAGTGGAATATCTAGCCATGTGTGGGCGCAAGTGCCCCAGGGGAGGTGTTTGCTGCTGAGCACCTAGTCGCTTGGTGCGGCTTTATCTGGGCAGTATAATAGAATTGTCTTGTGTCGTAGGCGGTTGTCTTGGGCAGTGGTATATCTAGCCATGTGTGGGCGCAAGTGCCCCGAGTGGGGGTGATTGCTGCTCAGCACCTAGTCGCTTGGTGCGGCTTTATCTGGGCAGTATAATAGAATTGTCTTGTGTCGCAGGCGGTTGTCTTGGACAGTGGTATATCTAGCCATGTGTGACCGCAAGTGCCCCAGGGGGGGTGTTTGCTGCTCAGCACCTAGTCGCTTGGTGCGGCTTTATCTGGGCAGTATAATAGAATTGTCTTGTGTCGCAGGCGGTTGTCTTGGGCAGCGGTATATCTAGCCATGTGTGACCGCAAGTGCCCCAGGGGGGGGTGTTTGCTGCTGAGCACCTAGTCGCTTGGTGCGGCTTTATCTGGGCAGTATAATAGAATTGTCTTGTGTCGCAGGCGGTTGTCTTGGGCAGTGGTATATCTAGCCATGTGTGGGCGCAAGTGCCCCGAGTGGGGGTGATTGCTGCTCAGCACCTAGTCGCTTGGTGCGGCTTTCTCTGGGCAGTATAATAGAATTGTCTTGTGTCGCAGGCGGTTGTCTTGGGCAGTGGTATATCTAGCCATGTGTGGGCGCAAGTGCCCCAGGGGAGGTGTTTGCTGCTGAGCACCTAGTCGTTTGGTGCGGCTTTATCTGGGCAGTATAATAGAATTGTCTTGTGTCGCAGGCGGTTGTCTTGGGCAGCGGTATATCTAGCCATGTGTGGGCGCAAGTGCCCCAGGGGAGGTGTTTGCTGCTGAGCACCTAGTCGCTTGGTGCGGCTTTATCTGGGCAGTATAATAGAATTGTCTTGTGTCGTAGGCGGTTGTCTTGGGCAGTGGTATATCTAGCCATGTGTGACCGCAAGTGCCCCGGAAGGGGGGGGGTGTTTGCTGCTCAGCACCTAGTCGCTTAGTGCGGCTTTATCTGGGCAGCATAATAGAATTGTCTTGTGTCGCAGGTGGTTGTCTTGGGCAGTGGTATATCTAGCCATGTGTGACCGCAAGTGCCCCGGAAGGGAGGGGGGTGTTTGTTGCTCAGCACCTAGTCGCTTGGTGCGGCTTTATCTGGGCAGTATAATAGAATTGTCTTGTGTCGCAGGCGGTTGTCTTGGGCAGTGGTATATCTAGCCATGTGTGACCGCAAGTACCCCGGGGGGGGGGGTGTTTGCTGCTCAGCACCTAGTCGCTTGGTGCGGCTTTATCTGGGCAGTATAATAGAATTGTCTTGTGTCGCAGGCGGTTGTCTTGGGCAGCGGTATATCTAGCCATGTGTGACCGCAAGTGCCCCAGGGGGGGTGTTTGCTGCTGAGCACCTAGTCGCTTAGTCCGGCTTTATCTGGGCAGTATAATAGAATTGTCTTGTGTCGCAGGCGGTTGTCTTGGGCAGCGGTATATCTAGCCATGTGTGACCGCAAGTGCCCCAGGGGGGGGGTGTTTGCTGCTCAGCACCTAGTCGCTTGGTGCGGCTTTATCTGGGCAGTATAATAGAATTGTCTTGTGTCGCAGGCGGTTGTCTTGGGCAGTGGTATATCTAGCCATGTGTGACCGCAAGTGCCCCGGGGGGGGGTGTTTGCTGCTCAGCACCTAGTCGCTTGGTGCGGCTTTATCTGGGCAGTATAATAGAATTGTCTTGTGTCCCAGGCGGTTGTCTTGGGCAGTGGTATATCTAGCCATATGTGGGCGCAAGTACCCCGGGGCGGGGGTGTTTGCTACTCAGCACCTAGTCGCTTGGTGCGGCTTTATCTGGGCAGTATAATAGAATTGTCTTGTGTCCCAGGCGGTTGTCTTGGGCAGTGGTATATCTAGCCATATGTGGGCGCAAGTACCCCGGGGGGGGGTGATTGCTGCTCAGCACCTAGTCGCTTGGTGCGGCTTTATCTGGGCAGTATAATAGAATTGTCTTGTGTCGCAGGCGGTTGTCTTGGGCAGTGGAATATCTAGCCATGTGTGAGCGCAAGTACCCCGGGGGGGGGGGGGGGTTTGCTGCTCAGCAACTAGTCGCTTGGTGCGGCTTTATCTGGGCAGTATAATAGAATTGTCTTGTGTCGCAGGCGGTTGTCTTGGGCAGCGGTATATCTAGCCATGTGTGAGCGCAAGTGCCCCAGGGGGGGGTGTTTGCTGCTCAGCACCTAGTCGCTTGGTGCGGCTTTATCTGGGCAGTATAATAGAATTCTCTTGTGTCGCAGGCGGTTGTCTTGGGCAGCGGTATATCTAGCCATGTGTGAGCGCAAGTGCCCCGGGCGGGGTGATTGCTGCTCAGCACCTAGTCGCTTGGTGCGGCTTTATCTGGGCAGTATAATAGAATTGTCTTGTGTCGCAGGTGGTTGTCTTGGGCAGTGGAATATCTAGCCATGTGTGAGCGCAAGTACCCCGGGGGGGGGGGTGTTTGCTGCTCAGCACCTAGTCGCTTGGTGCGGCTTTATCTGGGCAGTATAATAGAATTGTCTTGTGTCGCAGGCGGTTGTCTTGGGCAGTGGAATATCTAGCCATGTGTGAGCGCAAGTACCCCGGGGGGGGGGGGTTTGCTGCTCAGCACCTAGTCGCTTGGTGCGGCTTTATCTGGGCAGTATAATAGAATTGTCTTGTGTCGCAGGCGGTTGTCTTGGGCAGCGGTATATCTAGCCATGTGTGAGCGCAAGTACCCCGGGGGGGGGGGGGGTTGCTGCTCAGCACCTAGTCGCTTGGTGCGGCTTTACCTGGGCAGTATAATAGAATTGTCTTGTGTCGCAGGCAGTTGTCTTGGGCAGCGGTATATGTAGCCATGTGTGGGCGCAAGTACCCCGGGGGGGGTGTTTGCTGCTGAGCACCTAGTCGCTTGGTGCGGCTTTATCTGGGTAGTATAATAGAATTGTCTTGTGTCGCAGGTGGTTGTCTTGGGCAGTGGAATATCTAGCCATGTGTGGGCGCAAGTGCCCCAGGGGAGGTGTTTGCTGCTGAGCACCTAGTCGCTTGGTGCGGCTTTATCTGGGCAGTATAATAGAATTGTCTTGTGTCGTAGGCGGTTGTCTTGGGCAGTGGTATATCTAGCCATGTGTGGGCGCAAGTGCCCCGAGTGGGGGTGATTGCTGCTCAGCACCTAGTCGCTTGGTGCGGCTTTATCTGGGCAGTATAATAGAATTGTCTTGTGTCGCAGGCGGTTGTCTTGGACAGTGGTATATCTAGCCATGTGTGACCGCAAGTGCCCCAGGGGGGGTGTTTGCTGCTCAGCACCTAGTCGCTTGGTGCGGCTTTATCTGGGCAGTATAATAGAATTGTCTTGTGTCGCAGGCGGTTGTCTTGGGCAGCGGTATATCTAGCCATGTGTGACCGCAAGTGCCCCAGGGGGGGGGTGTTTGCTGCTGAGCACCTAGTCGCTTGGTGCGGCTTTATCTGGGCAGTATAATAGAATTGTCTTGTGTCGCAGGCGGTTGTCTTGGGCAGTGGTATATCTAGCCATGTGTGGGCGCAAGTGCCCCGAGTGGGGGTGATTGCTGCTCAGCACCTAGTCGCTTGGTGCGGCTTTCTCTGGGCAGTATAATAGAATTGTCTTGTGTCGCAGGCGGTTGTCTTGGGCAGTGGTATATCTAGCCATGTGTGGGCGCAAGTGCCCCAGGGGAGGTGTTTGCTGCTGAGCACCTAGTCGTTTGGTGCGGCTTTATCTGGGCAGTATAATAGAATTGTCTTGTGTCGCAGGCGGTTGTCTTGGGCAGCGGTATATCTAGCCATGTGTGGGCGCAAGTGCCCCAAGGGGAGGTGTTTGCTGCTGAGCACCTAGTCGCTTGGTGCGGCTTTATCTGGGCAGTATAATAGAATTGTCTTGTGTCGTAGGCGGTTGTCTTGGGCAGTGGTATATCTAGCCATGTGTGACCGCAAGTGCCCCGGAAGGGGGGGGGGTGTTTGCTGCTCAGCACCTAGTCGCTTAGTGCGGCTTTATCTGGGCAGCATAATAGAATTGTCTTGTGTCGCAGGTGGTTGTCTTGGGCAGTGGTATATCTAGCCATGTGTGACCGCAAGTGCCCCGGAAGGGAGGGGGGTGTTTGTTGCTCAGCACCTAGTCGCTTGGTGCGGCTTTATCTGGGCAGTATAATAGAATTGTCTTGTGTCGCAGGCGGTTGTCTTGGGCAGTGGTATATCTAGCCATGTGTGACCGCAAGTACCCCGGGGGGGGGTGTTTGCTGCTCAGCACCTAGTCGCTTGGTGCGGCTTTATCTGGGCAGTATAATAGAATTGTCTTGTGTCGCAGGCGGTTGTCTTGGGCAGCGGTATATCTAGCCATGTGTGACCGCAAGTGCCCCAGGGGGGGTGTTTGCTGCTGAGCACCTAGTCGCTTAGTCCGGCTTTATCTGGGCAGTATAATAGAATTGTCTTGTGTCGCAGGCGGTTGTCTTGGGCAGCGGTATATCTAGCCATGTGTGACCGCAAGTGCCCCAGGGGGGGGGTGTTTGCTGCTCAGCACCTAGTCGCTTGGTGCGGCTTTATCTGGGCAGTATAATAGAATTGTCTTGTGTCGCAGGCGGTTGTCTTGGGCAGTGGTATATCTAGCCATGTGTGACCGCAAGTGCCCCGGGGGGGGTGTTTGCTGCTCAGCACCTAGTCGCTTGGTGCGGCTTTATCTGGGCAGTATAATAGAATTGTCTTGTGTCCCAGGCGGTTGTCTTGGGCAGTGGTATATCTAGCCATATGTGGGCGCAAGTACCCCGGGGCGGGGGTGTTTGCTACTCAGCACCTAGTCGCTTGGTGCGGCTTTATCTGGGCAGTATAATAGAATTGTCTTGTGTCCCAGGCGGTTGTCTTGGGCAGTGGTATATCTAGCCATATGTGGGCGCAAGTACCCCGGGGGGGGGGGTGTTTGCTGCTCAGCACCTAGTCGCTTGGTGCGGCTTTATCTGGGCAGTATAATAGAATTGTCTTGTGTCGCAGGCGGTTGTCTTGGGCAGCGGTATATCTAGCCATATGTGGGCGCAAGTACCCCGGGGGGGGGGTGTTTGCTACTCAGCACCTAGTCGCTTGGTGCGGCTTTATCTGGGCAGTATAATAGAATTGTCTTGTGTCGCAGGCGGTTGTCTTGGGCAGCGGTATATCTAGCCATATGTGGGCGCAAGTGCCCCAGGGGAGGTGTTTGCTGCTCAGCACCTAGTCGCTTGGTGCGGCTTTATCTGGGCAGTATAATAGAATTGTCTTGTGTCGCAGGCGGTTGTCTTGGGCAGCGGTATATCTAGCCATATGTGGGCGCAAGTGCCCCAGGGGGGGTGTTTGCTGCTCAGCACCTAGTCGCTTGGTGCGGCTTTATCTGGGCAGTATAATAGAATTGTCTTGTGTCGCAGGCGGTTGTCTTGGGCAGCGGTATATCTAGCCATGTGTGACCGCAAGTGCCCCGAGTGGGGGTGATTGCTGCTCAGCACCTAGTCGCTTGGTGCGGCTTTATCTGGGCAGTATAATAGAATTGTCTTGTGTCGCAGGTGGTTGTCTTGGGCAGTGGAATATCTAGCCATGTGTGACCGCAAGTACCCCGGGGGGGGTGATTGCTGCTCAGCACCTAGCCGCTTGGTGCGGCTTTATCTGGGCAGTATAATAGAATTGTCTTGTGTCGCAGGCGGTTGTCTTGGGCAGCGGTATATCTAGCCATATGTGGGCGCAAGTACCCCGGGGGGGGGTGTTTGCTGCTCAGCACCTAGTCGCTTAGTGCGGCTTTATCTGGGCAGTATAATAGAATTGTCTTGTGTCGCAGGCGGTTGTCTTGGGCAGCGGTATATCTAGCCATGTGTGAGCGCAAGTGCCCCGGGCGGGGTGATTGCTGCTCAGCACCTAGTCGCTTGGTGCGGCTTTATCTGGGCAGTATAATAGAATTGTCTTGTGTCGCAGGTGGTTGTCTTGGGCAGTGGAATATCTAGCCATGTGTGAGCGCAAGTACCCCGGGGGGGGGGGTTTGCTGCTCAGCACCTAGTCGCTTGGTGCGGCTTTATCTGGGCAGTATAATAGAATTGTCTTGTGTCGCAGGCGGTTGTCTTGGGCAGCGGTATATCTAGCCATGTGTGAGCGCAAGTACCCCGGGGGGGGGGGGTTGCTGCTCAGCACCTAGTCGCTTGGTGCGGCTTTACCTGGGCAGTATAATAGAATTGTCTTGTGTCGCAGGCGGTTGTCTTGGGCAGCGGTATATGTAGCCATGTGTGGGCGCAAGTACCCCGGGGGGGGGGTGTTTGCTGCTGAGCACCTAGTCGCTTGGTGCGGCTTTACCTGGGCAGTATAATAGAATTGTCTTGTGTCGCAGGCGGTTGTCTTGGGCAGTGGTATATCTAGCCATGTGTGGGCGCAAGTACCCCGGGGGGGGGGGTGTTTGCTGCTGAGCACCTAGTCGCTTGGTGCGGCTTTATCTGGGCAGTATAATAGAATTGTCTTGTGTCGCAGGCGGTTGTCTTGGGCAGTGGTATATCTAGCCATGTGTGGGCGCAAGTGCCCCGAGTGGGGGTGATTGCTGCTCAGCACCTAGTCGCTTGGTGCGGCTTTATCTGGGCAGTATAATAGAATTGTCTTGTGTCGCAGGCGGTTGTCTTGGGCAGTGGTATATCTAGCCATGTGTGGGCGCAAGTGCCCCAGGGGAGGTGTTTGCTGCTGAGCACCTAGTCGTTTGGTGCGGCTTTATCTGGGCAGTATAATAGAATTGTCTTGTGTCGCAGGCGGTTGTCTTGGGCAGCGGTATATCTAGCCATGTGTGGGCGCAAGTGCCCCAGGAGAGGTGTTTGCTGCTGAGCACCTAGTCGCTTGGTGCGGCTTTATCTGGGCAGTATAATAGAATTGTCTTGTGTCGCAGGCGGTTGTCTTGGGCAGCGGTATATCTAGCCATGTGTGGGCGCAAGTGCCCCAGGGGAGGTGTTTGCTGCTGAGTACCTAGTCGCTTGGTGCGGCTTTATCTGGGCAGTATAATAGAATTGTCTTGTGTCGCAGGTGGTTGTCTTGGGCAGTGGTATATCTAGCCATGTGGGGGCGCAAGTGCCCCAGGGGAGGTGTTTGCTGCTGAGCACCTAGTCGCTTGGTGCGGCTTTATCTGGGCAGTATAATAGAATTGTCTTGTGTCGCAGGCGGTTGTCTTGGGCAGCGGTATATCTAGCCATGTGTGGGCGCAAGTGCCCCAGGGGAGGTGTTTGCTGCTGAGTACCTAGTCGCTTGGTGCGGCTTTATCTGGGCAGTATAATAGAATTGTCTTGTGTCGTAGGCGGTTGTCTTGGGCAGTGGAATATCTAGCCATGTGTGGGCGCAAGTGCCCCAGGGGAGGTGTTTGCTGCTGAGCACCTAGTCGCTTGGTGCGGCTTTATCTGGGCAGTATAATAGAATTGTCTTGTGTCGTAGGCGGTTGTCTTGGGCAGTGGTATATCTAGCCATGTGTGGGCGCAAGTGCCCCGAGTGGGGGTGATTGCTGCTCAGCACCTAGTCGCTTGGTGCGGCTTTATCTGGGCAGTATAATAGAATTGTCTTGTGTCGCAGGCGGTTGTCTTGGACAGTGGTATATCTAGCCATGTGTGGGCGCAAGTACCCCGGGGGGGGGGGGGTGTTTGCTGCTGAGCACCTAGTCGCTTGGTGCGGCTTTATCTGGGCAGTATAATAGAATTGTCTTGTGTCGCAGGCGGTTGTCTTGGGCAGTGGTATATCTAGCCATGTGTGGGCGCAAGTGCCCCGAGTGGGGGTGATTGCTGCTCAGCACCTAGTCGCTTGGTGCGGCTTTATCTGGGCAGTATAATAGAATTGTCTTGTGTCGCAGGCGGGTCTTGGACAGCGGTATATCTAGCCATGTGTGACCGCAAGTGCCCCAGGGGGGGGGGGGTGTTTGCTGCTCAGCACCTAGTCGCTTGGTGCGGCTTTATCTGGGCAGTATAATAGAATTGTCTTGTGTCGCAGGCGGTTGTCTTGGGCAGTGGTATATCTAGCCATGTGTGGGCGCAAGTGCCCCAGGGGAGGTGTTTGCTGCTGAGCACCTAGTCGTTTGGTGCGGCTTTATCTGGGCAGTATAATAGAATTGTCTTGTGTCGCAGGCGGTTGTCTTGGGCAGCGGTATATCTAGCCATGTGTGGGCGCAAGTGCCCAAGGGGGGGGGGTGTTTGCTGCTCAGCACCTAGTCGCTTGGTGCGGCTTTATCTGGGCAGTATAATAGAATTGTCTTGTGTCGCAGGCGGTTGTCTTGGGCAGTAGTATATCTAGCCATGTGTGACCACAAGTACCCCAGGGGGGGGGGAGGTGTTTGCTGCTGAGCACCTAGTCGCTTGGTGCGGCTTTATCTGGGCAGTATAATAGAATTGTCTTGTGTCGTAGGCGGTTGTCTTGGGCAGTGGTATATCTAGCCATGTGTGGGCGCAAGTGCCCCGAGTGGGGGTGATTGCTGCTCAGCACCTAGTCGCTTAGTGCGGCTTTATCTGGGCAGTATAATAGAATTGTCTTGTGTCGCAGGCGGTTGTCTTGGGCAGTGGTATATCTAGCCATGTGTGGGCGCTAGTGTCCCAGGAGGGGGGTGTTTGCTGCTCAGCACCTAGTCGCTTGGTGCGGCTTTATCTGGACAGTATAATAGAATTGTCTTGTGTCGCAGGCGGTTGGCTTGGACAGTAGTATATCTAGTCATGTGTGACCACAAGTACCCCAGGAGGGGGGGGTGTTTGCTGCTCAGCACCTACTCGCTTTGGTGGGGCTTTATCTGGGCAGTATAATAGAATTGTCTTGTGTCGCAGGCGGTTGTCTTGGACAGTGGTATATCTAGCCATATGTAGCCCAAGTGACCCAGGACGGGGGGGGGGGGGTGTTTGCTGCTCAGCACCTAGTCGCTTAGTGCGGCTTTATCTGGGCAGTATAATAGAATTGTCTTGTGTCTCAGGCGGTTGTCTTGGGCAGTGGTATATCTAGCCATGTGTGGGCGCTAGTGTCCCAGGAGGGGGGGTGTTTGTTGCTCAGCACCTAGTCGCTTGGTGCGACTTTATCTGGGCAGTATAATAGAATTGTCTTGTGTCGCAGGCGGTTGTCTTGGGCAGTGGTATATCTAGCCATATGTAGCCCAAGTGACCCAGGACGGGGGGGGGGGGGGTGTTTGCTGCTCAGCACCTAGTCGCTTGGTGCGGCTTTATCTGGGCAGTATAATAGAATTGTCTTGTGTCGCAGGCGGTTGTCTTGAGCAGTGGTATATCTAGCCATATGTGGGCGCAAGTGCCCCAGGGGGGGGGGTGTTTGCTGCTCAGCACCTAGTCGCTTGGTGCGGCTTTATCTGGGCAGTATAATAGAATTGTCTTGTGTCGCAGGCGGTTGTCTTGGGCAGTGGTATATCTAGCCATATGTAGCCCAAGTGACCCAGGACGGGGGGGGGGGTGTTTGCTGCTCAGCACCTAGTCGCTTGGTGCGGCTTTATCTGGGCAGGTAATAGAATTGTCTTGTGTCGCAGGCGGTTGTCTTGGGCAGTGGAATATCTAGCCATGTGTGGGCGCAAGTACCCCAGGGAGTTGTGCGCCCAGTCCTGACTGCGTTCTTCCTCCTACCTCAGAGGCACTGAGCACAGTCCGCTTGAAAGACTAGAGGGAAAGGAACTAATGTTAACTTGGGGGTACAAAGTCAGGGGAAACTGGCCCTGCTCAGTTTAGTTGCCCAAAGCGTCTTTAGGCAGCCGGTAACTTGGTCTGCGGCGAAGAACCCTATGGTCGTACCGGCCTAGGGTATTCACCAGGTTATTGGAGTGGGAGCCAAGCTTATTGTAGATGGTGAGGGTTCTCTCCCGCACCACGTCTACAATATATGGGACCCCGGAGTAGGTGTAGAGGATATGGGACATGCATTTACGTCCAGTATCGTAGATCATTCGCAGGGCATTTTTCTGGACGTGCTGCAGCCTGCGAATAGTGGTGGGAGCCGCTGATCCCTAGACCTCGCAGCCGTACAGGATCAGGGGCGGGATAATCACCCGATACAGGCATAGTTTAAGGTGTGTTGGCATAGGGGATTTCAAAACAGGGTACAACTGCCTAAGTGGTGCATGCCCTTGTCCGGCTTTGACCCGGACATCGGAATGGACATAATGTAATAATGAGAACAAAATAACACATTTCTACACTTGTATATTCATATCTCACACATTTTACACATATCAATTGCTTCAGCGCCCACACAGATTTCGTGGTACCATTCTCCATCTTTCTGGACTCATTTGAGCGTCATTTCATCCATTTCATTCATCGTCCGATTTTACTAAACTTTGGAAGACTTAAATAAAAACAAATTGAATTCGTTTCGCCCGCTGTTGTAGCGGCATTTATTTTTGCCAGTTGGCAGCACTGATTAAGTAACTATTATAACACCAAGAAGCATTATGGATGTAAGAAAGTCTGTAATTTCTTATTGTACAAGTTTCAGAGGCAATTTCTATGCACATTCCTTATAAATCATCTTAAACGAAGTTAAAAAATAACAAAATGCCACAAATGGAGCAATGACATACCTCGTTTCCGTAAAAGAAGCTCGATTTGTCACTTAGACTGAAGAAACACAATCGTATTACACAGTCAACTGTCTCCGGTAGTTAATTTCTTCGTCCCAACAAAACACTACCGTCATCTAGTGAGCAGATTTTGGAAAACAAATCCGAATCACCCGCGAATTACCTCACATACACAAAGGAATACAGAACCCCAGTGATAAATGTACACTGGTTAAGGACATTGTTGTCAGGCGAAAGGATAATGTGACTGCTACACTTAAAGGACGAAAGAATTAGAAAAGAAAAAAGAATGAACGCAATTTCAAAACCACAAGCTCTTAAAGATTTGTTCTCCTGTTGCCAGATTTTGCTTATGTAGAAATTACGTAATTATATCATTTCGGCAAACGTCCATCTCGAAGTAAATAAATGAAAGACTGAGTAGAGGAAGTGAGTGGACACGCGCTATGGCCAAGATCTTACTGGAGCCTAGGTACCGTATTTTGGGGTGGAATGGAAGTTGATTGCCTTCGTTCGACACGCACGCCCGTGCTAAACATGGGAAGCTACCAAATGTGGGAAACAGTCCCAAGGTCGACGTAATATGGTACGATCTGTCATGTGTTTACAGCTTGTACGGTTTTAAACCAACCTTTCTGTAAAACCCACACGATATAATACATATTCTCAAATTATTTAGGAATACTTATTACTAGAGACCGATTTAGATGACCTAAAATAGTTTAAAAAATACCTTAAAATGATTTTATAACCTTAAAATGTATTTAAAACGACTAAAAGAACAAAGAATGTGTTAAAATTTACCTTCATTTGTTTATCACAAACAACTTTTGTAAGCTTTAAATGTAAAGGATTCTCTACTGTCAACTGTTAGTGGGCCATGCTTTATAATAACAAATATTGTAGGTTACGTCATCAAGGAAATGTTTCTTATATCAGTGCTGTACTTGTTGAAATCATTCTTACAGAGACAGTAGTTTCACCTTCCACATCACTTTGATGATTTTGTAACTGATTATATTAGAATTGTAGTTTCCGCATGATCAAACAGAAATATAAACCCAATCACTAACTTCTGTAACTTATGTTGACGTGTTCAGATGTGTAACAGATAGCGACACATTCCAATAGATCTCTAACATTTTGAGGTTAGGAAATAAGGTGATGATGCAGCGAACTAGAGAAAAAACGAAATTGTTCTTACAAATAAGTTACAACTTGTATGAAATGTCTTATTTGATTAAAATATCTAGGAATCAGCATCCCAGTAATTCTTATACAGTAAAACGTCTCTAAAACAAAACACGATCATTCCGGCATTTATTTTCCGTTTACACGGGTTTACAGTGAAGGAATAATATTGCCGCGAACCCGTATCTACGATCTCGTGACTTGCTTACACAAAAGAAACTGATAGGAGGGCAGTGTGAAAACCAAGAGCACGCGGACACAGATAGCAGGTAGATAAGGGTCTGCCGAAACAAACTGAGATAAATGGAAATTTACTTCTGGACTGATAGAGATTGTTGGCGTTCTGGTTTATTTGCGAATCATCTAAAAATTATCTGTGAAGTATTTAAAGAGGTGACGATTGGCCAAGAGGGAGTTAGTTGTGAAATGAGAGACAGCCAGCTGTGCTGTAGCAAACGAGAGCTAAGTATGTAATCTGCTGTCAATGTTTGTTATTGTGATCGACCTTGGAAGACTGTGTATATGTGATGTGATGTAATGTTGTTACGTGACAATTGAACAGAGTATTTCTACGAAAATAAAGGAGATTTTTAATTTCTGCAACTCGGCCTTTTAATTCTACGAACCCACAAAGTCACAATATAGAATGAAATGTAAATAATAATAATAATAATAATAATAATAATAATAATAATAATAATAATAATAATAATAATAATAATAATAATAATAATAATAATAATAATAATAATAATAATAATAATAATAATAATAATAATAATAATAATAATAATAATAATAATAATAATAATAGACTGATATGTATTATGTACTTTATTTTCAACTTACATACGATAATTGTAGTTTATCGCCTTCAACTGTCTGTATATCAACATCATTTGTTTCACCACACACAATGTTATGACGATGTTTGAAAATCTCGAGTCATCTATTGGAAGTTCTGAAATTGTCTTTGTGTAATGCTCTTGTTGTCTCTAAAGCTTGAGTCTGAAGTAATGATCCAGAAATGGGAATTCCTTTAGTGCACGAACACTAACAAACCACGATTTCGCTCGTCATACTCTGTGCATTTTGTGAGGCGTTTAACATGCCCTGCTGTCCCTTTAGCCCCCCCCCCCCTTTTTTTAAATCTGAATTTTCCTCCGCTTTAAACAACAAAGTGAATTCTTTAGCTAGAAAAAGAACTTTTCGTGTTCTCAATAACCTTAATTTTTTCCTCCAGTAATAATAACTTATACGTGTAGAACTCATTTTACAGAATTTGTGTAGACAGACTATGTTTTTAAAAATCACCAAAGTTAACAGTTTTCTTCCACTCGTACTTGATCACTTGTAACAATTAAACTGAGAATGAACACACTACTTACTCTGTGTGTTGGAAGAGAGTTGAGAGAGCTAATAATTTGTTTTACCTTTTCCTGGAAGTGTTACAGTTTATGACTTAATGGTTAATGGAACTTTCGTGTTAGTACAGTCGCCCTCAAAATTATTGAATTTTTTAAAATACGTACGTTGTAACCCATTACATATAATCAGTTTTAATCGGGTTATTTACGCTAACGGTTCCCAAAAACTATCGTTAGGCAGTTTTACGGCTTACAGTCCATTTTACACGGGAAATAGCTCCGGTTCCGAAATTTAGCCTCTAGCTGACGTAATACAGACGGAAGCGCTGGCGGCAGATTTGTTCTAGATCGTGCCAGCTCCTACAACACTTGTTACGTGACCGACAGGGTATAAAAGGCGGTGTAAAAGCCAACGGTTGAACCCCTCTGTAGAGTGGGCATGCAGCAAGAAATCTTCAGGCTGTCAGTACGGAGAGACAAGTCGTGAGTCGGTCTGCTGGTTCTACCTCAGAGACAAACAGGGGAAAATAAAGTGTGCGTCGGAGAAATTATTAACAGAGCAAGTTGCAACAGAGACATGAATGAACATTAAATTGAAGTGTTTACTCTGTACAGTTTGAAAAATATGATACTAACCGTAAGTAGTTAAGATTTTCTTTTTATAGCAAATCGATTTAAATGCCAGGTTTGATATTTTACGACTCTTCTTATGAATTATACTGTATACGCAGCCATTTTTCTATGTATATTTTATTCGGTAGACCTCAAAACGTGTATTTCCAGTGAAACCCTGTTATGTAATTTTTGGATTGAATGCCACGTACTATATATTTGGTAGGGAAAGCAAAAACACAAACGTTTTGACCTACAATTGCACTCTGGTGTGATTTATAGTTGACGTTATTCAGTTGTTTGTTATTGGCTGGTAAAAAAAGTGCATTTCTTTGTCAAGTTGGTACCTTGAACACAATGTGCTGGGGTCAAGGAGAAGTGTGTCTTGTAAAAACATTTACAGCTCGCAATTAATTGTAAGCAAGAAATACAAAACAAACGCGACTTGAATATTTAATTCCCTGCCTTGAGGTTCCGTGATAGGTAACAACTGCTTATCCCAAATAGCGGAGAGTTAACGGAAAACATTCATTTCTACTCTTCCGAAAAATGTTTTTATATGTACAAATGGCAGGTTTTACTTTTGTTTCCTTTTCTGCAGAAATTAACTTACTATGCTTTAAGGGACATACAACTACTCATTTGCTTCCCTATTGCTTACTCTTTCCCCCTTATTATTAAGTGGCCCCATAAATAAAGTTCGTTTTGGAAAACTTATTAGGTTTCTTTGTTTTTGCAATGCTATTTGCAGGATGCCATGGTTAGTGTTAGGTACACTGCGAGCATGTATCAGTCTTCAGTTGTTAATAAACAATCACAAAATGGCGATAACAAAGTCTCAACTTCTAAAACACTACTGGAAACAAGATTATAAAGTCGCTGCCGCAGCTCGAGGAATATGTGAATGGAAGGAGAAGGTGTCGTTAGTGAGCGTATGACACAACGATGATTCCAATGTTTCAACAATGGAGACGAAAACTCTAAACATTTACCACGTTCTGGAAGACCTAAAGTATGGAATATTGAGGATACAAGTCAAGATTTGTGAGAAATTCTCCAAAAAACTATCGTAGGCTTTCAGAACAACTTGGTACATCAAAAGATGCATACATCGCCACATTAAGACATTTGGAAAATCATACAGAAGCTGTAGATCTGTACCTCGTGAACTGACACCTCAACAGGCTGAATGTAGTCCTCAGCTTATCCGTAATAACATGGAGAATTGTCTTTTGTGGTGAAAAATGGGTATATTACCGAAACCCTGATATCTCGAAACAGTTCCCCGTCAACCTACCTAAGTCATCGGTCCCAGTCTGAAGGTTGTGATTCACTGGGAGTTTGTCCCAAACGGCGGGTGACTGATGCGGATCTTTGTTCTCAACAACTGAAACGAGTTCATAAAATTGTGAGATCGCTATTTCGTAAACACTTGTTTACATTTTCAATCACATTCAATCTCGTTGTTGTCAACCTTACGGTCACTAGAGGTCACTGCATTCCTGCCAGTACTACCAAACTCTGAAAATGAAATAAACTTAAAGACAGAATCGATTGTCGTATTTCAAAATTCATTATGGGATATCTATTTTTAAAAGGAATATTTACTTTTCCCATTTTTTGTCTAAAGCTGTATATATTTGCAAATGGATACAAATGTTTTAAACAGCTGGTCGTTGTGAGACGTCTTGACGTTCCTTTGTTTTTGAACCACGCCCGCCTCTGTAGCTTGGTGGTAGCGTGTCAGCCTCCCGTTCAAGAGGTCCCGAGTTCAGATTCTCATGTGAGAAAAGTATTGGGAGATGTAAACACACAAAATTCAACACATAAACTTTTTGTTATGGAAATATCTTAAACATGTGATATTTAAATTGTCTTTATGTAATGGTTGGTTCGCCCTGAAATCTCCGAGTAGATGAATACTAATAACGGGTAGGGAATTGGTTAGGGAGGTGTGACTGTTACACAGATAACACTAAGATATACGATTTCTCGCACAATCTGTTAAGTCGTGATGCAATGACTGCAGATAACGCTGGCAGCTACCGCTTTATCTCTTAAACTGATAAACTGTAGTCTTTTGGCTCGAGAACATTCTACACCTCAAATATGAACTGTCATTATTAATGAATTATCAAACGACTTTCTCTACTCTATAAATACTTACTACAAGGGAATACAGTAGCTTTAACTGTTAGTCAAATGTTTGGTGATGTCTTTGTATGGCCAAGCGATAAAAAATGAATAACGACTTGCCAAAGGGAATTATAAGCATTGGAAAATTCGGACAAGAAGGAATTTCTCGGAGGTGGTTCACTCCACACAAAAATTTATTTGGCATAAATTGTGTGTTTTAACAAGATATTGTGACTTTGTGGGTTCGTGAAATAATGAAACGAGGTTACGAAACACAAAAACCACACTTTATTCTCCTAGCAAATACATTCGTCACCATTACAGTTTGCTAGCTAACCTTAAACTGTTTATTTTACCAACAACTACTCTCAACTGTCTCCCATTTCCGGTCACGATCGGCCATCATTTTTTTTATCGGCTTCGCGAGTCTACCACCAGGGTGACAATATATATTTGTTGTGTAGTAATATTTTGTCTATCTCTTACAGTTTATCAGTTATACAAAAGTCATTCAGAATAAAGAGAACTTTCGAGAACATTTATACAAAATTCAAGATACAGATACTCCAAAAAGTATCCGTCTAATCATGACACATAGAATACAACAAGCACAACCAGAAACATATAGATAAGAAACGAATAGTAACTATTTCCTTACATAGGTTGACACCTAGATTTAAAAATAAAACACAATTTATGCTTAAGGGTATGTATGACTGAGATTTTCAAATTCTGAACTAATAATGCTAGCTTTTTCAAACTTACACCATAGGTGTAGTATATTGTAAACATGTTACAACCTAAATTTAAACCATTTTTCTCCAGCAGTTTAGAAATTATGATAAATTTTGTATGTTTTTTGTTATGTCACTAAAAAAGTCCCTTGCGACAAAATATTTTGAATTTTGGTCTAATATTTTAACCCTATGTTTATAATACACATACTTTTTGAAATTGCTCTGGGTTTTTGTGTGTCTCCTTTAGTTTAGGTCACAAAAATTTTTTAATTTACAAATATTCTTTTTTTGTCTAAAAAACTGTAAGTTTTGTGTTTGAAAATTAAAAATATATGCTTATATACATTTCACAATAAAACCTAGGGCAATTTCCATTCCTCATGATATTCTGAACCTTTGTAGGAAATGTCATGAATGTAGTACAAAAACTGCATAGCAAGGAGCATTTTACAGGAAGAAAAATGCTGAAAATATGAACATTGAGAAAACAGCGATTAAAGATTTGATTGCATAACTCACATTAAATTCCACCAGGCTGATAGGTTGGACCCTCAGATTTCTTTTTCCTCTCCTCTGTTGCTGCTTTTTCCACCTTTTTCTTCTTTAGATGTTGCTTTTCTTCTGCACAACTTCGCTTCTTGCTTTGCAGGATACGAGTCTGATCTCGCTGCACTGAAGTTTTCCTTGCTGAGTCTACTACACTTTCACCTCTGATATTTTGCTGCAGCTCCAATGACTTAAGACTACCCATGTTAAACTAACTGATGCTTTTAATAACAGCAAGATCCAATTTTTGTTTTGATATGAAAACTTCCTTTGGGCGCTTATTCCATATGACATGATGCAAAGATTCATTGGCATTCTGTGTTTTTCCTGTTTTGCACCTCTCTAGTAATGTTGTAGAAGCCAGCCTCTGATATATTGGCAACATTTTAGGAACTATTTTGTCTAAAAGCCTTATTTTTCTTTTCTTGAATTGAAAACTTAAGAACGGAAAACAGACAAAGAATGTGGATGTAGGCAAAAGAGGGCGTGACTCTGACAGAGTTTAAAGGCCACCGACATTTAAATAAGCATTTAAAAATGGCGTCCGGAGGCAAATTATGCATTTTTCACATTCGGGAAGGTCTAAATTATTTTATAGAATTAAAATAAAAAAGTCGTTATTTTCACGATTTTCATGAAATTTCAGTCATACACGCCCTTAATTAGCGAACAGCTGTACGTCATTTAAAATCGTGTCCCGTTTGATGTCAAACAAGTATTCGTTTAGTAAACAAGATGCCAATTATGGTGCCCCGATGACACACACCCCTTCCCTTTTCTTATGCAGTTGTGTTTGCTCCATCTCTGTTTTCAAAGCCATTTACTGTTATTTAAGTAATATGGCTAAAAAACATCGTGAAAACTACAAAAGAAGAGAGAGAAATTTGCATCAGGTTATTTAAAAAGGAAAATTTTTTCTAGAAATTGTAGAAGCCACTGGAAGATCTACCAGTACAGTGAAGACTATTATATGCAGGCTTGATCAGAACAAATGTTACGAAAATCAATCAAGAAGCAGTCTTCCTGCAGTTCTGTCCGAGATGCAGAAACGACAGTTACTTGGAGAAGTCAAGAAAAATCCTAAATGAAGTTAAGAAACGTGCTTTGTGAAGCTGAGAATAGAGGCCGAACAGCCCGTAGAAAACCATACATAAGTAAAATCAACAGAAAGAAGCAAGTTGCTTTTGCAAAAGAACATAAATACGATGGCTTTGATTTCTGGAAGAAGGTTATATTTACTGACGAGAGTCAATTTGAGCTGTTTAAGTCAAAATGGCGAGTAATAGTGTGGAGAAGAATGAATTGTGAGCTTGAGGAGAAAAATATAACAGCTTCAGTTAAACATGGAGGCGGTTCAGTACTTGTCTAGGGCTGCATGAGTGCAAATGGTGTTGGGGACTTGTGTTTTATTGGTGGAATTCTGAACCATAAGGTTTATATAAACATCCTAAAAACATATCTGTCCAGAAGTGTGAATAATATGGGTCTTTCTGAGGATTATATTTTCACACAAGACAATGATCCAAAACACACAGCTCTAGATGCAAGGCTATGGTCGACATCACCGCAATCTCCAGACATGAATCCAATACAGAAAACTGGACAAAAATATTAGGAATCATCAGATATCTAATATAAAGAATGTAAAGAACGCTCTACAAAAGGAATGGCGTAAAATTACAGTGGAAAAACACAATCTTTGGTGAAAATCCATGGAAAGGAGAATACAAGAGATTATAAAGAGGAATGGAGGGTCTACTAAGTACTAAACGTAACATTCTACACCATTTTCAGTATGCAGACGAATACTTATTTTGCGTCCTATATTGCATAGTTTTACTTTTGAATGTTTAATTATGTTTATGTGAATAGATACTATATGTTTCTTTATTGTATTCTCTTTTTCACTAATTAACAAGTAAGACAGTGTCCCTGCTGTACTTATGCTGATGATTTTCCACTATCCATACAACCTTAAACATAAACTCATGCATTAGACAAATACTTTTCGGAGTAACTGTATATAATTTGTCCTGAACATATCTTAAACATATGATACTTTAATTAAAATTGTTATTCATTGTTGAGAAAGTTATTCGATGTAGGGCAGTCTGGAGGAGATAGAACTGAAAATCTGTGTCGAAATCTTGGAAGATTTGACATTTATTGTAAGTTTAGTTTTTGAGTTGTGCTGTTCACACACCTGTTTCTAAAAATGCTTGTACCTATTGGGATTTACGGAGTCTCGAAGGTATATCCGGGCAACTGTTGGCTGGGATACTGCAAGCACGTACATAGTACAGAAAATAAACACAAATTTACAATGTAGAACTGTTTCTACAATGATAAAATGACTATTAAATTAGACAGAACGGTTGTTTACAGTACTTAACCTTAATTTTATGCTCATTCAGAGTATTTAATGAAATCGATTCATTCCGTAATCGATATGTTTAGAGAAACAGTAATGCAGGCTTTGGAGAACAAAAGAGACACGATAAATCAACAAATCATGTTGTTATATTCTGCGATTTTGTATGCTAGTTTCCTATGTGAATTTAAAGTAAAAAATGCTGGAAGAAAGTGACTTTCACGGTTTAGCAGGACAGATATTTCAAGTAGTCAAAGAGCAACTACTAATAAACTTCCAGAAAATTCAAGAAAGGTTTACTTACGTACGAAATTCAATCACAAAAGTGTTGTTTTACTTTTTTTTGTTACAACATAAAGTATAGGTTATGTCGTCTAGCAACTACACAGTAACGCATCAATAAGAGTAAACAATAACCGTAAATGTGATGTTGTTGATATTAAGATGTAGTCTGAACAAAGCTAAGGCGTTTAAGTAGGAAGTATCGAAGTGGTGACCTTCGGAACGACATTCTGCAAAATGTAACTTGAGGCAAGGTCTTTCTCCAGATGCGCCAATCAAAGTAACATTCCAGTGTCTTGAACCCAATATCCAGGTCTGTTCAACTGTTCGTCATATTATCCTAACGCTCTACACGACACACTTTTAAAAATTACCTTTCTTTTTATGTTCTATATCCTGTATTCATTCTTCATGCAATTGATTTGGTTTATTAAAAAAAAAGGACTACGTAGTTTGTGGCCATGCTTTATACGTTCAAATGAAGCCAATTTTATTTTTGATATATTTAGAAAGTTTTACGTTTAAAGTGCATATATATTTTTATTTTGTATATTTTCTTGTTTTAATTGTGCCTTTACCTATTTCTCCTGATATATTATGCAATTCGTGCATTTCTTTTTAAAATAATAATAATTGGTTATTGCACACTTATTAATTATAAATCTTAAACACGTTCAGCTATGAAGATAGGTGCGGACGAGTGCATCATTCATTTGTTTTAGTTTTATCCGCCAACTTGACGAAAGAAAAAAAAGCAGACTGGTTGTCCAATATCCTGACACTCATTTTTATTATCTTTATTCAATTCTTGGCACTTTTGAGGAAATTTTAATGCGAATATCAGCAAATTTAATTCGTTCATTTTATTTGCCAAGGCATAGGTATAATTAGTCACGTTCGTTTTACATGCTGCAGGTGTCGCATAAAGAAAAAAAGAAATTCGACTCCCAACAAAATAACGGGACGAATTACGGAGCGATGAAAGATAAAAAGTCAAGCTGTTATCCCAAATAAGTCCCACTATGGGCCAGAAAAGGGCCCATTTCTAGCAGTCATTGACCAATGTACAGTTTATGCAAATTCTCTAAACATAAAAAAAAAAAAAAAAAAAAACGTATCAGTTTAGAACAAGAGTTGTGCAGGAAGATGACCGCCGTGAAGGTCGCAGCAACAGCTGAGGGGCGGGGGGGGGGGGGAGGGATGTGAACAGAAGAATGACCGCCTTTTTTTTTCCTCTCCTGACTCAGGTATAGGGTGGCCTTGCAACAATAGGATTCCCTTCCAGGTGTGTTTAGGGGGAGTGTCATCGTATCAGTGCTGCCAACTCTAATATTTACAACTAGATATTTCAATTACGCGTGCCACATCTCAAGATTATAATTTATAAGTGTTGTTATATTTACGTGGCTTCATCACGTTCAAGAGGTCCCGAGTTCGAATCTCGGCCAGCGTGAGTTACCTGAATAAGGCTTTACCCGGGTTTTCACTTATCCTGAAAGATGAATATCTGGTAACTCTAAGCTCTATGTACCCTGTACTCATTTCAACATCATTTCATTCATCGTCCGACATGACTTAACGTTGGAGGTTTTCTCTTATACTGAAAGATGAATGTCTGGTAACTCTAAGCTCTATGTACCCTGTATTCATTTCAACATCATTTCACTCATCGCCTGATATGACTTAACATTGGAGGTTTTCTCTTATCCTGAAAGATGAATGTCTGCTAACTCTAGGCTCTATGTACCCTGTACTCATTTCAACGTCATTTCATTCATCGTCCGATATGACTTAACATTGGAGGTTTTCACTTATCCTGAAAGATGAATATCTGGTAACTCTAAGCTCTATGTACCCTGTACTCATTCCAACGTCATTCCATTCATCGTCCGATATGACTTAACATTGGAGGTTTTCTCTTATCCTGAAAGATGAATGTCTGCTAACTCTAGGCACTATGTACCCTGTACTCATTTCAACGTCATTTCATTCATCGTCCGATATGACTTAACGTTGGAGGTTTTCTCTTATCCTGAAAGATGAATGCCTGCTAACTCTAAGCTCTATGTACCCTGTACTCATTTGAACATCATTTCATTCATCGTCCGATATGACTTAACGTTGGAAGTTTTCTCTTATACTGAAAGATGAATGTCTGGTAACTCTAAGCTCTATGTACCCTGTACTCATTTGAACATCATTTCATTCATCGTCCGATATGACTTAACTTTGGAGGTTTTCTCTTATCCTGAAAGATGAATGTCTGCTAACTCTAGGCTCTATGTACCCTGTACTCATTTCAACGTCATTTCATTCATCGTCCGATATGACTTAACGTTGGAGGTTTTCTCTTATCCTGAAAGATGAATGTCTGGTAACTCTAAGCTCTATGTACCCTGTACTCATTTGAACATCATTTCATTCATCGTCCGATATGACTTAACGTTGGAGGGTTTCTCTTATCCTGAAAGATGAATGTCTGCTAACTCTAAGCTCTATGTGCCCTGTACTCATTTGAACATCATTTCATTCATCGTCCGATATGACTTAACGTTGGAAGTTTTCTCTTATACTGAAAGATGAATGTCTGGTAACTCTAAGCTCTATGTACCCTGTACTCATTTGAACATCATTTCATTCATCGTCCGATATGACTTAACGTTGGAGGTTTTCCCTTATCCTGAAAGATGAATGTCTGGTAACTCTAAGCTCTATGTACCCTGTACTCATTTGAACATCATTTCATTCATCGTCCGATATGACTTAACATTTGAGGTTTTCTCTTATCCTGAAAGATGAATGTCTGGTAACTCTAAGCTCTAAGTACCCTGTACTCATTTGAACATCATTTCATTCATCGTCCGATATGACTTAACATTTGAGGTTTTCTCTTATCCTGAAAGATGAATGTCTGGTAACTCTAAGCTCTATGTACCCTGTACTCATTTGAACATCATTTCATTCATCGTCCGATATGACTTAACGTTGGAGGTTTTCCCTTATCCTGAAAGATGAATGTCTGGTAACTCTAAGCTCTATGCACCCTGTACTCATTTGAACATCATTTCATTCATCGTCCTATATGACTTAACATTTGAGATTTTCTCTTATCCTGAAAGATGAATGTCTGGTAACTCTAAGCTCTATGTACCCTGTACTCATTTGAACATCATTTCATTCATCGTCCGATATGACTTAACATTTGAGATTTTCTCTTATCCTGAAAGATGAATGTCTGGTAACTCTAAGCTCTATGTACCCTGTACTCATTTGAACATCATTTCATTCATCGTCCGATATGACTTAACATTTGAGGTTTTCTCTTATCCTGAAAGATGAATGTCTGGTAACTCTAAGCTCTATGTACCCTGTACTCATTTGAACATCATTTCATTCATCGTCCGATATGACTTAACATTTGAGATTTTCTCTTATCCTGAAAGATGAATGTCTGGTAACTCTAAGCTCTATGTACCCTGTACTCATTTGAACAACATTTCATTCATTGTCCGATATGACTTAACGTTGGAGGGTTTCTCTTATCCTGAAAGATGAATGTCTGGTAACTCTAAGCTCTATGTACCCTGTACTCATTTGAACATCATTTCATTCATCGTCCGTTATGCCCACAATTTTAATTAAATGCCATAAATTTTAACATATTTTAATGACAAATGAAATCTATATCTCGAATTTTCTATTAATGTCCTCAGAAGTCCTCTTCATTCTGAATGACGTTTATACAACGGATAATCACAGTTTATGTCCAATACATTTTTTCGTATAATGAACCATTTCCCAGAAATTTTTTATTTGTTTAAATTTTCCGATACTTATATTTTTCTGAAATGGCAAGTCGTTATTCATTTTTATCTCTTGTTCATACAATGAGAATGTAATTACAAAGACATCACATAACGACCAAAACATTTGAGTATCACTTAGTCTACTATATTCCCTTGAAACTACGATAAGATTTTTTTTCAGCGTTCTCAAAACGTGAATTTTTTCCCACTGAAATGTCGATATGGAATTCTGGGATGGAATTACAAAAGGTAATAAACTGGTTCCCACATTACGGTTTTGAAAAATTAAACCAATAATATATCGGGTATGGGTAACTGAATACAAAATATTTTGTGGAGCATGATTTTGTTTTTCTGAATGAAAGGGATTTTCTGTGGTTATTTCCAGAAAACCAAGATGTACATTTCACTTTTCATGAATATATCAAAACCATTGGACACACGAGAATATCAACATTATGGAGAAATATTCCAGGTACATATAGAGAAGTTTGCAGTGGAGAATGTTATTCAAAATGTAGGTGTAATTTCTTTGGAAAGTAAAGACATTAAATGCAGAATTGTGTTTTTACCCGACTTTTTGTTTACGAGTTATTCTGGTTACAAACACGCACGGCGACATTTTTCCTAAAAAATTGTATTTCTAGGTTAGAGGGCCTCAAAACATGCATTTTCTCTACTAATTACTGCTGAAGGTTAAGACAGACAGTTTTAGTGAAGTTAATGTTTTCTCCACCGCCTAAGGAGAATCATGAAATGCGCTGCGATATTGTTTTAAAACAGCTGCCGGAAACTTTTCTAATTTACGGAACATGCTACAGACATATGTGCTTTATTTCTAAGTAAAGAACTAAACAAGTGTTAAAGTTACGTCGTATCTCTGCACAGTTTTGCTGGAAACAAAAAAAAATGATTGTTGTTGAAGTGATCCTTACCGCGAGAGAGAGTGATGGTCCAGATACGCAGCTTCCCAGCGTTTAGATCATCCAGCACTTCACCAAAACACTAACCCCAAACATGTCGTATCTCTTTTGTTTCTTGTCGCTAGGGGAAACCATCGCAAGTAAGTTATGCGATGTTCACTTAATTCGATCGTCGTTTCATTCACTTGTTTTTTCACACACACAAACACATATAGAGGAATTCCTCGCAAACAGTTGCGTTTACCGCACCTCGTCTGACGACTAGGCGTGGAAACTGACTGACCCGACCACAAAGTCGGCGGTGTTGGATCCACGCGCATGCGCACTGGCGTCTCGATTCATTCAGTACTACCTGACACAAAAGCATTCGTCGTTAACTGTTTTAGCGGCACTGAATCACAAAGTTACACTAACATAGCCACACTTTCTGTATGGAGAGATTGTTTAGGTGGTGTTCTCTGGTCACTGTGTGGTTATTTATTGACAGTAGACCCAAGATGAGGAACTCGCGGCACTTCATCCTTTCCTCCTGGGGGTGTTACAGTTCGCGAGGTGCTACCTCTCTGTTTTCCACCCTTTAATCCTTTTTCGATACCAAATTCAGACACAACTGGAATCTTGTTAGTTCATTTGTCCCCAATTTTCTCTAAAATAACAATTTCATTTTCACTTATCAGGTAAACGCTTACAACAATCAGCTTAACGTGAAACTTAATTCACATTTTTCTTGTTCTTTTTCATCTAGTTATTCTTACTCGTCTATTTCTTTCTCATTATTTTCTTCTATCTTTTCCTTATCTTCTCCTTCTCTGCTTGTTCGTCCTACTCTTCTTTTTCTTCCTACTTTTCTCCCTCGTTCTCTTTTTTGCTCTCTTTCCTCTTCTACCTCATTCTAATGTTCTTCCTCTTGCCCCTTCTCAACTTTTTCCTCTTCTTGTTCTTTCTCCTTCTTCCTCAAATACAAAGTCGTTATTCATTTTGTATCTCTTCGCCATACTTATATAATGTACAAGTAATTCAAAAGACATCACATAACGACCAAAAAATTTGACTATCAATTAAAATCTACTGTAGGTGCTCTCTTGTAACTACAATAAGATAATTTCTAGATTAACCTCAAGCAGGTAGAGGATTAGATATCATCAGTGTTGGGATCCAATTCTGGGTGGAATATGTAGTACAGACGAAAGTTAATAATATTTACGCTATTTCTCGTTTGCCCTAAGCGACAACGCCTGCAGACGCTCGTGGCAATCAAAATGCGGAATTAACTTTCATATAAATTCCGATGGGAAGATCAAGGCGCTCGCTTCGACCCGACGAGCGCGTCCTAAAGTAGATTGGGGGCAAAAGGACGAGAATACGGCTACGAGAGGGAAATTCTGTACTAAAGCACTGCAACAAAAAATAGCAAATAAATCCAATATTTTACACTCCTATGACCTTCTCTACTCTTGTACAATCACTTATTGCTCTATCTACTTCAAGATAAACATTATCTTATTGTAGTTACAAGGGAATGCATCCTGAAAGATGAATGTCTAGTAATTCTAAGCTCTATGTACCCTGTACTCATTTGAACATCATTACATTCATCGTCCGATATAACTTAACGTTGGAGGTTTTCTCTTATCCTGAAAGATGAATGTCTGGTAACTCTAAGCTCTATGTACCCTGTACTCATTTGAACATCATTTCATTCATCGTCCGATATGACAACGTTGGAGGTTTTCCCTTATCCTGAAAAATGAATGTCTGGTAACTCTAAGCTCTATGTACCCTGTACTCATTTGAACATCATTTCATTCATCGTCCAAAATGACCTAACGTTGGAGGTTTTCCCTTATCCTGAAAAATGAATGTCTGGTAACTCTAAGCTCTATGTACCCTGTACTCGTTTGAACATAATTTCATTCTTTCAGCATAAGGGAAAGCTCCAAGAAAACGTCACCATGACCGAGATTCGAACTCGGGACTTCTTGAAGGTGAGGCAGACACGCTACCATCTTTGCTGCCAAGGTGGGAGGTAAGAGGTATATAAATAGTTATTAATAAAAGTTTAATGATGAGAAAATAAGTCTGCAGTCACAAATTATATCAGAAATATAAAACATTAAAGTGAACTTTGTGACAAAATGACAACACGAAGAAAGCTCTCATTGTCACTGGAACTGTTAGCTCACTACAACTTTGAGTTTTACAAATGCACAATTTACGCGCCTTTGCATAGCTTTCTTTTTTATAATGTCTCTCTCGCAACACTAGCTCATGCTGCCCATAACTTTTCGACGCATACGGCTCTGCTTGCCGATTTCACAGCAACTCCGATACTCATAACTAGCAACCTTGTTTTAGCCGCTCGCAGCAAGAATATTCCAGAAAGCGAAATTTCTGGAACAGAAGGAACGGTAAACGTTGAAGTCGATGTTCTAGATTTACCGAAAGTGGACAGTCTGGAAAACTCCAACGGTGTACAGCAATGGAGCACCTGGCTTCGTTACGTAAGCTATACCGCTCGCAAAAGTCATATGAACGTTGGTCAGTGCTCAAGAGCAGCGCTATTGCCAAGCGTAGTACGTGTACCGCCGAGGTTCCGTGTACATAAGAGCAGTTTTACCCGCAAGCAAAGGTTTTGGCTATTTTTCCTGTAATTAAATATTCCTAAAACATTAAGATCTTACCCTGACACACGTCACAGCAGTGAAACAGCAAGCGGGTAACTCGCTTTCCGACTTCATGGATCTTTCCCGGAGATTGAAACACAGGCACGCTCTCTTTTTCACTGCTTCACTACAAATTCATGACATTGTATATACAATACCTACACCACAAGGTTACAGATTTAATTGCTGGGTTTTTGAAAACTCTACATTTGCCCTATATCCTAGATTGGAGAGCTTTCGTAAAAACTTGTTCATATTAAATATAATTTTTCTGTCCTGAGAATGAATCACTTCACGTTTGTTGATCGAAACATCACTTGCCCCAGCTTCGAGGGACATGTTCACGCACTCGGGTCACAAACACTGGAAAAAAGATGTATATAGTAATAATTTAATGTAATATTAACAATATTTCAGCTCGAGTTGAACACACGACTTAACGATGCCATTCACTTTAACAAAACGACAGCTCTATTCTGAAAACGAACTGAAAATTAACTCTGTTTCAAATTGCATGATTTCTGTTTTAATAGTAGATGCATTTTGGTTAATTGATGGAAATTAATAATTTCCTCACACTATCCGTATATAGGCTAAGGTCCAGTCGCTTTAACAAGTTTCCAGTTAGAGCGACGGGACGGAAACGAGGAGATCCGTGGTTCAAATCCCGGCCATGGCATTGAATTTTTCATGTTGACTCTATCAAAAACCTTAGTCTATATACGGCTAGTGTGAAGAAATGATTAATTTCCATCAATTAACTAAAATAATAAGAGTTAAATGATGAAGCCTGGGACTCAAGTACTAACCATTGTAAGTCGCCACAAACGGTGTATCTCGGATGCGAGCGCCCCTAGTGGTCTACCGGGGAAATATAAGAGTAAAATGGAGAATATAATGTCAGGACGGCAAGTTGGCTATGTTAGCTCAATGGGTTAGTGCGACTAGACGGAAACCATGAGATCCGTGGTTCAAATCCCGGCTATGGCATTGAATTTTTCATGTTGACTATATCTATAGTAGGTGCATTATTTATTTATGCTTGAGATAAATGTTATAAGAAAAGAATGTTGTTGGTTTTCAGGCTTATCTGTGTTGAATGGAAGGATGTCGGATAACTATAACATGTGAACATAAAACGTGCATAGCTCGCGGTATATGTATCGTAGAGACAGGATTTTTGTACGGCCATGATCAGAAAATAAAATTCTTTCTTATTATAAGATTGGCATCTGTAATGTTCATTTATCCGTAACATTTAACCAAAACATGTGAAGATAAAACGTGCATCGCTCGTGTTCTAAGTATCGTAGAGACAGGATTTTTGTACGGCCATGATCAGAAAATAAAATTCTTTCTTATTATAAGATTGGCATCTGTAATGTTCATTTATCCGTAACATTTAACCAAAACATGTGAAGATAAAACGTGCATAGCTCGTGTTCTAAGTATCGTAGAGACAGGATTTTTGTACGGCCATGATCAGAAAACAAAATTCTTTCTTATTATAAGATTGGCATCTGTAATGTTCATTTATCCGTAACATTTAACCAAAACATGTGAAGATAAAACGTGCATCGCTCGTGTTCTAAGTATCGTAGAGACAGGATTTTTGTACGGCCAAGATCAGAAAATAAAATTCTTTCTTATTATAAGATTGGCATCTGTAATGTTCATTTATCCGTAACATTTAACCAAAACATGTGAAGATATAACGTGCATCGCTCGTGTTCTAAGTATCGTAGAGACAGGATTTTTGTACGGCCATGATCAGAAAATAAAATTCTTTCTTATTATAAGATTGGCATCTGTAATGTTCATTTATCCGTAACATTTAACCAAAACATGTGAAGATAAAACGTGCATCGCTCGTGTTCTAAGTATCGTAGAGACAGGATTTTTGTACGGCCATGATCAGAAAATAAAATTCTTTCTTATTATAAGATTGGCATCTGTAATGTTCATTTATCCGTAACATTTAACCAAAACATGTGAAGATAAAACGTGCATCGCTCGTGTTCTAAGTATCGTAGAGACAGGATTTTTGTACGGCCAAGATCAGAAAATAAAATTCTTTCTTATTATAAGATTGGCATCTGTAATTTTCAAACATTTATCCGTAACATTTAACCAAAACATGTGAAGATAAAACGTGCATCGCTCGTGTTCTAAGTATCGTAGAGACAGGATTTTTGTACGGCCATGATCAGAAAACAAAATTCTTTCTTATTATAAGATTGGCATCTGTAATGTTCAAACATTTATCCGTAACATTTAACCAAAACATGTGAAGATAAAACGTGCATCGCTCGTGTTCTAAGTATCGTAGAGACAGGATTTTTGTACGGCCATGATCAGAAAATAAAATTCTTTCTTATTATAAGATTGGCATCTGTAATTTTCAAACATTTATCCGTAACATTTAACCAAAACATGTGAAGATAAAACGTGCATCGCTCGTGTTCTAAGTATCGTAGAGACAGGATTTTTGTACGGCCATGATCAGAAAATAAAATTCTTTCTTATTATAAGATTGGCATCTGTAATTTTCAAACATTTATCCGTAACATTTAACCAAAACATGTGAACATAAATGTGCATAGCTCGTGTTCTAAGTATCGTAGAGACAGGATTTTTGTACGGCCAAGATCAGAAAATAAAATTCTTTCTTATTATAAGATTGGCATCTGTAATTTTCAAACATTTATCCGTAACATTTAACCAAAACATGTGAACATAAATGTGCATAGCTCGTGTTCTAAGTATCGTAGAGACAGGATTTTTGTACGGCCATGATCAGAAAATAAAATTCTTTCTTATTATAAGATTGGCATCTGTAATGTTCAAACATTTATCCGTAACATTTAACCAAAACATGTGAAGATAAAACGTGCATCGCTCGTGTTCTAAGTATCGTAGAGACAGGATTTTTGTACGGCCAAGATCAGAAAATAAAATTCTTTCTTATTATAAGATTGGCATCTGTAATGTTCATTTATCCGTAACATTTAACCAAAACATGTGAAGATAAAACGTGCATCGCTCGTGTTCTAAGTATCGTAGAGACAGGATTTTTGTACGGCCATGATCAGAAAATAAAATTCTTTCTTATTATAAGATTGGCATCTGTAATTTTCAAACATTTATCCGTAACATTTAACCAAAACATGTGAAGATAAAACGTGCATCGCTCGTGTTGTAAGTATCGTAGAGACAGGATTTTTGTACGGCCATGATCAGAAAATAAAATTCTTTCTTATTATAAGATTGGCATCTGTAATTTTCAAACATTTATCCGTAACATTTAACCAAAACATGTGAGGATAAAACGTGCATCGCTCGTGTTCTAAGTATCGTAGAGACAGGATTTTTGTACGGCCATGATCAGAAAATAAAATTCTTTCTTATTATAAGATTGGTATCTGTAATTTTCAAACATTTATCCGTAACATTTAACCAAAACATGTGAAGATAAAACGTGCATCGCTCGTGTTCTAAGTATCATAGAGAGAGGATTTTTGTACGGCCAAGATCAGAAAATAAAATTCTTTCTTATTATAAGATTGGCATCTGTAATTTTCAAACATTTATCCGTAACATTTAACCAAAACATGTGAAGATAAAACGTGCATCGCTCGTGTTCTCAGTATCGTAGAGACAGGATTTTTGTACGGCCAAGATCAGAAAATAAAATTCTTTCTTATTATAAGATTGGCATCTGTAATGTTCAAACATTTATCCGTAACATTTAACCAAAACATGTGAAGATAAAACGTGCATCGCTCGTGTTCTAAGTATCGTAGAGAGAGGATTTTTGTACGGCCAAGATCAGAAAATAAAATTCTTTCTTATTATAAGATCGGCATCTGTAATGTTCAAACATTTATCCGTAACATTTAACCAAAACATGTGAAGATAAAACGTGCATAGCTCGCGGTATATGTATCGTAGAGACAGGATTTTTGTACGGCCAAGATCAGAAAATAAAATTCTTTCTTATTATAAGATTGGCATCTGTAATGTTCATTTATCCGTAACATTTAACCAAAACATGTGAAGATAAAACGTGCATCGCTCGTGTTCTAAGTATCGTAGAGACAGGATTTTTGTACGGCCATGATCAGAAAATAAAATTCTTTCTTATTATAAGATTGGCATCTGTAATGTTCATTTATCCGTAACATTTAACCAAAACATGTGAAGATAAAACGTGCATCGCTCGTGTTCTCAGTATCGTAGAGACAGGATTTTTGTACGGCCATGATCAGAAAATAAAATTCTTTCTTATTATAAGATTGGCATCTGTAATGTTCATTTATCCGTAACATTTAACCAAAACATGTGAAGATAAAACGTGCATCGCTCGTGTTCTAAGTATCGTAGAGACAGGATTTTTGTACGGCCATGATCAGAAAATAAAATTCTTTCTTATTATAAGATTGGCATCTGTAATTTTCAAACATTTATCCGTAACATTTAACCAAAACATGTGAAGATAAAACGTGCATCGCTCGTGTTCTCAGTATCGTAGAGACAGGATTTTTGTACGGCCATGATCAGAAAATAAAATTCTTTCTTATTATAAGATTGGCATCTGTAATTTTCAAACATTTATCCGTAACATTTAACCAAAACATGTGAAGATAAAACGTGCATCGCTCGTGTTCTAAGTATCGTAGAGACAGGATTTTTGTACGGCCATGATCAGAAAATAAAATTCTTTCTTATTATAAGATTGGCATCTGTAATTTTCAAACATTTATCCGTAACATTTAACCAAAACATGTGAACATAAATGTGCATAGCTCGTGTTCTAAGTATCGTAGAGACAGGATTTTTGTACGGCCAAGATCAGAAAATAAAATTCTTTCTTATTATAAGATTGGCATCTGTAATTTTCAAACATTTATCCGTAACATTTAACCAAAACATGTGAAGATAAAACGTGCATCGCTCGTGTTCTAAGTATCGTAGAGACAGGATTTTTGTACGGCCATGATCAGAAAATAAAATTCTTTCTTATTATAAGATTGGCATCTGTAATGTTCAAACATTTATCCGTAACATTTAACCAAAACATGTGAAGATAAAACGTGCATCGCTCGTGTTCTAAGTATCGTAGAGACAGGATTTTTGTACGGCCAAGATCAGAAAATAAAATTCTTTCTTATTATAAGATTGGCATCTGTAATGTTCATTTATCCGTAACATTTAACCAAAACATGTGAAGATAAAACGTGCATCGCTCGTGTTGTAAGTATCGTAGAGACAGGATTTTTGTACGGCCATGATCAGAAAATAAAATTCTTTCTTATTATAAGATTGGCATAGTAATTTTCAAACATTTATCCGTAACATTTAACCAAAACATGTGAGGATAAAACGTGCATCGCTCGTGTTCTAAGTATCGTAGAGACAGGATTTTTGTACGGCCATGATCAGAAAATAAAATTCTTTCTTATTATAAGATTGGCATCTGTAATTTTCAAACATTTATCCGTAACATTTAACCAAAACATGTGAAGATAAAACGTGCATCGCTCGTGTTCTAAGTATCATAGAGAGAGGATTTTTGTACGGCCATGATCAGAAAATAAAATTCTTTCTTATTATAAGATTGGCATCTGTAATTTTCAAAAATTTATCCGTAACATTTAACCAAAACATGTGAAGATAAAACGTGCATCGCTCGTGTTCTCAGTATCGTAGAGACAGGATTTTTGTACGGCCAAGATCAGAAAATAAAATTCTTTCTTATTATAAGATTGGCATCTGTAATGTTCAAACATTTATCCGTAACATTTAACCAAAACATGTGAAGATAAAACGTGCATCGCTCGTGTTCTAAGTATCGTAGAGAGAGGATTTTTGTACGGCCAAGATCAGAAAATAAAATTCTTTCTTATTATAAGATCGGCATCTGTAATGTTCAAACATTTATCCGTAACATTTAACCAAAACATGTGAAGATAAAACGTGCATAGCTCGCGGTATATGTATCGTAGATACAGGATTTTTGTACGGCCAAGATCAGAAAATAAAATTCTTTCTTATTATAAGATTGGCATCTGTAATGTTCAAACATTTATCCGTAACATTTAACCAAAACATGTGAAGATAAAACGTGCATAGCTCGCGGTATATGTATCGTAGAGACAGGATTTTTGTACGGCCAAGATCAGAAAATAAAATTCTTTCTTATTATAAGATTGGCATTTGTAATTTTCAAACATTTATCCGTAACATTTAACCAAAACATGTGAAGATAAAACGTGCATCGCTCGTGTTCTCAGTATCGTAGAGACAGGATTTTTGTACGGCCATGATCAGAAAATAAAATTCTTTCTTATTATAAGATTGGCATCTGTAATGTTCAAACATTTATCCGTAACATTTAACCAAAACATGTGAAGATAAAACGTGCATAGCTCGCGGTATATGTATCGTAGAGACAGGATTTTTGTACGGCCAAGATCAGAAAATAAAATTCTTTCTTATTATAAGATTGGCATCTGTAATTTTCAAACATTTATCCGTAACATTTAACCAAAACATGTGAAGATAAAACGTGCATCGCTCGTGTTCTCAGTATCGTAGAGACAGGATTTTTGTACGGCCATGATCAGAAAATAAAATTCTTTCTTATTATAAGATTGGCATCTGTAATGTTCATTTATCCGTAACATTTAACCAAAACATGTGAAGATAAAACGTGCATCGCTCGTGTTCTAAGTATCGTAGAGACAGGATTTTTGTACGGCCATGATCAGAAAATAAAATTCTTTCTTATTATAAGATTGGCATCTGTAATGTTCATTTATCCGTAACATTTAACCAAAACATGTGAAGATAAAACGTGCATCGCTCGTGTTCTAAGTATCGTAGAGACAGGATTTTTGTACGGCCAAGATCAGAAAATAAAATTCTTTCTTATTATAAGATTGGCATCTGTAATGTTCATTTATCCGTAACATTTAACCAAAACATGTGAACATAAAACGTGCATAGCTCGCGGTATATGTATCGTAGAGACAGGATTTTTGTACGGCCATGATCAGAAAATAAAATTCTTTCTTATTATAAGATTGGCATCTGTAATGTTCATTTATCCGTAACATTTAACCAAAACATGTGAACATAAAACGTGCATCGCTCGTGTTCTAAGTATCGTAGAGACAGGATTTTTGTACGGCCATGATCAGAAAATAAAATTCTTTCTTATTATAAGATTGGCATCTGTAATGTTCAAACATTTATCCGTAACATTTAACCAAAACACGTGAAGATAAAACGTGCATCGCTCGTGTTGTAAGTATCGTAGAGACAGGATTTTTGTACGGCCATGATCAGAAAATAAAATTCTTTCTTATTATAAGATTGGCATCTGTAAATTTCAAACATTTATCCGTAACATTTAACCAAAACATGTGAAGATAAAACGTGCATCGCTCGTGTTGTAAGTATCGTAGAGACAGGATTTTTGTACGGCCATGATCAGTAAATAAAATTCTTTCTTATTATAAGATTGGCATCTGTAATTTTCAAACATTTATCCGTAACATTTAACCAAAACATGTGAAGATAAAACGTGCATAGCTCGCGGTATATGTATCGTAGAGACAGGATTTTTGTACGGCCAAGATCAGAAAATAAAATTCTTTCTTATTATAAGATTGGCATCTGTAATTTTCAAACATTTATCCGTAACATTTAACCAAAACATGTGAAGATAAAACGTGCATCGCTCGTGTTGTAAGTATCGTAGAGACAGGATTTTTGTACGGCCATGATCAGTAAATAAAATTCTTTCTTATTATAAGATTGGCATCTGTATTTTTCAAACATTTATCCGTAACATTTAACCAAAACATGTGAAGATAAAACGTGCATCGCTCGTGTTCTAAGTATCGTAGAGACAGGATTTTTGTACGGTCATGATCAGAAAATAAAAATTCTTTCTTATTATAAGATTGGCATCTGTAATTTTCAAACATTTATCCGTAACATTTAACCAAAACATGTGAAGGTAAAACGTGCATCGCTCGTGTTGTAAGTATCGTAGAGACAGGATTTTTGTACGGCCATGATCAGAAAATAAAATTCTTTCTTATTATAAGATCGGCATCTGTAATGTTCAAACATTTATCCGTAACATTTAACCAAAACATGTGAAGATAAAACGTGCATCGCTCGTGTTCTAAGTATCGTAGAGACAGGATTTTTGTACGGCCATGATCAGAAAATAAAATTCTTTCTTATTATAAGATCGGCATCTGTAATGTTCAAACATTTATCCGTAACATTTAACCAAAACATGTGAAGATAAAACGTGCATCGCTCGTGTTCTAAGTATCGTAGAGACAGGATTTTTGTACGGCCATGATCAGAAAATAAAATTCTTTCTTATTATAAGATTGGCATCTGTAATGTTCATTTATCCGTAACATTTAACCAAAACATGTGAAGATAAAACGTGCATAGCTCGTGTTCTAAGTATCGTAGAGACAGGATTTTTGTACGGCCATGATCAGAAAACAAAATTCTTTCTTATTATAAGATTGGCATCTGTAATGTTCATTTATCCGTAACATTTAACCAAAACATGTGAAGATAAAACGTGCATCGCTCGTGTTCTAAGTATCGTAGAGACAGGATTTTTGTACGGCCAAGATCAGAAAATAAAATTCTTTCTTATTATAAGATTGGCATCTGTAATGTTCATTTATCCGTAACATTTAACCAAAACATGTGAAGATAAAACGTGCATCGCTCGTGTTCTAAGTATCGTAGAGACAGGATTTTTGTACGGCCATGATCAGAAAATAAAATTCTTTCTTATTATAAGATTGGCATCTGTAATGTTCATTTATCCGTAACATTTAACCAAAACATGTGAAGATAAAACGTGCATCGCTCGTGTTCTAAGTATCGTAGAGACAGGATTTTTGTACGGCCATGATCAGAAAATAAAATTCTTTCTTATTATAAGATTGGCATCTGTAATGTTCATTTATCCGTAACATTTAACCAAAACATGTGAAGATAAAACGTGCATCGCTCGTGTTCTAAGTATCGTAGAGACAGGATTTTTGTACGGCCAAGATCAGAAAATAAAATTCTTTCTTATTATAAGATTGGCATCTGTAATTTTCAAACATTTATCCGTAACATTTAACCAAAACATGTGAAGATAAAACGTGCATCGCTCGTGTTCTAAGTATCGTAGAGACAGGATTTTTGTACGGCCATGATCAGAAAATAAAATTCTTTCTTATTATAAGATTGGCATCTGTAATGTTCAAACATTTATCCGTAACATTTAACCAAAACATGTGAAGATAAAACGTGCATCGCTCGTGTTCTAAGTATCGTAGAGACAGGATTTTTGTACGGCCATGATCAGAAAATAAAATTCTTTCTTATTATAAGATTGGCATCTGTAATTTTCAAACATTTATCCGTAACATTTAACCAAAACATGTGAAGATAAAACGTGCATCGCTCGTGTTCTAAGTATCGTAGAGACAGGATTTTTGTACGGCCATGATCAGAAAATAAAATTCTTTCTTATTATAAGATTGGCATCTGTAATTTTCAAACATTTATCCGTAACATTTAACCAAAACATGTGAACATAAATGTGCATAGCTCGTGTTCTAAGTATCGTAGAGACAGGATTTTTGTACGGCCAAGATCAGAAAATAAAATTCTTTCTTATTATAAGATTGGCATCTGTAATTTTCAAACATTTATCCGTAACATTTAACCAAAACATGTGAAGATAAAACGTGCATCGCTCGTGTTGTAAGTATCGTAGAGACAGGATTTTTGTACGGCCATGATCAGTAAATAAAATTCTTTCTTATTATAAGATTGGCATCTGTAATTTTCAAACATTTATCCGTAACATTTAACCAAAACATGTGAAGATAAAACGTGCATCGCTCGTGTTCTAAGTATCGTAGAGACAGGATTTTTGTACGGTCATGATCAGAAAATAAAAATTCTTTCTTATTATAAGATTGGCATCTGTAATTTTCAAACATTTATCCGTAACATTTAACCAAAACATATGAAGGTAAAACGTGCATCGCTCGTGTTGTAAGTATCGTAGAGACAGGATTTTTGTACGGCCATGATCAGAAAATAAAATTCTTTCTTATTATAAGATCGGCATCTGTAATGTTCAAACATTTATCCGTAACATTTAACCAAAACATGTGAAGATAAAACGTGCATCGCTCGTGTTCTAAGTATCGTAGAGACAGGATTTTTGTACGGCCATGATCAGAAAATAAAATTCTTTCTTATTATAAGATCGGCATCTGTAATGTTCAAACATTTATCCGTAACATTTAACCAAAACATGTGAAGATAAAACGTGCATCGCTCGTGTTCTAAGTATCGTAGAGACAGGATTTTTGTACGGCCATGATCAGAAAATAAAATCCTTTCTTATTATAAGATCGGCATCTGTAATGTTCAAACATTTATCCGAGCGTAATAAATTAATATAACGTTATCAATTCAGGCGCGGAGATGTGTGTACCACATTCGGCAGCGCTGGTAGGAGGAGCAAGCTTGTGATTGGCTGTAGTCTGCAGTACGGCTTGCTAAGCGATATATTTACTAACTTCGAAAAACACGTGTGCACTCTTAAAAGAGCACCACATTACTGAATGTAAGGTACAAAATGCAACTGCAGCATAGCACGTGTGCGCTTTTCTTCGCTGACAGTTAATGAATCTTTTCTTTCTAGTCAGGCGACTTATCTTTCCATATATCCGATACCAGATGTGCTACAAACATGGGGATTGGACAGTCATCCTCAGAAAAAATATCTCTGTAACATGGGGAAAACAAATTAAATCTGTAATTAGTATCTTTAGAGCGCACAAAGAAATTAGCCTAATGGTTCGGCAAAGCGAGCGAGTATGCGTGCTTCACTGTACAACGTCGCACGCACCGCATTGGCTAGTAGCGATAGAACAAACACATCTAACCCCGCCTTATGTTCCTTCCTGTTTTGTAGCTACTTTAGATTAAGAGAGAGAGAGAGAGAGAGAGAGAGAGAGAGAGAGAGAGAGAGAGAGAGAGCAAACAATAAAATCTCTATTTACTATATTAATTTTTGAATGTACTCTATTGTTTCTCTTGCGACAAGCTATACAAACTGGGAGTAGTGGGACTGACACGTAATTCCTTTTGTGGAAGGTATTCGCTGCCGCCGTAACAATAGACGCCCCAAAAGTTAAATAAGTAACAATTAGGGAGCGGATTTACAGACACTAAAAATGTGAGAAATAGGCTCTTAAATAGGCACTAGAATGTTGCTAAGTAAACAATTAGAAATACACAGTTTTAGTAAAATTGCTCCTAAAATGCACTATAACAAAATGACAATCATCGCAACATATGCTGCAACAAATTCGCTAAACACATACTATTTTGTGGTTCCCTACATTTATTCCAAATTTCATAATTGGCTCCACAACAAGTTAAAATAACAGATATTGTCGTATAATTAAAATAAATATAAATCCACTGCACTAAGTAAGAACCATTATGTGCAGAAAGGTGTGAAGTAACTATCTACGTCAAAAAACAAAAACATGAATTTAGGGGGGGGGGGGCTTAAGGGTGAAAATTGAAATATCTGAAGCTTTTGTTAGATATGTTTACAATTTATAGCATTTATTTTTGTGATCGGTCAAGAATGGAATAATAGCAAGTTTCAGCTTTCTAGTTACAACATTTTCTGAGGAATTAACAGTTAATGTGTAAATTACAGGCGATTTTCAAAATGACTCAAATATTGTACTTTTAAAAATCAATGTTTGTAGTATAAGTTTCTGCCATCATTTTGACCTATTAATGACCCGTACTTATGTGAAATATTTGTTTTCGTCATATCAACGAAGGGGAAATATAATAATTTCTATTTAACAATTTTTATTTTCCTAAGCGTTTTCAGTAAGAAGTAAGCATTATAATCTTTTTCAATACAAATAACAAAAACACAACGAATGTAAATGGGTACACTTAATATGCAGCTGCCTTTACAGACATGTTTAGAATTTCATACAGATTAATAGAAACCTGCATCCTGTGGAACATTTTGAAGTTAGGAAAATGTAGAAAATATGGAATCTGAGAAATTTGAGGTTAAAATTACGCAATAGCAGCTACGATACAGATGTGGGGTTATCTAAATAGTCATGTGATGTTTTCTGTAGTGCCGCTAGAAAAAAAAAGCTTTATATTATTGAAGTATGTCTATATTAATTTTGAGACAAAAAACTAAATTTGGTATTATTGTAAGTTTTGGGCGTATTTGCACAGATGTGTCTCCTTAATAAACCTATTTTTGTATATCCAATGTGCAGCAGTAAGAAATCTCTCTTCCCCGAAAACTTAACGTTGAAACCAACAAATGCAAAAGCTGTTGTCACAAATTACAAGCAGAAGAAATTGGCTAAAAGGCAGTTTTAGGCTCTAATGAGCAGAATAGGCACAAACGTATGAAGTAGGCAATATAAAACTAAGAAATTAGGCTAATAATTGTAGGAGATGTGCTTGTAACTTAAAAGCCTGAACAAAGGAATGAAATAGGCAAACAGGGCCAAATTCGTCCCCTAGTAATAATATTTAACAATCCATCATACAAAAACAAATGAGAAGTATCAAGTTATAAACTGCTTTAGAACTGGCTTTGAGGGCGCGAGAAATATAATTTGTATCTACTTATTTAAGATTGTATTATAGTACCTACAAGGCAGAACCCTAGTGACATATAAAGAAACTATTGTTTATATTACTTTTTTATTAATGTAATGTTTCCAAATAAATAACAGTTAAAGGAAGAGCGCGTTCCAGGTTTCATACCCAGATCTAGTTATTTTTAAACACTAGATTTCCTCGTATATCCACTTATTTATTTACGCTGTCTGCATATTAGATAGTTTATTAGTTACTGTTTATTTAGATTTAAAACTGTAGTAGGTTTACCTAGCTCTTTAATTTTTATTTCCTTTTCTAGATATCTACTTTCACTTTAACAGATCATCCAGAATTCGTATAAGCAACAAGCAACCGTCACCAGCTGGCAGCAGAAAGCCCGAAGGCGCATGCGCAGTACCGCTGCTTCCCTCGAGTGAGATCATAGCAGCTGTAACCCATTCAGTATTTGATACGGTTGAGATTTGCCTATAAGGGAAACGGAAGTAAACAAAAGCACGTGACAAGTTGTGTGCGCCGGCTGTAACGTCTTTTATATTCTTTAGGAGATTATCTTAGAATATTACATTTCAGTTCACACTGCATTTCTAAACTTATATGTAACAAAACTTAATGGATGGAGATATGCCACTGTAACTTTTTCTATCACTAAATACAGTTGGCTATTTGCCTAATTTTGGTTTTAAAATATTTGTATAAGTCCAAGGAATGTTTAAAAGGCGAGAAAAGAGGAAAAAAAGTTGAAAGGTAGCTATTTTATTTTCCCATACTGTTCGTTCCTGTCAATTAGTATAGGTTTATTTCATTTGTTATCAAAACAGACATTTTTTATATTTCTTTACCATATTTTATTAAATAACGTTTATCGCTTGTTATCAAAGCTCAAATTTTCTTATTTAGCACGAGGAGATAAAGTCTTGAAGTGATAATGGACCGGGTTATTAACTAAATATAAAAGTACATACGCAAACTTTTACAGAATACGCTAACTTTCTTTTATTTTCAACAACCAAAGCATTACGAAGTAGAAAGATATTCCACTCCTTACCAAAGAGTTCAAAGATATTTCACTCGTCCCCTACATAAACTCGCAATTGTCACCTCGACCGGATTAATTACAGTACCCACAGATTTCTGTTACTTCACAGACTCGAAAGAGGAGTGTATTCAGAGTGTTTCTGAGTGAACGAGCAATATTGGGGACAAAAAATACAGATGTCTATGATCTTAGTGTGACATGTAGAAGTTGTTTTCGTACAAATCAGTTGACGCAGTTACAAACCAGAATAACATAGTCAACTACCATGTCTGGACTCCCACCTCACAATTTAAAATTAAAAGTATTATTAGTTGTGATCACGCTGCGTAACATTAACCAACCACGACTGTACAATGGAACGAGACTAACTGTGAAAAAGCTAATGAATAACAATCAAGGGAAACTACAAAGAAGAGAGTATCTTTCTCCCGCGTATTCTGATGATTCCAACGGATTTACTTATTGACTTTAAGTGTCTACATTTCTCTCATGACGCGTGATCGCGCGTCGGAAAACCATCATCTTTATATGTTTACGCACCACGAAAAAAGACGCAAATGTTATCAGAAAGCATTAAATTGATTAACTTAAATGTAGCTGTGTTGTATTTAAACTTCACCCCCATTTGCAGAATAAATAACTAATCCGAATTTGTTTTATTTATATAGATAAGTTCAGACAACTTTTATTGGTGGAGAAGTTCGCTGGGTCAACTAGTAAGTAATATATAATGTACTACATGGCAAAGCGAGGAGACAACACAGAGATGTTTACCTCAGCTTATCGCACATACACGGTGAGTCCATTGTATGTATAGTCATGAGTAGTATAGAATTGAGAGAATCAGCACAGTGTAGATAAGATGTTGAACTCTCCTCTGTGTTAATATATGAGTGATGTAGAATGCTCATTGATTTAGAACTCTCCTATATGAAAATCGAGTTGTAAAAGAAGGGGAGTGTTGGCGTAGTGCCGTTCTCCCCTGTGCAGTGAGATGTTTTTGAGGGTTGGGATGATGATGATGATGATGATGATGATTGTGTGTGTGTGTGTGTGTGTGTGTGTGTGTGTGTGATGTGTAATGTGTGATGGGTGGGATGGGTAACGGGGGGGTTCCGGGGATGTTTGAATTAAATGTGAATTCTTTTCGATGTGTGTGTGTGTGCTTGAACTCTCATGTATGAATATCGAAGTCTAGGGTTCGATATTGTGATGGGGCGGGGTGGGTAACGGGGGTTCCGGGGATGTTTGAATTAAATGTATTGATAGTAATTCTTCGATGACTGTGCTTGAACTCTCATGTATGAATATCGAGTCTAGGGTTTGATATCTATTACGTTCAGTGCTTCGATGTCTGTGCTTGAACTCTCATGTATGAATATCGAGTGTAGGGTTTGATATCTATTACGTTTAGTGTATGATATATGATGTAGTATCGTTATTCTTTAGATAAAAGAATATCGAGAGAATGATTAGGTATGTTTACTGGGAGAGATTTATGAAAATAAATGTAATAAGACATTCTGGTAAGGGGTGTTCCCTATGCAGAATCTCTCCTTGAGCTATTGTATCCAAGAGCGATGTAAAGGTTAAGAAAAGGTTAAATTCCATTCCCACATCGAGGTACGAGAGAATATAAATCTATTCCACATTGATGAAGTATAAGAATGGAAATGTAAATCTATGTGAGAGGGTCGCATGACAAAGAAATGTCCCCTCTAAGCATGATAAAAGTGGTACATAGCAAGTGTATATAAAATAAAAGCACTACCCATCTCTTTAAGAATGATAAAAAAATTGAGAGAAAAGTATAAGAATGCAAATGTAAATCTGTTTGAAAGGGTTTTCATGATAAAGGAACGCTCCCTCTAAGCACGATAACCTAAAAAGAATATTCCCTCTAAGCATGATAAAAGTGGAACATAACATCGAAAATAAAATAAAAGCACTTACCATCTATTTAAAAATGATTAAGATAACGAGAGAAAAGTATCTCATCTTCAAGTAGATATGAGTAATACAAAACTGATCAATCAATACGATAATATATATACGCAACTAGGGATCTATAGTGTAGATATCCTAACTATCCATGGTAAGATATCACCCTCCATATAAAAAATTGTCTAGAAAATCTCCCCTCAGTATTACGAATACTCCACTGAACGTCATCCCTTTTGGTATGTGGGTCAGAGAAAAAAAGAGTTAATCTCTCCAGACTGGTGACAGGGGTGGTCAAAACATTCTTATTGCTGTAGCGAAGTCTAACTTTGTCAAATAACGTTAGGAAAAAAAAAGAATATATTTTAAAATTAAACGAATGAATCTATATATTTGTATGAATGATGAAACAATACTATGAATGTGTTAGTATACCAAATGTAAAAAAAATCAAATGTTCAGAAAAATATATTTTGTACAAGTATGTGTGTGTAAAGAAATGTGTAATTATATCCCCCCCTCCAAGATGTAGGGAACGAATCACAGTTAGTGTGCGCACGCAACATGGTGTTTGGGAAGGAGAGATACGGTTGGAGGGGGTGTAAAAAATGATGAATCTATATAAAGTTTAAACTATGATAATAAAGTTACTAGTATTACCTTCTAACTTATAACGTAGTCACAACTACTTTAAACATATAGCGTAATATGTAGACAGTAACACCTCTCCCGGACGGAGGGGGGGCGGAGCAACTGTTAATAAATACCGCGGCACGGATGAGTGAGGAGGCAGTCGATTCTCTGGAAATATGGATCCTACAGGTAAGATAGAAAAGTTGTATATTGTAATTCATTTTTTATCTCTGTTTACGAAGAATGTTGAAGTAATACTGATTCGTGTGTGCTTATATGTATGTTTCAGATCATGAGATGCTACAGCTAAATCAACTAGCTGAAGGTGGAACACATCTTCCCACAAAGAAACTACGTGAATTAGATCAGTCCGTTCAACACATCATTCGATCCGTCAAAACCGTGAAGACCAGATATGGTGAACGGGTCGTCGTCGAAACATCAGATTTCCAAGTCTTCCTCCCGGAGAGATTCAAACATATGACCGCAGCGCAGAAAGATCTACTAAATCGTGGTGACTGCATACTCCAATACCATGGCGAGGAAACACTAGAAAGTGGTTTCAAACGACATAAATTGTCTTTTTTAAGCAGCCCGTAATGTCGTCAAAAGGTGAGTACAATTATTGAATAAAATTTCATAAAAAAAAGTGATAATGTAGTTACTTGCATGTAAATGTGAAATCGTACATGTTGTATTAGAACTTAAAGTGTTAATTATCGCACGTCATGTAGTATTAGTAATTGAATGTAGTTACTTGCATGTACGTACATGTTGTATTAGAACTTAAAGTGTTAATTATCGCACGTCATGTAGTATTAGTAATTGAGAGTGAACGTTGTAGGGTTAATTTTCATGTGTAATAATTACGTACATGTGAATATCGTAGTTCAGTTACGTTATTTCACATGCATGTTAGTTACGTTTGTTTGTTACACGTAAAAGTAACGTTGTAGGTGAAAAAAGAACGTTAATTTATATGTGTAAAACGTACATGTGAATATCGTAGTTCAGTTACGGTATTTTACATCTATATGGTTTACGTTGTGTGTTTTTATCATTTATGTAAGGGAGAGAGCATTACGTAAAACAGTTACATACTATCTGAATATTGTAGTTACGTGATGATAGCAATAATTGTAAAATACATAATCATTATGTAACTATTTTCATATGTAAAAGTTACATGCATGTTACGTTCTACGTAAAGTATAGAGTTTACGTAAAATTGAGATTCATACATGTAAAAGTTATTAACATGTATGTTATTTCTGTTACCACCTTACATACATGTAAATCAATGTTCCCGTATGTAAAGTTAATCGAATGTTGTAATTGCTTTTTTCAGAAACGACGACAAGATGCTCCGATACTGCCACTGGACAACCCTCGATTCAGCAAGAGGAAACCTGTTCGAACGTGACCCAGGCTGAACGATTACGATGTATTCACAGTGAGTCCGCTTTCAAAAAACGATTAACCACCTACGAAATTCACAACTGTGTTAATATACTTGACCCCGTTATATTCTTAGCAGAATGCAAACCTTTAATTTTGAATGAAATTGATAAGGGCTTAAACATGTATAAATCAGGTCTTAAGATAGGATCCTGTTTATCCTGTCAATATGTCATAATATCACAAGAGAGCGATAATATTCATACATTTAACTTTAACAGTAAACTTGAGGTGATATTGCAATCTACAGATAAATCTATATGGTATGAAGAGAAGATTGTACAACCTATACTAGATCATATGGATAATTTTGAATCGCGTACCAGTTCAAAAGCTTTATACAGTATTGAGAAATTAACAATATATGTGACACAATACGATTCATTGAATGCAGGGATGTATACTGAATTACCCGACTTTATAAAATCGAAGAGAGCTGTTATTAACATTCGTAATACTGATAAATATTGCTTTGCATACTGTCTGTTAGCATCCAAATACCCAGTAGAACGTAACAAGAATCGACCCACCTCCTATAAAAGATATGATTTTCGTAACGAATTTAACTTTGAGAATATAACATTCCCCGTATCATTGAAAGATGTAGAAAAATTCGAGAATCAAAATTCAAATATTTCAATAACGATATACGGTAGTGAAAATAAATCGATTATTCTCTTATATCAACCAAGAGAGATAAAATCACATCATGTTAATCTTTTAATGTATAAAAGACATTATTGTCTGATAACAGACTTGGCACGTTTGCTAGGAAAGCAGCTAACTAAACATAATGGGCGAAAATGGTTATGTAACAATTGTAACTTGTATTTCACATCAGAATCACGTTTAAATAGCCATAAAAAGAGGTGTATGATGAATCAAATTATCAGAATGCCCGAGGCTGGTAAAACTGATCTCGTTGAATTTAACGCATATTCGAAATGTCTAAAAGTTCCATTCGTGGTTTATGCAGACATAGAATGTATCTTACGTAAGGTAGATTCGTGTCAAGATGTATCGAGTAAAAGCTGGACACGTAGCATTCATAAACATGAAGCGTATGCAATTGCATTACATTTGGTCTGTAGTTATGATAAAAATTTAACACGTTTCAAATCATTTGAAGGTCCATATGCAATTGAAAATTTTCTTAAAGAATTAACGTTAATTGCAAATCAGGTCATTAATATATATGCTAATAAAATTGAAATAAGTATGAGAGATGTGGATGAGCTAGAATATCAAAATGCAACACGATGTCACATATGCAAACGTGAATTTCTTAACTCGTGTATAAAGGTTCGTGATCATTGTCATTTGACTGGAAGTTACGTTGGCCCAGCTCATAAGCACTGCAATTTAAATAGGAAAATGCCAGGATTCATACCAATATTCTTTCATTGCTTGTCAAAATACGATGCTCATTTCATAGTAAAGAAACTAGGTTACGATACGGAACCTATCAACTGTATTGCACAAACTTCTGAAAATTACTTATCCTTTAGCAAAAGATATACAAATTCGAATGGAATGAGTATATATCTAAGATTTCTGGATAGCTATCGTTTTTTGGATTCAAAACTTAGTAACCTTTCGGATATGTTAGAAGCAGATGATTTTCATTATACCAATAATATGTACACGAATCCTTTGCATAGACAACTGATGAAACGTAAAGGTGTCTTCCCGTACACGTATGTGGATTCTATAGAAAAATTATACGAGAATAGTCTACCATCCAAACATCAGTTTGATCATGTAAGCGATGAGGATTATAGTCATGCTAGAACTGTATGGAATGAATTCAATGTTAAAAATCTGGGTGAATATTTAAATATATATCTTAAGTGCGATACATTAATACTAACGGACGTGTTTGAACGCTTCCGTGAATTAAGTATCGGTTTGTACGGACTCGACCCGTGTCAGTATTACACACTTCCCGGGTTAGCCTATGATGCAATGTTAAGAACGACTGGTGTACAGATTTCATTATTAACAGATAAGACTATGCTAGATTTCTTCGAAAAAGGAATACGAGGTGGAATTTGCACTGTGTCCAAACGGTATGCAAAGGCGAATAACAGATACATGACTAGCTATGATAACACTCAACCAACTAATTATTTAATGTACGTTGACTGCAATTCTCTATATAGTTATACAATGGAAAATAATAGCTTACCATACACTGATATAAGGTGGCTAACTGATGCTGAAATTAAATCAATAGATTTTATGTCTATTACAAGTGATTCTGACGTGGGATATGTGTTGGAAGTAGACTTTAAATATCCACAGGAACTTCATGATATACAAAATGATTTGCCATTATGCCCTTTGAATGAAATCGCGCTAGGTGATAAGTATACAAAATTGCTAACAACATTGAATGATAAAAATAAATACGTATTACATTATCTCAATTTTCAACAATGTGTTAAACTTGGTTTGATTCCATCGCGTATACATAGAGTAATAGGTTACAAACAATCTAACTGGATAAATCCTTACATTGAACTCAACGTTCGTAAACGTATTGAAGATAAGACGAAATTTGGTCAAAATCTATGGAAGTTAATGAATAATTGTGTTTATGGAAAATTTATAGAGAATGTAAAACGTTATAATTCATTTCATTTAGCTACCAGCTGGAAACGAGCGCGTAAATTGTTAGCTCGACAGACATGTATAAGGTACGTGATTTTTGATGAAAATTTAATAGGTATAGAATTGGTCAGAGATGAAATATTGATGAATAAGCCAATATACATAGGACAAGCAATCCTGGATCTATCCAAACATAAAATGTATGATTTTTATTATGAAATTCTGAAGAAAAAATTGAAAGATGTAACTTTAATCTATACGGACACGGATGCTTTTCTCTTTGAATCTAGCTGCGATATATATGAATTTATTAAAACCAATATACATTTATTCGATACATCGAATTATCCAATGGATAATGTGTATGGTATTCCGTTAACAAATAAGAAAATTTCAGGATTATTCAAGGATGAGCTAGCCGGTAGAGTGATGACTGAATATGTAGGGCTGAAATCGAAATTATATAGTTATCGATATGATACTGAAGTGATTAAAAAATCAAAAGGTGTAACAAAAGATTCGATGAGATTCATAACCTTTGAACAATATCTCTCATGTATTACACATCCTGACACTATACATCGAAGCATGCAGACATGTTTCAGAAGTTATAAACATGATGTTCATACTATTGAATCTAATAAGATAGCTTTAAGTGGTATCGATACAAAACGATACATTCCCAATAATTCATTTTCAACATTAGCATGGGGACATTATGCTATAGAAAATTGTCAAGTGTAAATTTCTTTTTCTTTTCTCAATAAAGCATAGATTCAACTGAGTTAAAAGGTATTACTAGGCCACGATAATAACATATTACTGTATTTCAAAAAATAAAATAATTGAGTTTCAAGTATAATTGTAAAGCGTGTTACAACTGAGTTAAAAGGTATTACTAGGCACATGATAATAACATATTACTGTATTTCAAAAAACGAAATAATTGAGTTTCAAGTATATTTGTAAAGTGTGTTACTAATTACATGATAATAACATATTTACTTCATTTGAAAGATAACGTGTTGCTTTTTTATGTTTATGTTAGGGGTGAAGGAATATTTTTTCCTATTCATGTCGTTTTGAAATGTTAGATAGCAGAAATCAATGAAATGTTAATTCAACTATAATCATGTATGATTTTTTATTAAAATATATTTACTAATTATATCAAAATGTTATTATCATGTCTCCGTTAAGGGGTGAGGGGAGATTTATATATATCAATGTGAACTAGCATGTACAAAGGCTCTTATTTCAGCTATAATCATGTATGATGTTTGTTTAACGTATATTACTAATTACTTCAAATTGTAATTATCATGTTTACGTTAAGGGTAGGTGAATTTATATATACTCAATGTGAACTAGCATGTACGTTATGTTAAAATCTCTACAATTAAATGTTAATTCAACTATAATCATGTATGATTTTTTTTTAAAGTATAAAAATGTTATTATCATGTTTAAGTTAAGGAGATGTGAATTAGCAGTTACAGAAGATTTTTAAAAAAGTATAAAAATGTTATTATCATGTTTAAGTTAAGGAGATGTGAATTAGCAGTTACAGAAGATGTCAGGAATCAATGTGAACAAAAAAAAAAAAAAATCAAACACAATATATCATTAAAATTATATTTCTTTATTGAGTTGTGTGTTTTTTTATTTATACAATGTCCACCTCATTAATCCATTCACGGGTAGGAAATCCTAACCATTTCACCAGAATCCTATCACCACGACGTCTGATGATCCTTTCAACTAAATACGTGTCTGGATATTGAGTTTTCTGTAATTCATAACCGTAGAATGCTCCTTCAATCAGTTTACCCTCCAGATCCTCGATGAGATAGGTCAATGGATGTGTCCTTTGCACTGTACGTATCCTAAAGACTTCAACACTCCAATTTGGTAGATAACCTTTCTCCATAACACCTTTATGCTTAGAAATCCTCACGTAGTCACCAACACGATGAAGCCTAGATCTTCGCTTCTCACGCAGACTTCTATCATATTTGTAGACGCTGAGCAGGAGAGAATTATCACGAACTTCTACAGGCTTCATACGAATCGTTCGATGGTAAGTATTATTGTAGGTATGAATAATTCTAGGTAGTATGTTTATCCATTGATATGAGCCTTGAACAATAAATTCCTTATGCAAAATCAGTTTGATCGTTCTTATTAAACGTTCCACTGCAGCAGCCTTAACGTGTGTGAATGTACTGTAATGATTAATATTATTACGATTCATTAGTTCGCGGAAATGTTTATTGTAAAACTCCCTTCCTTTATCAGATTGAACATTCTTCGGAAACGATTCCATTTCATTCAATATCTCCTCCATAGCAGTCGAAACGTTAATACCACTTTTATCACGTAATGGTCGTGCATAAGCCATCTTGGAATAAAAATTGCATGCAAGAAGAATATACTTATAATTCCTATTGTCTCTTGCATAATTAGACATGTCCATAAGATCTATTTGTACTAAATCGTTCATTCCTTTGCTTATGATCTTACGACGTAAAAATCGTCTTCTAGCTGGTGCATGTAACTCGGTTGCAATGCGACGTTTTATCATGCTATAATTTTTGATGTTTTAAGTTCTGTAATAATTTCTTCTATCTCGGGTGAGTGATTCAAATTACCTGCATCCCTCGACGCAACTAATAATCTTAATCTGTTTATTATTTCATTCGGATCGTTCCAGTAGACGTAATCTAATTTTCTCTGCGGTACATGTTCTTTCCAACGTAAACCAAATCCAGTTCGATTACTAACAAGGTCACGAATGATATGACGATACTTGAACCCTCGATTTGCTCTTAAACGTCCATCTCTTGAATAACCGTGTCTGTAAACTTGAGTATTTTGTAAGATTTGCGAATACACGTCTAAATCATCATCTGTGTACGATGTCTTGCGAGGTAAACGTTTAAATAATAATTCATATAAGCCTGCTGTGGGTTCATACGTTTCTGTTCCTATCTGAACACCATCAGATTTAAACACAACTGCCTTGTTACCCAATTTATACTCATTATCCTCGTAACGTATGCCGTAAGTATTGTCCATGTCACTCGAACTAGCAGTTCGAACCTTGTGTAGATACTTTGACACGAGATCAGATCCGTTAGCATCATCTGTAGTTTCGTCGTCGTCGTCGTCGTTGTTGTCTTGGTGTGCTTTCGCTATTACTTTCAATGGTTCGGTTACAGGTTGAAGAACTACAGACATGACTCGTTGCGTTTCGAATTTCATTCCTTTGAGAGAACGTAACTTTTCTCTTATTGCCCTACTGTGACGGGCAATGGATTCCTTAAGTCTTATAGCTTCAGCATCCATATCGAAATGAATGTATAATTAATCAGCTACTGCTAATTTATATGAAACTATCAGTTCTATACTTAATATATGACCATCTTTAGCACGTCCGACTGGCGCTGTAAACGATAGAATATCGCCAGTTTCAACTCTTACAGGATATCTTTCAACTAATCTTCCGTTTATTGCAAACAATGTATCATTTACAGCATGCGGATGTACCGATGATACGATGGAACACGAGAGTACACTTCCATTTCCAGGAACTTTATAGTATTCGAGTCCCGATGTTAACGTATACCTTAAAGAGGGACCTCGAAACGGACGTGTTTGCAATGAAATTATGAGTTGTGCTTTCAATTGTTGTAACATAGTGTTTACAACATTTCTCATTCGTGTTTTCATAGTATGAATATCATTATTTATAGTGATTAGTTTATTATCAAGTTCCGTTTGTCGTGCGGTTAGTTCTTTCACTTCTTTTTCTACAGCTGTAGTAATAGTCTCGCTAGCGGAGGTGATTGTTCTAGTTAACTGACTTTGTAATTCATTCTGTTTCCGTGTAATAGTATCGGCAATGTTTGTTATAGTCTCAGTTAAACCCGTTTGCAATTCATTATGTTTCTGTATAAAGAAATGATTAACATAACTCATGGTGACTGCATCACTATCATCTATCGGGTCGGCTAAATCCTTCAATCTCTTCATTCGAAATGATAGAGTTTCATTAGAGTCGTGAATTGGAATCCTATCATCTACATATTTTTTATTAGGAACATCGTGTTCGTGAAGGGGGTCCAACAGCGTTTTCATTCTTATTCCATCTAAAATGACATTATTTTCGGAATCACGTTTAAATGCATATTTACTTAAGTACTCCATTAAATTGTTGTATTGGATGTCGAGCGATTTTTGTATGTGATCCCTAAGCATAGCTTCAAACTCGCCCATACGCTGATACGAGGTCTGCTCGGTGAAGATCTGCATTCGATTCTCGACGTCAGCCGTATGCGTATCCACATAACGTTTAGTCGATGCATCGTCACCTTCTTCAGGGTCGTGAATATTGCACAACCGCTTTCCCTTGAATCGATAGTTTCCCGATCCATCTCTAGTTATGATATATCGATTGAACACACCCCTAGAGGGTATGATTCTTCGGGATCCGAACCTGTCGATACTCATTGCTTAAGTGATGGATTATTCTATTTATTCATTCTGATAAAGCGATCAAAACCGTGACGGTAGCGTCCCTCGTTCAGTGGATATTCTGGTACTATAACAACAAAGGATCGTTCATCACTCTCCCATATATGTTTACACATATCCTTAAATTCATCATAGGACATATCGGTATTTACATAATCCTCGTATACATGTTTTAAATTGAGATTATCCTGTCTAAAGAATATAATCATATTTGCATTATCTCTAATTAAATGTTTAGGTACTTTAGCATATGATTGTGCTAAATATATAGCATCGACATTACGATGTCTACCCATACTGTAATATGAAGCTATCTTACCCTGTTTTTCATTTATCACATCATCAAATACGAATATCGAATTTTCTCTAGCATCCGACGTTTGAATTACTTTATCACCATCATCGAACGTAAATACACCTATATCGGGTATAGTTTTCAGTAACCTGAGTAAATATCGATATTTAGGTTGTTGCAACGATTTCGAGTATATGTAGAGGTTTTCGAATCTCAGACCATTCTCGTGAATAAGCAGGTTGAGTAAAACGTTCGTTTTTCCAGCATTTGAACTGCCCAGTATGAGCGCTCTAACGTTACTCGGAAACAACGTACCGTGTCGTCCTTTGCGAATGTCATCCTCGAAATCTAACACCTGTATGGGTAGCGTACACTTTTGCTTTACTATCTCCATATCGCGACTAATACTTATAAAGCATAAGTTTTGTCTTTTATCTCGTTCGTGATAAGGGCAATCTATGTCTTTACTGGATTTAGCCAATCGTCATAGGAATCGTATACTTATAAAGCACACGTTTTGCCTTTTTTATTTCATAGTGAGACATGCGCTCTACGCGTGCACGCAAAGGTTCGGGAATTCTTAATTCCTTGATTAATTCATTACCATTTGAGGCACATTTACCGGGTTATCGTTTCTGCGGTCCCGGAACGAAACTACATAAACGCTTGCAGAGAGGTGACTTACCGGTGAACGGGTTAGATTCAGCGTGTCTCGATCACGATCGGGCTTACGCAGAGAGTACTGATACAGAATCTAGTCGTCTAGCCGATAAGGTGTTGGTAGAGAAAGCTTGGAGACGTGTAAAGTCTGCCGACGCTTCTTTGGGCGAACGACTTACAGCTCGACTTGTGACTACACTTATGAAGGGTAAATTGGCAGCAGGCGCTGGCATGCGTAAACGTCGCAACAAGAGAGGTGGTTTCTTACCTGTGCTACCACTTTTAGCAGCTCTAGGTGCAGCAGGTGGTCTAGCTGGAGGTGCTGCTCAGATTGCTACGGCTGTCAATAAGAAACGTTCGGATGCAAAACAACTTGCGGAATTAACACGTCACAACGAGCGCATGGAATCTTTGGCTCAGGGCAAAGGTCTTCGCCGTAAGAGACGTCGTAAGGGTAGAGGATTATATCTTCGATCAAAAAACTCGGGGCGAGGCCTATATTTATCCCGGAAAAAGCCCTGAGTGCTAACGAGATCGATTCGTATGCACGACGTCTACACATTCCACATTTTAGAGGTGTCTACATGATCGATAAACTACCTCCACATCCTCGATACTATGAGAGAATAGTAGTGAATCTGGATACATCAAATAACCCTGGTACACATTGGGTTGCTGTACGTAAGGATGGTGACGTTGCCTACTACTTTGACAGTTTCGGCGATCTGAGACCTCCGGAAGAGATAGAAACGTACCTTTCGGGTGTCAAGCTCCTATATAATACGACGAGATTTCAAGAATTCGATTCTGTGATTTGCGGTCACTTGTGCCTTCAGTTTCTCCTCGATGAGTTACACGATCACCGTGAGTGGTAGTGATACCAGCTTCTCTACATTTCTAAATCCACCATTACATCTGGATCCTAACGGACATTACGAGATAGCTCTATTGAATTTTGAGACTTTTTACTCAATTCCGAATGTGGACGAGAGTAATAATCTATTCCATTACGTTCGCGATGGAAAAGTCGAACGTATAGTAATTCCACCGGGTACTTATGAATTGGATGATATCGCCAGATTGATCAAGGATGCTCTCGACATCGGTGACGACTTTATTCTACGTGCTAATAATAACACCATGAAATCAGAAATTCAATCTCCCTATATTATCGACTTTAGTCGTGAGAGATCTATTGCTTCACTTCTCGGTTTCACCTCTAAACAGAGGGTACCGGCAAACGTGCTGACCGAGTCTAATGATTTGGTTAACATATTCAAGGTCAGCATCATACGTATCGAGTGTAGTCTTGCAACGGGATCTTTCATCAATGGTAAAAGTGGTCATTCTCTGTATGAATTTTTTCCATCGGTACCTCCAGGTTATCATATTTCGCAGGAACCATCAAGTCCTATATATTTACCAATCATCGATACGAATCTCATTGATCATCTCGACATTAGAGTGGTAGACCAGAACGGCGATAAGTTAGATTTCAGGAACGAAACCATCACTGTACGATTGCACATACGTCGTAATGGGTATAAGTTTTAAGAGACGATGCTATATTAAAAAACATCTCTCGAGATTGACCTCTACTCGATCATCGACCCGCAAGCTAATCACATCGTCTAATCGAAAATTTCTCGCTAACTTAGGCTTCAAGGTTCTATGATGGATGTGTTGGACGTGACCGGGATTCCGACCTTTGATGATAAGATCAGTAAGGAGGAAGAACACGTATTCCTACCGTACAATACGTCAGCTCTCGATGTGAACGATGAAATTAGAATTCCATGTCAAGCTGAAGATTTGTACACGCTTCCTAGTAGAAGTTATCTCTACATTGAGGGGACTCTCACTAAACCCGACGGCACCGTTGCCACATCGAAATTGAGTAACAATGCTATGGCATTCCTATTCGATGAGATTCGTCTGGATATGAATGGAACGACTATTGATAGAACTAGGAATCCGGGCATTTCATCAACGATGCGTAACTATGCTGCACTGAATGAACTGGAATCGAATCGTTTACTAAATGCTGGATGGATCTATCCTGGAGGTGTGGTAGACATCGTGAATACATCGAATGGTATCTTCAATGCTATCGTTCCTCTTTCGATGTTGCTGGGTTTCGCCGACGATCACAAGGAGGTCATACTTAATAGCAAGTTTGAACTTATTCTCATTAGATCTAAGGATTCTAATAATTGTATCATTGGAAACGATCCTACAACCATACAACTAACTAGACTCGAATGGAGGATGCCTGTACTTCGACTTTCAGATTCTGAACGAGTTGATAAACTTAAACTCGTCAAATCGGATAAACCTCTACACGTCGCATTTCGAACCTTGGACCTTCACACTCAACCTGCTGTACCTCAAACTAAAGCGTTCACATGGAACATTGCAACCACGACTAAACTTGAAAAACCACGTTTCGTCATAGTCGGTGCACAAGTGGATAGATTGAATCATCTCGCTAAGGATGCTTCTCTATTTGATAATTGTAATATCACCAATCTGAAACTTTATCTCAACAGTGAATCTTACCCCTATCACGATATGAATTTGGATTTCGCCAATTCGAAATTTGCATCTCTGTATGATCAATATTCCAAATTTCAATCATCCTACTATGGAAAGGAGAATTACCCTCTTTTGAAAAGGAACGACTTTCTGAAATATGCACCGCTATTCGTCATCGATTGCTCTCATCAACCTGAGGATACTGTGACGGGGGCAGTGAATGTCAGATTGGAAGTTCAAGCATCGTCAAATTTTCCTGCACAAACTTCATTATTCTGTTTAATTATTCATGATAAATTATTCACTTATAAACCACTAACTCATGTTGTACAATCTATCATATAGGTGTAATAAATAAAACATTACAAATTCAAATTATCTTTTTATTGACTTTAACATACATCTCCAATATCCTCTTCCTTGCACTCCTGCTTTTTGCATCATATGAACATAATGATTTATGAATATCATACAACTGATATAAATTTCTTTCAATATATGGAATTAGTCTTTTAAGTCAATTGAATGCAGTACTATTCAGATTTATACTGCCCACATTTAAACATGTATTCACAAACGTTATTTCTTGCATCTTATTCATGCATAACATTATATTAAATGCATATATTATATTTTCACTGTACGGTGCACATGGATGCTTACCATCTTTCAGATACGTATCCAAAACACACAAATTTGACATTATTACCTCCCAATCCTCTTTTGTAATATACACAAACGTATCGTCATGTGTCTTTAATGTAAAGTGATGGGAGTTCATTGTATAATCCTATGTTCACACGAAAGTCAATGCTGATGGAGATGTCGTTATCGTTCATGCACACACTATTTACCATCACTCGCAACTTCCTCCTCTACTTCTTCTGCGAAGGGTGTGAAGGGTTCGAACATCATTATGATGAAACTGTCTTGATCGAACGTCTTCTTGGCTTTGACGATTCTCGGTTTGCAGTTCGTCTTCTTCTTTTTCTTGTCTCCTTTCTTACTGGATCTGCGGACATACACGAACTGTCTCAACATCGTGAATATTTAATACACTTGTTAACGTAAAACTCTTATTATTTTATACTCACTTTTCTATGACTTCCTCCTCGGGTTTCGATGTACCGATATCCTTAAACGGACGATCATTGTACGGACCGCACACATCTTCACCTTGATCCTGTTCGGACTGGCATGCCACATCTTCACTTTGGGCTTTACTGAAATAAACATATTTATCATTAGTTATCTAACACATAACAACACTTTCACGTTAACACACAATTATAATTCTACTTACCCGAGGTACACTTTACAATTCTTTCCGCATTGAGCATAAGATGTGATCGAATCATGATGGGAAGGATTCTTGCAAATCACTTGATGCATCTTTCCATCACACGTTTCATCGTGGTGCTCAACCCAATGCTTTTGCAAATCTTCGAAATTGCGTAGATTCTCCCAGAATCTGGTATCACTTTCAATGATAGGTGTTGTTGTTCCACTCATCTTGACGTTGCGATGTGAAGTGAGAATGCATTCGTTCCCGAGTGAGCAGATGGGTGATGAAACGTGATCATACCTGTCTCCCCCCTCCCCATCCTATCGTCGATTGTACTTAACGGACGGAGGGTTTGTGTGAAGTGAGGACACGTTCGTTCCCGAGCTGGCGGGACAGGGTGAGACCTGTTAATTCGAATTTACTCACATATGCACAAATCTTGAGGAATGACAACACGTCATCACCCTTATACTTCAATGTGGAATAGATTTATATTCTCTCGTACCTCGATGTGGGAATGGAATTTAACCTTTTCTTAACCTTTACATCGCTCTTGGATACAATAGCTCAAGGAGAGATTCTGCATAGGGAACACCCCTTACCAGAATGTCTTATTACATTTATTTTCATAAATCTCTCCCAGTAAACATACCTAATCATTCTCTCGATATTCTTTTATCTAAAGAATAACGATACTACATCATATATCATACACTAAACGTAATAGATATCAAACCCTACACTCGATATTCATACATGAGAGTTCAAGCACAGACATCGAAGCACTGAACGTAATAGATATCAAACCCTAGACTCGATATTCATACATGAGAGTTCAAGCACAGTCATCGAAGAATTACTATCAATACATTTAATTCAAACATCCCCGGAACCCCCGTTACCCACCCCGCCCCATCACAATATCGAACCCTAGACTTCGATATTCATGCATGAGAGTTCAGGCACACACACACACATCGAAAAGAATACATGAGAGTTCAAGCACACACACACATCGAAAAGAATTCACATTTAATTCAAACATCCCCGGAACCCCCGTTACCACACACACACACACACACACACACACACACACACACACACACACACACACACAATCATCATCATCATCCCAACCCTCAAAAACATCTCACTGCACAGGGGAGAACGGCACTACGCCAACACTCCCCTTCTTTTACAACTCGATTTTCATATAGGAGAGTTCTAAATCAATGAGCATTCTACATCACTCATATATTAACACAGAGGAGAGTTCAACATCTTATCTACACTGTGCTGATTCTCTCAATTCTATACTACTGTCATGTCTTCTGGACAGCAACGGGTCATACATCGGCAGGCGTTAGAAAACATGTTGTGACTTTGTGGGTTCGTACAATTAAAAGTCCAGTTTGCCGAAATTTGAAATGTTCTTTATTTGCGTAGAAACACACTTCGTAGCAGCAGAATTACATCACATATCACAATCTACAACACCAAAGTCGATGACATTTCCATTTACCTCACTTATCTGTGCCGGTAAGTCTTGTCTCAGTGATCCGACTGTTATCTTTATCAGTTCCAAGCCGCGTTGACGCTCCGCACGAACATTTTATGTGCGTTGCCGCGACAGTATCATACAGACACACACAGATAAGACCCGATAAGGAACGACCACAGCGCTGGTCACCTGAAGGTCGATACGAGTAATATGTTTGTGTTTGAAGGGAAAACTTGAAAGGTGCTTTAAAAGACATTGTAATGGTCGGTTTGTGAGAAGTATCCGATAAGTGTTTCCTGTATTCTTAGCCGGTGAAATGTTTTACGTATTTCCTCAAAGCGTGTTGTCAGACGAATGACAAAGGAATCACAAAAAGCGGAATTTTTTCTTGTAACTTACGTCTCCAACATTTAGTCATATCGGACGATGGATAAAATGATGCTCAATGCGTCCGGGGAGTTACCCGACATTGGTCTTTCAGGATATGGGAAAACCCCGGAAATAAAACCTTATCCAGGTAACTCACCCTAACCGAGATTCGAACTCGGGACCTCTTGAACGTGCGGCAGACACGCTACCATCTACGCTACCGAGGCGGGCAAAAGAAAACAAAGCGGATAATATGATCGTGCACAACGTGTACTCATGCCAGTAAATACAATTTATATGGTTCTTTACTTTACCTGAGGTTTCCTTGTAAAGCCGGCGGGATTTTAGCTGTGACTGTTATTTCGGAGACAGCGCTACAGCTTTGTGTAAGTATAACGACTTATATTGTAAGTAATATTGGTGCAATGTTTACATTGTGTTGTAGCATACACCTCTGTTAACTTCGTGACATCGTGGACATACTGTTGTAACGTTTTCAATAAATATCTCTGTTTAAGGCTTTGCTACATACAAAATAAACCAACATTAAGCAACGCTTAGCATGTATTTACACGATAGCGCGGCTAGTGTACACAAAGAGCCTGCAGATAAAACGCTTACGCGTCTGGAACGTTCGGTTTTCGTCAGACATTCGATTTCTTGTTTGTTGCAGAATATTCGAGAAATATCTAGTGATATCAGTAGTGGCGACACGCCAGCGGAGTAGTCGTAAAACAGTAGTAAACAGTGTCGTAATGAGTGTAATCAGAACTGAATTGTGTGAACGGCAATTGTGTATGTGATGTAATACTGCTACTGTAAGTGTATTTCTACGGAAATAAACATTTTGAATTTTTGCAACTCGGACTTTTAATTCTACGAATCCACAAACTCACAATAATTATTGAGTGCTTACTTCATGTATATTGTCTTCAATATTCCATATTTTTATATTTCTAGTAATATTTGTAGTGCCCAAATATGATATTTGAATTCCTTATGTTTATATTCAGGTAATTTGTTACCTTTGAGTTCCGGGTTAAAGTTTCTAATATATAAGCGGTTCAGCAGGGTACACTATTTTATAATTGCATGGTATAGCAAGATTGGAGGTTCAAACTCGACCAAGTATATTTACTGGCAAGTAAAACAACTCCCTGGGGACGAAACTCAAGCAGACCGGCGGTGCTGATATGACTGACAGCAATTGACTACATCGTTATCAAACAAAACTTTTCATAGCACAAAAGTGAATCGAGAAGATATTGACACATTGCTTCACTCACAGTTTACATTGAAAACAGAAGAGGATGGTGTGCTTCCCTTTTTGGACATCAGCATCAAAAAAATGAACAACAAACTCACTTTTTGGTATTTACAGGAAACCAACACACACAGATAATTATATTAAGAACAACAGTTTCAACCCAAAACAACACCAACATGCCATTTTCAACAGTTTAATATTTCGGATGATCAACTTTCCATTAAACAGAGAAGATTATCAAGAAGAATACCTGCACATAAAAAAAGTAGCTATATCCAACGGTTTCAACCCAAATTTAGTAGACAAAACAGTTAACAGACTCAACAAAGCTGAGAGAATAAAAGAAACCACCACCCTAGAACCTACAGGAGAAAATAGGAAAATTTTTTTTAAAAGTTCACCTTCCACCCATCAGCCTATAATAAATTCAAAAAAATCTTCTCAAAACACAACATAATTCTTGCATCTCAAAATAGGTTTAATATCAGAAATTTGTTAAAAGGCCCTCCCAAAAATTCAATCACTACCAAAGAAAAACCAGGAATCTATGAGATCAAATGTGAAACTTGCCCTAAAATTTATATAAGAAAAACAAAAATAAATATTAACATCAGAACTAAAGAACATATAAGAAACATTAAAAATGGTGAACCAGAAAAACCAGCAGTGGCTTTTCATTTTTTGAATACTAGACATGACATCAACTTGGAAACATCTCTAATAAAATACGTTAATCACCCCATAGACCTTTCTGTATGGGAAAAAAATCTTCATTTGTCAATGTTAATTTTGAAACTCCACCACCGGACATCTTTGACAAGTACATCACGCCATCTATCGACAATACGGAGAAAGAGGAAGCCTGTACAATTTGCACTAATCAAGTAACAGCTGATGATAAGAGCAAAAGCTCTTGAAACATGTCCTGTGAATAAACAGTGTGAGTAAAGCAATGTGTCAATATCTTCTCAATTCACTTTTGTGCTAATTTGTGCTTCACTGTCCCTACGCTTCTTTCAAGTTTATACTTTGAAAACTTTTCATATTTATTACTTCCATATATTAGTCTATGTATATTATTAACTTTTCCAAATTCTAGTAGGCGATGTAAAATGTTGCCCCATGAGCAATTATTTGCTATTCAAATGTTTGTGCAAATCCTTGCAAGATCTGTTGCTTTAAATTGGTACCACAGGTCTACAGACTTCTCTCTTCCTAGATTTAAACCATTTTATACAAGAACCAGCAAATTTTATCTTCAAAACCAATCCATATCTTTGTACAAAAAACTTTGTATCTTTGGACAACCCTATGTATCTCCAATATGGCATTGAATTTTTCAGTCTGACACTACACTAACCTTGTCCTACACACCGTTAGTGTGGAAGAATGTTTAATTTCCATCAATTAACCTAACAGTGGTTTAACTATGAAGTACTTACAGCATAGTAAGTTGCCACACAAGATGCGTATCTTATTGTATATGAGAGCCCCTAGTGGTACTTTGGGAAACATACTCTTATTGGAGATGTCCATCATATCCGCATATTGGCCATAGTAGCTCAGTGGTTTAGAACAATCAGACGGAGATTGGGAGATCCGTGAATCAAATCCTGGCTATGGCATTGAATTTTGCAATCTAACTCTATCTATCCAAACACAGTAATTCTTCCAATGTGTAAGACTATGATACAATGAAACACAAAATTAATATAATTTTGAGTTGAACTAGTACTCAATGCTTCATTTATTGCTAGTATTTACCTAGAATGAGTTTTCTTAGGACCTTCCTAACATCCTCAGCTAATGTCGATTGCTGAACTCCTTGGAGGTGATGGGGCATCTCTGTCGGTATCTTGATAAACTTGAAGTTTGGGTTTTCTTCAAAGGTAGTGTCGATATTGAATATTTTTCCCACATGGTTAATGCAGCTGGACCCTGAACATTTTTTAATAAGTGGATTTTTCATTCTATATCGTGATTATCATTCCAAAAATGGTATGCTACTGCCAATTTATCTATTTCAAGACTCATCTGAGTGTTTGTGGCCATGGTGGAACGGACGACATCCAGGTGGAAATCTGCCACTGCTGACAAGGAACGCTTTAAACTTCCAATAATGGGGTGTCTCCTCTAGCAGGCGATGCCCTCAAGCACTGACCACAGTCGGTAGTCCAATGGATGCAGGTCTGGACTGCTACTTGGCCAATCTTCAGGTGAAATTAAGTCACGCTGAAGCCATGGTTGTGTTGACCTGACCTTGTGGGCAGGTGCAGAATCCTGCTGGAAAGTCCATTGTTGGTTTTTAAACAATGAGCCACTCAAGTTCTTGACAGTAGGCTCCAAAACAGTGCTTTCATAAACTCTAGTGCTGGTTTTAATGCCCTTTTCACAAAAATATAGCTGGGTGGTACCAGAAAAACTCACCCCCACCACACTGAGGAGGGATGATGGGCCCTCTGAACTTTAGGAACGTTATTACTGGCTTCCCGAGATGATGATGCGTAAATCCTGTCATTTTGCACATTGTAAGACTCCTTAATAGTGACAACTTCATCATCAGTGAAGAGGATGTTCCAATGACCATTTTGAGCATAGCGCTGTAGGAGACGTCGACATTTAAGCACTCTGAGCTTCTTTAGGTATTTGTCAAGATAACGTCCTTTATGTCAGCGATAAGGCCTTAGTCCAAGGTCCTCTGACAGAAGTCTGGACATTTTCCTTTTTGAAAAGTTCATTTTAACCAACAAGATGGCCTGCTTCCTCACAGGATTTCTCCGAACACGAGTTGGCACTGCTTTTTGTGCTGCTGGAGTCCTGACACTGCATGGTCGACCATCCAGCGGCTGATCCTTTACAGTCCCAGTTGCAGTGAATTGCTCAATGGTGCAGTACACAAACATTCGGCTGATTTTCAGCTTTTGCAGCTTTGTTTACATGATCTTTTTCAAAGTAGTCCCCTCCTACATCAATGCACTTTTTATAGCGTCTCTGCCAGTCATTGAAGACGTGCTGCAGACTGTTCTTTGTCAGGTCCTTGAGAATCGCCTCACTTTTCTTGAGCACTGCTTCAGAGTTCTCAAATCGAATACCCCTAAGCTTCAATTATTACCGGTGATGAGTCATGGCTGCATCATTATGATCCTGAAGGAAAACAAGCCAGCAAAGTGTGGAAATCCCCAGGTTCCCCAACACCAAAAAAGGCAAAAGTTGTTCCATCTGCAGGGAAAGTGATGGTGATCACATTTTTTTACTGTAATGGAATGATTTACCAGCTAGCAGTTCTCCCTTACTATGCTGTTACAACAGCATACTACACGTCAGTATTGGCTACACTGAGGAAGCACATTGCAAAGAAACGACCAGAGCTTTCTCGGAGTGGGTGGCGACTTCATCATGACAATGCACGACCTCACATCGCATGCAGTTCCCCCCTCACACTACTGTTACAGCAGCATACTACATGTCATAATTGGCTACACTGAGGAAGCACATTGCAAAGAAACGACCAGAGCTTTCTCGGACTGGGTGGCGATTTCATCATGACAATGCATGACCTCACATCGCATGCAGTTCCCCCTCACACTACTGTTACGCAGCATACTACATGTCAGTATTGGCTACACTGAGGAAGCACATTGCAAAGAAACGACCAGAGCTTTCTTGGACTGGGTGGTGACTTCATCATGAGAATGCACGACCTCACGTCGCATGCAGTTCCCCCTCACACTACTGTTACAGCAGCATACTACATGTCAGTATTGGCTACACTGAGGGAGCACATTGCAAAGAAACGACCAGAGTATTCTTGGACTTGGTGGCACTTCATTATGACAATGCACGACCTCACGTCACATGCAGTTCCCCCTCACTACTGTTACAGCAGCATACCACATGTCAGTATTGGCTACACTGAGGAAGCACATTGCACAAAGAAATGACCAAAGCTTTCTCGGACTGGGTAGCGACTTCATCATGACAATGCACGGCCTCACGTTGCAAATACAGTCATGCAGTTTCTGGCTCGATTCAACATTACCTGTGTACCACATCCACCATATAGCGCCGATCTTACACCATGTAACTTTTTTATTCCCATCACTAAAGGCAAAGCTTAGGGGTATTTTATTTGAGAACTCTGAAGCAGTACTCAAGAAAAGTGAGGCGACTCTCAAGGATCTGACAAAGAATGGTCTGCAGCACGTCTTCAAGGACTGGCAGAGATGCTATAAAAAGTGCATTGAAGTAGGAGGGGACTACTTTGAAAAAGATCATGTCAACATTGATTTGCTGTATGAAACATATGTGAAAAAAAATCAGTCTCAGTCTTTGTTGATCAGCCCTCATATTTCGGAAGTAAATTTGGTTAACTATTGTAATATGGACTTAAATTACTGATTTAAGAAAAACCTAAGGTGTCCAGTACTGTACCAGCTTCCCCTAATAAAGGTCTTCACTTTGAAAATAGAATCATTTATTGTAACAATACATTAGAAATAAAGTTTTGCTTAAAAACCGACATTACTTATGACACATGATCTTTACATTACCTTACCTTATATTAAATTTGTAACTCATCACGTCAAGGGTTGGAAGAGGATATTAAGGAGTAAAATGGTAGTTTTTTATCAGTATAAATTAACAGACATGTAAGAATTTTTAACTAACTTTCCAGGTTACAGAGAACCCTGTAAAATACCTTATCAGTATGCAAATATTTACATACATAAAAAAATACACTATACACATTTTCATTAATAAATACATTAAGCTAAAAAGGGCATCCACTTGTCCTTGTGATTTCAACCCCAATCCTCAAACTGTGACGAAGTAATAGAGTCCGGTGTGATTGGCTGAAGTGATGGAGGAAGGTCGGCTCGGCCCTGCAAGTCAGGAGGTAGCTCCCACAGCTGTTCCAGAGGGGAATCTTCTAGAGGGATTTGTGGATTTCCTCGTTGCTTCAACCAAGCTGCTACAATAGTTTCTGGGTCCTTGGCAGTTATTGCTTCCAGCTCTTTCTTTTCCTCTTCTCTTTCGTAATCCTCAACTGAAAACACAACCTGAGTTTTCTTACAAAGTAATCAAGAAGGGAAAAGGAAAGGATGAACGGGAAAATTTTAACTTTCTGATTCGTGGAGATTACATATGAGGGTGACACTGAACATTTTCAGAAACTCAAACAAGCGTTTAGTTTAAAACAATTTAAATGATTTTATTGTTTCTAAACATCAATGTTTTTCTATATTTGGTGAAACCAAAATCAGATTTTTATAATGTTTCTACATCTGATGACAAAAATAGGGTTCCATAGAGTTTATCTTTGTTTAGAAACAAAAAGAAGTCATAAGATACTATATCAGGACTATATCCATGGATGACCCTTAGGGCATTCAGTTGTTTATTTGTTGCATGCAATGATAAAGAAGCTAACTGAACTGTGTTGTTTGTTTCTGTTGAGGCGGTGAAATGTAACTCCAGAGGGTACTTGGTGGCAGTAAATCAAAACTCATTAACTGTTGCATTAGAGCCGATTATGTGAACGATAGTTCGCAAAACATGTCCTCAATATAGGTACGTAAACAAAGATGATTTGTAATAAATACAACTCATCTATAATAATTATTTCGCTTCACTGTGGTGTTCCAGTACAGTTAAATTTCGATATCATTAACTGTCGTTTGTGTTCCATGAAAATCTTCTTAGATTTATAAAATGTTTTTGGATGTAACATGAACTTCTTAAATTTCAATTGTTGATCTTCTTGGACAAGACTTATGGAACAAACCAGCATGAAGAAATTACTTTGTAATAGATTAAAAGATCCTATACCAGAGGACAAAAAATCATCATCATCATCATCATCATCATCTTCATCTTCTTCTTCTTCTTCTTCTTCTTCTTCTTCTTCTTCTTCTTCTTCTTCTTCTTCTTCTTCTTCTTCTTCTTCTTCTTCTTCTTCTTCTTCTTCTTCTTCTTCTTCTTCTTCTTCTTCTTCTTCTTCTTCTTCTTCTTCTTCTTCTTCTTCTTCTTCTTCTTCTTCTTCTTCTTCTTCTTCTTCTTCTTCTTCTTCTTCTTCTTCTTCTTCTTCTTCTTCTTCTTCTTCTTCTTCTTCTTCTTCTTCTTCTTCTTCTTCTTCTTCTTCTTCTTCTTCTTCTTCTTCTTCTTCTTCTTCTTCTTCTTTCTCTAACTCCTTTGTGCTGTTAAGTGTGGAGTACAAGCCTCTTCTACCCATTTCCTCCACTTTTCTCAGTCCATCATCATTCTCTTCATTTCTGTCATGGTTTTCACTCTATCCTTCCCCAACTTCTCAATGTATTCCTGATACAACATGCGTGGCCTTCCCCTAAGGACAAAAAATCTGAAATTTACAAAATCAATTGCTCTGACTGTGATAAAGTATATATATATAGGAAAACAAACAGAAGTCTATAAAGAACATATGAGATACTTAAAATACAAACAAATGGATAAATTTCTTCAGTAGAAGATTCTGGGCTATAAGGCCATGGTCCACTGGGCTTCCTCATCTCTCTCTCACAGACATTTCGCTTGCAACAGCAGCAAGCATCATCATTGGCATAAAAAAGTTCTTCTTGTACTCTTTGTAGCTACTGAATTGTGTTCTTTTTCTTTTAATGTGGAAGGAAAAAATGGAGTTTACCCACACCAGCCCATGGAGCTGCTGACATAGGAGTCCCCGCCTTGGTGGAGTGCACCTATGCGGAATACCCACTAAAAAGAACCTTCACTACCTGGTGATGTTTGCTGGTCCCACATATAGCACCCAGATTCATGTGGTCGGTATGTTCTCTGCGGCGAACCGCTTCGGTGTATTGGGGAGGCAGACGTCATGATCACCGGATCCTGACGTCCACCTTTCCTTATTGGGTAGTCTTCGGCAGTGTGCCACACATTCAGGATGTAACTGAATTGTTGGCATTGGGAACTGGCTTATATATGCTGGAAGGTACCGCCCTCCCATTGTCTGATTGGTCCTGATCTGGGTTCAAAGGGGCGTGGTTTTTAGGAATGCAATTCGTGATTTAGCTATGAATGTATTTTTTAAAGCTGGATACCACTTTTTATGTAGTTTAATACTTCTTCTTTCTTATTAAAATTGTGTTTGTAAATTTCTATTGCTTCACGATATCGACGAGCATAATACTGAGTTGTGGCAAGGATGTCTTTCATCGCAGCAGATGACATGTCCCCCGGGTGCTTCCAAAGCACGTTGCGTCACGGCAGATTATTTCGGTTGGCCCAGGCAGCAATGTCTGCAGTGTTCTTTAAATCTGGTATTGATTCTGCATTGTTTGTGCCCATGTAGACTCACCCGCATGAGCACGGTATCTGGTATAATGTCTGGGAGAGAGATGAAGAAGCCCAGTGGACCACGGCCTTACAGCTGGGAATCTTCCACTGAACAAGACGCCGGCTGTAAGAGCCTACGTTTGTTAATGATAAATCTGCAGTTTCACGCCATTTCTGGATGATCAACTATAACATCAAACCAAACATTACACTAATAAACCGACCAGTCATGTAGCAGAATTGGACACATGAGAAAAGATCTTAATTTTGAAACAGAAACAATTGTTAATGAATTGTAAAAACTATATGTAGTTGGTTGTTTTGAGACTTTGTCACATTTTTATACTATCAAGGGACTAGTTTCGAAAGCTGTTGCCTCCATTTTCAACCTCTCTCCAACTAGCATCTGTTGTCTGCTCTCCTCTCTCTGGTGGTGGAACTATGAACTTTTTTGTCAAATTATCTACTGGTGGGATTTCAAAGTTCATTACGCAATCCTTATTTTTCCATATGAATATGTTCTCCCATGTTGTCAATTTATTTTGTTTTATCACTCCTTTTAATAATTTTGGATTTGGATCAATGTCATGATTTTCGTTCCAAAAATGAAATGCTACCACTAACTTATCTTCTTGCTTCAGTCTGATGTTTCTAAAGTCTCTTTGACTCTGGTGGTTAGATTTCTTTTAGTTTGACCTATGTAGCATTTTGCACAGTTTTTACAACTTATTTGGTATATTCCGGATCTGTTAATTGATGGGATTTCATCTTTTGTTTTTGAATTGAGCAATTTTAAAACTGAGTGTCTATATTAGGTGCCATGATGATATTTTGTTCCTTAAATATCTTTTTAAATTTATTAAATGTTTTTGGATGATATGTTAATGAACTGAATATGCTGTTGCTTTCATTTCCTTTTGCAAATGTGGTTGCTTCCTTAATGATTTTCTTTAGTTTAGCTTTTCTAATTTACTTAAACATCAGACTTTTGTTGTATCCATTTTCTTCTGCTATGTGTAGTATGGCTTTTTGTTCTTTGAACTATTCTTCTTTATCCATGGGAATGTTGACTAGTCTGTGTGTAAGGCTGTTTATTATTGCATGTTTATGTGTAATTGGGCTGTAGCTATTTTTTATGCAGTTTTCTGAATGTGTTGGTTTCCTGTAAATTCGAAAGTTTTTGTGTTATTCCTGATGATATTTAGATCCAAGAAAGAGAGTTGTCCATTGATTTCCTTTTCTATTCTGAATTTGATAGTCCTTTCTTGCAGACTGAGAAATTTTAATGCATCATCTAAATGTTTATTCGGAACTATTGCAAAGATGTCGTCAACATATCTATACCAAACTTTGGAAGGCCTCCTTTTTAATTTGTGTTTCAAATGCACTCATAAATAAGTTAGCCAAAAAAATGAAAGTGGATTTCTATTGATAACCCTGATTTCTGCTTGTAGTGTTTTTCCATTAAAGCTGAAGAAGTTTTGTTCAATTCATATTTTTGCTAGTGAAATGTATTCTTCTACTTCTATTGTAGTTAGCCATTTTTTAAAATAAAATCTGTAATTTTTCTGTTGGTATGCTTGGAAATAAAGATGTGACAGCAAATGAAACCAGTCTGTCATTTTTGTCCAAATTTATATCTAAATTTTTTCTACCAGATCTAAAGAGTTTTTTAAATTTACATGCTATTCAATTTGTTTAGTAACCATTTGGCCAAATTATATGTGGGGGCATTTATGCTACTAGTGATAGGTCTCATGACTTTCCCTGTTTTGTGAATTTTTAGTAGTTTGGTGCTATCTTCAATTTCATGATTTTCAGACCAGAAATGAGTTGCTATTGTGGACTTATCAGTATATTTGTATCTTAAGTGCCTAAAATGTTCTTTCTTCCTAGTGCCTATATTTCTTTTGGTCCTTTGTATGTAAATTTGTTTACAGTCTTTACACTTAATCTTGTAAATGCCTGCCTTTTCTTCTGGTTTTATCTTATCAGTATTATTACTGTTAAGTAGGTTTTTAATGTTGTAATTGTTTTTTGGTGCCAATGTTATATTGTATTTCTTGAACATTGTTTTGGAACTATTTTGTGGCCCAGAGGTGGTAAGTAAATTTAGCAAATCTAATTTCTTGTTTTATCGGTGAAAGAGCTGTGATCTATTTTAATCTTTTTTGAAATTTGAACAATTTTAGTTTTTTATCTACAAGGCTTTTTCCATATCTATTTTTAATTGCAGTTTTTAAGATTTGATGGTATTCTTTTTGATATTCTTGCTGGCTGAGGGGTAGATTTACTAATCTGTGTGTGAGACTGTTGATGGTGGCATGTTTGTGTGGAATTGGGTTGAAACTATTTGCTTTGATGTACAGTATGCGCAAAATATCAGGAGCACTGGATTTACGGTGTGGTGCGGGCAGAGGGGAAGAAGCGAGAGCTAACACTCTTTTGTTTCTACAGTGTGGTCAACCTTGAAAAACACAGTTCAGCAAAATAGCGTGTAAGATAAGCGAAGATATCACAAGTAACGTTGCATCCTCTGAAAACATTCCTTAGTTTTGCCCACGCCAACTCAATTGCATTCAGATCACAGTTATACAGAGGTAGACGAATAATGTGTCCCCTTACGAGAGGTATAACATCCACAAATGTTCATACAAATATAAATTATTTTCAAGTAAATGCTGATGTACATTACCACCACACTCGTAACGGATAAACTGGCAATTCGAGTGCACCAAACAAGCCTTTATGAAGGAAGCTTTAACTACAAAGAGATAATGTTATATAATAAACTTCCAAATTAATTTAAACAAGCTGCATCATTAAAACACTTTAAGAATAAGGTTAAGAAATTTTTGCATGCACTCTGTTTTTATACGGTTAATGAATTTTTAGAACCATAACCATGTAAATGAGCACTGGGAGCGTAGTACATTCACAAACCTGTAATATTTATATTATGACATTTCTTGTAGTAAATTAGTCTATGCAAATACCACATGAAACCACAGAAAAGCTGCTTACTGTGTATATTGTATGTACTCAATTTTACTTTATGTATATACTGTATTTATACATTTTGACGCGTCTCATAACATGTATATGTTGCCAAGGACGAACTAAAATTATAATTCTAACATACGATTGTTGTAAACTGGTTAGGTAATTAACCCTGAAATTGATCAAAACGAAATATGGCGGACATGATAAAGCTTAGCGTATTAGCCACTAGATGTCAGTGCATAGCGCATTTCAAATTTCAAAGTTGTCATATATGTTTATGGAGTTAAACGAAACTTACTGAATGAGGACTTGGAGCCCGATCGCTCTTCTTATCGTGCGCATATAGTAATTATCTGTGTGTGTTGCTTTTCTGTGTATACCAAATTCCAGTTTTTGATTGCTTGTTGAGATTTTAAGGTCCAAGAAAGGTAGAGTACAGTCCTCTTCAGTTTCTACTGTGAACTGTATGCTCGGTTCTTGAAGGTTGAGCAATTTCAAAGCATCATCTATCTGGTTGTAGTGTACTATTGCAAAGATGTCGTCTAAGTATTTGTACCATGTTTTAAAACTATGTGGAAAGGCTTTAGTTATATGTATTTTGAAATTGCTTTGAATTGCATTGATTTTTAAAATATTTTGAAAATACAAAAATGAAACTCAATGTTTTAACACACTTGTACAGTACTATATTTCCATCTGTTGTTAAGAGTAGGATTTCCATCAAACCAAATAAGCTTTACTGCTCTTCTCCTTTGACATTGTCCCGGCCGTGGCATTGAATTTTTCATGTTGACTATCAAAAATCTATCACAAACCTTAGCCTATATACGGCTAGAGTGAAGAAATGTTTAATTTCCATCAATTAACTAAAATAATAAGAGTAAAATGATGAAGCCAGGGACTCAAGTACCTACAATAGTAAGTCGCCACAAATGGTGTATCTCGAGTGCGAGAGTCCCTAGTAGTCTACCGAGGAAATATATGAGTCAAATGGAGAATTTAATGCCAGGACAGCAAATTGGTCATGATAGCTCAAAGGTTAAGAGTAACTAGACAGAAACCAATATATCCATGGTTCAAATCCCGGCCATGGCACTGAATTTTTCATATTGACTCTGTCTATCAAAAACCTTAGCCTATATACAGCTAGTGTGAAGAAACGATGAACTTCCATCAATTAACTTAAATAACATTAGCACAAGTTTAAAAGTTAAGTAAAAATGACACTATGTAATTCTTGGAGATGTTATTGTTGCATTAGATGACTCCATTTACAATATTAGTACAAACTATATCAAGTTTTATGATACAACAGCCGTACAGAATTTGAAAGATTTACCACATGATTGTTGAATGCGTTTAGCTTAAGTTGTTGAGCAGTAGGAAGTGCTCATTGTTGATAGCTACGTTCTCATTTTCCAGTGACCTTTTATGGATTTAGAAACATAATACCCTAAGTGCTACACAAACCGAGCAACAAAAGCGAAATTTTATCACATCCTTCCCTTCTTGTTAAAGATTGGGGTGAAATATTTGTACAAATCATTGCTGAAAAGATAAATTATATGCATAAATATGCACAAATTAGTCAAACATATACTTACCCTTTAAATATGCATTTATATGCGCTATAAAACTTCTGTAATAAACTCCTTACAATGTGGAACAAATTTATTACTTACGAGGTGCGTTCAACTTATAACACCTAATTTTTTTTTCAGGACTGGGATGAGATAGGAACTTCTGGTTATTTTTAAAATACACGTGAACTCTTTGTGAATCAGTGACAGAGATGGCAGCACTATAAAGTGTATAGAACTCTAATGGTAGCGAAAAGAGTTAGGACTATTTTTGATTCTTAAAATGGGACGTTTTCAATGCAAGAACAGCGTGTATTCATTCATTTTTTTCCATTTTCGTAGTGTGACACGTATTGAAATTCATAGCCAGTTGAGTGAGGCATGTGGTGATGGTACCATGGATGTGTCTAATGTGCGTTCCTGGGTGTGACAGTTCAGTGAAGGCAAAACATCGTGTGACAGCAAACCAAGACAGTTCAGTGAAGGCAGAACATCGTGTGACAGCAAACCAAGACAGTTCAGTGAGGCATGTGGTGATGGTACCATGTATGTGTCTAATGTACGTTCCTGGGTGCAACAGTTCAGTGAAGATGAACATCGTGTGACAGCAAACCAAGACAGTTGCAGATATCGCACTAGCAAGTGCGACATGATCCAGCAAGTGGAGTTGTTTTGGTTGATCGCCGATTGAGCATTTTCAGATCTTCATGCAGGATTGTGTGCACAGATCCCACGGAAATGCCAATTTTGGAGGCGATATCTGCAACTGTCTTGGTTTGTTGTCACACGATGTTCTGCCTTCATTGAACTGTGACACCCAGGAACGTACATTAGACACATCCATGATACCATCACTACATGTCTCACTCAACTGGCGATGTATTTCAATAGGTGCCACACCACAAAAATGGAGAAACGAATGATTACACACTGTTCTTGCAATGAAAACGTCGCCATTTTAAGTATCAAAAACAGTCCTAACTCTCAGTAAATTTATGGAATTAATCATTTCTTCCACACTAGCCGTGTGTAGGCTAAGGTTTGAATGAGTAGAGCCAGACTGAAATATTCAATGTCATAGCCAGGATTTGAACCATGGATCTCCTGCTCTTCGTGCAGTTGCTCTAATCAACTGAGCTACTATGGCCAACATGCCAACATGACATTAAATTCTCCAACTGACTCGTATGTTTCCCGGTAGACCACTAGGGGTTCTCATACACTCAGACATGCATCCGTGGTTCAAATCCCAGCTATGGCATTGAATTTTTCAGTCTGGCTCTACTCATTCAAACCAAAGTCCTAACTCTCGTTGCTGCCACTAAAGTTCTATACACTGTACAGTGCTGCCATCTCTGTCACACATTCACAAAGAGTCCACGTGTATTTTAAAGAAACACAGGAGTTCCTATCTGGTACCAGTCCTGAAAAACAAAATATGAGGTGTTGTAATTTGAACGCACCATGTACATGCATATGTTACACTATCAACAAATAAATCAGGCAAATATGCAGATATCCGAGCTCTAGTAATGATGTCTGTTGAGGACAGAGATAGGGGTTATACTGGTCGAGCACTAGGCTGCTGTTGTCTTACAGAGTTTAGTTATTTTACACATAACTTACTATTCTATTGTTGCTAAAATTCAAATGCAAACATTTCTAAATTTCAACTGTATTTATCTAGAAAACAATGGCTTGTCTTTGAGTTAGCTAATGCAGTGGAAAACTTCAGTGTATATGCAAGTTAAATGTTTTCCCAAAACATGTTAACAGAAATTAAAATAAGTAATGACAGTGTTACTAGTACTGACTCATTTAAAATAAATACATAATGCATTTTTCCATTTCCCGTAAACTTTGTGGAAATGTAAATGTCGAGGTTTGCATCTTGGCGCCTCCTGAAATATTATGTATAAGAAAATTGCAGTTGTAGAGTCAACTTACTTTTTTTCTGCAATTCCTGAAGAGTTTGTGCTGAGTAGTGCGTAAATCTGCAGTTACTGCCAAACACACACTCTCCATTTCTCAGGAAACGTTTACAAGGTTCCTTCGCTGATTCCTCAGTTACGAGAGTCTTTGCATCTGAAACATTTCAACAATCTAAATGTAGGAAACTGCCACCCAAATCATAGCTTTCTCATGAAAAGTACAACTAACGCATATCTTCATCATAGAAGAACATCATCTGAGAAAAGAAACTGACTTTCTCTACTCTTGTGCAAACACTTATTTCTCTAATAGACGAAAGATGAATGTCTGATAACTCTAAGCTGATTTTGAATTCGTTCCCAACCAAAATTGTTATTTTACATTCAAGAAAGATGACAGTTATTGCTACCATTTTAATAAATGTGAAAGTATTGGATATACTGATAAAAATACATGAGAAATCTATAGACACGGCTGTACAGAAGTAACAGTTCACAAGGGGCAGTGTAATGGATGGTGGAATTGACTCCGAACCTCAGAATGTTCTTTGGCATTCTTTATACTATTGAATGGCCCAAATTTCCTTAAATTAGCACTTCAGGACTGTAGCTTTTTGCAAAGCTATGTATGTAATTGCTGCTAAAGCTGGAGGCATAAACACACAAAGCATAGTTTGTTTTTATAAACAAGTTAGCGAACCCAAGTATATCCGCTGCCCTCTTGTTCACGTCACGGTCTATACCAACCTAAGTGTACGCCGTCTTTCTGCAGTTTAACCTACGTACGTCACTTCACCGGCAGTTGTCAACATAAAACTAACACCACCATCGAATGACAAGTCATATATGGGACCCTAAACTGCAAACTACAGCCAAGGGATGCTTTTTAAAACAGAACTGTAATAAGCAATCTTTCACCCACCTCTAACAGAATCATAATGCTCTTTCCTTAACCTCAAATGCATAGATCCATTCAAGTGTTTTTTCCTTGCTTCTAAATCATCCACAAAAGATCGATCACAATAATCACAGTAGTACCTTTTACCCATTTAGAATCTTAAAGCAAGTTCAAAGGAGAAAAATTATACTTATATAAACTATTTGATCGTAAACTTTCCCACCACGAATATACGAAATTTGTTCCACAGAACATCTACACAATCTACACCTGTAATCTGTGTTATCTACACTGTGTATTCGAACGAATCCCAAGACTGATTCTTGACAAGATTCGATTCTGTCCATCACTAGATTTAATAACTGAAAAAGTGCATTCAAGTACAAGCATTCTCATTGTAGTGTCCAAGAACTTGTAGGTTCATTGTGCCCATCACTTATTCAGGAATTTGAATTAGAAAGAAAATTCGGATACTTAAAAGTATTTAAATATAGTTACAAGATGTCCCGAATCGGAACCTTGATCAGGGTAAATTATCTAGATAAAGTTTTCCGTTATCCTGAAATAGGAATGTCAACTAACTGTAAATCGTTCAACTGTAACTGCAGCAATATAGACACTTCTCAACCTGACTCCATTACACTTAGTTGTAATGAAGGAGGCAGTCCATAGACTACAACATGCCAAGCAGCTGAGAATTCCTGAAACAGAAGCTGAAGATTATGAGATACTTTCCTGGATATGCCTTCAGACTATATATTATTCCAATCAAACATTTTAAAAAGAACTTCCGAATAATTATAGATCCGGAATGTTGGGAAAATATTTAGAAACACCTGAGAAAAACTTAATTTGGTTTACAGACGAATTAAACGATGGTTCAGGGACTGGTTCTGGAGTTTATGGCATAAGACCAAGATTTGAAGGATATTGTCGCGAACACATCATCTACGATAGCGCGGCTTGTATACACAAAGAGCCGGAAAATAAAGATAGCGGAGATAAAGAACTTGCCGGCACAGATTAAGTTACGCTTCTGGAAGGTCCGGGTTTAGTCTAGTGACAGAACATTCAACGTCTTGTTTATTCCAGAAATATCTAGTGATTGTTACAGAACAGTCTCGAATTATCAATGAGGTATTTAAGGAAGCGATGACTCGCCAAGAGTCAGTCGTCAGAGTTGTAAAGGAGTAAACAGTTGTAAAGTGATGTAATCAGAACGCTATTTGTGTGGTCATCGACCTTGGTAGTTTGTGATTGTGTATGTAACGTAATTTTGCTGTAATCTGCAAGTGTATTTCTACGGAAATAAAGAACATTTAGAATTTCTGCAAATTAGACTTCTAATTCTACGAACCCACAAAGTCACAATATGTTTCTTTGGGTAAATATGCAACTGTGTTTGAAACAGATATTTATGTCATCATTCAGTTCATACATCAAAGTATAAGGAGAGAATACGTTGGTAAACATATGTTTATATTGAACTTAAAGCCTTAAACAGTCTTAAGGTCACATAAGGACTTGTTCTAGACTTCCTATACACTCTTAATAACCTGGCGAAACAGAATAAACTTCAGCTCCTCTGGGTACAGGGTCATAGCCTAAGAAGAAGCTTCAGCCAACTCACCGCCGAAAGCATCTACTTCAAGAGCGACATGTGAACCAGTAATATATAATGCATCATTCAGAAAGTTCAAAACCTCATATGAAATGTACTGCCTTCATTAGGGACAGTAATAAGACCAGTAAAAACACATAAAAGTCCGCGACAATCTCCTCCGAGATCATCTTCTGAGGAATCTTCTGGAGAGGACTAAGATCGGCGACAATCATCCTCATCGATAGCAGTTTCCAATAAGTTCGAGGCTGTTGACCAGAAATTTTCAGTTAAAAAGGAGTTCTCGCCTCGATACTGGACCTACGTGTGACTGTACAATAGAAAGAGTACTAAACAGTAGCCTTAGTTCTTTGAGTCATTATTCTCTCTTATTTTAATCAAAATTATTATTTGGAGCTTCCCTCATTTTGAAAGTCACGCCTCGACACTGGACCTACATGTGACTGTACAATAGAAAGAGTACTAAACAGTAGCCTTAGTTCCTTGAGTCATTATTCTCTCTTATTTTAATCAAAATTATTATTTGGAGCTTCTCTCACTTTGAAAGTCACGCCTCGCCACTGGACTTACGTGTGACTGTACAATAGAAAGAGTACAAAACAGTAGCCTTAGTTCCTTGAGTCATTATTCTCTCTTATTTTAATCAAAATTATTATTTGGAGCTTCCCTCACTTTGAAAGTCACGCCTCGCCACTGGACTTACGTGTGACTGTACAATAGAAAGAGTACTAAACAGTAGCCTTAGTTCCTTGAGTCATTATTCTCTCTTATTTTAATCAAAATTATTATTTGGAGCTTCTCTCACTTTGAAAGTCACGCCTCGCCACTGGACTTACGTGTGACTGTACAATAGAAAGAGTACTAAACAGTAGCCTTAGTTCCTTGAGTCATTATTCTCTCTTATTTTAATCAAAATTATTATTTGGAGCTTCTCTCACTTTGAAAGTCACGCCTCGCTACTGGACCTACGTGTGACTGTACAATAGAAAGAGTACTAAACAGTAGCCTTAGTTCCTTGAGTCATTATTCTCTCTTAGTTTAATCAAAATTATTATTTGGAGCTTCTCTCACTTTGAAAGTCACGCCTCGCCACTGGACTTACGTGTGACTGTACAATAGAAAGAGTACTAAACAGTAGCCTTAGTTCCTTGAGTCATTATTCTCTCTTATTTCAATCAAAATTATTATTTGGAGCTTCCCTCACTTTGAAAATCCCATCTCGCTACTGGACCTATGTGTGACTGTACAAAAGAAAGAGTACTAAAGAATAGTCTTAGTTCCTTACGTCATTATTCTCTCTTATTTTAATCAAAATTATTATTTGGAGCTTCCCTCACTTTGAAAATCCCATCTCGCTACTGGACCTATGTGTGACTGTACAATAGAAAGAGTACTAAAGAATAGTCTTAGTTCTTTGAGTCATTATTCTCTCTTATTTTAATGAAAATTATTATTTGGAGCTTCCCTCACTTTGAAAGTCACACCTCGCTATTGGACCTATGTGTGACTGTACAATAGAACGAGTACTAAAGAGTAACCTTAGTTCTTTGAGTCATTATTGGCTCTTATTTTAATGAAAATTATTATTTGGAGCTTCCCTCAATTTGAAAATCACGCCTCGCTACTGGACCTACGTGTAACTGTACAATAGAAAGAGTACTAAAGAGTAACCTTAGTTCTTTGAGTCATTATTGGCTCTTATTTTAATGAAGATTATTATTTGGAGCTTTGAAAGTTTGGGCACAAGGTAGCATAAGTAGTACAAGCAAGGGTTATTTTATTTTTTAGAAGGCGTAAATACAATTCAGAATTTATGTTGCCATTAATGTAAAATGGGGTTATCAATCTGCCACTATTTAAGTAATGAGGCATTTTCATTTGCTTAGTACACATGCAGTAAGTCCTAATTAATTTAAATTGCAGTTTGAAAGGATATTTGTTTGTAAGTTCTGCGACTTGAGGACTGAGGAATACAGAAAAAGGAAATGTTGCCATAAAAGAAAAGAACCTCACATCTTTTACATCCCGACATAGAGTTGCAACAGCGGGGTTAAAGGCATTGTTGTGTATTTTTTACTCACCTGGTGTTCTGTAAATATGATAGTGTTTGCCTTAGCGTTTTGTTTTTGACAAAGCCTATATTCTGTAAAAATTTGCCAGTGAATAAATCTGAATATGAATCATTTCATACCAAACAGTATGATTTGTTAAGTAAATTACTGTTTCCTAATGATAAAATCTGTGTTATTGAATAAGACATTACAATAAACGTGTAAATGTTACTTACCTTAATTCACTCCAATGTTTATAACATTGTGGCGAACCCATTGTTGCGAAGATACGCTGCCGGCGCGCACAAAGGGACAGATAGTGCAACGCGGAGATAAAGGCTTGCCGAAACAAATAAAGATAGATAACTGGAAGGTTCTAGTGCCGTCTTGTTGTTTTACAGAAAATACCGGTAATTTCTCGAACAGTGGGTGGGTATATAAAAGAAGTCGTGGCTAGTTTATCGAGACAGAGTAGTAATGGAAACTGATTCGTGTGCCTGCAGCTGTGTTTTGAAAGTGAACTCTTTTGTTTATGCAGAAGTGACAAATATTGTACGAGGTACGTCCAGAAAGTAAGTTCTGTTTGGTAATAAAATTCAATTGTGTACAGATACAGAAAATTATTTATTGCACAAAATTCTACAACTCTTAAACAACTTTTGCACATAACTGCTGAAATTTTGCAGGCATTTGTCATAGCGAGGCACAAGTTTTTGTATACCTTCTTTATAGAAGTATGCCGCTTATGTCTTCAACCAGTTGGAAACATTTTCTTTCAGCTCTTCGTCATTGTTGAAGTTTTGACCGCCAAAGAAAGATTTGAGATGCAAAAACGGATGAAAGTAGCTAGGAACGAGGTCAGGGCTGTACGGGGTATGGTCAAACACGTCCCAGCCAAATCCCTGTAGGATGTTTTTCGTCGCATTTGTACTGTGTGATCGTGCGTTGTCGTGAATAAACACAACACCTTTTGACATCGCAAATTTGCCGATAAATTTAAATTGGTTTCGCTTTCCTAGCATTCAGAAAACGAATCACAGATCTGATTTCACAAGCGGTGGGATTTTCAATCAACACTGACATTGTAAACAAACACAACAAAGCGTACGTGACTGACAGCGATCTCACAATGGCACACGTTTCTTCTCCTTGATACAGAGCGTCTACCGCCCATGTGCACAACTGCGATCGCAGCGCTGCAGCGGAGATAAATTTAAACAGAACTTACTTTCTGGACGTCCCTTGTATTTGGGTATGTTACCTAATTCTGCTACTGCAAAGGTTGACCAAAGTCCGTTTCTACGGAAATAAAGAGCATTTTGAACTTCGCAAATTGTACTTTTAATTTTACGAGCCCACAAAGTCACAATATCCATCAAATTTTGGATGTGGCAGATTTTCCTTTACTTTTATGTGAAGGGGACTTACTGTCTAGTGACCCCATCCACGTTCTCGCCTGTAACGAATCAAATGCTTTAGAGCCTTCAGCGTTGCCACCGCTCGCTCGCTCGTGCTGGCTGGCTGTATACAGCCAGAAGGTTTTTGCTGCGTGCCCACCCATTAAGGGTTTTACCGCAGGTAGGATTTGTATTGAATTATGTAGGATGAAGGTGATGTAGGTTTTTGATTGGGAGTTAATTTTGAGGTTACCAAGGTACCTTTGGGTTGAAGGGGAGGATGCAGTACTTAGCACCCAATTTTTGTTTTGTTTTAAATTTTATTTGGGGAGAAATTTAGATGCCAAACAGCTTTGAAGAATTATGAGGAGCTCAGCTTTCGCTGCTGATAGGATTAGCTCCTGGGTTATCTAGGGTGCCCGCATACCATACGGGGGACCCGATGCAGTCTAGATCGGCGTCTAGTAGGGTAATAATTTCCCAATTTTCTGACAAGGACGCTTCTGTGTGATGGTAAACTTGCGTATAATTTTGAAGCCCGGCGCCTAATTTCATCCTCCACGTATGGAAGACCCGATGCTTCGTGGAGCAACCTGTTAGGGAAATAACGTCCCACAGAATAGATAGACCGCAGTCCTTTATTCTGTGCACGCTGAAGCCATGCTATCCAGCTGTCTGCTGCCATGCCCCAGATCTCGCAGGCATATAGCATCACCGGGATTACCAGCGCTCGGAAGAGGTACAACTTCACGCGGACTGGCATCGAGGTAGACCCCAGCATTGGGTACAGGGAAGCAATTGCTCCCTGTACCTTCGCCGAAAGGTCCCTGATGTGTCGGCGAAAAGTTAGACCTCTGTCCAAGTTTACTCCTAGGTACTGGACAGAGTTAGACCACTCTATCCTTCGGCCTCGGTAGCTGAAGTTGGGGCAGTCTGCGGGGGTGTGGTGCTTTGTAAAAAGTATGGCGTGGCTTTTGTCCGGATTTACGGACATCCGCCAACACCGACACCACTGTTGTGTTAGGCGGAGATGTCTTTGAATGGGGTTGAAGGCTCTGAGGATGTGTTTGTCCTTGGAGAACAGAAACACGTCGTCAGCGTATTGTGCCGTTACGACTCGTGGTTCTGTGGGGAAATCTGCCATAAAGACGTTGAAGAGGGTCGGGGGTAGCACAGAGCCTTCGGGAACTCCGCCTCTCACTGGCCTTAGTGTTGATGTTTTCCCCGCGACTGAGACTTTAAATGTGCGATGTCGCAAGAAGCTGTGTAGGATGTTGATCATTTGTTTTGGGAGCCCCAGATGGATCATTTTGTGTAGGAGTCCGGCATGCCATGTCGTAGAGAAGGCCTTCTCGACATCCAGCGAAACTGCCGCCGTGAAGGCGCCTTCCTGGAAACCCAGGGCGGCAGTCTCCACCACACGCAGCAACTGCTGAACTGTCGAGTGCCCAGGACGAAAACCAAACTGGTGGTCAGGAATGGCTTGAATGTCTACCAATATTGGGGACAAGCGAGCAAGAATTAGCCTCTCGAGAACTTTCGAAAGGGCGGAGAGGAGGCTAATGGACCTGTAGCTGGAAGGGTGTACCGGGTTCTTCCCAGGTTTCAATATGCAAATCACCCGGACCTCTGTCCACTCTCGTGGAAAGTACCCAAGGGCGAGGCACATATTGAAAATCCTTGTCAGGAAGAGAACCGCATTGAAGGGAACGCGTTGCCACCTCGTTACCCCCTCTCTTTTTATACTTCCCTCTCTCGCACACTTGCGAATGTTCGTGGCGCTGGACGTAAGGGAACAGAAACTGAATTTCCCAAAGCTTTATAATAACGCACTTGTTCAACTCACAATTGCAATATGAATATTCGTATATTACACAAATGTTTTAAATATTTAGTTTAAAATTGATTATAGTTTATGAATTACTTATTTTTCTAATCCAACGAAAATACCAGCGCTACATCCGTATAGCTGTGATTGTTACTTACGTTAAGAGATAAGTCGTCATTGTCATTGTCTTCAATGTCTGAGTACTGCACATTTATGACGATAGGTTCCAAAATCTCGTTACGTGCTATTTCTTTCCAAAAGTCGTTTTCTTGTAGTTTATCTGATGTCTCACACAGCTTTCCCAGTATTGTGTTCTTTGTCAATTTCTTCCTGAATAAGTCGTTCAACGTAAGTCAGTTTAAAAATATTATTTCTGTTTCCAACATACGCGGGATGTTCAATAAAGAATGATCTTTTTTTGACAATGTACCTTTACTCATCCTCATAATTTTGATGGTCCTTCTCAAAATAGTCTCTCCTGAATGCGATGTACCTGTCCCAGCGTTTCTGCCAGTCTTCAAAGACATGCTGGAAACCATTTTTGACAGATCCTTGAAAATTGCCTCCGCAGCCTTCACCACTGCTTCTGATGATGGATAATGCCTCCCAGGAAGGCGTTTCTTCAATTTAGGGAATAGAAAATAGTCACATGGGGCTAAATCCGGACTATAGGGAGGGTGAGGGTGCACTTCACGTTGAATTTTGCAAGATATTCAGCAACAACATTGGCAATATGCAGCCGCGCATATCGTGATGCAGCATCCAGCCTGCTTCATGGAAATGTGATCTTTTGCACCTGATATGGACTTGCAATGTTTTCAGGACATCCCTGTAGTATTTTCCAGTTACTGATGTGTGTGCAGGTACAACATGCTGATAAACCATTCCATGAATATCAAAGAATGAGATGACCATAACTTTCGCAGCAGAAGCAACCACATTTGCTTTTTTGGGGGTTGGTGATGAAGGATATTTCCACACTAAGCTTTGCTGTTTGCTCTCAGGATAAAAATGATGTAGCCAAGTTTCATCAGCAGTGATTACGTTTGAAAGAAACTCCGGAACTTCCTCTAACATCAACTTTAACTGTATGCAGACCTGCATGCGAATGTGCTTTTGTTCGGGAATCAACAGTCTTGGAACCCATTGCGCACAAACACGTCTCATGCGTAATGTTTCTGTCACCAACGTGTGAGTGACACCCAATGATATGTTCAGTATTTCAGAAAGTGATCTTAAGGTAATTCGTCGATCCTCTCTTACAATGGCAGCAGCAGTGTTGATGTTTTCTTCCGTGAGAGCAGTAACTGGAGGACCGAGTCCACCTCCTTTAAAATTGACTGTCTCCCCTTTTTAAACATTTTAAACCACCTTCGAGCTGTGCTGTAGGGAAGAACAGACTCTCCATAGACCTCCTGTAACATTGTATAGGCCTCAACTGAAGATTTGTTGAGACGAAAGCAGAATTTCGAAGTCGCATATTGTTCCTCGCGTGTTACCTCCATTACAGCGGTAGGCGATACTGAACATGTCTGAAGTTGCCTGGTTCTCACAGACGGGAACGAGGCGCACAAACAATGAAACTACTACGGCGTGTTTGTTTCACATTAAGCTAACAGAATATAATAAGGTTGAATTTTAGTCCGAAAAATTAGAATGTAAAAAATTAAGGACATTCTTTATTGAACGGCCCTCGTAATTTGAGCCCACATTAACTCAATTGGGTTTTTCTAGCAGTAGTAAGGGGGGGGGAGGTGGATTGTGTCTCATTGATCCAGCTGATATACTTTTTCATGGAAGAGTAACTGAATAATGCTGCTTTGAACTCTCTAGAGTAAATAGAGATTAGAATCATTCATAAACAAAGATATGCAGACACGTTCTGCCAGACTAGCAAGAAGTGTATCGTTTTCTCTCATCGAATTTAACAAACACCTTGGCTTATTCAAAGTATACATTTCGTTCATCACGTCATCTCAAATTCAGTTCTGAGTAATTTCAAATATACGTTCACGCATACATGCCAACCAATAATGATTATCATTACAATACTTACGTCTTAATGCATTGTTATAATATAATGGTGTCTACTTTATTTATTTGTATTAGGAAAACTATTTGAGCTAAAAATATGTCATGGTTATGTTAGATACATTACTCTCTCCTTCCTCATGGATCAGTTTTGGCAGAATCTGATTAGAGATTGATTAGGTAGGCGTTCGTCACACACCAGTTACCCCCCAGGGGCCTACTACGGTAGGTACGGGCATTGGCGATCCCGGGGTCCCGAGCCAATCATCCCCATCGTCACCCTCTCACCCCATTTTGGTTGTGCCACGTTGGTCACCCTTAGCTTTAAGCTTCTTCCTCTTCTAGGTTTATTGTTCTACTTTAGCTTTAGCTGTTTAGGTTTATAAACTCCTGCCTCACCACCAGGGATCTTTCTTCTGTCTCCGTGGTTCCTGTCCCACGATTCAAGCGCGGCTTCCGACTTGCGTGCTCTCCGGAGGTCTCAGGCGTGAAGGTTGTAGTGGACTCCCTATTGACCCTGTGTGTGACCTTAGGTGCGGAGCCCGTCCACACCGTCATGTACACTCACGTAGTCTCAATGAGGCCCGGCTGGTTTTAATGGTCCGAAGGCCGTGAGTCATTGGGCCAGTATTACCAGCCGGACGTGTTACCGCTGACGGGAGCCCCGGTGTAATCAACCACAAGCCCCCTGAATCCGTGCATGCGTCTGTTGACTGCTGCACGGCCTAAAGTGGGGGGCCACAGGCGGTTATTCCTGTGGTAGGGGCCTAAAGCCGGGGTGTCACGTGGTGAACGGTTCTCACATTTGGGCAACAGTAGTTGGACGGTAGCTCTTCTGAAGTACAATCGAGATCGGTCGTGGGAGGGGTCTCCCATGACGGCGCAGACCGTGAAGGTTTGGTGTCTTTTTCTTTCACCCCCGGATGGCAGGCTGACGCCGACGGTTCCGGAAGGGGGTCCTCTAACCATGGCTCCTCCGCGCAAACCTCCCCCATTTGATTCCTTTTTGGTCGTGACCCTGACTTGTGAAAACAAGACAATGCAAGACATTAGTCCTTTCTATATCCAACGCGAGCTTGATCGGATATGTGGCGTTCTAAAATCTGCAACTCGGTTAAGAGACGGTACCCTTTTGGTAGAAACAAAGAACCAGGATCAGTCCAGTAAGCTCCTGAAGGCTTGTTGGTTGGGTTCCTACCCCATTAGGGTAGCCCCACATAAGACTTTGAATAGCTGTAGAGGGGTCGTGACAACCTCCAGTTTGGACGGCCTCTCTAACGAGGAAATAGCATCTAATTTGACTGACCAGAATGTGTGCGAGGCGTACCGTCTCCTTGGTAAACGTGATGGACAGTCTGTTCCGTTGCGGACAGTCTTCCTCACTTTCAAAGGAACCACATTACCGGACGCTATCTATTGTGGGTACGAACGTGCTGCAGTGCGACCGTATGTCCCAAACCCTATGCGCTGTTTTAGGTGTCAGCGGTTTGGGCATACTCAGGCCCGTTGTACTTTTGATGCTGTATGTGACCGTTGCAGTTTACCTCCCCATGGCGACGCTATATGTACCCGCGACCCGGTCTGCGTCAATTGCGGTGGTACGCATCCCTCCAGCTCCCGGCAATGCCCGCAGTTTCTTGATGAGAAGGCCATTCAGGAACTGCGCGTCAAGGAACGTCTGTCCTTTCTAGAGGCAAAAAGACGGTTTGAGCAACTGAAACCCGCTGCCAGCTTAGGATACGCAACAGCAGTTCGCCGCTCTCCTGTGCATGCGACGCAGTCTGTTGCCACACGGACCCTCAATGTTTCGGATGCTTCAACCCAATGCGACTTCCTGGAGACTGCCACCCCTTTTAAGGCGTTGGCACCAGCAGCCTCATCTAGCTCCTCTACTGCCCCAGCTGCAGTTTCACGTTCTGTGTCGGTCAGCACTACTCCCGGTACTTCTACGGGTTGCCGCTCCCGTAGTCGCATTCGAGGAACCGGAAGGACTTCTGTTCAGTCGGTTTCCCGATCCCCTTCTCGAAGGGACTCTTCCGACTCCCGCACATCTGAGGAGTGGCCCATGGAGCGACCGTTTGTCGGTCCCAAGTCCGCCAAAGTGCGGAAAAAAGAGAAACGACGTCCGACTACCTGAACCCGCATTCCTCGCGCCCTGCAATATTTAATTTTCTCCCTAACACCGCCGCTCCTCCCTAGCTCTTTTCCATGGCTCTCTTAACGTGGAACATTCGTGGTGTGCGCTCACATAGGGCAGAGCTCCAGCTCTTTTTAAGGACCTACAACCCTATAGCGGTTTGTTTACAAGAGACCAAACTTCGCCCTCAGGATGCTTTTAATTTGCGTCATTATATTCCGGTACACTTCGACCTTGTGCCGGAAGTGGGCTCTCCTGCTCATGGTGGTGTCATGATTCTCACACGTGCTGATGTTTTTTGTCAACCTCTGCCCCTTAACACTACTTTGCAAGCTGTTGCTCTTCGGCTCAGTCTTCCCGGTTTATCGTTTACCTTATGCACAGTTTACCTCCCCCCTTCAGACTCCGTCCTTCTTGCCGACCTCTCTCAACTCGCGTCGCAGCTCCCCACACCCTTTCTTCTTTTGGGGGATTTTAATGCCCATCATCCGTGGTGGGGCTCTCCTAGGGCGTGTGCAAGGGGAACACTACTTGCTGACTTCTTTGACCAGTTTCCTCTCCTTGTTTTAAACACTGGTGAACCCACCTTTTTTTCCGATTCCACCGGTACTCCCTCCCATCTCGATCTTTCTCTCTGCTCCACACAGCTTGCTCATTGTTTCCAATGGCATGTAGTATCTGACACTCATTCCAGTGATCACTGCCCATGTGTGCTAACGTTACTCTCCCACAACGTTCCCCGCTCGCGTGCATCCTTATGGCAACTCTCCAAAGCTAACTGGGCGCTCTTTTCCGAAGCTGCCACATTCAAGGATTCACAGTTTACTTCTATTGACCTTCTGGTCGACCATTTCACTTCAGTTGTTGTCTCCGCTGCCGAGCAATCTATTCCGAAATCCTCCACGGAGCCTCGGCGTTTGCCTGTCCCGTGGTGGACTCTTGAGTGCCGCGATGCCCTTCGCGCACGCCGGAAAGCTCTTAGGGTATTTAAACATCACCCCACCGTCGAGAACTTGGTAGCTTATAAACAGCTGCGCGCACAAGCCCGACGTGTTTTTAGGGCTAGCAAAAGAGCGTCCTGGACTTCCTTTGTTGCCTCTTTCTCGCACAACACCCCTTCTTCTGTGGTTTGGGAGAAACTCCGTCTTGTTGCGGGTAAACGGCCACCCTCATTCATTCCTGGACTTCAGGATGGACCTCTCACTGTTGTAGATGCCGTTGATGTTGCTAACTGCCTGGGTAGCACCTTTGCTGCAGCCTCCAGCTCTGCCAACCATGTTTCGACGTTTCGGGTCCTCAAGTCTCAGATTGAGGCCCAGGAATTATCTTTCCGCTCTGCTAACCTGGAGTGCTACAACGCAGAATTTAGCTTCCGGGAGCTGGACTCGGCGTTATGCTCCTCTCCCTTATCCGCTCCTGGGCCTGATGGTGTTCACGTGGCTATGCTTCAACACCTCTCCTTCGCTGGTAAAGACTTTCTGCTACGCATGTACAACCGCATCTCGCGTGACGGAGTTTTCCCTACAGCTTGGCGCCAGGCAACTATCATTCCGGTCCCAAAACCGGGTAAGGACCGCCGTTTGCCCTCCAGTTACCGCCCCATCTCCCTCACCAGTACAGTGTGTAAGGTGATGGAGCGCATGATTAATGGGCGCTTACGGTGGTGGCTTGAGTCGGAGAACCTTCTGTGCAACATTCAATGCGGATTTCGCCGTTACCGTTCCAGCACTGATCACCTGATTTCCCTCTCGACTCATATCATGAACGCCTACCTGCGCCGCTGCCAAACTGTGGCCGTCTTTTTTGACCTTACGAAAGTCTATGACACCTGTTGGCGGACTGGCATACTACGCACCATACATCAGTGGGGTCTTCGTGGTCGACTTCCCATTTTCCTCCGGGAATTCATGATGGAGCGGTCCTTTCGTGTTAGGGTGGGGTGTAATCTATCCCGCGTTTTCCATCAGGAAAACGGGGTACCCCAGGGTTCGGTCCTCAGCGTTACCCTCTTTGCCATCGCCATCAATCCTATCACTGAGTGTATTCCTGCTGGAATATCCTCTTCGTTATTTGTTGATGACTTCGCCGTATATTGTAGCTCTCGGCGGACGAGTATCTTGGAGCGTCGGCTCCAGGTCTGTTTAGATCGCCTTTACACTTGGAGCCTTCACAACGGCTTCCATTTCTCCACCGAGAAGACCGTGTGCGTGAACTTTTGGCGCCGTAAGGCGTTTGATTCACCCTCACTCCACCTCGGTCCCCATACGCTTCCTTTTGCAGAGGAAACTAAATTTTTAGGATTGGTGTTCGATAGGAAGCTTAGCTGGGATTCTCATATCGCTTCCCTGAAAGGTCGCTGTGCCCGGTCCCTCAATATCTTACGTGTCTTATCAGGTACATCCTGGGGAGCTGATCGGACCGTGCTCTTACAGCTCTATCGGTCCCTGATACGATCAAAGCTTGACTATGGGAGTGTGGTATATTCGTCGGCACGGCCTTCCATTTTGAGCCGTTTGGATCCTGTGCACAATCGGGGGATACGCCTAGCTACTGGTGCTTTTCCAACAAGCCCCATCCCCAGTCTGTACGCTGAAGCAGCTGAACCTCCCCTGTCCTATAGGCGAGATATTCTTTTAGGCACCTATGCATGCCGTCTATCCTCTCTACCCACGCACCCAACGTACAAGCCTTTCTTTGACTCGTCTCTTGATCGCCAGTACGCTGTCAGCCCCCTTGCATTACTTCCGCCCGGTGTTCGGTTTCGCCTGCTTCTTCGGGCCCTGGACGTCACACTACCGCCAGTATTACCTCGCAGGGAATCTATTTTTCCTCCTTGGTCGCGGTATGACACCCTATTCCACCTTGGGTTGACGTCGATGCCCAAGTCTGCGTTTCCGACCACTGGCATCCAGTCCGCATTTTTAGAACTTAAGCAGCATTTTAAGAACTACAGTTTTATTTTTACGGACGGCTCTAAAACCGACCGAGGTGTTGGCTGTGCCTTCGTAGCTGCTGCGGAGAGTTTTACGTTTCGTCTTTCCGGACAGTGCTCGATTTTTACCGCTGAACTTTTTAGTATCTATCAAGCCCTACTTTTTATCAGCCAGCAACACTCTAACCACTTTGCCATATGTAGCGATTCTCTGAGTGCTCTACAGAGCATTCGTTCGCTGTACCCCAGCCATCCCCTAGTACAGCGAATACAGGATCGGCTGCATTCGCTCCATAATTCAGGGTTCCACGTGTCGTTCGTTTGGGTTCCCGGACACGTAGGCATTCCGGGCAACGAGGCTGCTGACGTCGCCGCGAAGTCTGCTATTTTATTCCCCACTGTTTTTAGCAATTCTGTTCCTTTCGAGGATCTTAGTGCTTCCCTTCGCCGAGCCATCAACACTCGCTGGCATGATGACTGGTCCGCGCTCGTTGGGAACAAACTCCGGGAGGTTAAACCTCTTCCGATTCCCTGGGCCACATCTTCACGTTCTTCTCGCAGGGAAGAGGTTAGTTTAGCTAGACTTCGCATCGGGCACTGCCGTTTTAGCCATCAACACTTGTTACGCCAGGACTCAGCACCTCATTGTTCTCACTGCGGTGAGCCTTTGACGGTGCAGCACTTTTTAGTGGAGTGCCGATTTTACTCCACGTTGCGCTCCTCCTTGTGTTTGGCACCCAACCTCAGCGCAATGCTGAGGGATGATATTGCTGCTGTGGAGTCCCTCTTTGACTTTTTACAGCGCAGCGGAATGCTTGGTACCATATGATTTCAACATCCCTCGCCATGCCTCATTTTAGGTTCATCTCGGCACTCCTATTTTAGCTATTTTAACAGTGTGAGCATCTTTTATGTTTTTTGTGTTTCGGACCTCTTAGTGGATTTTATTGTTTTTAGCGTTTACATTTCAGGTGTGCTTTTCCTAGTCTGAGCTCGGGCGCTAATGACCTCAGCTGTTGTGCGCCCCTAAGCCCCACTACTACTACTACTACTACACACCAGTTAGGGGAAATGCAATACGACAACACCGCAGTACTCCGATTGGTTGCTCACCTAGTAGCACTCAAGGACAAACATCATTCCATTTGAAACACATAATAAACCCCCACATATGTTATATGTTATTATTATTATTATTATTATTATTATTATTATTATTATTATTATTATTATTATTATTATTATTATTATTATTATTATTATTATTATTATTATTATTATTATTATTATTATTATTATTATTATTATTATTATTATTATTATTATTATTATTATTATATGTTATTATTATGTATTATTTGTTTTTGTTTTATATGCAGATGTTAGGACCTCGGTGAAAGATGAAAACATGGAATGAGCGTTATGTAGACTTAAGCTAAACGACTTGCACATCAAGAAACTTGCAGTTTGATGAAAGTTGAATGTACGTCAGGCATTTTTTTTTTTTTTTTTTTTTTTTTTTGCAATTTACGTCCTCCAACCTTATGTCATATCGGACGGTGAAATGATGCTCAAATGAGTCCAGATTCCATAGAGCTTAGAGTTACCCGATATTCGTCTATCAGGATAGGGAAAACCCCGGAAAACCATATCCAGGTAACTCGCCCTGACCGAGATTCGAATTCGGAACCTCGAATCTTGGTCAGGGCGAGTTAAGGCCTCAGGCCTTCCTGTGGCCTTTAATTGGGAGGTCGGGGTTAACTCCCACGGCCGACCTACCTGACCCATGGGTTTTTTGTGGGTTTTCCTGGTTCACCATGCAATTGCTGGGTAGGTTAATTACATATCTCGAATTCTCCGTCGCTACATTTCATCTCCACTATCATTTTCACAACATCTCCCATCTGGTGGTCTCTTTCAGGGTAGAAGTGTCGGCGGGTGTCTCGGCGGTGCATGGCAGGATTATACATAGGTGGCCTGAAAAGTTTCCGACCTAATAAACATACAAGACATTTCTTCCAATTGTTTTAATTTTTTTTTTAAATTATCAACAAAGTCTCCTTGTAACTCTACATACTTCTCCCAGCGATGCTCCCATCTCTGTAACTCCTCCAAATAGTACTCGGCGTTTTTCAACATAGTCTCCTTGTAACTCTACACACTTCTCCCAGTGATGTTCCCATCTCTGTAACCCGTCCAAATAGTATTCGGCGTTTTTCAACATAGTCTCCTTGTAACTCTACGCACTTCTCCCAGCGATGCTCCCATCTCTGTAACACGTCCAAACAGTACTCGGCGTTTTTCAACATAGTCTTCTTGTAACTCTACATACTTCTCCCAGCGATGCTCCCATCTCTGTAACACGTCCAAATAGTACTCGGCGTTTTTCAACATAGTCTTCTTGTAACTCTACATACGTCTCCCAGCGATGCTCCCATCTCTGTAACTCCTCCAAATAGTACTCGGCGTTTTTCAACATAGTCTCCTTGTAACTCTACACGCTTCTCCCAGCGATGCTCCCATCTCTGTAACTCCTCCAAATAGTAATCGGCGTTTTTCAACATAGTCTCCTTGTAACTCTACACACTTCTCTCTGCGATGCTCCCATCTCTGTAACACGTCCAAATAGTACTCGACGTTTTTCAACATAGTCTTCTTGTAACTCTACATACTTCTCTCAGCGATGCTCTCATCTCTGTAACCCGTCCAAATAGTACTCGGCGTTTTTCAACATAGTCTCCTTGTAACTCTACACACTTCTCTCAGCGATGTTCCCATCTCTGTAACCCGTCCAAATAGTACTCGGCGTTTTTCAACATAGTCTCCTTGTAACTCTACACACTTCTCTCAGCGATGCTCTCATCTCTGTAACCAGTCCAAATAGTACTCGGCGTTTTTCAACATAGTCTCCTTGTAACTCTACACACTTCTCCCAGCGATGCTCTCATCTCTGTAACCCGTCCAAATAGTACTCGGCGTTTTTCAACATAGTCTCCTTGTAACTCTACATACTTCTCTCAGCGATGCTCTCATCTCTGTAACCAGTCCAAATAGTACTCGACGTTTTTCAACATAGTCTCCTTGTAACTCTACACACTTCTCCCAGCGATGCTCTCATCTCTGTAACCCGTCCAAATAGTACTCGGCGTTTTTCAACATAGTCTCCTTGTAACTCTACACACTTCTCCCAGCGATGCTCTCATCTCTGTAACCCGTCCAAATAGTACTCGGCGTTTTTCAACATAGTCTCCTTGTAACTCTACACACTTCTCTCAGCGATGTTCCCATCTCTGTAACACGTTCAAATAGTACTCGGCGTTTTTCAACATAGTCTCCTTGTAACCTTACACACTTCTCCCAGCGATGCTCCCATCTCTGTAACCCGTCCAAATAGTACTCGGCGTTTTTCAACATAGTCTCCTTGTAACTCTACACACTTCTCTCAGTGATGCTCCCATCTCTGTAACTCCTCCAAATAGTACTCGGCGTTTTTCAACATAGTCTCCTTGTAACTCTACACACTTCTCCCAGCGATGCTCCCATCTCTGTAACCCGTCCAAATAGTACTCGACGTTTTTCAACATAGTCTCCCTGTAACTCTCCTCACTTCTCCCAGCGATGCTCCCATCTCTGTAACTCCTCCAAATAGTACTCGGCGTTTTTCAACATAGTCTCCTTGTAACTCTACACACTTCTCTCAGCGATGCTCCCATCTCTGTAACACGTCCAAATAGTACTCGGCGTTTTTCAACATAGTCTCCTTGTAACTCTACACACTTCTCCCAGCGATGCTCCCATCTCTGTAACCCGTTCAAATAGTACTCGACGATTTTCAACATAGTCTCCCTGTAACTCTACACACTTCTCTCAGCGATGCTCTCATCTCTGTAACACGTCCAAATAGTACTCGACGTTTTTCAACATAGTCTCCTTGTATCTCTACACACTTCTCCCAGTGATGCTCCCATCTCTGTAACCCGTCCAAATAGTACTCGGCGTTTCTCAACATAGTCTCCTTGTAACTCTACACACTTCTCCCAGCGATGCTCTCATCTCTGTAACTCCTCCAAATAGTACTCGGCGTTTCTCAACATAGTCTCCTTGTAACTCTACACACTTCTCCCAGCGATGCTCTCATCTCTGTAACTCCTCCAAATAGTACTCGGCGTTTTTCTCTACAAAATAATTGTTCACGAAGGTAATTGCTTCTTCATTTGACGAAAATCTCTGTCCTCCGAGTGGAATTTTCAGATGAAGGAACAAAAGAAGTCGCTTGAGGCTAGATCTGGTGAGTCAAGCATTTCAAACCGTAATAATCGGATTTTCGCCATTGCAACCGCTGAGGTGTGAGACAATGCATTGTCTTGGTGAAACAGGATTTTCTTTTTCTGCAAATGTGGCCGTTTTCCCGCAAGTTGTGCATTCAGCTTGTCAGGTAATGAGGCATAGTATGCTCCTAAAATGGTTTTTCCTTTTTGAAGATAATCGATTAAAATAACTCCACGACTATCCTCCCCCCCCCCCAAAGAAAAACAGACATCACCTTCCCAACCGAAAAAACAACTTTTTTTTTGAGCCGGTTCCCACCTCCTGTATTTTTCTTTCGGGCGTATAATGGTGTGCCCAAGTTTCATCTATAGTAATTAATCGGCACCAAAACTGGGATTTATTGCGCCTAAACTGCACCAACAGAGCGTTGCAAATGTCCATTTGAACACGTTTTCGGTCTAACGTGAGCAAACGCGGCACCCAACGCGCGGACAGCTTTCTCATATATAAATGTTGATTTAATATGTGACAAACACGTTCTTTTGACATGTTCATAGCCTCTGCTATCTCTCTCACTTTAATTGGGCGGTCGTCTAGCACCATTTGGTGAACTTTGGCGATGTTTTCGTCGGTAGTTGCAGTTTTTGGACGTCCCGAACGTTTGACAGCTCGATACTCAATGTTGTCCATTTTCATAAAAACACTCACATCAGCTCACTTAAACGACTGTTACATAACAACTGAGCGTCCAAAATGGCTGAAACTTTTGTGGGTAACTGTCAACAGATGGTGTGCGTAGTGTTTAACGCCCGCTTTTACTAAATACGGCACCGCAGGCGGTGATACTGATGATACATGAGATGAAGATGGAGCACCGGTGGAATAAGATGGCGGGGGAAACCGGAGGTCCTGGAGAAAACACGCCCCAGCACCGTGTTGTCCACCACAAATCTCACTTTGCGGTCGCCTGGGATCGAACCCTTGGTGTAGCCAAGCGGTCTAACCACTGAGCCATGGCGTGGCCTACTGTCAACAGATGAACAGTAAAATTCATTAGCTTTTATTTACGAGTGCTGTCATCTTCTTGTTGAGGTCGGAAACTTTTCAGACCACCCTCGTATGCTCTTGGTAAAACTTGTTCCTTTGGTAGGTTGGTCTACAGTCTCTAGGACAACCTAGTAGAATACCAGTTGTACTGACCTGCCGGGATGTTTAAAACTGGACAATTATAGAAATCTAAGCCTTGTGCATGTCGTGATTCCTTGGATCGGCTGCCCTCTGTATCCTCTCACCTCATCTTTCCTTCATGGGGATGCCTCACTTGGGGTGTAGGCACATACAGTAGACCAAGATGGTCACAGTGCTGATTCCTCTCTGTAGCATAGTCCAGTTCTTTTCACACTATGTTACTTTTTTAAATTGCTGAAAGACAATTCAGGAGGCCTTGGTGCTCATTGGTTACAGTTGCCTGCAGTCTTCTCTATTGTGGTGGAATGATGAACTTCTTTATTAGTTTATCAACTGGTAGGATTTCAAAATTTATAACTCAGTCTTCATATTTTAATATTAAGATGTTCTCCCCCATTTGAATTTGTTACAGCTTATCAAATCTTTTAATAATTTTGGATTTGGATCAAGTTTATGTTTTTCACTCCAAAAGTGAAATGTTACTGCTGAGTGTCTTTCCCTTTCCATTTGACATTTCTAAAATGTTCTTTGTCTCTGGTTTTTAGTTTCTTTTAGTTTTTCTAAAAAAATAAAAGCTGACTACAAATGTATGAGTTGGTACTAGTAAAACTAACCTCACTTTTTCTAATCTCTGTTAACATTGTTGGTTTTTAACACTTTGTCACTTACATTTTTATACTATTTTTATTATATTGTAGGTGTCAAAGTATTAAAAACTGACTACAAGTAGTTTCTCAATTAATTTGATATCACTGTTACTAAATTCCTTCAATTTATGTATAACTCACATGTCCACATTAAGTACCAAGTATGAAGTACCAAAAGGTTCGATTCTTGGGCTATATTATTTTTATTATATATAAATCACCTATACAATAGTATTAAGATAAAGGGCACTGAAGTCATACTTTATGCCAATGACACTACAATTCTCATCTCCGCCGAAAATATGCAGCAGTTAAGTAATAAATATAATGAGGTATTGCTAAGCCTGGAAAACTATTTTCTTGTCCACAATCTCCGTCCAAATATCAGTAAGAGGAACTATTTACTTTTTACAGTAAACAAAAGCAATCACAGTAACGAAGAGTTAAAATTGGTGTACAGCAATCAAGTAATTATCAGGGGTACAAAACATAAAGTTTCTAGGCATCCATATTGATGATAATATTTCATTTCAGAGTCAACAAAACTATATTCCTGCTAGTCCAGCTTACCAACATGTTACCATTTCAAATGGTTCGTTCAGTATACTTTGCATTGTTTCATTCCCATTTAGAATACGGAGCGATGATATGGGGAACTTTGCCTAAAACTTCCTTCATGCAGATCTTCTTGCTCCAAAAAAGAGCTGTAAGAGCTATGGCTAAAGTTAGCAGATTGGAGTCTTGCAGGTCATACTTTAAGCAACTTAAAATACTTCCATTATTTTGTATATATGTATTCTTCACTATTTTGTATGTTAAAACATCAAGTGAATCCCCTCAACTAAACAAAGATGTATATACTTATACAGAATAAAAAGAGTCAACCACAGAACTGACGATAGGGGAGAAGTCCCCAGAAACTAGTCTTCATAAAAAACTTGTAAGTGGAGAAAAGTATATACAAGGTTGACTCACTTGCCTAATTTTAGCAACAATGTATATACTTATTTTACTCGCAGACAAAATGACTTTTTTTTGAGTTCATACAGGGATACCTTTGGTAATAAAAATATAATTAATGCAGGTTCTAAATATTTTAATGTACTATCAACAGATCTAAAGGGATTAACTGATATAAAACTGTTTAAGAAAGGACTCAAGAAATATCTAATAACACACTGCTTTAACAATTCACAGGAATTTTTAAACAACAGTACTAATTAGTCTTAGACACATTAACAAAGATGTAGTTATGCTACACATTTAAAGTGTCATTGTTTTGAAATGGTTATAACTTGCATAAATTTAGAAGTATCCTGCTTATGTACTTTTCTTTCTTTGTTAACTGGTTGTTTTGTGATGCACAACAATTATTTGTATTCAATAATATGTTCTGTATAACTTACACAAATTCTTATTCTTATTTTATCATAATTATTAATTACCATTTATTAATATTGATATGTCTAGTACCACTAATTGTATCATTGTAATTATTTGTATTTTATCAATTATAATTACTTCTGATGTGATCTTCAATAACATCAACTGTGTATATTGTATAATTGAAACTAAACTAAAATAATTTTGAGTTGAACTAGTACTCAATGCTCCACTTATTGCTATTATTTACCTAGAATGAGTTTCGTTAGGTTCTTCCTAACATCATCAGCTGTTGTCGACTAATGGATGTTGGTTTGGTGAACTCCTTGGAGGTGATAGGTGCGTCTCTGTTGGTATCTTGATGAACTTGAAGTTTGGATTTTCTTCAAAGTTAGTGATGAAATTGAACAATTTTCTTTCAGATTTCTTTATGAAGATTTTTTCCACGTGGTTAATGCAGCTGGACCTTGCACCAACAAAGATGCTAGCAAGTAACTACTCTTTCCCCAATCAGCAATGAAACTTCATACAGAAAATTTACATATTATCCCAGAGCTACACACCTTTTCCAAAAAGTCTTCAAAGAGCACAATATTACTTTGGCCCCACAGAACAAATTTAGTGTACAACACCTTTTGAAATCACATAATACAAAGGAGATACCCACAGACAAAATATCAGGTGTGTACTGGATAAACTGCAAAGGCTGTGACAACTTTTACAATGGAAAAACTAAAAGGAACTTGAACATTAGGCTTAAAGAGCATTTTAGGAACATCAGGAACAAAGAAATAGATAAATTGGCGGTAGCGTACCATTTTTGGAAGGAGAATCATGATATAGAATGAGAAATCCACTTATTAAAAAGTGTCCAAGGTCCAGCTGCAAGAACCACATAGGAAAAGTCTTCATAACGAAATATGAAAGAAAATTGTTTAATTTCGACACTACCTTTGAAGAGAACCCAAACTTCAAGTTCATCAAGATACCAAAAGAGATGCACCTATCACCTCCAATGAGTTCACCAAACCAACATCCATTCGTCAACAGCTGATGATGTTAGGAAAATCCTAACAAAACGCGCTCTAGGTAAATACTAGCAATAGTGGAGCACTGAGTATTAGTTCGACTCAAAATTATATTAATTTTGTGCTTCATTGTATCATAGTCCTTAAACATTGGAATAAACTAAACTAAACTCAGTTAACAAGTTTCAGGAATATGTGTATCCATCTTCGGCATACAATGTGACCACAAAGCTTAATTTTCATAATCAAAATCCATGTTATTATTAACAAATGTGTTTATTCTTTGTCTCGGTTGTGAAGATGAACTGTTGGCAGTAATTACAACTACACATATGTCTCTGTAAGTTTTAAGTGACGTATTTTTAGCTTTGGGCACAGCATGTTAATTACTGTTGCAGTGGAGACATATCTTCATACATCTGGAGCTTTAGCCATAGCAGCGTACCCTCACTTGACTGTATAAACAAAATGGCAGCTCATTAACAATTGAATGCAGTGTCAGGTGTATAAAAATCTTTTTCAGGTTTCTGGAATGGGAATGATTAGGAATGTTAGGTTACAGATGTCATTATTACGTCACTGGAACATATATGTGCACTTTTGAGTGAAAATTGTTCTTTCTTTTATTTAACAAGTACATTTTACATGGGAAACATAAAGTGTAATTTGTCCTCATTATTTCCTTTTTGAAAAAAGCCCCATTAACAAGGAACTATTGGCCCTGTTCAACGTCATTATGCATTACAGCGTTACTATACATAGTATAGCTTTATATAGGGGACATATAGAAATGTTCTTCTTGTACAATTGGTACTGCTTGACGACAAAATAGAATCTAGCAGCTTTATGGAGAAATTGTGAGGATAGCTCTCTCAATGTACAGTATTAAATGTTATGGCTTTCTGTAAGAGCTGAGCTTAAAATAATACCTTCATATTTGAACCTATTTGCGGACTGGCACTCCCATGTGATATATATTGATTACAATATATGCAGCACTCACTGCTTACACCAACACAAGCTTCTATTGAATTCCTATCTGAGTTGCAACTACTGTTAACAAATTCATAACAGGATTATTAAATTTTAGATGAGTCGCATTTTTTACACATCTGCTTCACTTTCGTGTATCCACGAAAGTGAAGCAGATGTGTAAAAAATGCGACTCATCTAAAATTTAATAATTTTTCGCTTCACTGTGGTGTTCCAATACAGTTGAATCTCGATATATCATAACAGGATGTTATTTATTCAAGATATTCTCGGAAAAAAAGTCAGGTGAAAAGACAATTAGAAATCAAACTAAGCAGTGGCGGCTCGTGCCAAAAATAACAGTGTACTGCAGGAAAAAGTCCATGCAACTCATCTAGTTTTGAAAAGTGAAGTCTATGTACCAATGTTTCTTCATGGTCTAAACAGAATTTCTAGTACCTTTGGCTTTTTGCTCAATTTTTAAATCGGGTATTGATTGCCCTAACATTTTTATACTAACCCTTTCTTCTCATTATTTATTTGTTAAAGTTTTCTTAATATTAAATTACTCATGCACTGAATAAGGTGAATTTATAACACGTTTTACACTCACACCAAAATAAAGAAACTGATATCAGCCACTAAATAACGTTACACAAAGGAATACTTAGATACAATGCGAACATGCGAACCACATTCACTTGCTATGGTCGCGGGAATGTAGTATCGTGTCAACATGATATATACATCACAAACAATCTCCCTGCGATTTAATAACCATTAGGTATTGGATCTGTTTACGTAAGAAGGACAGAATTAGTTTCTAGAACTAAAATATAAAGCACTAATAGATTGTTAAATGATTTTCAATGCATATTCAAGTTCTACAGCTGTAACTATGAGTGTTGGTGGCCCTGCTTCACCGTGCAGCAAATGATCACTGCGCATCACCCAGATGCAGCACGCATTTGTGTGAAAATCTAGGGAACTCAGGACATCAGGGAGGCAAGAGAGGAAGGTTGTACGCATGCACAGTAATTGATTACCGAACTTGCTGGCTCTCAGCACGTTGAAGTCACGGATGCATTCCATTAGTTACGCAGATGTTTTCCATTCATCAAGAGTACATTATTGGTCATACTCGATTTCCTATACTTATAATAATGCAGTGTTACTTACATAGTCTTTTAAAATTTATACAATGTGATTTATAAAACAGAAAAAAAACACTCACACCATCTCCTGACCTGGTATTTAATTTACTGCAGTCTTTTGTTCAGTGATGCGAGTATTGGTGGTATTTTGTATTTCGTTATTTTTGTGTTATATCTATTTAGTGGTTATAACATTTCTTAAAATCTCCTGATGATGGAGAGATATATGCTGCCAAAACGTTGATTTCTAATCGTCTTTTCACCTGACTTGTTCACCAAGAATATATTCGTTGCCAGGAAAGCTTCAGGTCTCATTTTAGGATGTTATTTATTTTACAGTGATTGAATTTCCGTAATAATATCATTCAGTGCAACCATATCATGCAAGAAGAATCATTCCCAGTGTACAGGCTTCTATAATCTTTTCTGAGTGTTGTGTGAATGCCAGTCGAAACAATTTGTTTTTGTGCATTCTGTGATTGTTCAAAATAAACCAACTTTGAGGTCGGAGGTACTGGATTTCTGTATGCTCAGGAACTGAAACCTGCAGAAATTTGTAATTGTTATGGGTGACACAATAACGAGCAAAAGTTGTATTAAATGTTAATGAATGAACGAACTGCATGAGGAAACTCGACTAGGATATCCATCACAATCAACAACAAAACTTTACAAGGTATGATGCGTTACATATTTCTTTTGCAAATATTTCTGGTTTTTTGATGAAATTGTGTCCGAACTCCTTTACTTAATGGATCGGGTTAGTCAATTGCAATACAAGAGTTCTAAAATTCATGAATAAATGCTTAAAGAATGGAGGTGATTATATGGAGAAAGAAAGTAAGTTTCAGTTTTGTAAATGACATATATTTTTTTTTTAAATTTATTAATGCCAATAGCTCATTACTTCTTGGATAAACCTCCTGTATTCAGTGTACAACTTCATCCAGTTGTTAAACTGTGAAGGTATTTGTTTTAATTCAGCTCTACCATAAATTCTGCAGTAGAAGGAGAGATATTCTAAAAGCATACCCTCAACTTTACACTTGAATTTGAAAATGAAAATTAGTAAAAAAGTAATTTAAGAATTGAGAATTAGTTCAGAAAAGAAATGTTTGGATCATGGACAGAATTCAAACAAAATTCCTTAGTTTTTTGCAGCAATATCCTTACCAACTATACTATTCTTCTAAATTTAATCACAAATCCTTTTTAAAAACCGATTTTCCTTTCAAACCTTTGCTCTACAAGTGGCTTCTCGAAAAGAACATATTTCATACGTTGCTTTACATTTTTCTCTGTGAAAATGTTTCAAGTAACATTCTGTACAGGTTTTTCAAGTTTTGGGAATTAGGTAGCTTTCACATTTTAAAAGCATGTCTAATACAAGCAGATTTGTCTTATAGTGAAGAAATGAGCACACATTTGCTTGCTTAAGTTAACGACCAACAGTTTGGCACTTTATTTTCCAGTTCCCTTATTTAAAAACTCTACATCAGTGTACATGTAGTTAAAATATTTTTCAAGAACTTTTATGTTACTCTTGAGAACCAACTGTTCATAAACTATTAAAATAATGTCGCATATCCATGCAATGTAAATGACAACATATCTTGGAGCGGCTGCCAAAATATAATGCATTGTTAGCTTTGATAGGTTTTGAAAATACACATTCTTCTCAGATATGTTGGAAGTTAAGAAAAATGTTCACCCATCCAATAGAACTTGAGTTTAAGTTTATCTGTTGTAAGAGCACAGTGCAACTAAACCAAATTATTTATTTGAGGATTTTAGGACACATTTTTTCAGAAACAATGAAGAGAATCATGAAATCATAGCTTAAGTTGAGCAAGATGCATCATAGTTCAATTATAACAAACATAAACAAGAAAATAGTTCTATTAATTGTTGGTATTAATACAGAAATAAATTACTAAAAACACAATAAGATGATTAGTGTTAATATTTTAAATGTGATTATATTCTTTGAAGTAGCATTGAGGTTATGTTTTAGCCTTTAACAGTTTATAAGTTTAATATTATAAAAGTTTGAGTATTATTTTTATCTTCTTATTATTATTAGCCATAGCTTCATTAGTTAGAAACAAACAATACATGTGCTCACATCATCATGTATGTGATTTATGATATCTACTGCTTATTTAAAGCTTTCATATTTCAATTAAACAAGTGAAGAACAATAAAGTACATTTTCTGTTTCTTGCTACACCATGATACATAACTTATAAATATTTATTTAACTAACACATTTACAAATTAAGCATTTTAAATGTGCTTTGCCAAATATCAACATTGACTACTTACTCCAGTGTAATTGAAAATGTTGGGTGATGTGATCTTGCATGGGCATACTTAACCTATCATTGTTGTAGACTTACATAACCTAACCAGGTCAAGATCATACTTCTTGTACAAGACATACTTCTCCATGACAGCACCATCACATAGTCTGCTTTTAGTTAACAGGGCCTTAAGCTGGTATAAATTGAACCATTTCCTGTTGCAGTGTATAGAAAGGAGCCAAGAAATATTATGTGTATATATTTATATATTGACCTACTCTACCAAGATATGATGCATATTAATATAAGAATATTACTCAGGAGTTTTTGTGTCCTTTTTATGTATGTGTATGTCATGTTTAATCATCAGACTATAACAATGCAAACTCGGTTTGGGAGATATGTAATAACTTAATCTTGGGAATAATAATAAAAATAAAAGATAAAATGAAGTTCCTATCTAAATTGCAGTACCAATAATATTCCACTGCTTCTAAACTTTCTTAGCACAAATGCAAACAATATTATTATTTATATACAGCTAGATCTGTAGCAAAATGTTGGCATAAAACTGCATTTTTAATAAAATAATTAATCAATTAATTACAAACATACTACAATGTATTCTAACATACTGAAGACATAAAAGAAGAAGAACAGTACTTACTATTTAAGTGTTTGAAATATAAAATAGGTCATAACTTTCTTCATTATGAATTCTTACCCAAATGTTTTTCTAACCAAGAACTTAGTTTTTCAAAGTGCTGACATATGTTTGTCATTGTTGTATTTAGGACCTGCGATCATCATTATTGCTGATGTTTGTTAATTTTATGTCTCCTAACACTACAAAGCATTCAAGAACAAATTTTGTTACTCTGTACTTGTAGTATTTTCTGTACATTATCAGGCTTCTACCTACCTAATTTTAGATTTTTGTTAGAGTTTATTTTCTTAAATTTAGAATTTTTATGACCTTAATTCTTAAAATGCAATATTTTAACATTATATTTTAACTGTGTTAATAGTTTAAGCAAGGACTTTCGTTGGGAATGTTTTACCAAATTTAAAATTATATTTTAATAGATTTTGTTTTCATGAACAATATTCCAATGGTTTGAGCTTCTGATTCTGTAGTAAAATAAGCAAACATTTTTAAATATATGCTTATGCAGCACTTTGAAATGCTCCATAAAAATGCAAAATTGATAGACAAATTATAACAAAGTTTTCAAGCTGCTCTGCGGCTTAATTATTTGGATAATAATTGAAATTTGCGTGTGTTTATCAGTTTAAAAGTTTCTTGTGATGGCAGTGATAGACACATATAACACACAGCTTCTAAAAAGTGTTCATTTTGTCACTTATTTGTTATTGGACTGTGGCTAAGAGTCTCTGGGAATAGTCTTTGAAACCATCAAAGGAACACAGCTACTTTAGTTGCATACATTATATTTAAAAATGAAGCGAGTTTTACACAGGTAGAAGCTGTACATATTTCATTTTATTCACCTAAAAGCAACATGTTTATAGATATGACAGTGAAATAGTCAACTCATTGGTAATTTTAATAAAAGAGCAAGCAATTAGGATAACAATACTTCAGCCTCTTTACATCATCATTAAACCATTTTCATTTCTGATTGTACCCTTAACAGACATAAGAATTGACCCTATGTCTCATAAATGTATAGGTTTTACTTGGACAGCTATTGGGAAAGTGCTAGCCATTGTTAGTAATGACTTCAATGAGTAAGTTTTAGTGTTCTACTGTAGAACATTGGATTTGAAAACGTAAATAATAATTTAGAAGTAGACATTACTGATGTGCATTTATATTGATCAAGTAATTTAGGTCAGAAGCACTTGTCTTCAGATAGTGGGTATACTTCACCAAGTTTGTAAAGTTTACACACCAATATTTCACATACTTTTTTGTTTACATCTGGTTTTGCTTCTAAAGCTAGCAAATACATGAAGGCATTGTTGAACTTAGTGATAGCTACAACATTTATACAAGGAGTTTCATCAGCAACATGTGGAAGAAGATGCATTTATTATATTTTAATTTTGCAGCTAAAAAGATTAAATGCTGCCTCAATGATATCCCGCAGGTGAGAAGATGTGAAGTTGGTAAAGTCTGTCTAGTCAACGCGAGTGCAGTTGCTTCACAAAGGAAACTGACCCTCCCGCCCACTAATGACTGTCATAAATCTATCTCCACACTTCAGAAATGGAACACTGTCCTTGAGGACCAATAGCAACCCTGATATTCTGGAAATGACAGTCGAATGTTTACTCCATGTGGAGTCTCAGTTGCCAAAGTTCCAACTTCTAGTTGATCTGTTTCATTACATGCAGAAGTTCGTTGTGTGTCACGATGTGAAGACCTTGGGAGAAAATGCAGTGGTAAATGCAAATGAAGTAGTAGATAACTTTCAGTCAAGTGAAAATAATCAAAGTAAAGACAATAGTGTGAATGAATTGGAAAGTGTTGCTGGACCAAATTAAGTTAACTGGAGAAACCTCAAAAAACAAAGTTATAACGGGAACTCTTTCTAAGCAAATCCAAGCACTTGTTTTGAACACATATAAATATGTGCTGAAAAATAATCTTGGTAAGGGGTCATGCAATGAACCTGATAAATTCTGGGTATTCACAGAAATACAGTAAGAAAAATTGTGACGAAAGGAATACCAAAGACGTCGATCAAGTGTAAAAACAAAAGGAAACATTTCTCAAACGTTTCGATAATTCCACATACAATTTAATTCGCCGATAAATTTATAGAATCTATGCAAAAGGGAGAGCACCCACCTTAGATGAATTGGCTGCACATTTGCAAGAAATTTGTGATTTTCCTTATGGGCACTGCACTTTGCGCGGCCTCCTAAAGGAGCTGGGTTTCAAAAACCGCACTTTGAATAAGAGAAGGGTTATTATAGAATCCAGTAGAATTGTAGCTTGACTATACAAATATATTTATCAAAACTAAGGAAGTTTCGCAGTAATGGACATAAGATAATTTATTTAGACAAAACCTCGTACGATACCCATGACGTATCGAGAAAAGTGGCAACCTTACAGAAAGGACTGGGAGAAGTAGGGTCCTGGTTATAAAACGATTATAAGGGTTCGTCAAAGGAGGCGGCCGAACTGCACACGAGTTAACTAAACAGACTTTAAAGTATGCTGCCAGAGGGTGAGGTTATGTTACCAACTTAATTAACTGTGGGCCACTTCTTATGTTTGTCATTTTACATTAGGTACATGGATGAGTAAACAGAAATGGCATTTGTTTATTTATTGTAACCACTCCATTAATACCACATATAACAAATGACCACTTCTATTAGGAATCATTCAATAGTGTTTAGCTTTAAATCAACAAGAACAGTGCAGTATTTGTCAAATATATAAAATGACTGGCTGCTAGGTGATCAGTAAATCCAAAGAGTATTGCATGAAGGAAATAAATTAACTCATCACACTCAAAGTTAATAGAGCTACAAAAACAAGGCTCTCTTTGATAAAGTAGCTCAACCACTTATGGCGTTTGGACGGTTGTTTAGACATATTCTCACAACATTGCCATTACTCTGAATTTGGAACAGATGTGACTGTTAGAATTGATGAATACATGGAATATTAATGCAGCATTCAAGTTCCAGAAATTATAACATTTTGAATCACCCTGTGCGTTTATAGTTTTATTGCCCAACATGTATATAAATAACAAGAATTTCCTTTCTCTTCATTTTCAACAATACTAACTATTCAATCTGTAGCGATAAGGTAATCATAATAGTAATAATCATAATTATAATAATATATTTGACTAGATAGCTATACCACTACTGAAACTTTCTGGCACTGATTTCTCTTTATTTTTTGATAATAACACTCTTATTAATAGCAAATTATAATCCTTTTTTAAAATGTGCATATTGTACAACTCCATGACAATGTTACATAACCTCATTTTAGGAATTTTTGATATTATGACAATTACTTGTACTCTGTCTCTCGGGTAAAATCCTGCAACATCAGTAAGGTACATTTGACTGGAAACTTTTTGTTTTAAGAGTATTTTGGATGTTAATGCAAGCAAAGAAACTGGCATAGTATCAGAGAAATGGTGGTCAGTTCACAATGGAAAAATGACAATTGCCTGTAGTATACAAGTTGTGTTACTATAATTATTTATTTGGTATGCTTCAAATTTCGATATCCCCATATTGAATAATTTAAGATTTAACTCCTGAAGGAATGAAATGTTGTTTGAAAAGAAAAATATAATGTGCAGTTGGTAATTATAAACTCATATAAACTCATAAATTTAATAAAAAGACAATTGAAAGTCTACATGCTTATTTATATAACAAAAGTGTTTTCTATTTTATTTTAACACATGTATGCACATATCTCATACATTTAGACTATGTTTATACAACCACAATAACAAAATGACATATCATGATAAACATTTTCTATAAACATTTGATAACAAGCATTGATGTGGTAAATTAAAGTAAATAAACAGATATTATCATACTGCAATGGGAACCTGCACATTTGAGATTAAATATATTGTGTATTTTTTTAGGTGTCCCAGTGCCAGCATTTAACATTTACTTCTACCAAAGAAAGATGCTAGTTATTTTAAAACAACTGAAAATGAAGCAGTGCATTGATAGTTTGGAAGCGAGGAAATGGTTATCCATGTTAAAACAAAGGCAGGTAGTAAGAATGGTCAGTAACCTCAAATAGGAAGGTAATTTACTGTTAACCAGGAATGTGGGAGACATCATGGTTTTAGACATAAACTCTTAATCAGGAAAATGACGCATGTAGTGGTGTTTGTAAATAGGGGATACATGTAACATAAAATTAATAGAAACAGTGTGTAGGAAAATGCATGTGTGGCAAAACTCCATACAAGAAGGGAAGAGAAAAACAAAATGTGTTGTATACCATTCCTATGCAACCTTCTCTCCTGACAATACATACCATTTCAAAAAATAGTGACATTTGTTGCTTGTAAAATGATGAGGAAAATTTCTGTGTATTTCTTTGCAGGTAAAACAAAAATATTCCTAAAACACTTTAACACTGTTTATAGTACCTGATGCTGGGATTTATCCGAAATCGTAATACTCGTTCATATCATCAAGTTGTACAATATATTCCTAAAAGTTATTTCCTTATGTACGTATATTATCTCATATTATATTATGTAACATATAAAGAGAAAAAAATTTAACTTTAACAAGTGATATAGTGAAGATGACATGTCCACATAATAACAAGGTCAGACGTTTATCGTTTCATTGGCCCGCCGCTGCTGTTGCACCTCCCTCGCTGCCTTTCACCACTTCCTCCACTTCTTTACGCACCTTATGGCCTCGGAATGAAGCTTGTATTTTGGTGGCAGCCTTGTTGAGATCTGGGTCGGTGAGGTCTATGTCTGCAAGTTCATCTTCTTCTTCCTGAGGACATACAGCAGCACAAACACTCAGCAAGATGTACAAGGAGTGTAACAATTCTACAACACACAACTGTATAAGAACTAATGCAGTATGCTCAAGGATATTCCTTGGTTAATAATAAATTATACAATGGTTAGAGTGAAAAGGTAAACAAATGGCAAGAATATTTAGGCATTAGCAATCAAGTTTGGGGCACATTTGCTTCATTTTTCACTTCCACCATAAGCCAGGCCAGTCTTACTCTAGCCAATTCTCTCCTAAGTCATATCGAACAATGAATAAAATTATGTTTAAATGAGTGTAGGGTATATAGAGCTTAGAGTTACCAGACATTCATCTTTCAGGATAAGGGAAAACCTCCAACGTTAAGTCATATCGAACGATGAATGAAATGATGTTCAAATAAGTACAGGGTACATAGAGCTTAGAGTTTCCAGACATTCATCTTTCAGGATAAGGGACAACCTCCAATGTTAAGTCATATTGGATGATGAATGAAATGATGTTTAAATGAGTACAGGGTACATAGAGCTTAGAGTTATCAGACATTCATCTTTCAGGAAAAGAGAAAATCTCCAACGTTAAGTCATATCGGACGATGAATGAAATAATGTTTAAATGAGTTCAGGGTACATAGAGTTTAGAGTTACCAGACATTCATCTTTCAGGATAAGGAAAACCTTTAACATTAAGTTATATTGGATGATGAATGAAATGATATTCAAATGATACAGGGTACATAGAGCATAGAGTTACTAGATATTCATCTTTCAGGATAAGAGAAAACCTCCAACGTTAAGTCATATCGGATGATTAATGAAATGGATTTCAAATGAGTCCAGGCTCCATAAAGCTTGTAGTTACGAAACATTCATCTTTCAGAATAAGGGAAAATCCCGTAAAAACCTTATCTAGATAACTGACCATGATGGAGACCCGAACTCAGGATCTCTTGAACATGAGGGAAGCATGCTACTACCTATGGTACAGAGGCAGGCAGAAAAGTGGTTACAGACCAGTTGGTGGAATGAATAATGGGGTGAACCTAGAGAAAAACCTTTTCAGATCCTGCTTCGTCCACCATAAATCATATATTCGGTCCCCTTCAATGAAACGTGGTCACATGGATAAGAGGCGAGGGTACCTAACCATTCAACCTGATCTTATGTATTGGCTTTGAGGGGATGGTCTTTGGTATATGTCTGCCAATTAGTCAGACTGTAATTTGAAAATAAGTGAGTGTCACTAAAGGCAACAACACTGACCACCTCTTATTTCAATAATAGAAGATGGTACATACATATACCTCCCTCCATTCATTAAGCTTTAATTAATTATAAATGTTTTTAAAATGCAATGTGAACTAAAATTTAATGTTATAATTAGAGCTTGGATGTTTGTATATTTACCTGTTTTATTCCTTGATAGTTATTTGTAATTTGTACAAGGGCTGATCAACAAAGAATGAGACTGATATTTTTTTCCACAGGTGTTTATTACTGCAATTCAATGTATACACAATCTTTTTTCAAAGTAGTTCCCTCCTACTTCAATGCACTTTTTATAGTGTCTCTGCCAGTCCTTGAAGACGTGCTGCAGACCATTCTTTGTCAGGTCCTTGAGAATCACCTCACTTTTCTGGAACACTGCTTCAGAGTTCTCAAATCGAATACCCCTAAGCTTTGCCTTTAGTGATGGGAATAAAAAAAGTCACAGGGTGTAAGATCGGGGCTATAAGGTGGATGTGGTACACAGGTAATGTTGAATCAAGCCAGAAACTGCATGACTTGATTTGCGACGTGAGGCCGTGCATTGTCATGATGAAGTTGCTACCCAGTCCGAGAAAGCTCTGGTCGTTTCTTTGTAATGTGCTTCCTCAGTGTAGCCAATACTGACATGTAGTATGCTGCTGTAACAGTAGTGTGAGGGGGAACTGCATGCGACATGAGGTCGTGCATTGTCATGATGAAGTCGTCACCCAGTCCGAGAAAGCTCTGGTCGTTTCTTTATAATGTGCTTCCTCAGAGAAGCCAATACTGACGTGTAGTATGCTGCTGTAACAGTAGTGTGAGGGGGAACTGCATGCGATGTAAGGTCATGCATTGTCATGATGAAGTCGTCACCCAGTCCGAGAAAGCTCTGGTCGTTTCCTTACAATGTGCTTCCTCAGTGTAGCCAATACTGACATGTAGTATGCTGCTGTAACAGTAGTGTGAGGGGGAACTGCATGCTGGTAAATCCTCTCGGACAATCACAGCAGCTGTGCTGATGTTGACTTCAGTCACAGCAGAAGCTGAGACACCAGGCCCACCTTGCTTAACACTGACAAGTCGGCCTTCTTTGAAGTCCTTGAACCACCTAAACACTTGCATGAAGTAGTGCACCTTCACTGTACACTTGATTCAGCTTTTCATAAACATCGGTGGCTGTATGGTTTAAACAAAAACAGAATTTGATTGCACTGTACTGCTCCTCTCGCGTCACCTCCACTGTCTGGTATGTGTAATGCACGTAGGGTCTACAAAATAGAGCATTACTACCAACCACTAATACGAGAGTGCTGCCGCCTACCAACATTATACATAAAAACTCACTCTTTTCAAATATTTATATTACAGATATGAAGCTATCACGGAAGCTACAGGAAAAAATCAATCTGTCTTTGTTGATCAGCCCTCATAATTTATTTCTCATCTCTCCTTTTACATCATCAAATGGAAAGAAAGAATCAAGATTACAATTATAAAATCCATACTGGAAAATGCCATATATTCCTAAATCCTACCATGTTTCTCGCCATTGAATAATAATTCAGTCCCCATACACCTTACCCTAGGTTTTTGTTTATTGGAGGCCCTATACTCCATTTTACACATTTTGTCATTTCACCTATTCTAATCTAATTTTTCTTAACCATTTCTCTTTAACTTCCCTAAATGATTCCCTATATTTCTCCTGGTCTTTTCCCCTTTTACTGATAAAATTTTTCTAATTACTACTTCGTCCCCCAAATTGTCCCATTTAAATAGCCAGGGCTGCTCTCTCCATATCTTTGTTTGACTACAATATAATATACAATGGAAATCTGTATTCTCTTCTCCACACAATGGACATTTATCTAGCTCCCTCTCTTACCTATACCTTTCTGTCCCATTTACGTAGCCAGGCCTGCTCTCTCCATATCTTTGACTACAATATAATATACAATGGAAGTCTGCATTCTCTTCTCCACACAATGGACATTTATCTAGCTCCCTCTCTTGACCTATACCTTTCTGTCCCATTTACGTAGCCAGGCCTGCTCTCTCCATATCTTTGTTTGACTACAATATAATATACAATGGAAGTCTCCATTCTCTTCTCCACACAATGGACATTTATCTAGCTCCCTCTCTTAACCTATACCTTTCTGTCCCATTTATGTAGCCAGGCCTGCTCTCTCCATATCACTACAATATAATATACAATATATTGTATAATATACAATATAATATACAATGGAAGTCTGCATTCTCTTCTCCACACAATGAACATTTATCTAGCTCCCTATCTTGACCTATACCTTTCTGTCCCATTTACGTAGCCAGGCCTGCTCTCTCCATATCTTTGTTTGACTACAATATAATATACAATAGAAATCTGCATTCTCTTCTCCACACAATGGACATTTATCTAGCTCCCTATCTTGACCTATACCGTTCTGTCCCATTTATGTAGCCAGGCCTGCTCTCTCCATATCATTGACTACAATATAATATACAATGGAAGTCTCCATTCTCTTCTCCACACAATGGACATTTATCTAGCTCCTTATCTTGACCTATACCTTTCTTTCCCATTTATGTAGCCAGGCCTGCTCTCTCCATATCTTTGTTTGACTACAATATAATATACAATAGAAATCTGCATTCTCTTCTCCACACAATGGACATTTGTCTAGCTCCATTTCAAGTTTCTCACTCCTGTTCTTGCCCAAGCAAAACCTTCTCGCCCTAACTTATTACATATGTCTATATATCCTTCCCTCCCCCAGGTTGTTCCTTGGTAGCCAAACATATGCAAGTAGGGGAGCTTATTACGAAAGTCTTGTAGTGCATATTTAAGTGTTTCGTGTCTATTTAACTGATTTGTGCATAGTTATGCTTATATTTTACTGACGCTCCATCCTGGGGATGCCCCAGTTGGAGGCATAGATACAGTAGATCAAGATGGTCGCAGTACCAAATCCCCTCCATAGTAATCCTGATCTGTGGCTGCGCTGTGGCTGAGTGGTAAGATTACTTGACTCTCACCAAGGCGGTCTGGGTTCGATCCCAGGCAACTGCAAAGTGATTTGTGGTGAATAACTGTGGTAGGTTTTCTCCAGGATCTGCAGTTTCATTCGCCATTTCATTCCCTCTTTATCTTATGCCGCATGTAGTAGAAGCAGGCATTAAACACTACACACTTGTCCTAATCCTAATTTCTGTAGTTTGATATGTAATTACATTGTTGTAATCTGCAACTGATTTTGTTTATATCAGTTTTCCTTGTAAGGCTGCAAGGTTATATACATGGGACAGTTTATTACTGGAGACAGTAATATAGAGAGAAAAAATTTCCATTATATTGTTTTCCAGGACCAGTACCAGCACATTTAACATACTGTACAAAACGGCACAAAGGGAATGTAATATGTACTTGCAGTCTACCAAAAAAAAGAAAAAGATCTCAAAAACTAGAAATACAGTATTAGTCTATTCCTTGAATACTTTGGACAACAACTTGGCTTGCCTATTATTTTTATTAAAAACATTAATAGAAAAATTAAAAAATCTAAAACATACAAAAATTGGTTCTATAAGTCTAACCATGCTCAAAATGAACTATTCCAATGTAGTACAAATTTAGGATGCATATCCTTATTTACACTTGAGTGTTTAGATTTTCAAACCATAAGCATATAATAAACATAGCTCACAGAATGCCTTATTCTATACTTTTGAATAAATTGATGTGTTGTGATGTGACATGATTGAATTTGTGAGAAACTGAATGCATAGAAAGCAATGAAAGTGTATTAGAAAGTTTCAGTTAGTGACGGGACAATACCACAACACTCAATATATATTTTCATTACTTGCTTTGTAAAGAGCTGTAAAGGTTTGTTTTTATGAATAAGGACTATAATACAATGAAGCACAAAATTAATATAATTTTGAGTTGGACTAACTAGTGAGTAACGTTAGTTCTTTTATTTTACTGTTTTGGAAAATGTATTGTGTTTCTTTGGTTTGGCAATGCTATTTTCAGGATACCATGTCTAGTGTTGCGTACATTGCAACCAGTATCAGTCTTCAGTTGTTAATAAACAATCACAAAATGGAGGTAACAAAGTTTGAACTTAAAACACTACTGGAAACAAGATTATAAAGTCGCTGTCGCAGCTCGAAGAACATGTGAAGTAGAAGGAGAAGTTGTCGTCAGTGAGCGTGTGGTACAGCGAAGTTCCAACGTTTCAACAATGGAGACGAAAACGCTAAAGATTTACCATGTTCTGGAAGACATAAAGTATGGAACATTGAGGATACATGCCAAGTTTTGTGAGAAAATCTGCAGAAAAGTATCTGTAGGTCTTCAGAAGAACTTGGTGCATCAAAAGATACCATACATCGCCACATTAAGACATTTGGAAAATCATACAGAAGCTGTAGATCTGTACCTTGTGAACTGACACCTTAACAGGCTGAATGTAGAGTGGATATCTGTCCTCAGCTTATTTGTAATCCCATGGATAATAGATTTGCCAGGAGAATTGTCACTTGTGATGAAAAATGGGTATATCACCAAAACCTTGATGTCTCGAAACAGTGGTTTGATCTCTGCCAACCTGCCAATGTCATTGTTAAAAAAATCATTTCTGTCCCAAAGTAATGTGTGTCTGCTGGAATTTTGAAGGTGTGATTCACTGGGCGTTTGTCCCAAACGGGCGGGTGATTGATGCAGATCTTTATTCGTAGCAACTGGGATGAGTTAACAAAATTTTGAGACAGAGATACCCAACATTAGTTAACTGAAATAGAGTACAGAACAATGCAACACCCCATACTGCATGAACGACCATGGAAACAATTCAGGAATTGGGAGGAATCGAACTGCTACCACACCCAGCATACAACCCTGATCTCGCACCATCACATTATCATCTTTTTTTATCCATGACCCATTTTCTAGTGGAAAAAATTTTGACAACATTGAAGCAGTGCAAGTGGGTGTCGCTGAATTCTTCACATAAAAAACCAGAGACTGGGACCATCGTGGGATAATAAACCTCGCTGTACGATGGCTCAAGACCACAGAATCTATGGAATCTTCATCTCATGTATCATCAAGGTCACTGCCTGTGGTGCCACATGTAGCAAAAGCGGGCGCTGAACACTACACATTTGATTTCATTTTCAATTTTATATAAAAGAAAAATATGAAAATTACTGAGTTAGCAGTTTGTTTTGGGTTTCAATGAAAAGCAGTGATAAAAATGAACAAGAATGTAATTAGAGGCGTTGTTTGGGGGTTGAAGTTGTCACTTGTAGAGTCTGGAATCAAGTAACTCCTTTTGCCATGTTTTGTTTTGTAGCAAAAAATGGTCTAAAATTACAAACATGGCCATCTTTCTGTTGTTGAGTATGAACAACACAAGCAGCCAAATGAAATGTGCTAGACTGCCACATTGTTTTTTGTTTGTTCTCTGCTCATATAAATGGAAATGCTAAGGCAGTGAACTAACTCCCTCATGTACACAGATTCTATGGCTATGTCCCATCATTGCTTTGCTCGTCTTCTTATAAAGAAGGAAGACTTCGACTAAGCTTTGTGTCTTAGGGACCTCAATTCCTTGGCTATGCATAATCAGTCATTGGCAGCATTTTTTCACTCATGTATTGTTAGAGCAGGTCTTGCAAAATGGTGGCATCTGTATGAAAAATCTTGGGAATAATTTTGGGACAGTAGTACTAATGTTTATCCCATTTACTAAAACATTCAAATATAAGAAATAACTTTTCACCTAAGTAACTAACACTAAAACATTATCTTTTTCTAAATTTGAACACTTCACCCAAAATGATTAACTGTTTGATTATACTGACATTCTGAAGCTTTAACTGAAGTCTTAAATTAAAACATTTCCCACAGTTAATATCGTGCTTAAACATAAATCTTTCATATATCGAGATTCAACTGTATTGGAACACCACAGTGAAGCGAAAAATTATTAAATTTTAGATGAGTCGCATTTTTTAACACATCTGCTTCACTTTCGTGAAGCAGATGTGTTAAAAAATGCGACTCATCTAAAATTTAATAAATCTTTCAATTTTCTAAGAACGAAGGGGTTCTATTTCATTCTTCAGCAGATTCAGAAAACAGCAAACTCTGGCTCTAACACTAAAGCACACATTAGGATATGTTACTACACTTTTCATCAATGTTACTCATTTGTTCACATGCTTTTATTGTTGCATGCTCAATTCAGTACCATTATAAAGAGTATCTAGAAACAACTAATTCTATCTGTGTTACTTAAGGGAATTTTGACAAAACAATTTGCTATATGAGAGGTGTTTCTCAAATAGAGTCTGTTTTGTAATAAGATAGAAGTTAGGTTAGGTACATTTTAGGTTATGTATTGTTGTCCAATAACTAATTTTACATTAAGGTATTTTACCTAGGAAACTAACTGCAAGTGATATTTTACCGAGTAGTTGATACATTCTGGTTTTGAAATTGTAATAGAAATAGTATTATAGTTATTAAATTTTAGATGAGTCGTATTTTTTACACATCTGCTTCACTTTTGTACCTATTTTGAGGACATGTTTCACAAATCTTCGTTTGCATCTACGGCTCTTGTGCGACTGAAGCTAGATCCAGCGGTGTGGGTAATTCTGGGGTTGTTGCTGCCATCTGTTGATTTAGTGATGAACTTAAATGTGGGATTCTCTTCTAGCGGGATTTCAAAGTTCATTAGTTGGTTTTTATGTTTTTCTATGTATATCCTCTCCCATATGACGAGTTCACTATGTTTTTGTACGTATTTTAGTAATTCTGTGCTATCTTCAATTTCATGATTTTCAGACCAGAAATGAGCTGCTATTGCGGACTTATCAATATTTTTGTATCTTAAGTGCCTGAAGTGTTCTTTCTTTCTAGTGCCTATGTTTCTTTTTGTCCTCCCTATGTAAATTTTTTCACAGTCTTTACACTTAATCTTGTAAATGCCTGACTTTTCCTCTGGTTTTATCTTATCAGTATTATTACTGTGAAGTAGGTTTTTAATGTTGTAATTGTTTTTTGGTGCCAATGTTATATTGTATTTCTTGAATATTTTTTGGAACTTTTTTGTGGTCCAGGGGTGGTAAGTAAATTTAGCAAATCTAATTTCTTGTTTTATTGGTGTGAGAGCTGTGATCTGTTTTAATCTCTTTTGAAGTTTGAATAATTTTAGTTTTTTATCTACAAGGTTTTTTCCATATCCATTTTTAATTGCAGTTTTTAAGATTTGATGGTATTCGTTTTGATATTCTTGCTGGCTGAGAGATAGATTTACTAATCTGTGTGTGAGACTGTTGATGGTTGCATGTTTGTGTGGAATTGGGTTGAAACTATTTGCTTTGATGTAATTATCTGTGTGTGTTGCTCTTCTATGGATACCAAATTCTAGTTTTTCATTGCTTTTTTTGATTTAAGGTCTAAAAAAGGTAGAGTACAGTCCTCTTCAGTTTCTACTGTGAATTGTATGCTGGGTTCTTGCAGGTTGAGTACTTTCAAAGCATCATCTATTTGTTTGTAGGGCACTATTGCAAAGATGTCGTCTACGTATCTGAACCATGTTTTAAAACTATGAGGGAAGGCTTTTGTTATATGTGTTTCGAAAAAGCTCATGTATAGATTGGCCAAAAATGGTGATAGCGGGCTTCCCATAGCTAGTCCTGAAATTTGTTTATAATATTTTCCATCGAAGACAAAATAATTTTGATGTATACATATTTCAGTCATTGCCAAATATTCTTCTATTGCATTGGCATCTAGGTTTATAGAATTTAGCCATTTTTTCAGTTGAATCAAAAGTTTGTCTAATGGAATGCTAGGGAAGAGGGAGCGGACATCAAAGGATACTAAAGTGTCATGAGGTTTTAGTTTAAGATTTTGAATTTTTTCTACCAGGTCTAAAGAGTTTTTTATACTCAGAGTATGGAATTGTGGAAAGGACTGAAATTTTTATTCATTTCTTCTGGATTGTTACACAGGACACATATTGGTGAAGCTGAGATACCTATTCTGTAGAGATGACTTGCCAGACAGTCGTGATTTGTCAATAGTCTGAAGACTGCAACTGCTGTTTTCCTTGGTCTCTGGGGGATTATATCTGTGTTGGAAAGTAGTGTGCTCCATTTTTTGTCTTTGGCATTTGTTTCTATTTCTTGTAGGTATGAGTGAGAACATTTTGTAGTGATCAAGCGTTTTACTGAGCAAACCACTTCTAATAATTTTGGATTGGGTCAATGTCATGGTGTTTAATCCAAGACTGAAATATTACTGCTTATTTATCGAAGGCTTTAATAAAATCTACATTACCCCGAAAATAGGTTAGTTCTTATTTTATGCCAAAACAGACCTTATTAAAAAGAATACTCCTCATGGGATATTTTTAGAAACAATTACCTATATTTACTACATTCCAAATCTTATCAACAACATTTACAAAACCTGTAAAAGTTGTAGGATAATTACTTAGATATATGAAATACACTGATTCTACACTAAATATCATCACATACATTTTAATGCTTGTACACTGTCAGGTTGTAATGACAATCTATTTTATTGACAACTGAACATGGAAATTAATGTTCTTCCACACTAGCCATGTGTTGGCTAAGATTTGGATAGCTAGAGTCAGAGTGCCATAGCCTCCCAGTCTGTCTGATTGCTCTTAACCATTAACCTACCATGACAACATGTCAGCACAGCATTAAATTTTCCATCAATTAACCTAACTGAAGCCCGGTACTTAAGTGCTTACAGCATAGTAAGTCGCTACAAATGGTCCGTATCTCATTGTATTCAGTTCATTCAATAATGATTGGCACTCCTCGTATAACTCCTGCAAAATAGCAGTTTAAATATGTGTCGATGTATAGGTGCTTGTGGACATCAGTGAAACAACATGGAGGCAGAGAAGCACAGGAAAAGTGGACTGTGTGGTTTCTCTGGAGGGAGAAAGTGACTACTTCAGACAAGAGGTTGGTGGGCACATGTGGGGAGTCTGCACCAAGTTGGAGGTCTGTGTTTTGTTGGGTGTCCGAATTCAAAGACCTCAGGGACTGTGCTGAAAAATGCAACAACACTGGGGCGTCCAACAACTGCACACAAACCAAACAACACCCAGCTTGTCAATGACATAATATTGGAGAACAGGTGAATCACATTTGATGAATTACTGCAGGCAACAGGTCCATCACGGGGAACCCTCCATGCCATAATGCATGGAGATTTGATGATGAAAAAGGTGTGTGCACAATGTGTGCCACATACCCTCACCAATGTGCAGAAACAGAAGCGTGTGGAGGTATGCCAACAGTTGCTGCAGGAAGGGATACCGCTGGTGGATTGGCTCCCTTCCAAGCAGTACTGCAATTCACTGCAACAACTCCACTGATGCATTCAACAACGCCGCCATCAAAACTGTGGCTGTAGTGTTCTCCAAAACGACAATGTAGACCACATGTCAGACACTAGACCATGGCCACCATTTGTACACTAGGGTTTACTGTGCTGCCACATGCTCCATATTCACCTGATTAGACTCCTAGTGACTATGCCTATTCGACTCGATGAAAGAGTTGGATAAGAATTTCACCACTAATGACGAACTTCATGCACTTGTCCATCAGTAGCGCCAGGATATCCCAAAAGAACGGTTTTCTATGCAAATACGGAAGCTGCCAGAATGATGGAACAAGTTCATAGACATTGCTGGGGAATACCTGTAATGTTACCTGAATAAATGTTCAATAAATGGTTCCTGTAACAAAGAAAAGTTAGTGCCAATCATTGTTGAATGCCCCTAGTATGTGAGAACTCCTCTTGGTTTAATGACAAAAATATGAGTCATTTGGAGAATTTAATTTCATTATTTTTTTTTTTTTTTTTTTTGTAATTTATGTCCTCCAACATTAAGTCATATCGGACAGTGAATAAATTGGATGAAATGATGCCGAAATGAGTCCAGAGTCCATGGAGCTTAGAGTTATCCGACATTTGTCTTTCAGGATAAGGGAAAACCCCAGAAAAACCTTATCCAGGTAACTCACCCTGACCGAGATTCAAACTCGGGACCTCTTAAACATGAGGCAGACGTGCTACCATCTACGCCACCAAGGCGGGCTAATTTCATGTTGGTGCGTTGCTACAGTATCAATGATTTAGAGCAACCATGGGAGATCCGTGTAGTTCTCAGTCTGACACTACCTATACAGCTCAACATGAAATTTTAACTTATGGATAACCTATTTTAAGGGATAAAATAAAACTAAATTTTTAACTATGTTTTAGTATAACTAATTCCATGCAACAGTAAATTTGATATAAATAGAATACATTTGAAACAAATCTACTTTACAATATTAATTTTTACTGTTACTACGACAGAGCTGTGTATTTCTAGAATACCAAGCAACAGTCACAAACACAAAACTGGTTTCTAATTAGGAAGACAAGACATTCTACTCTTGCATGGAACACAGGGAAAGAAAACACAGAAACATGGTCACTGGAAATGGTGCCTGATTCAACTATCTTTCTTCTTTTAAGTGCTACGCTTGCGCTGAGTGTCTGCTTCACATGTATGGGAAAGCTTTGTAGTATTTTCAACATTTTCTCTGCAAGTAGGTCTACAAAAGACAGCATAGCACTAAGATACCTAAAAGCAGAAAAATGGCAATTCTCAACGTAGAATGTGCTTTGTTACAGTTCTCAAAACTATTCCTTATTCAAAGGATTATTAAAAAAAATACAACTTTGCAGATGCTGTTACTGGGATATTGTATCGGTTATTGCCAAATTGTATGTACTCCTACCAGATAAGTTGTCCTGAGTCAGCATTCTTTATGGAGCAGACAGGGTTGCCAGATTTGTGAAACATTTAATATACTGAATGTCATTGCTACGTTAGTTCTAGGTACACCCTGAAATTACAGCCAGGATGAAAGGTGTTACGGTGGGCATCTGCAAGGAGGTCAAAACGGGGCTTCCCCAGGAGGAAGGACGAGGTGGGCGGAGACAGAGAGTGGCCATTCCAAGGAGCTATGACAGAGGACAGAGTTCCTACACTTTTCCAATTGGAAACTTACCCTGTCTGGAAACGGCTCACCAGGCCAGGCTTGGAGGAAATTTTCACCAAAAGCATATTGTGACTTTGTGGGTTCGTAAAATTTAAAGTCTAGTTTGCAGAAATGCAAAATGCTCCTTAAAATAAGCAAAAACACAGTTTGTACAGCCCTGCCAACAGCAGAATTACGTAACATACACAAACACAACCTTTGAGGTCGTCTGCCACACATCCACACAGCTGCACACTCAATTCACAAACTGACTAGCAAAAGTGTCTGAAACGCCCCTCATACCCAAGCCATTGTTTCTCAAAAGTTGCCGAAGCTTCATGGCCTTTCACGATTCCAGCAAGGTGACCTGGTCTGGTTGTACCGCACTACTCGGACCAAGTAGGGACGCTGCCCGAAACTTCAACGACCATGGTAAGGACCCTACCGGGTGGTAAAGAGGATTAACGACGTGGTCTACCGCATCCAGAAGGTGCCCCGAGGGAAGATGTTGGTGGTACACCTGGATCGTCTGGCCCGTTACGATTCAGATTTACATTTATTCTGCCATTTGCAACATTTTTTACAAAGCATCGTCAAAAGACAACACTAAAATTACATTTATACAGTTCAAAAATAAAAACAAGTAATCTATTTAGATTATTAGCAGTTCTAGATATACAAAATAGATTTATAACAAATTTTAATAAACTAAGTCACTCTTCCATTTTTGTATTCGTCAATTGAGTAAAAAGCGTTTTTCACTAGGTAAGTCTTTATTGCGGAAATTTTCTTTACCTCTTCAATTATTGTCTTGACAGAGTGAGGTAAATGATTGTATACATTTTTGCGGTACTTTCAATACATTTGGCAGCTAATGTTCCCCTGAACCTATTTCTAAATTAGTTCTGTGTTGTGGCCATGATGGTGCTGTTCAGGACGACCAGCCTTGAGGAGGGAGCAGTGTTGCGGGGCATTGTTTTGCGGCGGGCAGCGGCCAGCGCGTGGACGCGGAGCTGGGAACTTGCCGAGAGAAAGAGAGAAGCGGGGAGAGGAATAAAGAATTATCCAGGAATCTTTCTTTCTCTTCCCGCTTCCCTTTCTCTCTCAGCAAGTGCCCAGCTCCGCAGCCCACTGCAAAACTACGCCTCGTGACAGTATCATCCTGGCATGCAGCACCGAGACAAATGCCAACACTTCTACCACAAGATAATAGATGATGTGCAATGCTAATGGAGATGAAATGGAGGGTCAGGAAGTTTGGAGGATGTATCCAGCATTCACCTGAGGACCTGGGAAAACCCATGGGTCAGGTAAGTCGGCCACATGAACTGAACCCAAACCTCCCTAATGCAGGCCACAGACAATAGTTTAAGCTAGCGATATTGCTAATGGTTGTGTTTAGCTTTCCTCAAGTCTTAATGATCTTTGCTGAAGCTACTTGTCAGTAAATCTGGCAAACCTGTGGTATAAATTCTTATCACATTTCTTAAGGCATAATGGTTAAAGCATTCACAGCTAACACAGACAGGATGTGGATTGAGAACCAGCCAGCTACGATAGGAAGGAGAGAGTCTTCAGCGGTGGTGCTGGTTATACAAGCAAGATCTAGAATTATAACAATTAAGAAATGTAATTTTGTTATACACAGCAATGGGCCAATGGCTGCAAATTAGTTTATGCTGGATTGTCTTCCTTCTTTGCTGACGAGGGTCCCTTTCTCCGAAATGTTGCCTGAATCTTGGACGCTGCTTTCTGAAGTTCGGGATCCTTAAGATCAATTGCAGCTATATCCTCCTCATCCTGTTTTAATTGTTCGGCTGTCCTGCTGCCTTCCGTCTGTAAACCATTTACACAACCATTCCAAAGAAATAATATGATTTATTTACTCAACTGCTACGTCTAATGGCCAGGGACATATTATAATTCAATCTCTTATGTGTAGCAACTATTTTTAAAGATAAACAGAATTTTAATTTTATAAATACTAATTTAACCTTTAAAAATGTAGTAGTAAAAATTGTCTCACTTCATAAAGCATCTTTGAAATGATATTTAAAAAATAATAACTGTAATCATTTATAATTAGTTTGACAATAATTTAAGTACAATTCTACTTACATTCAGAATGTAGAGTTTTACACTTGAAGTGGCTCCCAATAATGTGCTCTTTTCTCTACAACTTAGTCTACTGATATCTACTAAGTTCAGCATAAATTCTTACATCTCAAATTTGAACAACAGTTCCATATGCAGCATAAATTGAACTAAATAATTACAGCAGTAATGGTGTTTGTGCATTGCTTCTACTGCAGATATTTCAACTGTAGCTATCAACTTGTATACATTTCATCAAAATTAAAGTGTAGAATGTGTAATTTGGTATACAGGGTGTAACAAAAAGGATGTCAAAACTTTTCTTGCATATAGGGGATAAAAATATAGTTCATAGATCCAGAAATTGTCTATTTCCGTGGTGGAGCGCCTTTCCTACTACTCTGCTTACACTTTGAGATGTGTAATACATAACAGTCCTGTGGCCATTACCCAACAACAGAACAATGGTTTAAATGTACATAAGTAAACATTCCCTTTTACATCTACTTAAATTGAGTGCAGGTGATACGGTTGTCGTCATTGTGCTGCAGTATATTACGTAGTCCGCTTGTTAGGCACCGGTACTGAGTTTATGCAAGATGTAGCTGCTCCTCGTTTCAGGCTTTCTGTCCGTCAATTTCTGAATAGCAGGTTTCCTGGGAGATGGAGAGGAAGAGGTGGGCCAATTATATGGCCTCCACACTTGCCTGACTTAAACCCACTTTTGAAATTTCTTGTTTATGTAACAACAGTTCCAGATGTAGAGACTCTTTGTGCTTGTATTGTGGAAGGGTGAGAGACCTTACAAAATTCTCCAAGGCTAACTCAACATATTATGCAGTCTATACGATGGCAGCTTCATGTACACTTTGGAGATAATGGAGGCCATTTTGAACATGTGCTGTGATTTCCTGTTTTCCCCATGGCTATGTCATTGAGTGCTGTTATATCAGGTTCAGCTGCAGAAAAAGTGTTCTAAAACAGAAATAAACAATTTCTGTAAACATTTTTTAATCCTCTATCTGCAAGAAACTTTTTCTCAAATTTTTGACAAACCTTTTCACTACATCCTCTATAACTTTACCATTTTTTAAAATAATTTATAAATATCACATGAATGGCTGCACCTGCTTTTAGGAAAAAGCAATTCTGAAATCTAAAATTATACAGATGTAAAAGATTTATGTATCTGCCATCAAACACTTATTTAGGTAAATAAACAATGCAGCAGCTAGCAAAAAGGCTGCACTCTGCATAAGAGAGATGCTTTAGACAGGGGGGATGATAAATAAACAAAGTGATACATAGTAAAGCAAAAATAGGATTTTGAGTAACACTGAGTCAAAATTTACACGTAGAGTTTCACATTTATTTAGCTAGTACATATATTAAGTTAATTGGGAGTCCCAATTAACTTAATTTATACAACAACACTGTTTTCAACACTTCCATGAAAGGATTTATTAATTAGTACATATATTTCCAGACATGTTTGCATCATAGTTATCTTCAACCGCTGGAATGCTTTGAAGTGAAAGCTTCAGAGCTTTACTGATGAACTTAGAGCAAGTTGTGTTCAACAGGAATTCCCACGAAAGATAACTATAGATGCATCAGAAGTCGAGTAGAAGCCTTAAGATTCTAAAGGCAATACTTCAGTCAAAGGTAACTGATTATGCAGACGTCTGGAAACTTATGTACTAGGTAAATAAAAGTGAGGCTCTACGTCTTAATTTTGATTCACTGTTACTAAAATATTATTTAGGTTTTCAAGATGATGCCAGTGAGCATTATATATTACATGATTCAAGCAGTTTTGAACTAAAACTGATAAAAGCAGTCAAAAATGAACTGCTAAAGGCACGCAGGTGTGTTCAAGTTATAGAAACTCCTATTTCTTTCTCAGGACTGGGACCAGACGGGAAATTCTGTTTTTTTTTTTAATACATGTGGACTCTTTGTGAATACGTGATGGAGATGGCAGCACTGTACAGTGCATAGAACTCTAGTGGCAGCGACGAGAGTTAGGACTGTTTTTGATAACATAGGAAATGAAACTAGTTACAGTGAAGCAATAACTATTACACAAAAATAAATATTTGTTATTAAATCTTCACTTAACTTAAGAAATTGATGTTAATATTTCTTTCTTCTTTCTAATGAAGATCGATTTTAAAGGCAAATCGCATTCGTCCTCAGTTCAAAACAACGTCAAAACTTGACAACGGAGTTTGTTTTGAACTAAGGACGAATGTGATTTGCCTTCGAAATCGATTTTCATTAGAAAGAAGAAAGAAAAATTAACATCAATTTCTTAAGTTAAGTGGAAATCAGTAACAGATACTTATATTTGTGTAATACTGTTTTTGATACTTAAAATGGTGACGTTTTCATTGCAAGAACAGCATGTATGTATCAGTTTTCTCCATGTTGGTGGTGTGACACGTATTGAAATTCATCGACAGTTGAGTGAGGCATGTGGTGCTGGTACCATGGATGTGTCTAATGTGCGTTTCTGGTTGCGACAGTTCAATGAAGACAGAACGTCGTGTGACAACAAACCAAGACAGTTGAGTGAGGCATGTGGTAATGGTACCATGGATGTGTCTAATGTGCATTCCTGGGTGCGACAGTTCAATGAAGACAGAACATCATATGACAACAAGCCAAGACAATGTTGCAGACATCCTCTCCAAGACATCCTCGACATTTCCGTGTGATCTGTGCACGCAATCCAGCATGAAGCTCTGAAAATGCGAATAGTGTTCTGCCTTCATTGAACTGTCACACCCAGGAATGCACATTAGACACATCCATGGTACCATCACCACATGCCTCACTCAACTGTCTTGGTTTGTTGTCACATGATGTTCTGTCTTCATTGAACTGTCGCACCCAGGAACGCACATTAGACACATCCATGGTACCATCACCATATGCCTCACTCAACTGTCTTGGTTTGTTATCACATGATGTTTTGTCTTCATTGAACTGTCACACCCAGAAATGCACATTAGACACATCCATGGTACCATCACCATATGCCTCACTCAACTGTCTTGGTTTGTTATCACATGATGTTCTGTCTTCATTGAACTGTCGCACCCAGGAACGCACATTAGACTAATCCATGGTACTTTCATCACATGCTTCACTCAACTGGCAATGAATTTCAATATGTGTCACACCATGAAAATGGAGAAAATGAATGATTACACGCTGTTTTTGCAATGAAAACATCGTCATTTTAAGTATCAGAAACAGTCCTAACTCTCGTCGCTGCCACTAGAGTTCTATGCACTGTACAGTGCTGCCATCTCTGTCACGCATTCACAAAGGGTCCACGTGTAATTAAAAAAAAGTCAGAATTTCCTGTCTGGTCCCAGTCCTAAAAAAATAGGTGTTATAACTTGAACACACCTCGTAAAATGCAACATTATGTATGCAGGTATAATGCAATGAAATGACCGTATGAAAGGGGAGAAATTATGGCTGATGCAAGTTCCAAGATGCACTTTTTCATTTGACGTTGGATGTGGGTTTGACGTCTAACTCATTTGGATCAATCATTTGATGTCCTTTAAACTTTCTAAAGCAGTTTCCTGTTTATGCTAGAGGAGGTAAGTTACAAACATTTCCTTTACTCTGCTGAAGTTGTTTCTTTGTTTTGATAGAATAGAATAGAATAGAATCTTTATTGTCACATAACGTTTACATTGTCAGCCTAGCTGGTAAACTGGTGAGTCGTCAAGTTATACATAAAAGAAATTTAAAAGAAAGAAAAAGAAAAACTAATTCTAATGTATATGTACATAAATTATCAATTACAAGTAATAATAATAAATAATAATATTAAATAATAATAAATAACAAATAATATATAAATAAATAAATAATTATCAATTACAAGTAGTTATGATATTGTGTCATCCATGAATTCCTGTATGGAGTAATATGTCTTATGTAATAACAGATCTTTTACACTTTTATTAAATAGTTTCAGAGTTTTTATTTCTTTGAGTCGTTGAGGTAATTTATTGTATATTTTTATACCCATATAATGGGGTGTTTTTTCATATAATGTTAATCTATGCATGGGGTATTTTATGCTGGACTCTTTCCGAGTGCCGTAATGATGACGATTTTGTTTTTGGATAAATTTCTCATAATTTTTATATACATAGGTGGATAACTCTAAAATATATACTGAGGGCATTGTTAGAATTTTTAATTTTTTGAATAGTGGTTTGCATGAATCTTTAAAGTTAGCATGTAACATTATACGTATTACCTTTTTTTGAATTTTAAAAACAGTTTCCCATCCCGATGCATTTCCCCACAATATTATACCATAGGCCAAGATCGAATGAAAATAGCTATAATATACAATTTTTTTTTGTTTCTATATTCATCATATTTGTCAGGCATAACATGTTATAGCAGGCCGAATTCAATTTTTTGGTTATATGTTCAATATGGATATTCCATTTTAAGCATTCATCTATGTGCATTCCTAATATCTTACTATAACCCTTTATTGTAGAACTATTATTATTGTCTACATTATCTTGTTTCAGATTAGCATTAGCAGCAGTTTTAAATTGTATAATACTAGTTTTTGTTTTATTTAAGCTCATACCATAATATAATTGGTTAGCTCTTTTCTATGAATATTGATTCAATTTAATATTAAATTGTATAAATTATTTTCACATTAGAATAATATAAGTACAGCACAAGTAATTGTCTACATAGTACAAGCGAGGTTCTTAAGAAATGCAGATGTTGCTGCAGACCTCCCTGAAGAGACAGCTGATGTAAGTCATTTATCTGCCTAGTTACAGGAGATGACTTGTATATGTTGTAGGCTTTTGGTGAAATCAGTCATTTTATAAAGATCCTAAAGCCAGCATATGCCCTAACTTCATTGTATTTTGATTGGGTTTTTCTAAAGGTAGCAGAACAAAGGGTTAGGTTGTTGTTGTATGTCCAGCCAAAAATCATCTAGAAGTTTCAAGAGAAACTGCAGCTGTGAATCGAAATTGATGATGGAGATAGTCTCAGAATAATGCCTCAGGAAGTTGCAATATAGAAAGTGAAATTAGAGTGATGGAAACTCCAACTTTTACACATAAATGAAAAAAATCAGAGAGCAAAGAGTTAGGTTAAGAAGGATAGGCTAGGTAAGTTTAAGTTACAATTAGGTTAGGTTAGTTTAAGTTGTAATTAGGATAGGTTAGGGTAAATTAGGTTAGTTTAGATTGGAATTGGAACAGGTTAGGGTAAATTAGGTTATTTTAGGTTGGAATTAGGTTAGGTTATTTATTTTTCAGTTCAGTATAGTGTTAAATACACAAAAGAACAATGTCATATGAATTTATACAAATTGTATGATACAAACAAGGTACTAACTAGATTATTAATAAATTAATCCACACTATTTTAGCCTTAGTCAATTTAAGAACACAGATTAGTTGTTAATTTAGATTAGAACTGGGAAGGTTAGGTTAGAATTAGGTTAGGTTTGTTTAGGTTGGAATTGGGAAGGTTAGATTAGAGGTTAGATCATACGTCTAAGAAGTTCCACAATTTCATGAAAAATCACCAAGTACTTCAGTACTTTTTATGATCTGCCACAGATCTTCGTAGAATAATGGAATTTAGCAAAAGTCTATGACATATATATCATTTATCATAGACTGAAACTAAAAATACTGTAGCAGCTTACCTTGGCATATAAATTCTTTCTAATCCAGTAACCTAGGTCAGGATATAATCTAATTACATCACAGATTATATATATATATATATATATATATATATATATATATATATATATATATATATATATATATATATATATATATATATATATATATATAAGTTTGAAGGAAACTTGAATATGAATGAATATGAATATGTAAATAAAAGGAATATTAGGGCAGTAAAGATTTATAAGTTGCTCAGATCTCAAAATATCTAATTTTCAATTTTCTTTATACATCCAAATGGAAAAATGACAATTAAGTACATAACAGTAAAATTCAAGCAATTATTTAACAATAACATCAGTTATACAATACTCTTGATGAGAAACATTCAACCAGGAAAACAGTGTTCCACTTTTGTCATTACTGTACGTGGAAGACAACAAGAGCATGTGGCACACACTTAAGTCCTATGACAACTTATATAACAGCTAACAAAATCACCTGCTAAAATACCCACAGTCTTAAATAACTAGAGGTGGCTATTGTATTATCCAGGCATTACCAATTTAACAATTTATTATATTACTTTGTTTAGAATAACTGCTCTGTTTGGTTCCACCTTCTCCAAATTAGTTTCATTTTAGATGAAACCAACAAACTGGTTCAACACATGAAGAACGTTTAGAGATACACAATAAAGAATTTGGCAACAAACTTAGCTGTAGCAAGTTAAATTAGCTTATTGAGTACAAGAAATAGCAGTTAGCTTTGCTGCAAATATGGACAAAGTATTGCAATGAAAAATATTTAAAGTTTTTATATATGTAATAACCTCAAATAGTTTACTATAGTAAAATTCTTAACACACCTTAATGAAATGACTTACTAGATCATGGCAGTGCAAACAACTGCTTGCCCCACATCTCCAATTGGTAATGGGACCAAAGATACAAAGGAAAACAAAATGACAAAAGAACGCTGTAAACAATGGCTAGACTCAGATACATAAATGTTACTATAACCTGCTTGAAGGAACTATTAATATCAGCAGTTATTCTGCAATAATTGTAAACAAAAGAAATGTGATACACAGTTATTTCTCAAAATATCAGTTCCAAGGAGAAAGGAACATATTGCTTTCAAAATATGTTAAAAATAAAAAGAAACAGTTGAAACAGGAACAAAAGAGAAGCTATATTGCTCATTTGCATCAAGAATAACACAATATGACATCTTGAAGATAGCTTCTTCACAGTGTAATAATTTTTTGGAAATTTTCTTGAGATACCAACCAAGGGAAGAGCGTAAGTATTTGTATGATGGAGCTTCCATCATTCAGGATCTTATTAACAAGAGGACTGTAGGAAGGCGTGTTTGGCCTTTTTTGACAGATAAGGAAGGTAATTGTATTTATTGATTACTTATGTTGTTCCGTCCTGACCATGTTCATTAATAACATAAACATTTGATAGAAAGCAATGACAAACCATTACATATTATAAGATAAAGATTTAATTGTAATTATAATGTAAACATTTCACAAATGCCAGGCAATGCTGTAATCAGAAAATAGTCTCCAACTATTATATAGCCATTAATAATAATTGGAGGTTTTGAAAGTGAGGTTAATTGCAGTAACCTCACTTACTTACCTCACTTATTGTTGCCATAGACTTAACCTTCGAAGGAATTCTCAGGATCCTAAAGTAATTTAAATTTGTGCATAGTTGATGTAGTTGTGCCATTTCATGTTGTATTGATGGTGGAGGTCTCTGGTGGTGTTGGTATGAACTTGTTGGAAGTTTAGAATTCAATTCTTGTTTGACTTCCAGAAATGATTCTTCCAAAGATTTAACAAAATATTCAGGAAGTGCAACATCTCAAAACAGATACTACTTGCACATTCTTAAAAGACAAAGTCTCCCACTTTGAGAGATCATGTGTTTCTCAGATAAATTGTACACAATGATCAAATATATGCAGGCAAGATAAACAGAAGGTTGAGAAGAAGGCTAAAAGAACAGCTCCACAGCATAAAACACAAATAGATAGAAAAGTCAACCATAACAGTATATTTCTGGAACAGCACCATGACAACTGAGTTGGGAAAACATCCACATCACAAGAAACATGGGTTGAATTATGAACCTTGGCCTTCCAGCATTGGAGGAGCTCAGTAAGTTCATATCACCACCACCAGAGACCTCCATCTACATGATATAACTACCAGTTGGTTATTAGCTGAGAACTGGAGTGAATATGTTAGTGTAAGCATAACTGACTTTATGTATGATTGGAGGGATTTAGTAACAGTGACATCAAAATTAATCAGAAAAACTATTTGTAGTCGGTTTATTGACACTTTGTCACTTACTTCATTACTCGATCCTTATTTTTCCATATGACTATGCTCTCCCAAGTTGTCAGTTTATTTTGGTTTATCACTCCTTTTAGTAATTTTCGATTTGGATCAATGTCACGATTTTCGTTCCAAAAATGAAATGCTACTGCTGACTTATCTTCTTGTTTCAATCTGATGTTTCTAAAGTCTCTTTGACTCTGGTTTTTAGATTTCTTTTAGTTTGACCTATGTAGCATTTTTCACAATTCTTACAACTTATTTGGTATATTCTGGATCTGTTATCTGATGGGATTTCATCTTTTGTTTTTGAATTTAGAAATTTTAAAATTCAGTGTCTATTAGTAGGTGCCAAGGTGATATTTTGTTCCTTAAAGATATTTTTAAATGTATTACATTTTTTTGGTTGATATGTGAATGAACTGAATATGCTGTTGATTTCTTTTTCTTTTGTAAATGTGGTTGCGTCCGTAATGGTTTTCTTTAGTTTAGCTTTTCTAATTTTCTTAAACACCAGACTTTTGTTGTATATGCTTATTTATTATTAGATGTGATATAGTGAATAAGAACAAATTGATGTACCTGAAAATTGTTAATATAAATATGAAATAATAAGGTTGCTCATGACCTAGAAGCGAATGTGACCTTAATTAAATAAAATGTTAATCTTGATGACGGAAGCTGCATCACCTGCAAAAGCTCGTTGCCATTTAGATGGCTGACATCTCGAGAAAATGCTAATGTAGCACCATTTAAAGCTAGATCAGATGGAAAAAAAAAGAGACAATTAATATTTCTTGTAGTAGGCTTATATACTGTTAAACATTCTTCATTTATCCCTAAAAATAAACAGTTAAATGCCAATATAATGTACTTAAACTAAACATGGTTAAAAGAGGTAATCAAGTGTTAACTGGTTTGGAGAAAGTGACCCTTTGTTCTATAGGTAATAACAGTGTGCTGAACATGTAAGTTCTAGGTTCGTTGTGCTGGCAGGACTCCCTACAAGTCATATTGGCTGTCCACAACAAAGAAGCACAAAAAGATAACCATTCTTGTGATATATACCTTTCTAGGCCTCCTGAAACTCCAACCTCCATTATACATCTACCTTTATCCCTTGTTTACAGTTAATAATTTAAGAAATTGAGAAGTTTACAATAAAAAATTGGAGATATTTTCCAACATGTGATATGAGAAGTGCTCTAAGTTTGAAGATTCTCCAATGTGCATGCATAAGCAGACTGAAATGACTAATGACTTCTCTCATAGCAGCCATTTGTTGTAGCCAACCTCTGAAAAAATCCCAATACATCTGCACAACAATTAGAAACAATTAGCAACAGGGCCTTCTAAAAAGTCTGGACCATGCTTTCTCTTGCATTACAATCATGTACAAATAAATGTTTGCATGTCCTTGGAGGTATTGTGGCAGAAATTAATCAGATTTGTCGGTTTTCTTCAGCGATACAAAGAACATGGATAGACAGCTTTTGCTTACCGACCTCTCTCTACCCTCATCTTTGCATCTTATGCTGTCAAAGTGACTTGTAAGCTGCTTAGGTTCGAGTGGTCAGTTCCACAAGCTCATTCAATGCTGTATTTACACATTCGTAACCTTAAATACCATGCTTTGTAGGTTTCCGGAAGTAATGAATATGTATATGAATATGAATATAATCGCGACTCTTCGATAGTTAGGAAGCACTAACAGATTTTGTCACATGAAGTCTCTGTAGCATGTGAAGAAAAGTTTATTTTTTGTTTTGTGTGGCGCTTTTAAATACAACTGTAAGTATATTTCAATAGCATTAGCATTAGTCTTTTACGTATATTGGATTTAGTGGTGACAAATAGGAAATTGTTGTGAAGTTTTAAGTTATTAGCAATAGTGGTGAATTGTATACTTTCTCTATTTTAGGCTAACAGTTGATGAGGTGTGGGCAAGAGACGTATGAGTGGAGAAGGGAAGCTTATAGTATGAGCAGGGCCTACATGACTGTACAACAGAAAGAGTACTGAAGATTAGTCTTAGTTCTTTGAGTCATTATTTTCTCTTATTTTAATGAAAATTATTATTTAGAGCTTCCCTCGCTTTGAAAGTCACGTCACGCTACTGGACCTACATGTGACTGTACAACAGAAAGAGTACTAAAGAGTAGCCTTAGTTCTTTGAGTCATTATTTTCTCTTATTTTAATGAAAATTATTATTTAGAGCTTCCCTCGCTTTGAAAGCCACACCTCGCCACTGGACCTATGTGTGACTGTACAACAGAAAGAGTACTAAAGATTAGCCTTAGTTCTTTGAGTCATTATTTTCTCTTATTTTAATGAAAATTATTATTTAGAGCTTCCCTCGCTTTGAAAGTCACGTCTCGCTACTGGACCTATGTGTGACTGAATAATAGAAAGAGTACTAAAGAGTAGCCTTAGTTCTTTGAGTCATTATTCTCTCTTATTTTAATGAAAATTATTATTTGGAGCTTCGCTTGCTTTGAAAGTCATGCCTTGCTACTGTATATATATATATGCATATTACACCAAGAAAGCTCAAACATTAGTTCAAAAGAAAAGCCAGTAACGTTATATTTAGAGAAAATCTTGCATCACATGTTCGAAAGTTGAGCTTCAAAACGAATTATAATTAATAGAATTATTCACTTAATATCAATATTTTAGAAAATATCTTGATCAGGTTGGATCGCTTTTGAAAATGATGTTGTTGGCTTAATGAAATGCAGGCCTTCTGACTTGTAAGGAGTCTGTCAAGATGAAAGTTTAGTGAAAATAATGCGATCCCTGTTCTCGTCTTCATATATCGTGCACTTAGCAATGCTTGGGGCCAGCTGGTTGCAGCCCATTGCATTAAGTTTGGCATTCGTGACTTGTTGGAATCTTAATTGTTTGGTGGACCAAAAAGTGTATTGAAATGAATAGAGTGGATTATTTGTTCAAAAGCCACTTTCTTTAATTAAAGGTAGAAGAAAAACTGGAAATTAGAGGAATAGTTGCACTTCAACTGAATAATTTTACATTTACGCAACAAGAAAACAAAAAGGAGGAAAATTACTAGCAGAGTAATTTGGAGAAATAAAGGAACATCATGGAGACATGTTGACGCTGTGTATTTGTTTAAAAAGAGAAGGTGATTGTAAGTAATGACTTGAGACGAACTCTGTTGTGTCACAATTTGGCACAATATTAATATGTACTTATGTTCCAGCTGTGTTTTTGTAAACTACTATACTGTTATTTATATATAGAAGAAGCTAGAAACAGTGACATGTTAAGAACGGTTTCAACAGAGTAACAATGGAGAAGAAAATCAAAAAAATTTAAATGACAGAAACATATCAGATATACCACAAATTTCGTCCAAAATGAAAAACAATTGAAATTTAAGAAATTCACACATCATTCAAAAACATTTTACAAATTTAATAAGTTTTTCATGAAACACATTAGCCTAGCCCCATAAAATAAGTTTAGAGAAGTTACTCTGTAATAGATTAAAAGACCCTATAACACGAAACAAAAAAAGTTGGAATTTACAAAATCAGTTGCTTCGGTTTAATAAAGTATATATAGGAAAATAAAAAATAAATCTGGAAACCAGACTAAAGGAACATATGAGATGCTTAAAATACAAACAAATGTATAAATCTGCAGTTTAACACCATTTGTGTATGACTAACCATAACCTCAAAGCAAACATTACGCTAATAAACCGACCAGTCATGCAGCAGTAGTTAAGCTTGGCAATAGATTACATAGTTGGTTGCTTTAAAGATAACAAACCTCCAAACCAAAGAAAACTTACATCTTCTTAACTTTATGATGAAATCCCACAGTAATACTTTGTTGCAAGTGAAAGGCTGCGTTAGAGAATGCTGAGGTTTTATCATTTTCATTAAACTTTCATTCAATCAATTTCTAATGTAAACTCAAACATTGACTGAGTCAATTCCAATCTAAATGATCATGACTGTAATGTAAGTACTCTTATATCATTATAATATTCAACTGTTGTAATAAATTCTAACAATAAACAGGAAAATTACAGAGTATACTACATTATGCATTAGCTACATCAGTCTTTTGAAACAACCTTACAACAAATTCCTGACCTGAGCAAAACTTTACATTAGAATTAGGTTAAAGCAATATATTTTCAACAATGCATTAGCTACAGTACAATATGTATGGAGAAGAAACACTTGTAGGAGCAATGAGACTCAATGTGCAGATTTGCTGGGTGCAAGGCGCTTTCTAAAAGTTGACTGGATCTTGCTAGCGGCTGCGTGGAGCTCAGGATCATTGAGGTCTATATCTGCAAGCTCGTCCTGCTCAAAACAAGGTCACCACCACACATAGACATATCTTTCTTCTTGTCAGTAAACATCAACTACAATTAAAGTTTTCTTTCTTAAAATATGAGAGCTGTTCAGTAAAGAATGATCGTAATTTCTTCACTTTAAAATTTAAACTTATATTCTGTTAGCTTAATGTGTAACAAACACGGTGTAGTAGTTTCATTGTTGGTACTCCTGTAGAGACATGTTCATTATCGCCTCTATGTAGAAATAATGTAGGTGACATGCTAGGAACAACATGTGGCTTTGGAATTCTGTTTTTGTCTCAACAAATCTTCAGCTGAGGCCTATACAATGTTGCAAGAGACTTATGAGAGTCTGTTTTTCCCTGCAGACTGACAGAAATGCTGGGACAACTGCATCACATCTATGGGAGACTACTTTGAAAAGGACCATCAAAATTCTGAGGACTAGTAAAGGCAGTTATATAAAAACAGATCATTCTTTATTGAACAGCTCTTGTACTATGTCGAAGTAAAACATGCACAGTTTCAGACATAAAATATATTAATGAGTTAACGTGCACATTAGTTCTAAACATTTAATAAACTTCAACATCTTTGCATAATAAAATACTTATTTGAGGTTACATTTACTTTTAAGGTTATGTTCTCTGTATAAGAGGTCTACTAGCAACAACATAACAATTTTAAAGTCAGCCTTTAATTACTTTTGGCACTTATTACTCAACCATGCAACATTTTTGAAAGACTCAAATATACTTAACAGAGATAAGCTAATACTTTTAATATTTTCAGAAAAAGAACAGTGATTTTATATAAGACTAGTTTTTGAGACAAAGGTAAATACGAGTTATTAAACATATTTATCACTAACATTTAAAGATTCCGGTGGACTCTTATATTTGTAAGTACCACTTGAATTTGTTATCAGTTCTTTATACTTTTGAAGATTTTACATCTTTATTTCTTGTGGAATAACTGTTATTTTTACAGACTAATTTCTATGTAATTTGTTAAGAGTTAATTTTCTTTTTGTTTTTTACCAACTATTATATTATGGTTATCTTATACATAAACAAATTACTTATAGAGACTATATAAACCTTTTGGAAGTAAATGTTCAATGTTATGAAGTTATTAGCAAATGTCTTTCAAAGTATGGTAAAGTAATACAATTTACAGAGCTTATTCCTTGACTTTTAACTGACATATAGATATATCTTACCACCTATTGTCTACAGAATCTGTTAAAAATAAAAATGCAGGAAAGTTTGTTGCTCATTTGTTTTAAATACTTATTTTTGTGCTTTCAGTTGTTTCTGAATAATATGAGAACGATTTTGAGGTTATATTTAAAGTGTCAGGCAACTGTTTCCTAATAACTATGTGGTTTTGATGGAATTATATACAATTTTCGATACTTCATAAAGCTTTATTTTCACTAATACTTAACACAAGTGCAATATCACTAGTGGCAGATTTCTGTGGCATAGATAGATGCCCGAAGTAGGGCATACCCACCCTACTGTGGTCCGGAAATGGCCCCACCAGGCCGGAGTGAGGACCGTTTTATCAGAGGAGGAAGTTTTTCCAAGAGCATATCACCCTGCCATGCAGCACTGAGACTCTCATTGACACAACAGTTGCCTTTCCTCACAATCTGTTACAATACACTAATTTTTCAACACTGTTTTCAGCGCTTGGCCAGGAAGCATTTACTGAGTGTTTGTTCCTCGCAGTTGGATTGGCCATAGCACAGGTTTAAAACATCACGGATGTAGCAGTTGTCCTCTTAGTGTAAAGTATAAAGTATACAAAAAAATACGTTATTTTCTGTGTGTACAAACATGTGTTTTGTAGTATATAAAATAACAGAAGCGAAGAGAAATCTTACCTCTTTCCAAAACATGTTAGAAGTGGTTAGAAGGTTTGATTTGACCACTTGAACTCTTAGTCGAATTGTGAAAAATAGTGTTGCAATTTTGACTGAAGAACCAAAGTCTGATATAATTTTGAGTTGAACTAGTACTCAATGCTCCAAATATTGTTATTATTTACCTAGAATGTGTTTTGTTTCTTCAACTAATATCAACTGCTGAATTTTGGTTTAGTGAACTCCTTGGAGGCAATAGAGGTGCCTCTTTTGCTATCTTGATGAACTTTAAGTTCAGGTTCTCTTCAAAGGTAGTGTCAAAATTAAACAGTTTTCCTACATATTCCATTATGAATATTTTTTCCAAAGTGGTTAATGAATTGTACCATGAACACTTCGTAATAAATGAATTTCTTGTTCAATATCATGATTCTCATTTCAAAAATGGCATTTCATTGCTGGTTTGTCTATTTCTTTGTTCTTGATGTTCCTAAATTGCTCTTTAAGCCTAATGTTTAAATTCATTTTAGTTTTTCCAATGTAAAAGTTGTCACAGCCATTGCAGTTTATCTGGTACATATCTGAGCTTTTGTTTGTGGATTTCTCTTTTGTATTCGAAAGGTGTTGTACCTGAATTTGTTCTTGGAGCCAAAGTAATGTGTTCTTTGAAGACTTTTTGGAAAAGGTGTGTAGCTTTGGAATGGTATGTAAATTTTCTGTATGAATAGATAGAGTCAACATGAAAACTTCAATGCCATGGCCGGGATTTGAACCACGGATCTCCTGGTTTCCATCCAGTCACTCTAAGAGCTACCATGACCAACTTGCCGTCCTGACATCAAATTCTCCATTTGATATATTTCCCCGGTAGACCACTTACATCTGAGATACACTGTTTGTGGCGATTTACTATCGTAAGTACTTGAGTCACAGGCTTCAGGCTTCATCATTTAACTCTTATTATTTTAGTTAATTGATGGAAATTAATCATTTCTTCATAATAGCTGTATATAGGCTAAGGTTGTTGATAGATAGTCAACATGAAAAATTTAATGCCATGGCCTGGATTTGAACCACGGATCTCCTGGAAGCCTATATTTCCCTTAGCCTATATACGGCTAGTATGAAGAAATGATTAATTTCCATCAATTAATTAAAATTTCTATATGAAGTTTTATTGCGGATTGGGGAAAGAGTAGTTATTTGTCTGCATCTCTCTTGTCTTTTGAATCTATCAATTTTCTTTTTGTCCAATTATGTTAAGTGAACTTATACTCTTTGATATATCCCATCTTGTTTAAGAGGACATGTAAGTTAAACTGTTGATAACAGCATGCTTATGTTGTCTTGGGTTATATCCATCTGATTATATGATATTTTCTGTGTGTGTTTCTTTCCTATATATGCCAAATTGTAGTTTTGTATGTTTTCTAATTAGTTTCAAGTCTAAGAAAGAGATTTCATGGTGTTTCTCTTTTTCTATGGACAATGTTATTGTGATACTGTAAATTAAGCAGTTTTAACACATCATGCACATATCTGTAGCAATGTATGTGTCTTATGTTAACTTTTGTACATATATATGCTATTAAACTTTATACCTCTGTACATGTTCATTGTTCACAGCCTTTTCTGGCTACAAGTGAACCTACTGAATACAAATCAATCTAATCTAATCTAATCTATGGTTGGTATCTAATGTAAAACAGTTGGCAATGAATGCATTTGCTCTGGTATTCTGATGTTATGTAGTGTAGTAGGTGGTTTCTATCCATATCTTGTTTAATTGTACAGAAAGGAGATCTCACTATACCAATTCTGAATAAATGTTTACTGAGACCCTGTTAGGAGTCTAAAAGTTGCTACAGAACATTTTCTTGGTAGTGTATTGATTCTAGTCATGCTGCTGTTACATACATTTTCCCATAGTTTTCCTTTTGTTTGTAATGAATCTGACGTAATTTAACTGCCTTTTTGGCTAGAGAGTCAGCTGTTTCATTATCATGTGTTCCATAATGTGCTGGTATACTTTGAATTATTATTCTTTTATTTAAATTAACTGTTTTAAGATTTTATGACATTCTGCAACAGGTTTTTAGATGTTAAGGATATTACAGCTGCTTTGGAATCAGATCATAATACAACTTTTTCAGATTTAGTTACGTGATACAGAAGATTTTGTAAGCTCTGAGGATTGCCAAAATTTCTCCATCAAAATTTGTAGAATTTAAACTTAATCCCGGTAGAAAAAGAAGAATGGGCATATTGCACCATCAGCGGTACCAACTTTATTTAGTAAGCTGGAACCGTCAGCCATTCATTGGCAGAATATCTTAAATTTGTTATTTCCACTGTCATTTGTTTCAGGACACATGAAGAGGTTTTTCAGATTTTGTAACTTGTACAGATAAGTGTAGATAGTATTCAATATCAGACAGTTCTAAAGGGTTGGTACTTGTTCGTAAGTATTAATTTTTGTTTGACAACAGGAATGCAGAAGCTCACGAAAAGTTATATTTTAATAAATAAATATAAGTACAAGAGAGCAACATGCTTTCATGTATTTTTGTTAACATATATTGGTTTATAATGACACTACCAAACTTTACATTTGTTCTCTATGGAGCTAATATAGGAGTAATTGTTGTATACCATAAAATACATACCTAATGTGAAACATCACAAATATTGCATTTAACAAGCAAAGGCACTTTATCACATATAACAAATTGATTACAAAATTTTACATGCTTCTTTAGCTATAATTTACTTCATTTCACACTATTAACTTCATTGTTATGATGCTACAACTAGGTAGTCTATAATATTTCTTTACATGCAAAAATTCCAGCCGGAATGTCAACTTTTACAAAATGTTCTTGTTCCTCTAATGTAAACAATTGATGAGCTTTGAATAAAACTATATTTCCATGCACATACGTTAAAAAGAACAAATGATTAACTATTTGATACTACTAAGCAACTTCATGTTGGTAGGAGATGGTATAGACCTGCATGTACATTCAATAACACATGGACTAGCTGGGTAGTGGTACCAGATACTACGCTAATAGAAAAGTCTGTTTGATTTTAAATGGGTTTTGTTGCAGAGTTCTGAAAGAAAACGACTGTGGTAGTCATTGAGGTAAGAAAGCAAATGGGTACAGGGGCGTCTGGTGATCATGTCATTTCTCTTTGAATGGGAACAAAACAGACACTAACATATTCAATATGTTCTCGGGCTTCGAGCCAGGTGTCTTTGGATTGTGGATTTCAGTTCAGTTCCTCTTGGAAACTGGCCTTAAAATTGGAAATTAATAGGCCAAAGAAACACAAATTTAGATAAATTGAACGTCAAATTCAAGTAGTCACGTTTTATAGGACCTGACCTACGTTTTCTACTCCTACACCATCTCCTGGCCCTAGCATTAAATTACTACAAAACAGCCTTTTGTTCCATTAGAGGGATTCGAGTATTGGTTGTGTTTTGTCTTTGCTAATTTTGTTAACTCTTATAGTACTTTAATAGCCCTGCAAGCAATTTTTACAGCTTTATTCATCATCCTGATGGGAGAGATACACGCTCCCGTAACGTCCTGGCTTGAACCCCGAGAACATCTTCATAACATTCCTCACCAGGAAAGTTTCACGTCTTATTAGACAATAACATGTTTTGTAGCGCTCTCTCCAATATAAGTAGAAACTACAGTATCAAGTATTGAAATAATTTCACGTTAAAATCCACTCAATGGGACAAACCAGTCAGACTGCGCATGCTCTGATGTGACGTCATTCCTAACTGCTCTGAACTACTCTTAACCAACAATTAAAGTTTAAGTTCCTTTTACCTCTGAGACTGCGACTCCCCAGTGATATTTTGCAATTTTTATAATTAGTTTAAGTCATACTTTAATGTACATGAAATGTCACATTTATTGGTGGAGGCGCCGATGTCACGTTTTTGGTATTAGACGCCGATGAAACAATAAACTAAATTCTAGCCGCGTGGCGTAGTCACAGCGTCTGTTTAATGTTTATACGAGGGTCGGCTAATAAGCCCCAGGCCTCACATAGAGATGGCAACACTGGGCCAGTTTGACGGATAACATCATATAGTTTAACGCTGGGCTAGCTTATATACAGTGACAGGCCAGTAGCTTGTTTAGTTTTTGAATGGCAGCATTTTAAAAAAGACAAGTGTAGAAGTTTCACGAAAATGGAGGATTTGGTAAACAAGCAGTGATTAAATACTTCCATTTGAAAGGCTTAATGCCTAAAGAAATCAAGGAGTAAATGGACAGTACATTGAAAGACTCTGTCCCTTCATATACAATAATTAAAAGGTTGGTTGTAGAGTTTAAAATGTGACGTACGAGTACTAGTGATAAGTCTCACTCTGTGGAAGTCACAACTACAGAGATCATTGAAAGACTCTGTCACTTCATATACAATAATTAAAAGGTTGGTTGTAGAGTTTAAAATGGGACGTACGAGTACTAGTGATAAGTCTCACTCTGTGGAAGTCACAACTACAGAGATCATTGAAAGACTCTGTCACTTCATATACAATAATTAAAAGGTTGGTTGTAGAGTTTAAAATGGGACGTACGAGTACTAGTGATAAGTCTCACTCTGTGGAAGTCACAACTACAGAGATCACTGAAAGACTCTGTCACTTCATATACAGTAATTAAAAGGTTGGTTGTAGAGTTTAAAATGTGACGTACGAGTACTAGTGATGAGCCTCGCTCTGTAGAAGTCACAACTCCAGAGATCATTGTACAAATTCATCGTTTAGTACTGGAAGACTGCAGATTAAAGTTATTTGAGATAGCAGAGGCTGTAAACTTATCAAAAGAACGTACAGGTAATATTTTAAGTAATGTTTTGGGCTTTCTCAAGGTCTGTACAGCGTTTGTTGACACATGATCAAAAGTTGGAAAGAAAAACTGTCTTTGTTAAGAATTTGGAGCTCTACCGTAAAATTCCCAGTGAATTTTTGAGACAGCTTATTACCATGGATGAAACTTGGATACATAACTACACTCCAGAAAGTAAATGACAGTCAAAACAATGGAATGCGCCAAGGGAACCAACTCCAAAAATGGCAAACTCAGTTTTCTCAGCTAACAAGGTTATGGAAAGTGTTTTCTGGGAATCACAGGAAATTATTTTCTATTGATTCCTTGGAATAGGGTAAAAGTATCACTGGTGACTACTACGCAACGTTTGAGGATGTACTGAAAAGAAACAGACCTCATTTGGCAAAGAAATACATTGTTTCTTCACGACAACGCTTCGGCCCATTTTTTAGTCATTGTAATGTGCGAATTAAAGTAGGAATTGCTTGAACATCTAACCTATTCTCCAGATCTGGCACCCAGTGACTACCACCTGTTCCCGAACTTTAAAATGTTTCTTGGAGGACGAAGGTTTCGCAGCAACGAGCAGGTCATTGATGCAGTAAACAGCTATTTTGAGGACCATGTTAATTCGTACTGGAGAGATTATTTAAGTAAATTAGGACACTGATATGACTAATGTATTAGCCTTTCTGGAGATAATGTTGAGAAAAAAGGAAACAATTGAATGGTTTTTGTATTGTGACTTTGTGGGTTCGTATAATTACAAGTCTGAGTTGCAGATGTTCCAAATGTTATTTCCGTAGAAATACACTGTCCAATTCTCACGTAAAACATTAGATCACATACACAGCACAATCTATCAAGATCGATGACCACAACAACAGCTCTCGTTACAACACTTTACAGCTGTTTACTGCTTACGACTCTTGGCGAGTCGTCGCTAGACTGTTTTAAAACAAACCAGAAACCGAATAATCTCTATCAATCAAGAAGTCACTAGACATTTCCATTTACCTCACTTATCTGTGTCACTAAGTCTTTTATCTGCAGCGCTATGTTTATCTGCTTAGGCAAGCTCTTTATCTCCGTGAAACACTTATGCCCTTCGCCGCGAGAGTATTGTAAGGCCCGGGACTTACAGCCGACCCTTGTAAAAGGCAAAATTGAAAATAAATCGGTTGCTGATTTTTGATTTGGACGATGTGAGCTAGTGACGTTTATATTTGTTAGGATTGAGACGCCATTCTGATACCTCACTGATTGGAGAGAGTGCTAGAGAAGAAGGCGTTGAGGGAAATGAAGGGAAAGAGGAAAGTGTTGGTGGCACTGAAGAGAGGGACATGGTTGACGGAACTGAAGAAAGTGAAGAAGCTGTCTCTGAAGGCGAGGAAGGCAGGGCAACAGTGGAGGGAAGACAAGACGTTGCAGAAGGGAACGAGGGAGATGAAGGAAGCGGCGATAAGAAGGAAGGAACAGAGAGCCTCGAGGATTGCGATGTAGATGAGGGTAAAGAAGAGTGGGGGCTGGATACGGAGGAAGGCGTGGAAAGAGAGAAAGAGAAAAACGAGGATAGACTAGAACTCGTACTCAAGCGACGGTCTGGGGCCACTCGCCCAGCTGAGTCCAGTACAGACGTCAGAGAAGACTTTCCTTGGCTAGGCTTGGGGGAAAAGGGTGCAAGAAGTGTTTCCTGAACGTCGACTGGATCTCAAGACGGCAGTGCACATCGTCCTCCAGCTGCAGCCCAACATAACCTTCATGTTATTATTTGGAACACAATTATAGGATCATTAGAGTGGGACTGACGCAGTGGCACAAAACCCATTCTATTTCAACTTTATAATACAAAAAGAAACCATGACAACCCGAAATATTTCCAACACGCTTAAAACAAATGAAGTGCTAAAGTAAATATATACCTACCATAAACATTACTCATTCTTCATCGCTGCAACTCGAATATCAATAAAACAACACACTAATTGATATTGTTGATAAACATACAAAGCGTTCCTGTTGCATGGGATAAAATGTATAATTATTATAAATATTTATCCAGGCTGTGTCTTTATTGGTGTCCAATATTTTGAAGATATCCGCTCATGTGAACACTGGTCTGAAAGTGTTGTATAAGAATTTGTCCTTTCGTAGACTATTAATGATTCATCGCAGAGGACCTACCCGAAAGAACTAAGACCCGGGAGCGATGGAAAACTTCGGGGGTCTTTCCATAGGTCAATACCTGATTTCTTAAAATGCCCCCCCCTCGACAACAACGTCAAGATGGTGGGAGTGGATACTCCGCAGGGAAGACTACCGAATAACCGCGGTGGGGCCGCACACCTTCTACTAGCTCTGCAGGCTAGTACCCACGACAACCCTCCACCCCCTCCGAGCGACCGAGGCCTGGCCGGAGGTACCCGATCTCCCGCCGATATCGGGGACACACTGCCCCCTCCAGTCCAACCCAATCCGAACAACTCCCAGATGGGAGGGGCTTGGCAGTTCGGCCCGAGGTTCCTCTAGTAACGTTAGAGGTACCACGAGTGCTACGGGTCCGCAGCGCTCACACCACGGCAGCTGAAGAGGACGAATCCCCTCCCCTACGGGAACTAGTAATGATTGATTAAATTCGATTGTTGTTCTTTATTGTAGATTACGGAAGGCAAAAGTGAGCAGCCATATCTAGGAATGTATCACGAGTATGTATCCCAATTGATACTTAAAGTGTTAGGAACATTCTCACCAATTCACCAACGCCTGAGAGACAGTGGCTCATTTAAGAGGTGTGTTTCGTATTGTTACGACGGCAGCGAATGCTAACCGTTAACAAATGAAGTAGGGTTAACCCATTGCACGCTTTTGTTGTTTGCCGCCGAGGAAAGGAACAATGAATGACAGCCAATGGCTGGCGTCACAAGTCAGGATGAAGTGGAAGGAAATTCGACACGGAAGTCAAAGCTAGGTCTATTATACCTCTGTCCCCAGTGGGGCATCCCCGGGAGGAAGGATAAGACGATAGGAGACAGAGCGGCCGTCCCAAGCAGTCGATATGGAGGGACAGAAAATTCGGGGAATGTAATTAACATACCCAGCATTCGCCGGAAAAACACCTGAAGAAACCCATGGGTCAGGTAGGTCAGCCAAGGGAATCGAACACAGACCTCGCAAATACGAGCCACAGACGAAGCCGCCTGAGCCATCCCACTTGGTAATACAGAGATATATCTATAGATTTTCAAAAAACAAATTGCATCATTTAGCTGGCCTTTGGATGCCATACGAGTGTGGAATCTGCATAATGGAGCGCTACCTCATTTCAGTACTTTCCTGCATGATAAGCTTCCATATATATGGATTGGTCGAAGAGGGTTCATTGCATGGCCTGCTCCATCCATCATTTATTCCACTGTGGACATTTGCAGCCTCTGGTTAATGCAATTTCTGTACTTCCCACACTGCATTTTACCAAATACGAAACACTGTAGCAGTTTGTAACATAGTACGCGATACCATGGAAGCAAGGCAAAGAAATTTGTTCGAGATCTTATCGGGAAACAAGCCAGGTGAAAAGACGATTAGAAAGACCATCCACAAGCCACCTCCGAAATTGAGACCGGTGAAAGACAAACTGGAATTCCAAGTTCCGGGAGTGTACCGCATTCCCTGTGAATGTGGGACACCGTATATAGGACAAACCGGAAGGACCACTGCTACCAGAATAAACGAACATGAACGGAGCATTCGTTTAATGCAACCTGAGAAGTCTGGACTGGCAGAGCATTGTTTTGGTAAGCACCATAGACGACCATCTTGGCAAAATACAACAGTTACTGGGGCGGAGAGTTAAGGAGGCTTTGGCCATTTTCTCCGAGAGGAGCACGCTTAATCGTGATGCTGGATTTTAGTTCAGCTCCTTTTGGAAACCAGCCTTACAAATGGAAATCAATAGACTCAAGAAACACAGACCCATACAGCTTGATCATCAAGTTAAGTATGAGGGCTGTTCAATAAAGAACGATCACAATTTTTCTTGACAACGTACCTTTACTCATGCTCATAATTTTGATGGTCCTACTCAAAATAGTCTCCCCTGAATGCGATGTACTTGTCTCAGCGTTTCTGCCAGTCTTCAAAGACATGCTGCAAACCATTTTTGAGATATCCTTCAAAATCGCCTCCGCAGCCTTCACCAGTGCTTCTGATGATGGATAATGCCTCCCAGGAAGAAATTTCTTCAAGTTAGGGAATAGAAAAGAGTCGCATGGGGCTAAATCCGGACTATAGGGAGGGTGAGGGATGCACTTCACGTTGATTTTTGCAAGATATTCAGCAACAACATTGGCAATATGCGGCCGCGCATTATCGTGGTGCAGCATCCAGCCTGCTTCACGGAAATGTGGTCTTTTGCACCTGATATGGACTTGCAGTGTTTTCAGGACATCCCTGTAGTATTGTCCAGTTACTGATGTGTGTGCAGGTACAACATGCTGATAAACCATTCCATGAATATCAAAGAATGAGATGACCATAACTTTCCCAGCAGAAGCAACCACTTTTGCTTTTTGGGAGTTGGTGATGAAGGAGATTTCCACACTGAGCTTTGCGTTTTGTTGTCAGGATCAAAATGATGTAGCCACGTTTCATCAGCAATGATTACGTTTGATAGAAACTCCGGATCTTCCTCTAACATCAACTTTAACTGTATGTTACCTCCATTGCAACGGTAGGCGATACTGAACATGTCTGAACTTGCCTGGTTCTCTTAGGTGGGAACCAGGAGTGCCAACAATGAAACTACTACGGCGTGTTTGTCTCACATTAAGCTAACAGAATATAATAAGATTGAATCATAATGCGAAAAGTTATGATCTTTCTTTATTGAACACCCTCGTAACATTTCTTACAGTATCCTAAGGATTGGAGAGATTTACGATCTAATCGTCTTTTAACCTGACTTGCTTCCCGAGATGTCGAACATATTCGTCGTCAGGAAAGCTTCAGGTCTTATTTTAAGGCAAAGCAATTTTATTCTGTAACTAAGCAATAAGTGACTTTCAGTTGTCTTTAATCGTTTCTGAAATATTTGACACCAATAAAGACTCACTAAAGCTTATGTACAGTGAATGTAAGCACTGCTCTACTGCCAATCCTTCAGCTGTCAACAATAAACATATTAATAAACTAACCTCTATTGCATTACAGTAAGCCATTTTCTGAAGCACCTAAGGCTACATATTTATTAAATTATGTCTCTATTAATCTACCAAACTATGAAAGAATTCATTAGTATAAATTAGATATACAATCAATTAGTACAGCTTGCTAAATAATGTACCAAAATATATAAATTTAGCCACTAATCTATTGCATTGGTTTCTTATTTGTTTTCTAATTTGTAAGTAGTGCAGCTTGTTCAATTGTTATTTATACATTTGCAGAATCACCTAAAAGCTTAATTATAGCTTTGACGTATCTTGTTCTGATTACATCAGATTTTATTATATTTTGTTTCTTTGTAACTTTTGACGCACCACTTAGATACATTCAGTCTATTCGTGCTTTTTTAAAGTTTACAAACGTACTTTAACTGGTTAAGTCATATCGGACGATGAAAGAAATGATGTTCAAATGAGTACAGGGTACATAGAGCTTAGAGTTACCAGACATTCATCTTTCAGGATAAGAGAAAACCTCCAACGTTAAGTCATATCGGACGATGAATGAAATGATGTTCAAATGAGTACAGGGTACATAGAGCTTGGAGTTACCAGACATTCATCTTTTAGGATAAGAGAAAACCTCCAACGTTAAGTCATATCGGACGATGAATGAAATGATGTTCAAATGAGTACAGGGTACATAGAGCTTGGAGTTACCAGACATTCATCTTTTAGGATAAGAGAAAACCTCCAACGTTAAGTCATATCGGACGATGAATGAAATGATGTTCAAATGAGTACTGAGTACATAGAGCTTAGAGTTACCAGACATTCATCTTTCAGAATAAGAGAAAACCTCCAACGTTTTCGGACGATCAATGAAATGATGTTCAAATGAGTACAGGGTACATAGAGCTTAGAGTTATGAGACATCCATCTTTCAGGATAAGAGAAAACCTCCAACGTTAAGTCATATCGGACGATGAATGAAATGATGTTCACATGAGTACAGGGTACATAGAGCGTAGAGTTACCAGACATTCATCTTTCAGGATAAGAGAAAACCTCCAACGTTAAGTCATATCGGACGATGAATGAAATGATGTTCAAATGAGTATAGGGTACATAGAGCGTAGAGTTATCAGACATTCATCTTTCAGGATAAGAGAAAACCTCCAACGTTAAGTCATATCGGACGATGAATGAAATGATGTTCACATGAGTACAGGGTACATAGAGCGTAGAGTTATCAGACATTCATCTTTCAGGATAAGAGAAAACCTCCAACGTTAAGTCATATCGGACGATGAATGAAATGATGTTCACATGAGTACAGGGTACATAGAGCGTAGAGTTACCAGACATTCATCTTTCAGGATAAGAGAAAACCTCCAACGTTAAGTCATATCGGACGATGAATGAAATGATGTTCAAATGAGTACAGGGTACATAGAGCTTAGAGTTTCCAGACATTCATCTTTCAGGATAAGAGAAAACCTCCAACGTTAAGACATATCGGAAGATGAATGAAATGATGTTCAAATGAGCACAGGGTACATAGAGCTTAGAGTTACCAGACATTTATCTTTCAGGATAAGAGAAAACCTCCAACGTTAAGTCATATCGGACGATGAATGAAATGATGTTCAAATGAGCACAGGGTACATAGAGCTTAGAGTTACCAGATATTTATCTTTCAGGATAAGAGAAAACCTCCAACGTTGTCATATCGGACGATGAATGAAATGATGTTCAAATGAGTACAGGGTACATAGAGCTTAGAGTTACCAGACATTCATCTTTCAGGATAAGAGAAAACCTCCAACGTTAAGTCATATCGGACAATGAATGAAATGATGTTCAAATGAGCACAGGGTACATAGAGCTTAGAGTTACCAGACATTCATCTTTCAGGATAAGAGAAAACCTCCAACGTTAAGTCATATCGGACAATGAATGAAATGATGTTGAAATGAGTACAGGGTACATAGAGCTTAGAGTTACCAGACATTCATCTTTCAGGATAAAAGAAAACCTAAAACGTTTTCGGACGATCAATGAAATTATGTTCAAATGAGTACAGGATACATAGAGCTTAGAGTTACCAGACATTTATCTTTCAGGATAAGAGAAAACCTCCAACGTTAAGTCATATCGGACGATGAATGAAATGATGTTCACATGAGTACAGGGTACATAGAGCTTAGAGTTACCAGACACTCATCTTTCAGGATAAGAGAAAACCTCCAAAGTTGTCATATCGGACGATGAATGAAATGATGTTCAAGTGAGTACAGGATACATGGAGCTTAGAGTTACCAGACATTTATCTTTCAGGATAAGAGAAAACCTCCAACGTTGTCATATCGGACGATGAATGAAATGATGTTCAAATGAGCACAGGGTACATAGAGCTTAGTTACCAGACATTCATCTTTCAGGATAAGAGAAAACCTCCAAAGTTGTCATATCGGACGATGAATGAAATGATGTTCAAATGAGCACAGGGTACATAGAGCTTAGAGTTACCAGACATTCATCTTTCAGGATAAGAGAAAACCTCCAAAGTTGTCATATCGGACGATGAATGAAATGATGTTCAAATGAGTACAGGATACATAGTGCTTAGAGTTACCAGACATTTATCTTTCAGGATAAGAGGAAACCTCCAAAGTTGTCATATCGGACGATGAATGAAATGATGTTCAAATGAGCACAGGGTACATAGAGCTTAGAGTTACCAGACATTCATCTTTCAGGATAAGAGAAAACCTCCAACGTTAAGTCACATCGGACAATGAATGAAATGATGTTGAAATGAGTACAGGGTACATAGAGCTTAGAGTTACCAGACATTCATCTTTCAGGATAAAAGAAAATCTCCAACGTTAAGTCATATCGGACGATGAATGAAATGATGTTCAAATGAGCACAGGGTACATAGAGCTTAGAGTTATCAGACATTCATCTTGCAGGATAAGAGAAAACCTCCAACGTGAAGTCCTAGCGGACGATGAATGAAATGATGTTCAAATGAGTACAGGGTACACAGAGCTTAGAGTTATCAGACATTCATCTTGCAGGATAAGAGAAAACCTCCAACGTGAAGTCCTAGCGGACGATGAATGAAATGATGTTCAAATGAGTACAGGGTACATAGAGCTTAGAGTTATCAGACATTCATCTTTCAGGATAAGAGAAAACCTCCAACGTTAAGTCATATCGGACGATGAATGAAATGATGTTCAAATGAGCACAGGGTACACAGAGCTTAGAGTTATCAGACATTCATTTTTCAGGATAAGAGAAAACCTCCAACGTTAAGTCATATCGGACGATGAATGAAATGATGTTCAAATGAGTACAGGGTACATAGAGCTTAGAGTTATCAGACATTCATCTTTCAGGATAAGAGAAAACCTCCAACGTTAAGTGATATCGGACGATGAATGAAATGATGTTGAAATGAGTACAGGGTTAGAGTTACCAGACATTCATTTTTCAGGATAAAAGAAAACCTAAAACGTTTTCGGACGATCAATGAAATGATGTTCAAATGAGTACAGGGTACATAGAGCTTAGAGTTACCAGACATTCATCTTTCAGGATAAGAGAAAACCTCCAACGTTAAGTCATATCGGACGATGAATGAAATGATGTTCAAATGAGCACAGGGTACACAGAGCTTAGAGTTATCAGACATTCATCTTTCAGGATAAGAGAAAACCTTCAACGTTAAGTGATATCGGACGATGAATGAAATGATGTTGAAATGAGTACAGGGTTAGAGTTACCAGACATTCATTTTTCAGGATATAAGAAAACCTAAAACGTTTTCGGACGATCAATGAAATGATGTTCAAATGAGTACAGGGTACATAGAGCTTAGAGTTACCAGACATTCATCTTTCAGGATAAGAGAAAACCTCCAACGTGAAGTCCTAGCGGACGATGAATGAAATGATGTTCAAATGAGTACAGGGTACATAGAGCTTAGAGTTACTAGACATTCATCTTTCAGGATAAGGGAAAACCTCCAACGTTAAGTCATATCGGACGATGAATGAAATGATGTTCAAATGAGTACAGGGTACATAGAGCTTAGAGTTACCAAACATTCATCTTTCAGGATAAGGGAAAACCTCCAACGTTAAGTCATATCGGACGATGAATGAAATGATGTTCAAATGAGTACAGGGTACATAGAGCTTAGAGTTATCAGACATTCATCTTGCAGGATAAGAGAAAACCTCCAACGTGAAGTCCTAGCGGACGATGAATGAAATGATGTTCAAATGAGTACAGGGTACATAGAGCTTAGAGTTACTAGACATTCATCTTTCAGGATAAGGGAAAACCTCCAACGTTAAGTCATATCGGACGATGAATGAAATGATGTTCACATGAGTACAGAATGCATAGAGCTTAGAGTTATCAGACATTGATGTTTCAGGATAAGAGAAAATCTCCAACGTTAAGTCATATCGGACGATGAATGAAATGATGTTCACATGAGTACAGAATACATAGAGCTTAGAGTTATCAGACATTGATGTTTCAGGATAAGAGAAAACCTCCAACGTTAAGTCATATCGGACGATGAATGAAATGATGTTCAAATGAGTACAGGGTACATAGAGCTTAGAGTTATCAGACATTGATGTTTCAGGATAAGAGAAAACCTCTAACGTTAAGTCATATCGGACGATGAATGAAATGATGTTCACATGAGTACAGAATACATAGAGCTTAGAGTTATCAGACATTGATGTTTCAGGATAAGAGAAAACCTCTAACGTTAAGTCATATCGGACGATGAATGAAATGATGTTCACATGAGTACAGAATACATAGAGCTTAGAGTTATCAGACATTACTCTTTTAGGATAAGGGAAAATCCCGGAAATATGTATTAGAGGCCCCGTAGAGTAGGGGTTCCGTTCCCTTTAGCTGCCTTGGTACGACCACTGCGGACCCCGAGCACTCGTGGTACCTCTGACGTTACTAGAGGAACCTCGGGCCGAACATTCGAGCCCCTCCCTGAATGGGAGTTGTTCGGATTGGTTTGGAGTCGAGGGGGCGGTGGTTCCCGATATCAGTGGGAGATCGGGTGCGTCTTCGGACGGGGTAGAGGGAAGCTATATATTCCCGCGTATTAGGCAACATAGCTAGTAGAAGGTGTGCTAGATCACCAGGCGGCCATACCGAGGTCTAATCGGTAGCCTTCCCCTTTGGGGTTGGCGCGCATAAGTGGCGTATCCACTTCCATCACGTCTTGAGTTCATAGGACCAGTTGGCTTGTTAGTCTCTAGGTCATGCCCTATGGAAAGCCCAACGGAGGCGCCAGACACCCTTTTGGGACTTAATTGACTTAATTTGCAGTAATGTTTGCTTGTAATATATAATAAACTGCAGTAATTCAGTAATTCAAGTAATGCAGTGTACTACAAAGAGGAGGTGAGTTATGCAGTAATTTCTTCTTGACAACTGTTAACTGACAGTCAATCTGACACACAATTATTCTCTTCTTACTGTACAGGTATCACATTGTTGACAACTGTTAACTGACAGTCAATCTGACACACAATTATTCTCTTCTTACTGTACAGGTATCACATTGTTGACAACTGTTAACTGACAGTCAATCTGACACACAATTATTCTCTTCTTACTGTACAGGTATCACATTCTTGACAACTGTTAACTGACAGTCAATCTGACACACAATTATTCTCTTCTTACTGTACAGGTATCACATTCTTGGCAACTGTTAACTGACAGTCAATCTAACACACAATTATTCTCTTCTTACTGTACAGGTATCACATTCTTGGCAACTGTTAACTGACAGTCAATCTAACACACAATTATTCTCTTCTTACTGTACAGGTATCACATTGTTTACAACTGTTAACTGACAGTCAATCTGACACACAATTATTCTCTTCTTACTGTACAGGTATCACATTCTTGGCAACTGTTAACTGACAGTCAATCTGACACACAATTATTCTCTTCTTACTGTACAGGTATCACATTCTTGGCAACTGTTAACTGACAGTCAATGTGACATGCAATTATTCTCTTCTTACTGTACAGGTATCACATTGTTGACAACTGTTAACTGACAGTCAATCTGACACACAATTATTCTCTTCTTACTGTACAGGTATCACATTCTTGACAACTGTTAACTGACAGTCAATCTGACACACAATTATTCTCTTCTTACTGTACAGGTATCACATTGTTGACAACTGTTAACTGACAGTCAATCTGACAGACAATTATTCTCTTCTTACTGTACAGGTATCACATTCTTGACAACTGTTAACTGACAGTCAATCTGACACACAATTATTATCTTCTTACTGTACAGGTATCACATTCTTGACAACTGTTAACTGACAGTCAATCTGACAGACAATTATTCTCTTCTTACTGTACAGGTATCACATTCTTGACAACTGTTAACTGACAGTCAATCTGACACACAATTATTCTCTTCTTACTGTACAGGTATCACATTCTTGACAACTGTTAACTGACAGTCAATCTGACACACAATTATTCTCTTCTTACTGTACAGGTATCACATTCTTGACAACTGTTAACTGACAGTCAATCTGACACACAATTATTATCTTCTTACTGTACAGGTATCACATTCTTGACAACTGTTAACTGACAGTCAATCTGACACACAATTATTCTCTTCTTACTGTACAGGTATCACATTGTTGACAACTGTTAACTGACAGTCAATCTGACAGCACATTCTTGACAACTGTTAACTGACAGTCAATCTGACACACAATTATTCTCTTCTTACTGAACAGGTATCACATTTTTGGCAGTTTCTCAGGCTTTGTAATGTTCTACTTACGACAGTAATATTTTGTGATTTTAAAATAAAATAAACATTGCAGAATCAACATCTTAGTATCGAAAAGGTACCGAGGGAATTTTTGGGAACTATCGTTCGATATCGATACCATTAATTATCGAGTTATCGAGATATCGCAAGTATCGAGGACCTATCCCTGCTCTTTGCACTGTTGTACAAACAAGTGCATCTCTGTAATTTTAGCAGCTTGTTTACGTTTGCACATCGCTCTGCAAGTCTGATAATACTTTTAGCACAGAGCTGCGTTAGTGTTTTGTTTCGGGCTGGTTATTGTAGAATCTGTTTTCATTGTCTGTTGCAATACTTGTAAAACATCATATTTATTTTGAAATCTGTGCAGTAGATTTTGGCTGAAGGATTTTGAGGTCCTAGTTTTCAAAAATGTAAGCTTCTTGCACTGCACAATGTCCTGTGTTCTCATCAATTGTTTCTCTGTGTTCCATGGAGACAGTTCGAGAGGGGCTTTCACTTATCTCCTAACACTATAACACTTGGGGTACTGCTACAATAGAGCGACGTTAGACCTCCGTAGTCCAGTCTTCTTTAACAAGGACTTCAATGTCAAAACAAAACACTGACGTCGGTCCTTTCGGAAATTCTGCCTGAGGTCACATGGTCGAACGTCTCTAGATTTTTGCCTTGTAGTAGCTGTCCTATTATTGTAATTTAAACTTTAACAATGTTTTTTTGTTTCACGAGGTATGTCCAAGAACTGTTATGAATTTTGTTTTAGTTATGTAGTCTATCAGCATAACTTGAAGCTTTGCCTACTTGTGTAATTATGAATATTTTTGACGTGTGCTATGCTTAAGATCTATCTAATGTAATCATAATTTACATAAACTTTGGTTGGTGCTTTTTGAGATTATCCACATGTAAACTATAACATCTTTTGTAATCAGAACAAGATAGAGTGAGAGAGAGCAAAAATATCTAGAACTACGTACTAGACAATGAGGTGCAGGCTCGGCAACATTCCATAGTAAAATCTCCCTGCAATTGACTAGAAAACAAGCAAACGCCCATTCCAGCACAGTCCATTGTTTACATCTGTTGACACTTTCAGAAGGAAACTAACTTTAAAGATGGTTATAGTTTTAAAATTACATTCTCTTTGTATGACTAAGAGATAAAGAAGACAAATAAGACTTTCCATTTCGTAAACATTTAAACAAATAACAGATAACACCACGGAAATGATGTACTTAAAAACTATTTGACTTTATTTTTAATGTTTTAATAGGATTCGCATTTAGCGAATAAATTCAGAAGCTAACAACAATGAAGCAACAAATACTACATAAAATATAATTATTTGTCACAAAAATCACATATCTTTTAAGAAAATTGAAGAAATCGCCAAAGAATTCAAAACTTCTTCGCATCGTCACTTGTTTTTTCTTATTGTCATCGTTACTGTCGCTAGTTGTATTATGTTTGTACGTGTTACCAAACTCTGAAACTAAAATAACTTAAAGACAGTATCGATTGGTAATATTTCAAAATTCATTAGGCATTTCTATTTTTTTTAATACATATTTTTTCCCAAACCATTAAATCTATCCGACCATTTTATTGTTTTAATAATTTAATTTCTGGATTTATTTTATGGCTAAATGGCCAAAAGTATCTGCTACGGCAGATTTATCAGTCTGTTTATACTAAATATTTCTAAAATGTTCCTTAATTTTGGTTTCTAGATTACGTTTGGTCCTGGTCGCAATCTAAACAATTAAATTATGAAATTCCAAATTTTCCATTACCGGAAATTATAACTCTTTTTTTAGAAAAATGTAGCAAATTTTTTATATTATATTTATTTTGAAGAACCAAATTATACAAAATTGTTTAAAAAAATCTTTTTGAAAATGTTTATTTGCCTAAGGAGGCAAGTAAATTCTTTAAAAGTTATAATATTACATTTTTTTAATTTCTGTGCAAATTTTATCAATTTTCTCAAAAGATGGGTAGACTTTGTGACAAATAATTACATTTTCTGTAAGAGTTACATTTTTGTGTAGTAACATCTTACGGTTTACCTGTTATACAAAAGTTATTCAGAACGAAGTGCACATCTGGGGCTATTCCCAGAAAATTCAATAAAGTAAGCGCGGGTGACTGGGAGCGGTAGTGTAGTGTTTTGTTAGAACGAAGTTGAGATAGTTGACTGTGTAATTCGATTGTGTTTCTTCAGTCTAAGTGACAAATTGACCTTCTTTTACGGAAACGCGGTATGTAATTGCTCCATTTCTGAATTTTGTTATTTTTTTAACTTCATTTAAGATAGATTTATAAAGAATCTGCATTTAAACTGCTCCAGAAACTTGTACAATAAGAAAATACAGACGTTCTTACATCCATAATCCTTCTTGTTGTTATGACAGTTAATCAGTACTACCAACGGGCAAAACTAAATACCGCTACAACAGTGGACGAAGCGGATCAAGGTACGGCTGGGGATTCAATTGTTTTTATTTATGTCCTGAAACGTTAATTCATATCGGACGATGAATGAAATGGGTGAAATGATGCTGCAATGAGCGCAGAAAGATGCAGAATGGTACCAGGAAATCTGTGTGGGCGCTGAAACAATTGATATGTGTAAAATGTGAGTGAGATACATAAAGATATGAATATACAAGTGTAGAAATGTGTTATTTTGTTCTCATGATTACATTATGTACTGAAATTGAATGTTCCATTCCGATTCGTCCGCTATGTCAATCCTATTGCGCGCGATTAGGATGTGTTTCCGCTCGGAGTATAAATGGAAACGAAAAACTTAGCATTTAACATAATCTAGAATGTCAAACCATCAGTATAAGGTATAAGCTGTCACATTTACGTGACAAATAGGACTTTTGTGAACGAATTTCAAAATGTTGTTCAGATTCAACCGTGTTTAAGTTATGTACATTTAGTTTTTCAGGAAAATGTCTTACTCGTATGATATTCTCATATAAGCACTAGTGAGGGTATTTGGAACAGCTCAACTTAAATACCAGGTTTGTTATTTAGGTAAAGTTTCGTGTTTTTTGAGTTATTTTTCTCTTTTAATTTAGGAAGTCTTAAAGCACGTATTTCTAATACAATTGAAACAGTGTAGCAGACAAAGTTTACGTTGCCATGGTAACTTTGTAATGGACTGTGCTGGAGTAGATAATAAAATTGAAGAACCAGCATTAATGGACGCCACTTTCCTGCAGTTGCGGGGCGACCTTCTCGGCTGCCGGAGCTGATACCTTCTTTCTGAACGTGGCCTGTATTTTGGAAGCGGCGGCATGTAAATCCGGATCATTTAGGTCGATGTCTGCCAAATCGTCTTCTTCCTGCTAAAGTATATAAATTATTCTCACATTTATGGAAGGTTACAGTTTAGTACTACTATTAGGAAGTCTGCTAAACCACGCCTAGAACATTCCATGCTAAAATAACAACATACATGCACTGAAATACAAGTTAATTTCACACTGTTGAACAAAGAATGAGATGTCTTAGACTTAATTTTTCGTTAAACTTCAAAATGATGTGAATGGCTTAAATAAATGAAGTAAATACAGTAAGTTTCCTTTCAAAATATCAAAATGCCAAGTAATGGTATCTGGGATATCCATTCCTAATTCCTCTTACTTGTACTTTGTGAGTTCCAGACTTGTATGAAATCATTAAAGTGCCATGTACATAGCGTCCAAAAGTTAAGCATAATTCTTAAAACAGAGAACAAAAAGGTAAAAGGTGCCCCAAGGTCAAAACTGTATGCTATTACTCAATATATTGCGTTCCAGATAATGTATAATTCATTGTAACAATATATTGCATTCTGCCTAGTTTTTGGACACTAATGTATATTAAACTTATTGAAGTAATTCAGTGTACATTCCATAGATGTGTGCTTTTCAAAATTGTCATTATTTCCTTAAGTTTGTATGGCATATCTCACTGCATTTCTGTTTAAACGTCTGTCACATAAAATAAATCTCCTATAACAAAAACATCATTACGCGATACCTTTGTTTCTAAAAAGTCGACCTTTTACTGTTAGACATGAATAATCTCTGTAAAGAGTCGAATTATCTCTACCAGAGTCAATAGGAGACAAAAACGCATCATTACGCGATACTTTTGTTTCTAAAAAGTCGGCCTTTTACTGTTAGACATGAATAATCTCTGTAAAATGTCGAATTATCTCTACCAGAGTCAATACGAGACAAAAACACATCATTACGCGATACCTTTGTTTCTAAAAAGTCGGCCTTTTACTATTAGACATGAATAATCTCTGTAAAGAGTCGAGTTATCTCTACCAGAGTCAATATGAGACAAAAACACATCATTACGTGATACTTTTGTTACTGAAAAGTAGGCCTTTTACTGTTAGACATGAATAATCTCTGTAAAGAGTTGAATTATCTCTACCAGAGCCAATGGAGTAGTTCAAACAGAAGAAAACACATTTGCGAGACAAAAACACATCATTCTTCAGGTACTCCCACTCTAATACAATTTTAAAGACATTTTATTATAATCTCTTTGACTATCGATTAGTCCGATGTTCAGATTTTCATTAGTTATCCGAAAAACTTGAAATAATCATTAGCTGCATTTTAAAAACGCTTTCAATTTCATATTTTCGCTAATATCCACTCCGTCTTTTATCGACAATGTACTATCCATACCGAAAACTTCGACCACAGATTATATGAATTTAGCATATGTGATTTCTTTGAAAAGTATGTTAAAATTACTTCCTTGCAAATATTAGTAACACTTTTTGAACTGCGTCATTTGTTAAAACATAAATATTCTTTGTCATAAATTGCTGATGACTTTTCTGACAGCAAACTAAGACTAGTTTCTCCAATTTCTTCAGGTATAAAACTTTGGTCCCCTGAATCACTCATATTGACATACAATTTGGCATTTGTTATATTTGCAGTTTGTACGATGGCTATAAACGTTGATTTTCTGGTGGATAGTTGGATGTAGAGGGCCATGTCCGATGCCAGGTCATTAGTGTAGGTCAGATTATACTATCAATCGTTTAGCCTCAACATCAGAAAGAATTCATTAGACACATTATGACACTGTTACAATAAATGTATACAACAAATAAATATTAACTTTAATTTGTTTTGAAGTTTGAGTTGTGTATTTACATGAAATTACCGCATTGAGTACAGTCCATGTTTTAATAACATTACGGAATTGTTAACAATTCTGCCATCTAGTGACTTTTATATCTACTGAGACGAAGTATTTCAATTATATAAACAACAGATGGGGCATAAAAGGTTCGGTGCCTTGGTTTTGGAAAAAGAAGTAGCAATAAAACATATAGTAAGAATTGTCAATAAAATTACACATTTTATATTTGAATTGATTATTCTGAAAAGAGTGGTAACATCGTATAAGAACAATTGTTAATACTTAGTTAATTATAAGTCAATATACCAATGTAAGTTAGAGTGAAAGACTGCTTATTAATGTATACAATGGACGAAAGCGTGGCTCTGAGTATCTGCAAGACACACTGCACTGGTGCTGTAGCATCTGGACCGTTTAGGGAATTTTTGGAAGGAATTGGACTACATAGTGAGTCGGATTCCTCATAATAAATCAAACACAAAACGTAGCTTAGAGCACTTTCCAGGGTCTACTGACCTGGTTCTGTGGAAACTCGACTGTTTAGGGAATTTTTGGAAGGAAATGGACTACATAGCGAGTCGGATTCCTCATAATAAATCAAACAGAATGGGTACAATGTTTGCTGTACTCAGAGATGTTGACACATTTCGCAATGGTTCATGCACAGTTCACTAGAACATCTTTCACACGGCTCGTGGTATTTTGCTGTTTTAACATTATTCATCATGTAAGTCATGGGTCCCTAGTTTTATGTCATGTCTCTCGGTCCAGGATCCTTCCAGCATTGTACTAGGAGTCCTCGTGGATCTCCCTCCTTCTTTAACACTTCCTCATATGTGCCGTTAAATGACAACAGATATGTCTACCTGGCAAACTCTTAAACCGGCAGGGTCTTGTTTTTCCCAAAACCGAGCAACTTGTTGAGATACCTCTCTTATATTCTCTGCAGCCTTCTCCTATATTAGTTCTGTACCATACAGTGCAACCCGGAACAAGATCACTGCTGTGTCGAGAGCTGGTAATTGTAACTTCTTTATATCACACCTCGCTTTGATGACAAAGACTCTCTGTACTGAACGATGAGATTGTCAGTTGTAATGTGACTGCCAGATATTTGCAGCCAATGGAGTTCCATATAGCGTTAGCGTAGTCTCCCTCAATTGCGAAATACCTTTACTTCCTCCCAATGCTCTACAATGTTGAACTTAAAGGTGTTACACACGCAGCTTTTACCACGAATATTTCACATGATTTCTCTAGATGAAGGATTCCTTAGCAAAGCCTACGCTTTTATGACACGATTTACATCAATAAGGACTTCATAATCCCAACTGTTACTGCTTCTTCTATTTGAAACCAAACAGATAAATGCCTAATAGCTTTTATGCTTATACCAAACGAGAGCTGTTACTTCTCTTTCCTCTAATTGGTACTAAAGGTAGAATAGTTATTTATGGGAGAGATGATAACATGATACTGGAGACTTTGAATAGCGACGAATCGTAACTATGGTGATGCAAAAATAACAAAAGCTAATCTCTATGACAAAATGAGTGATTCAGACGACCGAAGTTTTATATCTGAAGAAATCGGAGCACGTCCAATTGCTAATCTTGGTTTGTCATTAAGAAGAATAATTTAACAGTCATTATCGATTGTTTCTTGTCGATTAGTTCAGCTCTAGCTTATACTAGTGGATCTGTATTAAATTTTAACAATTGTACTGTTATAATTAATTATACAATGAACCCAGAATAATAAAATATATTTCTGTACATTGTAGATGTCATATGTTTGTTTTTCAGATAGATACAGAAAAACTGAACATCGGACTAATCGATAGTCATAGAGATTATAATATAACGTACTTGACGCTTATTAGAGTAGGCATTGTGTTTTGTCTCTTAAATTTTAACTTTATTCTTGTGCTTGACCTGCTATATTGACTCTAGAGACTATTTCATATATACGTCACTTATTGTATTAGATTTTTTTCGTTATATAACTTTTCTGAACTTCCCTGCTATTGAATTATTACATTTAATGCTCAAGTTCCCCTTCTATACACAGCTAACCTTGTATACACCAATAAAGTACTAGGATTCGTCAAATACCAACCAATCACTGATCTCTAAATCGATAACCTACACCAGGTACAATTATCACTTAGCAATTACCACTTTTACCTTGAATGTTGGGTATAATAATCACACGAAAAGGTTAGGTTACGTTAATATTTTCTTCTAATGAATCAGCGCCATCTGAGAACCTTAAGACCAAAGCTACTCACCAGTATTAACTCGTACACGACCTGTAATATCTATTGATCATGTGTGCCGTGACTTGTGAAGTTAAGTTTCATTCATGTGCTAATGCAGGCCTCTGTGAGTAAGGGAGTCAAATAGCTTGTTTTATTGTTTTCAACAATTTGTTTTATTTGTGAAATAGTCTCTTCAGATGCACCTCGTGGTTTTGACGTTCTCTAGATAAATTCAAAACCAATTGTGACATTACCTATCATAATTCCACTCTTTTTAGACATTATTCATGTCTAACAATAAAAGGCCTACTTTTCAGTAACAAAAGCTCCTGGCAGCTCAACATTATCTTATTGTAGTTACAAGGGAATACAGTAGACTTTAAGTGATAGTCAAATGTTTTATATACATGACTTTGTCTACTCTTGTACAAACACTTATTGCTCTATCTACTTCAAGATAAACATTATCTTATTGTAGTTACAAGGGAATACAGTAGACTTTAAGTGATAGTCAAATGTTTTATATACATGACTTTGTCTACTCTTGTACAAACACTTATTGCTCTATCTACTTCAAGATAAACATTATCTTATTGTAGGTACAAGGGAATACAGTAGACTTTAAGTGATAGTCAAATGTTTTATATACATGACTTTCTCTACTCTTGTACAAACACTTATTGCTCTATCTACTTCAAGATAAACATTATCTTATTGTAGTTACAAGGGAATACAGTAGACTTTAAGTGATAGTCAAATGTTTTATATACCTGACTTTCTCTACTCTTGTACAAACACTTATTGCTCTATCTACTTCAAGATAAACATTATCTTATTGTAGTTACAAGGGAATACAGTAGACTTTAGGTGATAATCAAGAGTTGTGGTCGCTCTGTGATGTCTTTGTAGTTACATTATCTTTCTATGCACAAGAGTTACAATAAAGTATAGCGAATTCCTATTCTATGAAAGGTTATAGAAAATTGAAACAAGTAACAAGTAGTATATGGAAATGGTTCATTGCATACAAAAGTTATTTTGTATATTGTTTTTTTAACATGATATACATTTGCTGTGTAGTAATATTTTGTCTGTGTTTTAGAGTTTACCAGATAATAAGAATGAAGAGGACTTCTGACCAAATTTCCAGTAAATTCAAGACAAACATTTCATCTTCTTGACAATAATTTAAACACATGGCAGTTTAATCAAATTTTTAGAACAGTTAGTGAGCAAATATAAATCCTTTGTGAGGATTTCCTTCTCAGCCCAGAAAAATGACTCTTTTCTGGAACACACAGACAAATATTAAAGAAAGTGTTTATTTTATCATTTTTAGATTTAGAACGTCGATTTATCGGTGTCAATTGTTTGGCAGAAACATACTCAGAAGTTGAAACAAATGAATTCATGTTCTAAGACCGGCATCTGTTTTCTGAACGTGTTGTATATCTTAGTGTCACTTCCGGTCGATTAGTTCGACATCCGGTGCAGCGTCGTCGATATGGACGAGCCAAATGTATACGGAACAGCCGCGGCTGGTGGCGCTATAAATAACGATACTTCCATTTATGACACTTTAAAAATACGATGTTATTGATTCGTCCGTTTGAATAGGATTCTGCTTCTCTTCGAAATGTTGTGGTGTGTTAGAAGGGGCCGTTAAAATGCGAGTTCTTACTTTCCCTACAGTTCCGCGGTTTCCACTTGGGGTTATAGGTGCAATAGACCGAGCTAGGAAAACTGTGCCGATTTACTTTGAAGTTCATGAATGAATAAAACTCTTTAATAAAAAGGAAAATGCCGTTATTTTTATTACACGTCTTATTTAATTTTCTATCTTTAAACGTCCTTTTAAGCATACTACGTCAGTATTGGCTACACTGAGGAAGTACATTGCAAAGAAATGACCAGAGCTTTCTCGGACTGGGTAGCGACTTCTTCATGACAATGCACGACCTCACGTCATGCAGTTCCCCCTCACACTACTGTTACAGCAGCAAACTACACGTCAGTATTGGCTACACTGAGGAAAAACATTGCAAAGAAATGACCAGAGCTTTCTCGGACTGGGTAACGACTTCTTCATGACAATGCACGACCTCACGTCATGCAGTTCCCCTTCACACTACTGTTACAACTGCATACTACATGTCAGTATTGGCTACACTGAGGAAGCACATTGCAAAGAAATGACCAGAGCTTTCTCGGACTGGGTAGCGACTTCATCATGACAATGCATGACCTCACGTCGCATGCAGTTCCCCCTCACACTACTGTTACAACTGCATACTACATGTCAGTATTGGCTACACTGAGGAAGCACAATGCAAAGAAATGACCAGAGCTTTCTCGGACTGGGTAGCGACTTCATCATGACAAAGCATGACCTCACGTCACATGCAGTTCTCCCTCACACTACTGTTACAGCAGCATACTACACGTCAGTATTGGCTACACTGAGGAATCACATTGCAAAGAAATGACCAGAGCTTTCTCGGACTGGGTGACGACTTCTTCATGACAATGCACGACCTCACGTCATGCAGTTCCCCTTCACACTACTGTTACAGCAGCAAACTACACGTCAGTATTGGCTACACTGAGGAAGCACGTCATGCAGTTCCCCCTCACACTACTGTTACAGCAGCATACTACACGTCAGTATTGGCTACACTGAGGAAGCGCATTGCAAAGAAATGACCAAAGCTTTCTTGGACTGGGTGACAACTTCATCATGAAAATTCACGGCCTCATATAACATGCAGTTCCCCTTCACACTACTTTTACAGCAGCGTACTACACGTCAGTATTGGCTACACTGAGGAAGCAGATTGCAAAGAAATGACCAGAGCTTTCTCGGACTGGGTAGCGGCTTCATCATGAAAATGCACGGCCTCATATCACATGCAGTTCCCCTTCACACTACTTTTACAGCAGCGTACTACACGTCAGTATTGGCTACACTGAGGAAGCAGATTGCAAAGAAATGACCAGAGCTTTCTTGGACTGGGTGACAACTTCATCATGAAAATGCACGGTCTCATATCACATGCAGTTCCCCTTCACACTACTTTTACAGCAGCGTACTACACGTCAGTATTGGCTACACTGAGGAAGCAGATTGCAAAGAAATGACCAGAGCTTTCTTGGACTGGGTGACAACTTCATCATGAAAATGCACGGCCTCATATCACATGCAGTTCCCCTTCACACTACTGTTACAGCAGCGTACTACACGTCAGTATTGGCTACACTGAGGAAGGAGATTGCAAAGAAATGACCAGAGCTTTCTTGGACTGGGTGACAACTTCATCATGAAAATGCACGGCCTCATATCACATGCAGTTCCCCTTCACACTACTTTTACAGCAGCGTACTACACGTCAGTATTGGCTACACTGAGGAAGCAGATTGCAAAGAAATGACCAGAGCTTTCTTGGACTGGGTGACAACTTCATCATGACAATGCACGGCCTCACGTCATGCAGTTCCCCTTCACGCTACTGTTACAGCAGCGTACTACACGTCAGTATTGGCTACACTGAGGAAGCGCATTGCAAAGAGACGACCAGAGCTTTCTCGGAGTGGGTGATGACTTGTTCATGACAATGTACGGCCTCACGTCATGCAGTTCCCCCTCACACTACTGTTACAGCAGCAAACTACACGTCAGTATTGGCTACACTGAGGAAGCACATTGCAAAGAAACGACCAGAGCTTTCTCGGACTGGGTAGCGACTTCATCATGACAATACACGACCTCACGTCATGCAGTTCCCCTTCACACTACTGTTACAGCAGCATACTACATGTCAGTATTGGCTACACTGAGGAAGTGCATTGCAAAGAAACGACCAGAGCTTTCTCGGACTGGGTAGCGACTTCATCATGACAATACACGACCTCACGTCATGCAGTTCCCCTGAACACTACTGTTACAGCAGCATACTACATGTCAGTATTGGCTACACTGAGGAAGTACATTGCAAAGAAATGACCAGAGCTTTCTCGGACTGGGTAGCGACTTCATCATGACAATACACGACCTCACGTCATGCAGTTCCCCTTCACACTACTGTTACAGCAGCGTACTACATGTCAGTATTGGCTACACTGAGGAAAAACATTGCAAAGAAACGACCAGAGCTTTCTCGGACTGGGTGGCCACGTCATCATGACAATGCACGACCTCACGTCATGCAGTTCTCCCTCACACTACTGTTACAACAGCATACTACATGTCAGTATTGGCTACACTGAGGAAGCACATTGCAAAGAAACGACCAGAGCTTTCTCGGACTGGGTGACGACTTCTTCATGACAATGCACGACCTCACGTCATGCAGTTCCCCCTCACACTACTGTTACAGCAGCATACTACATGTCAGTATTGGCTACACTGAGGAAGCACAATGCAAAGAAATGACCAGAGCTTTCTTGGACTGGGTGACAACTTCATCATGACAATGGACGGCCTCACGTCATGCAGTTCCCCTTCACACTACTGTTACAGCAGCATACTACATGTCAGTATTGGCTACACTGAGGAAGCACATTGTAAAGAAATGACCAGAGCTTTCTTGGACTGGGTGACAACTTCATCATGACAATGGACGGCCTCACGTCATGCAGTTCCCCCTCACACTACTGTTACAGCAGCATACTACATGTCAGTATTGGCTACACTGAGGAAGCACATTGTAAAGAAATGACCAGAGCTTTCTTGCACTGGGCGACAACTTCATCCTGATAATGCACTTCCTCACGTCATGCAGTTCCCCTTCACACTACTGTTACAGCAGCGTACTACACGTCAGTATTGGCTACACTGAGGAAGCACATTGTAAAGAAATGACCAGAGCTTTCTTGCACTGGGCGACAACTTCATCCTGATAATGCACGGCCTCACGTCATGCAGTTCCCCCCTCACACTACTGTTACAGCAGCGTACTACACGTCAGTATTAGCTACACTGAGGAAGCCCATTGCAAAGAAATGACCAGAGCTTTCTTGGACTGGGTGACAACTTCATCATGACAATGCACGGCCTCACGTCATGCAGTTCCCCTTCACACTACTGTTACAGCAGCAAACTACACGTCAGTATTGGCTACACTGAGGTAGCACATTGTAAAGAAATGACCAGAGCTTTCTCGGACTGGGTGGCACTTCATCCTGACAATGCACGGCCTCACGTCATGCAGTTCCCCTTCACACACTGTTACAGCGGCATACTACACGTCAGTATTGGCTACACTGAGGTAGCACATTGTAAAGAAATGACCAGAGCTTTCTCGGACTGGGTGGCACTTCATCCTGACAATGCACGGCCTCACGTCATGCAGTCTCCCCTCACACTACTGTTACAGCAACATACTACACGTCAGTATTGGCTACACTGAGGTAGCACATTGTAAAGAAACGACCAGAGCTTTCTCGGACTGGGTGGCACTTCATCATGACAAAGCACGCCCTCACGTCATGCAGTTCCCCCTCACTACTGTTACAGCAGCAAACTACATGTCAGTATTGGTTACACTGAGGAAGCACATTGCAAAGTAACGACCAGAGTATTCTGGACTGGGTAGCGACTTCATCATGACAATGCACGGCCTCACGTCATGCAGTTCACCCTCACACTACTGTTACAGCAGCATACTACATGTCAGTATTGGCTACACTGAGGAAGCACAATGCAAAGAAATGACCAGAGCTTTCTCGGACTGGGTGGAGACGTCATCATGACAATGGACGGCCTCACGTCATGCAGTTCCCCTTCACACTACTGTTACAGCAGCGTACTACACGTCAGTATTGCCTACACTGAGGAAGCACATTGCAAAGAAACGACCAGAGCTTTCTCGGACTGGGTGACAACTTCATCATGACAATGCACGACCTCACGTCATGCAGTTCCCCTCACACTACTGTTACAGCAGCATATTACACGTCAGTATTGGCTACACTGAGGAAGCACATTGCAAAGAAACGACTAGAGCTTTCTCGGACTGGGTGACAACTTCATCATGACAATGCACGGCCTCACGTCATGCAGTTCCCCTCACACTACTGTTACAGCAGCGTACTACACGTCAGTATTGCCTACACTGAGGAAGCACATTGCAAAGAAACGACCAGAGCTTTCTCGGACTGGGTGACAACTTCATCATGACAATGCACGGCCTCACGTCATGCAGTTCCCCTCACACTACTGTTACAGCAGCATATTACACGTCAGTATTGGCTACACTGAGGAAGCACATTGCAAAGAAACGACTAGAGCTTTCTCGGACTGGGTGATGACTTCTTCATGACAATGTACGGCCTCACGTCGTAAATCAAGTCATGCAGTTTCTGGCTCTCTTCAACATTAGCTGTGTACCACATCCACCTTATAGCCGCGATCTTACACCCTGTGACTTTTTTATTCCTATCACTTATGGCAAAGCTTAGGGGTGTTCGATTTGAGAACTCTGAGGCAATGCTCAAGAAAACTGATGCGATTCTCAAGGACGTGACAAAGAATGGTCTGCAGCATGTGTTCAAGGACACACAGAGACGCTATAAAAAGTGATTGAAGTAGGAGGAGACTAATTTGACAAAGATCGTGTAAACATTGAATTGCAATAAACTCATCTGTGAAAAAATAATCAGTGTCAGTATTTGTTGATCAGCGCTCGTAATAAAGACACGTACATATACAGCGTGGATACATCTTAACAGTAATCCCAGGATATCGCACTATCTCCACCCCAGCAGCACTTATTGTTACACGCATTTAATGTACTTTTTACTGGTATTTTTAAGGCAATATCAGTAACATTAGAAACGCCCGAGCTCTGGTACAACATACGTCACAGCTGCAACTTTGAAAGCCAGTTAAGAAGCTTGTCATCCAGTCACCTCTGTCTCTAGTCTTCTTGGAGTTTATACAATAGAACACTATTAGTACTACATTTACACAGATGCTTCTCGGATAGTTGAGGGCCAAATCAGAATGCTAAAGCACGATGCTCGTTTGTAGCTTTCTCACGCTCCATATAATTGAAAGACAAATGCAGTAATCCTATTGCAGCTGAAATAAGCAAATATTAAGAGGCTCTCATAGGCGTATTTTATGGGTCAGAGGTCACATGGGGATTGCCGACGAGTTTGCGCCTTCAGATCTTCCGGTATTTTACACTTTATGCCCTATTTCTTATGTGAGGCAAACACTGAAGAAAATTATCATCCACGAAAGGAATGTACATTGGTTACTAAGTGACTGTTCTGCTGTGACTAAGGATAATAATTGAATAATAAATACATATATATCTGTATATCTGACAGGAAAACATTTAAATATAAGAATGTTATAATTAAACCATGTGGGACTAGAACCCGCGACCCTCTACACGGAGAGCGCTGGAGATATACATGAACGATCACGCCTAAGAGGGCCGGCTAAAATATTTTCCCATGCCAGGAATCGAACCAGCGCCTCCTGGCGTGTCGGGCATATAGGTTCTCAATAAATGAAAAAATACCCAAAAAATTGTACTTGGTAATCGAACCAGCAATCCTTGGATAATTTGTGAGAGACTTTACTTCTTTGCTTAAATTTCTAGTGAAATTGTGATCTTCATTAAATTTGTATTGTTGTGTTCAGCTTAACCTCTCGCCGTGATATATCGGCAGTTTTGTACAGCGGTACAGTATTTTGTTCATATCAGGCGCTCGCCTTGACGCACCGACGACTATTTTCGCAGCCGTGTGCAGCGGTGCAGTATTTTGTTCATATCAGGCGCTCGCCTTGACGCACCGACAACTACTTTGGCAGCCGTGTGCAGCGGTACAGTATTTTGTTGGTGTCAGGCGTTTTTCATCTATTTAACTTCTCGCCGTGATGTACGGGCAGTCCTGTCTAGCAGTACAGTATTTTGTTCATATGAGGCGCTCGCCTTGACGCACCGACAACAACTTCGGCAGTTTTGTACAGCGGTACAGTATTTTGTTCATATCAGGCGCTCGCCTTGACGCACCGGCAACTATTTTGGCAGCCGCGTGTAGCGGTACAGTATTTTGTTGGTGTCAGGCGCATTTCATCTATTTAAATTCTCGCCGTGATGTACGGGCAACTACTTTGGCAGTCCTGTCTAGCAGTACAGTATTTTGTTCATATGAGGCGCTCGCCTTAACGCACCAACAACTACTTTGGCAGCCGCGTGTAGCGGTACAGTATTTTGTTGGTGTCAGGCGCATTTCATCTATTTAACTTCTCGCCGTGATGTACGGGCAACTACTTTGGCAGTCCTGTCTAGCAGAACAGTATTTTGTTCATATGAGGCGCTCGCCTTAACGCACCAACAACTACTTTGGCAGCCGCGTGTAGCGGTACAGTATTTTGTTGGTGTCAGGCGTTTTTCATCTATTTAACTTCTCGCCGTGAGGATAGGCAACATCTTTGGCAATCATGTCTAGCGGTGCAGTATTTTGTTCATATCAGGCGCTCGCCTTGACGCACCGGTAACAACTTTGGCAGTCCTGTCTAGCGGTGCAGTATTTTGTTCATATGAGGCGCTCGCCTTGACGCACTGACAACTACTTTGGCAGCCGTGTGTAGCGGTACAGTATTTTGTTCATATCAGGCGCTCGCCTTAACGCACCGACAACTACTTTAGCAGCCGCGTGTAGCGGTGCAGTATTTTGTTGGTGTCAGGCGTTTTTTCATCTCGCTTTAACGCTGCGACAACTGCGTATAGCGCTATTTTGTTCGTATCAGGCATTTATCATCTGTTTAACCTCTCGTTGTGAGGTGGAACCCTTCGCACGAGGACTTACCTTCCTAAGAATGTACCACTGTTCTCCTGAGGTCACATGTTTGACTGACAAACTCTGTATCAGTGAGGATATTGGTGACAGTAAGGCATTAACTGTGAATCAAACAATTGTTGTTGTTTGCCAGATTGAGAAAAGCCCTGAAAATTCGACAGTATTTGATACGTATTTGTAAAGTTTGCATTATATTTTCACTACCATGACTTTGATATCTAACAATCACTGTTATACATCAATTGCTGACCCTAAGAATACTCGCAGACTCAGGTACTCTGTGCAAAAGCCTTTGGTTTTCCTGAGCAGCTTGTTGCCATTTCCTCTTGACCTTCACTACTTTTGCCCTAATCCACTTTTCTCTTGACCTACATAACAATTCTCCTATACATCTATTTTTCTTTTCACCCATCCCCATTGCCCGCCTCGGTAGTGTAGATGGTAGCGTGTCTGCCTCACGTTCAAGAGGTCCCGAGTTCGAATCCGGTCAGGATAAGATTTTTTCCGAGGTTTTCCCTTATCCTTCAAGACGAATGTCGGGTAACTCTAAACTCTAAGGACCCTGGGCTCATTTGAGCATGAATTCAACAGTTCCATTCATCGTCCGATATGACTTAACGATGGAGGACGTAAAATTACAAAAAAAAAAAAAAAAAAAAAAAAAAATCCCCGTCAACATACATAACGTCACTACCTCTTTGCTCACACTGTCCCACTTCTTATCCCATATTTTTCTCCTGCAATTTGTTAACTCCTTACATTCTTTCAGATATAGAACAGTGCTCTCTTCATCTCCACAAAATTCACATATTTCTACCTCATTACTTCTCAACTCTTTTAAGTGTAATATTCCTACTCTTATCCAAGCTATGCCTTCTCTTCCAGTTTTGCCACATTAATCTATATATTTTTCCCTACTCCATTCTGTCTTTAATTGCTTATAAAGTTTTAGAGATTTCTTTTCTTCTATATTTTCCCATATCTCCCGCCTGTTTATATCTTGTACTCTACTTGTCACTTCCTTCCAAACACCGCTATGATTTGACTCATCTACTCTCCATAAATCTCCCATACCTACCTTCGATATAATTCTTTTCAATAATTCGACAGTAACTAGCTGACGTCACGAAGTTGGAAGCGAGCCGTACTGATGGTGAGTGGTACGTATGTCTACTTGCAGTGGAGTATGTTACAGCTCACAAAAAGGGAAACTTTGTGTGTACGTCGAAGAAATTTCATGCAGCGCAAGTTGGTGCGTGCTTCAGGTATGTCAACGAAGGTTAAAGAGAGTGCTCACGCTATCTGTTGTGGGAAGAGAATATCGGATAAGGATTTGAGTGACAAATACGGCAAATATAATGAACTTGATCTTCCGTACCTTTTATCACAATATAAAATGATATATGATGATGTAGCAGTTGATGGAACGAATGACTGGGGAATCCGGAGACACAGCCTTGTCCTTGAGATCCAGCTCACCTTCTTGAAGGGCTAGAGGTCAAAACACGCGGTCCAGAGCACCGCTCTGTTTTAATTCTTATGTTCCAAAATTCACTCTTACTCTGATATAACGCAGGCAGCAACTCCGGCAATCTCGTGTACGGCATTTGTTTTGACTGTGACGTTCCATTGTTGTAGCGCTCCTGGCTCGGAGCCAGATGCAGCAAACCGCTCTTTATGAACCATTTGCGATTTATTGGCTTATTTTTGAAAGGCACTGGCAAAGGAATACGGTCCAACGTATATATTGAACTTCGCTCGGAGAGAAGAGTCTGTTCAACGATGCTGCAGACACGCTGTATGGACAAAAGAACGGAAATAACAATGAAGCCTAAGTGCAAAGTTCAAAATGTTGGTTTTACTCATCAATTTTCAGTAATCTTACGATGTAAATAGCGATACTGCATTCTGCCAAATATAGACATAGAATATTTACTCTAAAACACGTAATAAATTTCACTGAATACACAATTCCTTTTAGATTAAGATCTACTCGTGTGTGCACTGCCCGAGGATGCGAAACAAAACTGTCGACATTCCCTAATATAGAAAATTTTGTTCCCTCTAAGCTCTATGGACCTGGACTCATTTAAACAACATTTCATCCATTTAATTACATTTCTAGGGTACATGAACTTAGAGTTACCATACATTCATCTTTCAGCATAAGAGAAAACCCCCAACGTTAAGTCATATCGGACGATGAATGAAATTATGTTCAAATGAGTACAGGGTACATAGAGCTTACAGTTACCAGACATTCATCTTTCAGCATAAGGGAAAACCTCCAACGTTAAGTCATATCGGACGATGAATGAAATTATGTTCAAATGAGTACAGGGTACATAGAGCTTACAGTTACCAGACATTCATCTTTCAGCATAAGGAAAACCTCCAATATTAAGCCATATCGGACGATGAATGAAATGATGTTCAAATGAGTACAGGGTACATAGAGCTTAGAGTTACCAGACATTCATCTTTTAGGATAAGAGAAAACCTCCAACGTTAAGTGATATCGGACGATGAATGAAATGATGTTCAAATGAGTACAGGGTACATAGAGCTTAGAGTTACCGGACATTCATCTTTTAGGATAAGAGAAAACCTCCAACGTTAAGTCATATCTGACGATGAATGAAGTGATGTTCAAATGAGTACAGGGTACATAGAGCTTAGAGTTACCGGACATTCATCTTTTAGGATAAGAGAAAACCTCCAACGTTAAGTCATATCAGACAATGAATGAAATGATGTTCAAATGAGTACAGGGTACATAGAGCTTAGAGTTACCGGACATTCATCTTTCAGGATAAGAGAAAACCTCCAACGTTAAGCCATATCAGACAATGAATGAAATGATGTTCAAATGAGTACAGGGTACATAGAGCTTAGAGTTACCGGACATTCATCTTTCAGGATAAGAGAAAACCTCCAACATTAAGTCATATCGGACGATGAATGAAATGATGTTCAAATGAGTACAGGGTACATAGAGCTTAGAGTTACCAGACATTCATCTTTCAGGATAAGAGAAAACCTCCAGCGTTAAGTGATATCGGACGATGAATGAAATGATGTTCAAATGAGTACAGGGTACATAGAGCTTAGAGTTACCAGACATTCATCTTTCAGGATAAGAGAAAACCTCCAACGTTAAGTTATTCAGAATGAAGGGAACTTCTTGCCATATCCCCAGAAAGTTCAAGATTTACAGTTAATATCTTAGATTTATATATTTTGACATTTTCTTCAAAAATATTTGTATGAATGCTCGGACAAATCTTAAATGAATTACCAAGTTTACTATTTAACAGAGGCAGAAGTTCTTTTGTTTTCGGGGACTCTCAAAACGCACATTTGCCTTGTAAGTTCAGTACGGAATGCTAATATACTTCGCTTACTTGAGAATACGTATCCAATGAAAATGCACAAAGTATTCTAGATCATTAAACAACAAATTTATAAGAACTTGGTAACTGCACGTTTATCGTTGATTAAAGCAAGCAATATGAAATGTTGGGCTGAATATTTTGGAAGAACAAATGAATGGCAGTTATTAGGCATTGTGTAATATTTTCTGTGTGGCCCGAGGAAAGTAATATAGGACTTCTGTCTATAAATACTCCTTTTGTAAGGAAGGGCTCGAGGCAAAGCAAGGGAAGAACATCGGTTCAACGTACTCTTGTAATTTCATTTTCTCGCCGCGGGGAATTCTGCCCGAGTTTTGTTGATATCAAAGCGCACAAAAGAAGGTTGGCAGCGACGTTATTGCTGGTAATAAGTAAGGAGAAGCTTAATAACCTCACTCACATGACCTTCTCTACATCTACTTGTCTTATTGTAATTACAAGCGAATACACGAATAGAGTACGCTTTTAGTGATAATCAAATGTTTTAAATAACTACGGCTTTGAAATGGCATTCTCTTTGTGTAACCAAGGAATAAAAATGAAAAACGTCTTCCGATTTACAAACATAAATATAGGACAATTCGAATAAATAAACAGAAATATCTCGGAGAAACCTGGACCAGAATAAGCAATAAAATAGATGGATAGTTAAGGATATTGAAAAGCAGCAAATGGTAAGTAGTTTTTGTGCAAAAGTGCATTAATAGCTTATAAATATTTAAAACTATAACAAGGGAGATAAAAACAAAGAACAAAGGATAGGTAATGAATTTACAATAAACATATTAGACTGTGTCACAATGTAACTGCATTCTGAAAAAGGGAGAAACAACGATTTTACATTTGAAATGAAGGTTAGAAATATATTTAGCTCAAGAATAGATGATTATGTTGCGAAAATATTTAGTAAAAATAAGGTTAAATGCTTAAAAGAAGTGCTCGCTTAAGGAAAGCAAAGAAGATACATAGAAACTTTATACATGAGTTACAAAATAATAAATATACTTTTCCACTGTACAAAAAGTAACAAAAATATTCTCAAAATTGTTCTCAGAGGTTCTCTACATTCTGAGTGGGTTTTGCATTACTGATAAACTGTAAGAGATAGAGCAAATGTAGATGTTGTTCAAAACACACTATATTAAAACACTTTTTGTAGCCTGTACCGTTTCCGAGATAATCCTGGTTACATATTTGAATTCTTAAGTACTTATCCTTTTCTCAAATAAGAACTCGTTATTCGTTTTTTATCTCTTGGAAATGCAAGAAAAGTCCTCACGTAACAAACAGCTGTTGAAAACATTTGACTATCACTTAAACTACAATAAGATAATGTTTATCTTGAAGTAGATAGAGCAATAAGTGTTTGTACAAGAGTAGAGAAAGTCATGTGAGTGTAACATCACATATTTGCTGTTCATGACTTTCTCAGGACTTTCCAGCTGAATCTCGAATCTCGATATCGAATTTTTGGTTAGAATGTTGTGTAGGTAGTAAAAGGAATAATAAAACGAAATATGCGATGAAGATTTATTAGAAAATTATGAAGTTATATTGGTTCTCGGGGGAGCAGAGGTTTGTTTATTATGTTCCGTAGGATACAAAGGAAAGCCGTGGAATGCTTGTCAGAAATTCTTGCAGCTCTGTGTTTTACGTCGCTGAAACGCGTTGGAGGTACACAAAATTGCCGGTAGAGGCGCTCGTTACCTTACTCTATGGCTCGCTTCGTTTTTTCCTGTAGACTTCTCTCCCTTTAGATGCCATTCTTACTGAACACTTTGATTAAAGAATAACTAATGTTTATGTAAAGTAGGCGTGAGTAATTCGGAGTGGCGGACGACTGGGATTAGTTTTTCAAAATGTGCTTCCTAGGTGACGGTAGTCTATTGTTGTTAACTACTTGAGACAGTTGACTGTGTAATACGATTGTGTTTCTTTAGTCTAAGTGACAAATCGAGCTTCTTTTACGGAAACGAGGTATGTCATTGCTCCATTTGTGGCATTTTGTTATTTTTGAACTTCGTTTAACATAGATTTATAACGAACGTGCGTCGAAATTGCTCCAGAAACTTGTACAATAAGAAAATACAAACTGGCTTACATCCATAATGCTTCTTGTTGTTATGATGATTAATCAGTTCTGCCAGCGGGCAAAAATAAATTCCGCTACAAACGGGTGAAGCGAATTATGGCAAGGCGGGGGATTCAATTGTTTTTACGTCCTCCAACGTTGAGTCATATCACACGATGAATGAAATGAGTGAAATGACGCTGAAATGAGCCAAGAAACATGGAGAATGGGCGCTGAAACAATTTATATCTGTAAAATGAGTGTGAGATACAAGTGTAGAAATGTGTTATTTAGTTCTCATGATTACATTATGTATTCAAACTGAATGTTCTATTCCAATTCGTCCGCCATGACAGTCCTATTGCGGGCGATTAGGATTTGTTTCCGCTCGGAATAAAAATCAAAACGGAAGTATACAGAAAATGTTTCATCGAAAAATTTACATATAACATAATCTAGAATGTGCAGGCTTCAATATAAGGTAAAAGCTTAGTAGAGAGTAGCTGGTCAACACACACTGAAGATGATCAAAACCTGATCGAAAAGCGCTTTTGGGGATATGAAGAACATCTCATCTGAGTGAGTAATCATAAAAATGTTTGACAACTACTCATTTTCTATACAAAAGCTTTCATATTTATTTGACAAAATGGGCATTTATGAAAGGTTTTCCAAATATTTATCCAATTCACCGGAGCTTACGTTATCTTGAGTATAATCTGACTAATTGCGACATGAGTGTTTCAGTAGGAAGGTATATTCAATGTTTTATACATTAAATTACGTAACAATAACTAGTAAATCGGTTATGGTATATCAGATGTATGGGGTAATTTTGTTGCTAAGGACATGCTGTTTCATTTGTTTGAACATTTTTAGAGGAAAATGCAGTATCGAAAACGTGGATTGTATTTAGTTTGGTAGTTTAGAAATCTAAATATGCTTAGGGACAGATTTGTGGATGGAGGAAAGAAGAATGCGTTAGTGAAACTACATTACTGATATAGTTTACAGAGTTGGTAGTAATGCAAATATTTGTTACTTTCTAATATTGTAAGTAATTTGAATTTCCGTTGTCTTTTAGCAGTCAACTGTTTTTATTCCTTCGATGATCTGATGTAGAGGTGAAATGTATGCTGAAATTGAAAGCAAACATTGACATTTTATCTTTTGGTCAAGTTTACGATTTCTTGAAGAAGTGCTCATTGGAATATAAATAAAAGAAATCGAATATGCTCTGCTGATCTGAAATTAATCAATTTCTAGTCGTAGTTGTTGATGTTAAATATCTACCTGTGAAGATAGATGTTTTATAATCACAACGGCCCTGTTAATTGTGTGGCTATTTACAACAAATATGTGGATTTGTAACCAAGAAACAGTAAAAATCCCTTTGCATTACAAAAGCGGTAGGTATAGTTGATATTAGTACATCTGGAAAGTTACCTATGGAAATTGCAAAGTTTTTAAGATTACCAAATACATTAAATTATGCCGTAAACATTGGTGATAGTATTACTGAGGTAAAGAGATAACACCAGTTGCTGAAACTTACGTAGAAGTAAATGAGGTGAGCTTTGTTTTTGAGTGTTGCCAGTTTTGAGGCATATTGGAGTAATATATTGATGCATTGGTATATGAAAGATGTTTGTTCTATTATAACACGGCGTTTTAATGCTACAGACGCATTATAAACAAATGTTTATGTCCACTAATATAGCAATCAAGGACAATTTACTTCGTATATACTAGGCAACATAACCTACTTTGTATTCTAAGAAAACATAAAACAAATATAAAATGGACTTTTGTGATTAAATTTCTTACATAAGTAAACCTCCCTTGATGTTATGGAAGTGTATTAATAGTTGCATCTTAGACTACTTTTAATATTTGTCCTGATACGCACTGAAAATCAACTTTCTCGCTCATTTTACTTTAGATTCACAAATAAAGCTCGCATCTGTAGGTGTAGAATGTAACAGCAATGTTTATGATATATCGTAATTCCTTTGTTTTTCCAAAGCCTACATTACACTTTCTGTAAACATATCTTGTCTGAAATACATCTCATTGAATAACCAACAAAGTACACTGAACGTAAATAAATATACAACACGTTACCGAATTAAGTTTTTAGTAACTGACATCGGAGATATTCTAGCTTGAGTCTCTCTGTATTTGTAACAACTAATGGTCTAAATAACATTAGGAAGCATCATGCCAACCTCTTAAACACAGATTTGAAAATGTTTATGTTGATGTAGATGGAGCAATGTGTTTGTAAGAATATTTAGCAGCAATGTAAACCGTTATCAAGTGAGACGACAGCAAAATACCCCATTAGCGATTCCTGGAAATATCTGAATCGCAAAGTACGTAAAGAGATTTACAAAAAACAAACGAATACGTCCCCATATTCGTTGACTCCGTGTGAATGGCTTTAATAGCAATTAAAAGAACGCTAAGCGAAATACCAGAGAGGGTAGAAAATGGCATGGTTCCCATAATTACTGTGTCGTAACATTACAGAAGCTGGTTATGTATTGCAGCTAAAAACAACAAAGTGCCAGATTCATTGCACGAGTCACACTTTTACTGCACGAAGTGCTCTGTCGAGGTCGATGTATCTGTGTTGTGTGCAGTCCCGTTAATGTATTTGTTAACGCTTTGATGAGGCTTCTTCCAGCGTTTTGCAAGAAACGGAAAGAGGGACAAAAGTTCCTTCTTACGAATTAAGGAAGTTTTTGTGAGGTTCACAACGTAAGGTGAATAGGTTGTTTGATAAGTCTGGTATATGCTGGATTTTAAAGTTAAAAGGAAAAAGCAATTCCTGGGATTTAGCAAGCAGGAGTTTCAAAGACCACCTCGCAATTTTAGCGAGGCTGTAAAGCTATTTTTGAAACATCCTATAGGTATACCTTTTATGACAATGAAAAGAGCAAACCTTCTTCTATCTAACGTTGTTTCTTTGTCATTATAGGGGTCTATATGTGAGTTAAATTTTGCTATTTTTATTTAATATAACACAGTTATTAATATGCGTTGTATTTGAGTAGATTTCTGTAGTTATATATCATTGACGCCATTACAAAAGAAATATGTAACATTTTATTTCAAATTGCTACTCTCTGTTATAATTAGATATGCGCTGGATACATATTTGCTATCTGATTATTATATTAATAGAGTATTCAACAGAAATTAATTGGCAAAATTCAATTTATACATTTTTAATTTTGCTTTAAAATTACATTTGTTATGAATTTATTCTAAAAGCTAACATTACCCTACGTAGCAGTCTGGCAGTTTTCACCACTGCCAACATTGGGTTAGTTCGGAATTAGTTTTGTGTAACTTAGACCCGCTAGAAATACATTTTTGTAGCATTAAGTATACAGGAGGTATTCTTTGTAATCAGTGTAAACTATCAAGTATTTTGTTTTGTTTTTGTCAAGTGCTGTTCAAGTGTTTTCCTTTGCTCACGGAAGGAAACAAAAACACGTGAATGCTCAAGATGCCATGAAGGAAGGTTTACAAAACAATGCAACCTCAAAAGTTCACAGCTCTCGGCAAGTAATTACCAAGCTCATTAAATGTCACAGTACTCGGAGGTGCTTCTAAATGTGTCTGACCCAATTTCGACGACGTCACCGCTGACATTTCTACGACATTTCACGTACAGCGGTACATATCGCTACAACTCGATGTCCGATATCGATACTCGATAGTCGCTTCATAAAATACTGTAAAGTCGATAGGTTGTACATCTTCAGATATCAGGTAAATATAAAAGCCTTTTGCCCGCCTCGGTAGCGTGGTGGTAGCGTGTCTGCCTCACGTTCAGGAGGTCCCGAGTTCGAATCCCGGTCAGGTTGAGTTACATGGATAAGGTTTTTCCGGGGTTTTCCCTTATCCTGAAATACGAATGTCGGGTAATTCTAAGCTCTATGGACCCTGGGCTCACTTGAGCACCATTTCACCCATTCCATTCATCGTCCGATATGACTTAACGTTGGAGGACGTAAATAAAAAATGAATTCCACGCCTTAGCTTATTCTGCTTCGCCACTATTGTAGCGGTATTTATTTTTGTCCGTTGGCAGCACTGATTAGGTAACTATCATAACAACAAGGAGGATTGTGGAGGTAAGAAAGTCGGTATTTTCTTATTGTTCAAGTTTCTGGAGCAATTTCAATGCACATTCGTTATAAATCATCTTAAAAAAACTTAAAAAATAACAAAATTTCATAAATGGAGCAATGACATACCTCGTTTCCGTAAAAGAAGCTCGATTTTGTCACTTAGACTGAAGAAACACAATCGTATTACACAGTCAACTGTCTCAGGTAGTTAAGATCGTTCCAACAAAACAATACACTAACGTCATCTAGGGAGCACATTTTGGAAAACAAATCCGAGTCGCCCGTTCTTACCTTATATTGTTTTCTCAATAGAGGTTCTCTAAACTTGACTAGTTGTTGTCAGCCTGGCCGAACATAATGGCAAATGTTGCCTATATTAATAAATAAACATTCAATATTAGAATTCTTTGCAGATGTTGGTTGATCCAGTTTGACATACTGAGGTTATACAATGACTATACTCTGTGATATGTAGATAAGACAATGTTTATTACCTTAGCGTCTAACTTCTGCAGTTCCTTGCTTAGGTCGTCCTCAGTCTTGCCCTTTGACGTGGCTGTCTGCTTTCTCGCCATGTGTCCTCTAAAAGATGCCTGGATCTTAGTTGCTGCGTGGCACAGTTCTGCGGACAGACAAAACACGCTCACTTAGAATGCCTTATTTGTAAAAACAAAGGAAAGTCGTGGCCGATGTGGCAGCAAAGTCAGCTACAAGATTACAGCAAATCGCAGCTGGAGTATCCGCTACACTACAAGATGTCAAACATATGTTTAAAACCCATATTCTGATGGTAATCCACTTCCTCAAAGCTGCAACTTGTTGGAGTCACTTCCGGAGAAGAGAACAGATCACGTATTGGTCACTTCATCCTAAGTCGTAATTATTTAATGAACAATTCAGCTAAAGATTCATGCCCGAAGTGTGCGACATCCCACCTCATCCTTGAGTGCCCATCCTTACTGAAAGCCACAAGTGACTTGAACCTCAATAGTGATTTATATGCAATTTTTTGTTCTGTTGAAGAATGTAGAAAAATTATAAAAGTAATGGATTCATCACGACTGTCATCTATTATATAAAATTTATTCAACTATATATTGTGTTAGATGTTATTACAATTTCTTTTTAATACACACTTTTTGTATTTAACTAGTACTAACTTAACTCCTGTTTATTGTTATAATTTATCTGTATTTCTACTTATGACACAATTGTTCACTGTAATGTGCGAATTTATTTGTTTTGTTTATTGTTGTAACCTGTTGGAACTGTTTGTTTTATATTTCCTTGTTGTCTAAATAATGTATTAATTCTACTGTCGCTGATAACCTTATTTGTTGTAAAGCCACCTTAAACAAATGAAAAAGGGAAAGTCGTTTAGAATCACGCCGATGTGCACGGCGTTCCATGTAAATTGAAGCAAGTGGCCGATTTAGTCTTTTAACTCCCTGCGGATGAAAAATATGTCTCAAATATCAATTTTAAAGACTTTACATCTAATGAAAAATATGTAAACATCACATTACTACAAATCTAACAGTCAAACAGTCAAACAGTAATTAATTACTATTTCATTTAGTGAATGTAAGCCTACTCTCTATATACGAGGGTGGTCTGAAAAGTTTCCGACCTCAACATGACCATTTTGGACGCTCAGTTGTTATGTAACAGTCGTTTGAATGAGTTGATGTGAGTGTTTTTATGAAATTAGACAAATTCGAGCATCGATCTGTCATTAAATATTTGTTTTTGAAAGGCAATACGCCTACACAAATCAAAGATGAGTTGGATTCTGTGTATGGGGACTCTGTACCATCATTTACCACAGTGAAATTTTGCGTAGCTGAATTTAAACATGACCGTAAGAGCTAGGGAAACGATGAAAGTTCGGGACGTTCAAAAACTGAAACTACAGACGAAAACATCGCCAAAGTTAAGCAAATGGTGCTAGACGACCGCCGAATTAAAGTGAGAGAGACAGCAGAGGCTATGAACATGTCAAAAGAACGTGTTTGTCACATATTAAATCAACATGTACACAGGAGAAAGCTGTCCGCGCGTTGGGTGCCGCGTTTGCTCACCTTAGACCAAATACGTGTTCAAATAAACATTTCCAACACTCTGTTGGCGCAGTTTAGGTGCAATAAATCCGAGTTTTGACACCGATTAACTACTGTAGATGAACCTTGGATATACCATTATACGTCCGAAACAAAAATACAGTACAAACAGTGGACTGTAAAGGGGAAACCGACTCCAAAAAATCAAAATATGTATTTTCGGTCGGGAAAGTAATGGCGAGTGTTTTTTTGGGGTAGTAATGCAGTTACTTTAATTGATTATCTTAAAAAAGGAAAAACCATTACAGGAGTATACTACGCATCATTACTCGACATGCTGAAGGCAGAACTTGCGGAAAAACGGCCACATATGCAGAAAAAGAAAATGCTGTTTCGCCAGACAGCGCACCGTCTCACACCTCAGCGGTTGCGATGAAAATCCACGAATTACGGTTTGAACTGATTGACTTACCAGATCTAGCCACAAGCGACTTCCTTTTGTTTCATCTGAAAATTGCGCTCGGAGGACAGAGATTTTCGTCAAATGAAGAGACAATTAACTTCTTGAACAATTATTTTGTAGAGAACTATTTGGACGGGTTACAGAGATGGGAGCATCGCTGGGTGAAGTGTGTAGAGTTACAAGGAGACTATGTTGAAAAACGTCTAGTACTATTTGGACGGGTTACAGAGATGGGAGCATCGCTGGGAGAAGTGTGTAGAGTTACAAGGAGACTATGTTGAAAAACGCCGAGTACTATTTGGACGGGTTACAGAGATGGGAGCATCGCTGGGAGAAGTGTGTAGAGTTACAAGGAGACTATGTTGAAAAACGTCGAGTACTATTTGGACGGGTTACAGAGATGGGAGCATCGCTGGGAGAAGTGTGTAGAGTTACAAGGAGACTATGTTGAAAAACGCCGAGTACTATTTGGACGGGTTACAGAGATGGGAGCATCGCTGGGAGAAGTGTGTAGAGTTACAAGGAGACTATGTCGAAAAACGCCTAGTACTATTTAGACGGGTTACAGAGATGGGAACATCGCTGGGAGAAGTGTGTAGAGTTACAAAGAGACTATGTTGAAAAACGTCGAGTACTATTTGGACGGGTTACAGAGATGGGAGCATCACTGGGAGAAGTGTGTAGAGTTACAAGGAGACTATGTTGAAAAAACGCCGAGTACTATTTGGACGGGTTACAGAGATGGGAGCATCGCTGGGAGAAGTGTGTAGAGTTACAAAGAGACTATGTTGAAAAACGTCGAGTACTATTTGGACGGGTTACAGAGATGGGAACATCGCTGGGAGAAGTGTGTAGAGTTACAAGGAGACTATGTTGAAAAACGCCGAGAACTATTTGGACGGGTTACAGAGATGGGAACATCACTGGGAGAAGTGTGTAGAGTTACAAGGAGACTATGTTGAAAAACGCTAAGTACTATTTGGACGGGTTACAGAGATGGGAGCATCTCTGGGAGAAGTGTGTAGAGTTACAAGGAGACTATGTTGACAAACGCCGAGTACTATTTGGACGGGTTACAGAGATGGGAGCATCGCTGGAAGAAGTGTGTAGAGTTACAAGGAGACTATGTTGAAAAACGTCGAGTACTATTTGGACGGGTTACAGAGATGGGAGCATCGGTGGCAGAAGTGTGTAGAGTTACAAGGAGACTATGTTGAAAAACGCCAAGTACTATTTGGACGGGTTACAGAGATAGGAGCATCGCTGGGAGAAGTGTGTAGAGTTACAAGGAGACTATGTTGAAAAACGCCAAGTACTATTTGGACGGGTTACAGAGATGAGAACATCGCTGGGAGAAGTGTGTAAAGTTACAAGGAGACTATGTTGAAAAACGCCGAGTACTATTTGGACGGGTTACAGAGATGAGAACATCGCTGGGAGAAGTGCGTAGAGTTACAAGGAGACTATGTTGAAAAACGCCGAGTACTATTTGGACGGGTTACAGAGATGAGATCATCGCTGGGAGAAGTGTGTAGAGTTACAAGGAGACTATGTTGAGAAACGCCGAGTACTATTTGGACGGGTTACAGAGATGAGATCATCGCTGGGAGAAGTGTGTAGAGTTACAAGGAGACTATGTTGAGAAACGCCGAGTACTATTTGGACGTGTTACAGAGATGGGAGCATCGCTGGGAGAAGTGTGTAGAGTTACAAGGAGACTATGTTGAAAAACGTCGAGTACTATTTGGACGTGTTACAGAGATGGGAACATCGCTGGGAGAAGTGCGTAGACTTACAAGGAGACTATGTTGAAAAACGCCAAGTACTATTTGGACGGGTTACAGAGATGAGAACATCGCTGGGAGAAGTGTGTAAAGTTACAAGGAGACTATGTTGAAAAACGCCGAGTACTATTTGGACGGGTTACACAGATGAGAACATCGCTGGGAGAAGTGCGTAGAGTTACAAGGAGACTATGTTGAAAAACGCCGAGTACTATTTGGACGGGTTACAGAGATGAGATCATCGCTGGGAGAACTGTGTAGAGTTACAAGGAGACTATGTTGAAAAACGCCGAGTACTATTTGGACGGGTTACAGAGCTAGGAGCATCGCTGGGAGAAGTGGGTAGAGTTACAAGGAGACTATGTTGAAAAACGCCGAGTACTATTTGGACGGGTTACAGAGATGGGAACATCGCTGGGAGATGTGTGTAGAGTTACAAGGAGACTATGTTGAAAAACGCCGAGTACTATTTGGACGGGTTACAGAGATGAGAGCATCGCTGGGAGAAGTGTGTAGAGTTACAAGGAGACTATGTTGAAAAACGTCGAGTACTAATTGGACGGGTTACAGAGATGAGAGCATTGCTGGAAGAAGTGTGTAGAGCTACAAGGAGACTATGTTGAAATACGTCGAGTACTATTTGGACGGGTTACAGAGATGGGAGCATCGCTTGGAGAAGTGTGTAGAGTTACAAGGAGACTATGTTGAAAAACGCCGAGTACTATTTGGAGGGGTTACAGAGATGGGAGCATCGCTGGGAGAAGTGTGTAGAGTTACAAGGAGACTATGTTGAAAAACGCCGAGTACTATTTGGAGGGGTTACAGAGATGGGAGCATCGCTTGGAGAAGTGTGTAGAGTTACAAGGAGACTATGCTGAAAAACGCCAAGTACTATTGGACGGGTTACAGAGATGGGAGCATCGCTAGGAGAAGTGTATAGAGTTACAAGGAGACTATGTTGAAAAACGTCGAGTACTAATTGGACGGGTTACAGAGATGAGAGCATCGCTGGGAGAAGTGTGTAGAGTTACAAGGAGACTATGTTGAAAAACGTCGAGTACTAATTGGACGGGTTACAGAGATGAGAGCATTGCTGGAAGAAGTGTGTAGAGCTACAAGGAGACTATGTTGAAAAACGTCGAGTACTATTTAGACAGGTTACAGAGATGGGAGCATCGCTAGGAGAAGTGTGTAGAGTTACAAGGAGACTATGTTGAAAAACGTCGAGTACTATTTAGACAGGTTACAGAGATGGGAACATCGCTGGGAGAAGTGTGTAGAGTTACAAGGAGACTATGTTGAAAAACGTCGAGTACTATTCAGACAGGTTACAGAGATGGGAGCATCGCTAGGAGAAGCGTGTAGAGTTACAAGGAGACTATGTTGAAAAATGACATCTCAAGCAATGTCGTTTGTCTTTGTTACTTTGGAAACTTCTCAGACTAGCCACGGGGCATGCGGCGTTTGCGCAGCTTTAAAAAAAGTAGGAAGACAATCAGTTTGCAGATGGCGCCCCCCCCCGTTGACAACAACGACAAGATCGGATGGATGTGGATATGCCACTTACGCGCGTCATCCTCGCAGGGAAAAACCTCGGTGGGTCCACCTGGTGATGTAGTACACCTTCTACTAGCTCTGCTGGTTAGTACCCGGGACTTATGAAGCAACCCTCTATCCGCTCCTGGTGGCCGTAGCCTAGCCGAAGGTATCCAATGCCCCGTGGGTGTCGGGTACACACTGCCCCTTTGAGTCCAACCCAATCCGAACAGGTCCCCGTCGGGAGGGGCTCGGTATTTCGGGCCGCGGTTCTTCTAGTAACGTGACAGGTACCACGAGTGCTAGAGGTCCTCAGCGACCACACCACGGCAGCTGAAGAGGATGGATCCGCACCCCTACGGGGAGATGGCGGCTTCCGTTTTTTTGTTATTTAGTCCTCCAACGTTCGGTCATATCGGACCGTGAATGAAATTGGTGAAATGATGCTCAAATGAGTCCGGGGTTCATATTGCTTAGAGTTACCCGACATTCGTCTTTTAATGATAAGGAAACACCACGGAAAAGACCGTATCCAGGTAACTCACCCTGACCGAGATTCCAACTGGGGACCTATTGAACGTCAGGCAGACACGCTACCATCTACGCAACCGAGGCGGGTACGGCTTCCGTGCAATATTTAAAACATCAGAAAGCGAAACCTTTAAAAATCGGCGAAATGGAAAATATATTAAACGTGTTGTACAAGTTGTGTGCAAAATACCCAAACTTAGCAATTGAAGACGTTGTTAATTTGTCAGCAGAATTAACCGATGTTTTAATGCCGTTCGAAGTGATGTTATTCTCTCCACTCCAGGAAAACACCGAAAAAGATAAAAGCCAGTTATGGAAAGAGAATGTGATGAATTTCTGAAAAATATTATTATCGTAAGACTGATAGCTTCTTTGAAAGAAACGAGTCACCGATTACAAGAGAGCTTCAAGCAGTAAACATACGTACAATAGACCAAGTGGTGACCTCTGTACCGAATCCCCTCCGTGGAGTAGTCTAGTCCAGTCCAAGTGTTTTCTTAGCAACTTTTATTTGTTTTTGTTCTGACTTGAGGCAACACCAACTCCAATACTCAGACCATAATACAGATTCCAAGATGGCGCCCGTCGAAGCCCAGCGACTCTGGTTACGCAGAATAGGAAACTATACACAATGGACATAATATAATCCATATTACGGAGCAGCGAGGTAACTCCTAAGCATTTATCACTTTATACTTTCAACTAAAACGTGTAATAACATAAATAAAGAGCATCATGACAAATCCTAAGAGCTTATAACATTATATAGTAGCACGACCAGTACTATGCATTTTCCACCTTATACTTCCAATCAAAATTTAATTTATAAGGCATGACAACTCATAAGCATTAAACACAGCAAACTTTATCTTATTGGACTGTATCATCCTATCGTCTGTAGCAAGTACTAAAGTTTCTTTTACACTGTTTACATGGTGACCTTTTCTGGCAAGGACATACTGCTTATACTATAATATTTAAGAGAACTCACCAGATTGTCCAGTTTACTCCAATTGTCACGTTTGAAGGTGTCAAGTTCCCTCACACTGCAAGATCCATTTAAAATTTCCCACTGGTAGGCTCATAATATTCCTTCTAGGTTATGAAATACTTTGAAACTTATTAAGTGAAGGAACATCACTGAAGCTGGGATCTTGAATGTTATTGAACAGAACGTAACTAATCGTCTTTAATAATGCCTATCAATGGGTTAAAATCTCCTCACCACTTCGGTTTTTAAGGACTCAAAACTGTCAATAACATCTTGTGCACACCAACTATTAAAATTATCTTCACTCTCTGTAAAATGTCTTGGATGCATTCTTCAGGATTTCGTATTTTCTGGTTGAGCTTTAATGTGTGATAGGATGGCTGATTCTTAAAAATCGTGGGGTAGGCATCATCTATTAATTTTTGTACTTTTCGAAGGGCACGAATTGGTTCACCATCATTTACAGGAAATATGTCTTCCTTAACCTCAAAGCACTGATCAAAATGATGAATACAAACTACAGTTTTGTCATTTACTTTAAAATCTTTACGATGTATGATCCTGATCCACTTATCCCATTACGATTTTTCCTTCGCAAATTTAAATATCGTGTGAGGTTCACTACCATAATTAGACTGCAGCTGGGAACACAACAACGACGTATTTCGACAATACTTCACAGTATATATTTAGGTAAACGTTATCACTTTATGTTAAATACTTAACTATAAACTAACTCGTCAGTCACTAATTGCCACTGTAATATGAATTACATTAATTCTTCAAACACACAATCAAAGTAAACAAACACACACTTTACTCTGTAGATATAACCACAACATAACAAGCTGGGCCACGAGCGCCGTCATTTTTCCTACAATCGATTCTCGTATTATGGTCTGAGTATTGGAGTTGGTGTTGCTTGAGGGTTCAAATTAACTCATTAACTATCCTGTGTAATATTTTAAAATGTATTCAAAGAAATACAAAGCTAGTGCATAGAGATAAACCACGTGCTGGTAGTAATGTAGGAGGCGTGTCCGTAAAATAAGGCCTCCTATTTTATTTAATATAGAAAACATGTTTATAGTCAATGAATGCTACATTGATGGAAATGCAGAACTTAAGCTATTTTTCAACGTAATCACCATTGTGATCAATGTACTTTTGTATGCGCTGTGGCAGTTTTTGTATACCCTTGTCATAGCACTCTCCCACCAAGTTGCGCAGGTAGCACTCAACCTCGTTTTTCAAATCATCGTCGGTCTGGAAATGTGTTCCACCCAGGTGTGACTTCAACTCAGGAAACAGATGATAATCACTAGGTGCAAAGTCTGGGCTGAGGATGTCCCATCCGAACTGGACCAGGAGATCAGCCGTTGTATGTGCAGTATGGGGACGAGCGTTGTCGCGATGAAAAATCACTCCCTTCGTCAGCATTCCCCTCCTTCGAATTTGAGTGACACGGTCAAAGTGTCACAGTAGCTAGTGGCGCTTATTGTTGTGTCGGTAGGCATAAACTCGTACAACAATACACCTTTTCTGTCCCAGAACACACTGGCCATCACTTTGCCGGCAGAAAATGTCTGTTTGAACTTTCGCGGCTTCGGCGAATTCGAACGCCGCAACTGACGAGAGCGTTCTTTAGTTTCTGGTGTTGTGTAGTGCACCCAGGTTTCATCGCCAGTGACAACTGAATCCAACAATTCCTCGCCCTGTTCTGTATAGCGCTCCAGGAATCGATAGGCCACTTCAACACGTTGTCGTTTATGGTCTTCGGTGAGCATTTTGGGGACCCACCTCGCACACACCTTGCGGTAATTCAAAGTTTCGGTCAAAATCTTGTCAGTCGTAGTCTTACTGACTTCAGGGATACGTTCGCACAGCTCGTCAACTGTCACATGCCGATCTTTAAGCATTTCTTGCTCCACTTTTGCAATTGTTTCGGCTGTAACCTAAGGTCGACCAGAACGAGTTCGTCATGGACGTCTGTACGTCCCTCTTTGAACTAACTGACCCACTTTAGCACGTTTTTGACGTCTGTACACAGTGGCCCACAGACTTCGCATAACTGACGATGTATTTCAGTGGGGGTAGTGCCCTTGGCACTCAAAAAAAAAAAAAAAAAAAAAAAAAAACGGATCACTGCACGCAACTCGCAATTGGCGTCGGAAGTGACAGAAAGCTCCATCGCAAACGGCTGCCCAGCCAAGACTAATGGTTGCAACGGGTTCCTTGTGGTGGGTAATTGAAGGGGTGAGACCAAGCTACACGACAGTGTTGCCGGATCTCGCGTAATAGCGTTCCTCACGGCTCCAGTGCCTTGGATACCTTACTTTACGAACACGCGTCTTAATAAAACTACTTCTGCCCAACTGCACCTTATTTGACATGAAGTAGGTAGAGGAATATCTGCGTGCACGTATGAGAACACTTATTCTAAAGTGCATGTACCAACTTAAGATTAAAATTTAAGGTATGAGTCTTAACTGTACTCCAGACAAAGGAAGGGAAAAATAAACTTTATCTTCAAAAATAAAGCAAGCCATGACTTCTAAGCAGCTTCCTTCTTCACAATGAGGGACAAGTTTTACAGACAACTACTTGGTTTTTATATCCCCGTTCCTTTACTTCTTTTTCGGGGTTGCATTTCTGTTATACGCTTTCCTTAGAGCGAAATCCAGAGGAATTACAACGTACAGGATTATGAGCCGAATGCAAAAAACATTAAGATGAGAAAGAAATAGCTCATCCACTCCTGCTACAAACATTTTATTACCAACTTAACGACTGCGGATTCTCCCATCTAGATTAGATAGCTATACACTCTAACATTTATGGACTCCTGTACCAAACATCCAAGAACAGAATTTTTCCTGTACGTTCGAGTTCCACATACAGAGACGCGAAAGATTTTGCTGAAACTGTACTTGGCTATATCAGGTATTACAATGTATGTATTTTAAAAAGTGCAATAATTGTGAGGGCGACTGTACTTGCACCAAAGTTCCATAAACCATGAAATCTTAAACTGTAATCCTTGGAGGAAAAGGTAAAACAACCCAATAGCTCACTCAACTCCCTTTCAAAACACATGGTAAGGGTACAACTGTTTTTTAGTGTGTTCCTTCTCAGTTTAGTTGTTACAAGTGATCAAGTACGTGTGGAGAAAAACTGTGAAATTTGGTGATTTTTAAAACCACAGTTTGTGTGTACATATTCTGTAAAATGAGTCCTAAACATAAGACATTATCGCTGGAAAGAAAACATAATAAGGTTATTGAAGAACACGAAAAAAAAAAACGCACAGATAAAGAATTAACTGTGTTATTAAAAGTGCGAAAAACTCATATTTGTTGGATTTTGAACGAATAAGCATTACTTTTCAATAACAAAAGCATCGCGCGATGATGTGTTTTTGTCTCATATTGACTCTGGTAGAGATAATTCGACTCTTTACAGAGATTATTCATGTCTAACTGTAAAAAGGTCTACTTTTCAGTAACAACAGTATCACGTAATGATGTGTTTTTGTCTCATATTGACTCTGGTAGAGATAATTCGACTCTTTGTAGAGATTATTCATGTCTAACGGTAAAAAGGTCTACTTTTCAGTAACAAAAGAATCACGTAATGATGTGTTTTTGTCTCATATTGAGTTTGGTAGAGATAATTCGACTCTTTACAGAGATTATTCATGTCTAACTGTAAAAAGGTCTACTTTTCAGTAACAACAGTATCACGTAATGATGTGTTTTTGTCTCATATTGACTCTAGTAGAGATAATTCGACTCTTTGCAGAGATTATTCATGTCTAACAGTAAAAGGTCTACTTTTCAGTAACAAAAGAATCACGTAATGATGTGTTTTTGTCTCATGTTGACTCTGTTATAGATAATTCGACTCTTTACAGAGATTATTCATGTCTAACAGTAAAAGGCCTACTTTTTAGTAACAAGTATCACGTAATGATGTGTTTTTGTCTCATATTGAGTTTGGTAGACATAATTAGACTCTTTGCAGAGATTATTCATGTCTAACAGTAAAAGGTCTACTTTTCAGTAACAAAAGAATCACGTAATGATGTGTTTTTGTGTCATGTTGACTCTGTTATAGATAATTCGACTCTTTACAGAGATTATTCATGTCTAACAGTATAAGGTTTACTTTTCAGTAACAAAAGTATCACGTAATGATGTGTTTTTGTCTCATACTGACTCTGGTAGACATAATTCGACTCTTTACAGAGATTATTCATGTCTAACAGTAAAAGGTCTATTTTTCAGTAACATAAGTATCGCGTAATGACGTGTTTTTATTTCATATTGACTCTGGTAGAGATAATTCGACTCTTTGCAATGATTATTCATGTCTAAGAGTAAAAGGTCTATTTTTCAGTAACATAAGTATCGCGTAATGATGTGTTTTTGTCTCATATTGACTCTGGTAGAGATAACTCGACTCTTTACAGAGATTATTCATGTCTAACAGTAAAAGGTCTACTTTTCAGTAACAAAAGTATCGCGTAATGATGTGTCTTTTCTTATGATGGAAGATAAACCAATGCTCATGCATATAAACAAACGACAGTCAAGTAGCTTTCTTGAATATAAACAAATGACTGTAAAATCACAGAAACATGAAAATGTTTTACTGCGTTAGGCCCACAACGTTGTGTTTTTGTTTAAAGTAATGAATTGCAGACGATTATTCATTGTTGATTACTACAGTTGTATTTAAGGTGAGATAGTTGAGTGGTAATGCAGTAGGAGCATAAATCGAGGGCAGAATGCCTGGCATTGTTTCCCGATGCACGACCAGGCTTTGATAAAGATTCTAGGGGCAAGACTGCTCCTGCATTGCGGGTGTGCTCGCCCCCCCCCCCCACTCTACACACACGTCCGTACGCACGTGGAGCTTGGCTGCAGAGGCAGGATCTTCTGCCTTGTTTTATTTAGTATCAACCTCCTTCATTCCTTATGGATTTGCATGAAAATTTACCCTCTCTCTGACCACCCGCTAACAGTGTCCTCTTAACACTTCCATTATTATAGATTTACATCATTTTCTCTAGCCGTATGTCGTTTATTACTGCAACACCGACAGTTGATAATATCAAAAACTGGCTCCTTACGTTTAAGTACAGTAGAATTTCGTTTACCAGATTAACTGGGACCAGGACAGATCCGAGTTACGAAAATCCATGAATGACGGAAAAAACAATAAAAATAAATGCATAACATAACCAAAACATTTTTAATGGAGTTTAAAATCTATCATCGGCACATTTTCACCTAAAAAAACGTACACTGCATGTTCTGTAATAACCTATGTATTTATACTGTACTAAAAACTAAGGTAGCTACAAAATAGGAATGGGCATAAGACGTGGCTGTTCTGTCGCTACTAGCCAATGCGGTACATGCAACGTTGTACAGTTAAGCACGCATACTGATTTATTTGTAAAAATTAAAATTTTATTTTTACAATGAAAATGTAATGTTTTATTTAAACTAATTATAGAACTTTTTTGTTTTTCCATGTTACAGAGCTATTTTTTTCTGCGGATTACTGTGTAAACCCCATATTTGTAGCACATCTGGTTTCAGAGATATGGAAAGATAAGTTGCCTGACTAGAAAGAAAAGAATCAGCGAAGAAAAGCACACACGTACTATGTTGAAGTTGCGTTTTGTACCTTACATTCAATTCAGTGATGATTTTTAAGAGTGCACACGTACTTCTCAAAGTTAGTAAATATATCGTTTAATAAGTCTAGTACTGGTGCGCCCAGTAGTAACTGTGAAACAACGTGTAAGAGCAGCCTGTATAAGGGCAATTGTTTTCAATAACAAACAACACGACACTTGACGATCAAAACATCAGAAAGTAGCTCGAACGAGAAAGACTGCAAGGTCAGTATTAGAAAACAATTGCCGAACAATAAATCTCAATTTTGTCTACCTGTTTTCTGGATGGTTTCCCCTGTAAGATATTGCTCTCTAATTTGTTGGCTGCAGTTCAAGAGTGCTGGGAAACGTTTTGTTGGCAATCCTGCTTAATTTATTTACTTTAAAACTGTTTTCTCTGTAGGATACAGTCAGGAATAATGAATATCCCTCAGAGGTGCCAACAAAGTTTCCTGTAGGAAAAAATACAAAAGTCTGGTAACACATAAACGTTCGTTATCTCAAAGTTGGAGAAAGTTCAGGAATAATAGATAGAAACGAGGAATGGGTCATCCATATTTGCATGATGTCGACCTCGAACGATATCTCAGAAAATTTGCTCGGTGCTTTTTCGAAACTTCGGTGGTGATTGTGAAATGTTTATTTTAAATTGTCGAAAATAGAACATAACAAAGTTCTAGAAATTTTTAAGAATTAAAGTAATCATGTGTCAGATTCACTGTCAGTTAACAGTTCCTCACCTCCTCTTTCTAGTGTACTGGATTACTGGAAAACAAATTGAAACTTTCCAAAACAAAATTACGTGTATTCTACCTGAAACAGTTTTCTCTGAAAGACTATTTAGTACAGCAGGACTGATATGTGACAGAAACAGAAGTAGACTTGACCCAGAAATAGTGAAAATGCCAGTATTTTTTAAGAAAAACTTATAAAAGTGGACTGTTTTGGTTTTAAATGTCTAACGTAGAGTTTAAAAATAAGTAAATTGACGGTTTTAAGCTTTGTCTCATTAAATATGTGCTCCGATTTAATTTTATTGACATCACACAGTTCTGCCACCATTCTATTTTGTATGGAAACTGCAAGTAGTAGTGGCTGTATCAAGTATTGAACTATCGGGTATCGTGGAAAATATTGTGTATCGATATCAAATCTGACTCCTATAGAATTAATATTAACAAATTACAAACAATGGGTAACCTTTAAAATGAAAGACGAAATGTTGTACCGACAATGAGTTAAGAAAATTGGACAAATGGAATAGAAAAAGGTATGCCATCATGTGAATGGAGTAAGTAATAGGAAGAATATGACTAACGGTAGAAACAATTGAAATATAATTGAAGACAATGAGATAGAAACAGTGATAATTGACTCAACAGACGAAGATATGCCAGGAATACAATTAAAATATGATTAAAAGCAAAATTGTTTAATTCTGGGCTAAGTTGTAAGTGAAAGACCTTTATGGAACTGTACTATATAATTTGTTGGAGACTGTACCTTTCCCTGAACAGCGACACGTGAAATAAACAATCCAGTAGCACTAGAGAGAGTGAAGTCGTCACAGTGAGATATCACAGGTAAGAGACTGGCATCAAAACTTTCATTTAAATATTTTAGTGTTGAAGAACCATTGCGCGGGCTATACATATTATCAGATCCTTGCTACGTTATATGTAAACAAACCTGTGTGCTTTTGCAGTCATTTTTCCGAGGTACATCTTATTTACTGCAGCTCTTTTCGTTTACTTTGCTACCCTTTGGCGTCGTCCCATCCCGCCGTTAAATATTCACTGCCTCATCACCGTTTTCTTTTCTCCGACGGCGTAATGCCTTCATTTGTTTTAAGGCGCGCAGCGTATAGGAAAAACACGTTACCAACATGTTGACTTAAGTAACCAGATTAGGGCTGCCAACTTTTCTTTTTTTTCAAAATAAGGGAGAGTAGTTATGTTTATTGATATGCAATTATTACTTAATATCTTGCTAAACCAGTTGCACATCAAATAAACAAAAACCCAACATTAAGTATTACAAAGTACCCATCAATCTTATTTGAAAGTTTATTTTTAACACTTTTGGCGTCAGTTTGAAACACACGATTACATTTTTCATTCTGTACAAATTCTTGGCAGCTGTAATCAAAATGGACACTAATTTGTAACTCAACTTTTATTCGGTTTATTTTCCAACGGATCCTACCATCAGACCAAAGATATTCACTCAGTCTAAGCGTTATATAATGGTATACTAAGAAAAAGCCAAGTATTTTATCTATCTCATCTATACGGGCTCTGTTCATAAAGTATCACGAATTTTGAATTTTCACGGGCTGAGATTATTCGATTTTCCACTGTTTTGTGGCATTATGTTGGTACTCATGTCCCTCACTTATGCTGACAAGCACAGTCATTTTGAATGTTCTGCTGACAAACGTGTTTTGACTCATCTTCAATGTTCGCCTATTAGAAAACATGGCACAAAGAATCTGTATCAAATTTTCGTGTGAAAAACAAAAGTAAGTACGCGGATGCATTTCGAATGTTGACTGTAGTATATGGTGAAGCTACCTTGGACCAAAGAAAGTTTATTGGTGGAGCAATAGGTTCTGAGAGGGCCGAGAAGATGTGAATGCCGAGCTCGTCAACAACAGACAAAAGTATTGAAGAACTGAAGAAAATACAGTATGATCCATATAAACCTGAAACAGTTCAATAGGCCATAACTTCCTTCTGAAAGCTCGTAGAATGCAGAAATTTGTTTTAATAATTTCAGTGACTCTGGGAGATTTGACAACACTGACAATTTTTGACTGTTAACAGTCTTAAATGTGCAGTACTCACTACTAGAGCTTGTTTACATTTTGAAAATATATTGGGAGACACATTCCTTGATAACAATACAACGGAACTTTTGAAGAGAATTTAATGTACGCGACGTCCCGACAAAAGCAACAAAGCTGGAGACAACTGGTATACTCATTAGTGAGAGTGGGAAACATAGATCGTCATCTGTTACAGAAGTTCGCAGAAGGCTACTGCATTCTCCAAACAAATTGTTGTGTCGATTGAGCCAGGGTATTCATATGGAACATGTCAAAGAGCTGCCACCTTACAGAGTGCATATGGTACAACAACTGAAAGAAGCAGATTATGATAAACGAATCAGTTATAAGTGGCCCTGTGGAACGGTTACCATGGATTTATCTTTGGCAATAGATACCTCTAAGATAACGCACTGACTACTCCACGTGGAGTGAACGGGGAGGCCCCTCTCACTCTTACAAGAATAACTAGTACGATATCTAGAGGTTTCTCTTAACAAAGGTAAATCCATGGTAACTGTTCCACCAGCGCGACAATACTGTTGATGGATTCAGGACGTCCAGACATTCTCTGTATAACGTGGTTTACAGATAAGGCATGGTTTCATAAACACACAAAACACCAGATATTGGGGCTTCTGCAAACCCCCAAGTAATCCACGAAACCCCACTGCATGATGGTGCGTGGTGTCAGCTTCCAGGAAGTGATTTATTCTTGGTTTTCAGATAACTAAAGAAAGATTGAACATCGGCCTGGCCATCTACAAGGTAATCGATAGTCAAAGAAATTATAATATAACTTCTTTGACACTATATCAGAGTACGCGTTTGTGAATAAGTATGTGCTTTTGTCTCGATAAATTTTAACATTATTCTTCTGTTTGACCTGCTATATTGACTCTGGTACAGATAATTCGACTCTTTGTAGAGATTATTCATGTATATCAGTAAAATGCCTACTTTTCAGTAACAAAAGTATCCCGTAATAATGTGTTTTTGTCTCATAGTGACTCTGGTAGAGATAATTCGTCTCTTTACAGAGATTATTCATGTCTAACAGTAAAATGCCTACTTTTCAGTAACAAAAGTATCCCGTAATAATGTGTTTTTGTCTCATAGTGACTCTGGTAGAGATAATTCGTCTCTTTACAGAGATTATTCATGTCTAACAGTAAAAGGCCTACTTTTCAGTAACAAAAGTATCGCGTAATGATGTGTTTTTGTCTCATATTGACTCTGGTACAGATAATTCGACTCTTTGTAGAGATTATTCATGTCTAACAGTAAAAGGTCTACTTTTCAGTAACAAAAGTATCACGTAATGATATGTTTTTGTCTCATATTGACTCTGGTACAGATAATTCGACTCTTTGTAGAGATTATTCATGTCTAACAGTAAAAGGTCTACTTTTCAGTAACAAAAGTATCACGTAATGATGTGTTTTTGTCTCATATTGACTCTGGTAGAGACAATTCGACTCTTTGCAGAGATTATTCACGTCTAACAGTAAAAGGCCTTCTTTTCGGTAACAAAAGTATCGCGTAATAATGTATTATTTCTTATTGTGCGGATAAAACAAATAATTGTGAACCGAAGACAATCTCTGAAGTAAGGGCGTCAACAAATAAAACAAGTGACTACGCTCTCTGCCGCTTCAATCATGTTTATCCTTCCAATCGGCGTAAAACCTTTTTTATCGATAAGAAAATATCTTGCTGGCTTATCTGCCTCTCTTTCATTTCCCGCTCGTTCGTCATCCACTTTAAATGACGTCACGTTGTCTGGTGACGTCAGAGGCTCTGTTGACTTAGTAACGATATCTTCATTATTCTGCAAGCTAACTCGGTCCTAAAGCCCGCTTGCCTAATTTTCACAACTTCCCTATTTAATATATTAGCAAAATCTCCTTTACTACATATATAAACTTGTCTCTTCCCCTTACCTGAGGTAGAGGAAGCACCGCTTTGACACTTGCAGGAACTCTACAGACCTACTCACGGGTAACTCCATTACTTTTAGGTGACGGTAGTGTTTTGTTCTGTTAACTACCTGAGACAGCTGACTGTGTAATATGGTTGTGTTTCTTCAGCCCAAGTAACAAATCGATCTTCTTTTACGGAAACGAGGTCTGTCATTGCTCCATTTCTGGCATTTTGCTATTTTTTAACTTCTTTTAAGATAGATTTATAACGAATATGCATTAAAATTGCTCCAGAAACTTGTACAATAAGAAAATACAGACTTTCTTACACACATAATCCTCCTTGTTGTTATGATAGTTACTTAATCAGTGCTGCCAACGAGCAAAAATAAATACCGCCACAACAACGGTCGAAGCAGATTAAGGTAAGGCGAGTGACTCAACGTCCTCCAACGTTAAGTCATATCGGCCGATGAATGAAATGATGATCAAATGAGTACAGGGTACATGGAGCTTAGAGTTACCTGACATTCATCTTTCAGGATAAGAGAAAACCTCCAACGTTAAGTCATATCGGACGATGAATGAAATGATGTTCAAATGAGTACAGGGCACATAGAGCTTAGAGTTACCAGACATTCATCTTTCAGGATAAGAGAAAACCTCCAACGTTAAGTCATATCGGACGATGAATGAAATGATGTTCAAATGAGTACAGGGTACATAAAGCTTAGAGTTACCAGACATTCATCTTTCAGGATAAGAGAAAACCTCCAACGTTAAGTCATATCGGACGACGAATGAAATGATGTTCAAATGAGTACAGGGTACATAAAGCTTAGAGTTACCAGACATTCATCTTTCAGGATAAGAGAAAACCTCCAACGTTAAGTCATATCGGACGATGAATGAAATGATGTTCAGCTGAGTACAGGGTACATAGAGCTTAGAGTTACCAGACATTCATCTTTCAGGATAAGAGAAAACCTCCAACGTTAAGTCATATCGGACGATGAATGAAATGATGTTCAAATGAGTACAGGGTACATAGAGTTTAGAGTTACCAGACATTCATCTTTCAGGATAAGAGAAAACCTCCAACGTTAAGTCATATCGGACGATGAATGAAATGATGTTCAAATGAGTACAGGGTACATAAAGCTTAGAGTTACCTGACATTCATCTTTCAGGATAAGAGAAAACCTCCAACGTTAAGTCATATCGGACGATGAATGAAATGATGTTCAAATGAGTACAGGGTACATAGGGCTTAGAGTTACCAGACATTCATCTTTCAGGATAAGAGAAAACCTCCAACGTTAAGTCATATCGGACGATGAATGAAATGATGTTCAAATGAGTACAGGGTGCATAAAGCTTAGAGTTACCTGACATTCATCTTTCAGGATAAGAGAAAACCTCCAACGTTAAGTCATATCGGACGATGAATGAAATGATGTTCAAATGAGTACAGGGTACATAGAGCTTAGATTTAGCAGACATTCATCTTTCAGGATAAGAGAAAACCTCCAACGTTAACTCATATCGGACGATGAATGAAATGATGTTCAAATGAGTACAGAGTACATAGAGCTTAGAGTAACCAAACATTCATCTTTCAGGATAAGAGAAAACCTCCAACGTTAAGTCATATCGGACGATGAATGAAATGATGTTCAAATGAGTACAGGGTACACAGAGCTTAGAGTTATCAGACATTCATCTTTCAGGATAAGAGAAAACCTCCAACGTTAAGTCATATCGGACGATGAATGAAATGATGTTCAAATGAGTACAGGGTACATAGAGCTTAGATTTAGCAGACATTCATCTTTCAGGATAAGAGAAAACCTCCAACGTTAAGTCATATCGGACGATGAATGAAATGATGTTCAAATGAGTACAGGGTACATAGAGCTTAGAGTTACCAGACATTCATCTTTCAGGATAAGAGAAAACCTCCAACGTTAAGTCATATCGGACGATGAATGAAATGATGTTCAAATGAGTACAGGGTACATAGAGCTTAGAGTTATCAGACATTCATCTTTTAGGATAAGAGAAAACCTCCAACGTTAAGTTATATCGGACGATGAATGAAATGATGTTCAAATGAGTACAGGGTACATAGAGCTTAGAGTTACCAGACATTCATCTTTCAGGATAAGAGAAAACCTCCAACGTTAAGTCATATCGGACGATGAATGAAATGATGTTCAAATGAGTACAGGGTACATAGAGCTTAGAGTTACCAGACATTCATCTTTCAAGATAAGAGAAAACCTCCAACGTTAAGTCATATCGGACGATGAATGAAATGATGTTCAAATGAGTACAGGGTACATAGAGCTTAGAGTTATCAGACATTCATCTTTTAGGATAAGAGAAAACCTCCAACGTTAAGTTATATCGGACGATGAATGAAATGATGTTCAAATGAGTACAGGGTACATAGAGCTTAGAGTTACCAGACATTCATCTTCCAGGATAAGAGAAAACCTCCAACGTTAAGTCATATCGGACGATGGATGGAATGATGTTCAAATGAGTACAGGGTACATAGAGCTTAGAGTTACCAGACATTCATCTTCCAGGATAAGAGTAAAACTCCAACGCTAGATGTGTAGCGACGAAGATTGCGAAAGCATTTCCAGAAAATTCATTAGGTTTATCGGAGTTCGGGGCGACCTATGGATAATAGTTTTTCTGGAAATTTCGTTTATTCTGAACGTTGAATGTCGGTTTACTGAAGCTCTGTGAACTCCAGGCTTATTTGACCATTATTTTATCCATCGTCTGATATGATACATTTTGCTAAAAGGATGTTTTTGATTCTAGTTACCTCAAAATGTGTAAAATGCCGGTTTTGGAGCGCAGTACGTGCAGCTGTGAAGTTAACACAAAGCCTCCGTGAGACAATGGGAATGTTCACCATTCTTTCCGCTGTACTATCGAGCGACTTCCTCTACATTACGGAGAAGACAGTAATTGTTCCTAATACTCTCGCCAGGGAGCGCGCATGGCAAGCCAATTATCTTGTGCGCCCCAGAACCTAACTTGGGAACACTGAGTAACTCTAGGTTATAATTTACCCGCAATTATGTTCCCAGTTTATAATGTGAACCAATTTTACTCGTGGGCAAAGGAATAAAGACCCTCAGCGCTCGTGTTGCCGACGTCGATTAGAACGACGATGAATGCCAAACTCAAATATGTCGGAAGCGGTGAAAAAAATTGAGAATTAATTCTTACTTTAAGATAGAATGTAATCAAGAGAAACAAGTAGATACAAGAGAATACTGTAGACTTAGTTAAAAGTTTGGTCGTTATGTGACATCTTTGTAATTACATCCTCTTTGTATGGCCAAGAGATAAAAATATGAATAACGACTTCATACAAGGGTGAGACAAATAAAACCTTAATGCCCGATTTCAGCAAAAAATGTTAAGACTTAACAGGAGTTTTGCATTTCACCAAAATGTGTTAGCGTAACACTCGTGTTAAGCTAACAAGCCGAATTTCTAATGTTAAGTCCTTAAAAATTGTAAATAGTCAAGATGGCGCGCATGAACGCAGCTGTTGATGTCGATTTGCTATATTAAAGAACGTCTAAATGGCATTAGTAATAGAGTACGGTCTATGAGGAGAAATGAGTTTGAGGAAATATCCGAAGAAAATTGTTTTACGGAGGTATAGACCGTCGAAACATGTTGCTATGAAGGTTACTGCGGAAGTACAAGAGAGGTTAGAACATGCATCGAAAGGAATATGGCGATCTCGCCTTTGCTTCAGGTATTAATAACTTTGCGAATTTATAATTCACTGAATTATGTGGATAATACATTGTTCACCTCCCGTCTTGAAACGTTTAAGTCACTTGTCCTTCTTCGCTCCTCGTTTTAAATTTACGTAATACTGAGTTAGAACATGCATCGAAAGGAATATGCCGATCTCGCCTTTGCTTCAAGTATCAGTAACCTTGTGATTTTATAATTCACTGAATTATGTGGATAATACATTGTCCACCTCCCGTCTTGAAACGTTTAAGTCACTTGCCCTTCTTCGCTCCTCGTTTTAAATTTACGTAATACTGAGTTAGAACATGCATCGAAAGGAATATGCCGATCTCGTCTTTGCTTCAAGTATTAATAGCTTTGTGAATTTATAATTCACTGAATTATGTGGATAATACACTGTCCACCTGCCGTCTTGAAACGTTCAAGTCACTTGTCCTTCTTCGCTCCTCGTTTTAAATTTACGTAATACTGAGTTAGAACATGCATCGAAAGGAATATGACGATCTCGCATTAGCTTCAAGTATCAATAACCTTGTGATTTTATAATTCACCGAATTATGTGGATAATACATTGTCTACCTCCCGTCTTGAAACGTTCAAGTCACTCGTCACTTGTCCTTCTTCGCTCCTCGTTTTAAATTTACGTAATACTGAGTTAGAACATGCATCGAAAGGAATATGACGATCTCGCATTAGCTTCAAGTATCAATAAGCTTGTGATTTTATAATTCACCGAATTATGTGGATAATACATTGTCTACCTCCCGTCTTGAAACGTTCAAGTCACTCGTCACTTGTCCTTCGTTCCTCGTTTTAAATTTACGTAATACTGAGTTAGAACATACATCGAAAGGAATATGTCGATCTCGCATTTGCTTCAAGTATTAATAACTTTGCGAATTTATAATTCACTGAATTATGTGGATAATACATTGTTCACCTCCCGTCTTGAAACGTTCAAGTCACTCGTCACTTGTCCTTCTTCGCTCCTCGTTTTAAATTTACGTAATACTAAGTTAGGACATGCATCGAAAGGAATATGGCGATCTCGCCTTTGCTTCAAGTATTAATAGCTTTGCGAATTTATAATTCACTGAATTATGTGGATAATTCACTGTCCTCCTCCCATCTTGAAACGTTCAAGTCACTCGTCACTTGTCCTTCTTCGCTCCTCGTTTTAAATTTACGTAATACTAAGTTAGGACATGCATCGAAAGGAATATGGCGATCTCGCCTTTGCTTCAAGTATTAATAGCTTTGCGAATTTATAATTCACTGAATTATGTGGATAATTCACTGTCCTCCTCCCATCTTGAAACGTTCAAGTCACTCGTCACTTGTCCTTCTTCGCTCCTCGTTTTAAATTTACGTAATACTGAGTTAGAACATGCATCGAAAGGAATATGACGATCTCGCATTAGCTTCAAGTATCAATAACCTTGCGATTTTATAATTCACTGAATTATGTGGATAATACGTTGTTCACCTCCCGTCTTGAAACATTTAAGGCACTTGTTCTTCGCACCTCGTTTTAAATTTACGTAATACTGACAAGTTGTTTGGTGCTTGTAGTAGTGACACATGCACTTGAATTAAATTCGTTTCCAATATTTTCCCCGCGACATCTTTCTCTTTTACATTCACTGCATCCGTCCTCTTATTTTCCAGGATATCCTTACGCTTCGTCACCAATTCAGTTAACAATTCTTTCTCCGTCGATGAGAAATTTGTCTCACGGCTTTATTTATGATTTTGTTCATCCGCCATTTGTGCAGACGAAAATGAAAACAAAAGCGCATCGTAGTACGTTCAGAAAATCAGCCATAGCCTTCTATAGCTGTGATATTTACAAGTTTCTTGGCGTTAACACAGGTTTGTTAACATTTTCAGAAAACAGGTTCGTAAAATGCACGAAATTTAACATTAGTTTTAGCGCTGTGACAATTGTTACTTACGTTTGTTAACGCCGATTTTAACATCTGTTGGTGAAATCGGGCAGAAATATGTTTAAAATATTATTTACTATGCAGAAGTGGTACAAAGTTGTATCACTTTTCAACATAATCTCCCCCACACTCAATAGAAGTCCTCCAGCGCTTACAAAGTTCATAAATGCTTTTAGAAACAAATTCTTGTGGTAGTCCGTGCAACCACTCATGCACCGCGTGGCGTACCTCTTCATCGGAACGGAGCTGCTGTCCTCCCATTGCGTCTTTGTGTGGTCCAAACATATGGAGGCAAGGTCTGGTGAGTATTGTCACGGCAACAGACATAAAAGTTTCGACACAAATAAGAAAACAGTCGGCGGATAAACTTTCATGGCAACAATGAGCCTTGCTAAACAGTTAATGATAGCGCGGCTATTGTAAACAAGTGGCGGCAAGCAAAAGACAACTGAGGTAAAGGCCTCACCGACATAGTTTAAGTTACGCTTCTAGAATGTGATAGAATATTCGGATTACGTCATTAGATGCCTTGTTTTCCAGAAGCATCTAGTGATTGACAGAACAGTCTGGTACTCATCGTGGCTAATGATGAGTCAGTTGTGTGTAAAACGAGAGTCAGTTTTGAAGTTGTGTAACAAGAGTGTTGTTGCAAAGAGAGCTGAACTGGACGCTGTTATTGTCATCGACCTTGGAAGATTGTGTTGTTATGTGATGTAATGTTGTTACGTGAGAATTGAACAGTGTATTTCTACGAAAATAATGGAGATTTTTAATTTCTGCAACACGGCCTTTTAATTTTACGAACCCACAAAGTCACAGTATAGTCAAAATGCAGGTCTGTGATTGTTGCAACTGTTGAACGGGCAGTGTGGTGCGTTGCATTGTTATATTGCAAAAGGACACCTGCTGACAGCAATCCACGTCACTTTGATTTGATTTCAGGCCGCAGATTATCGTTTAGGAGATCTTTGTATGATACACTCATGACAGTGGTCCCTCTCGGCATGTAATGCTCCAAAATGACGCCTTCTTCGTCCCAAAAGAGAGTCAGCATAACCTTCCCTGCTGACGGTTCTGTTCGAAACTTCTTTGGTTTTGGTGATGAGGGATGGCGCCATTCCTTGCTCGCTCTCTTCGTTTCCGGTAGCTGGATGTTTCCAGTTAGTAAGTTACTGGTTACCAGTGACTTAAAATTTTTGATTTTTGTTTTGTTAAATTGAGTAGAAATAGCTGGGTCTCCAGTTATTTCTTTTTGCTGGATACCAGCATTAGTAGATTTAGATGTAGATTTAGAAAATTAGGATTTTGTAATTTTTATATTTCTGTTATTTTATTTCATTTTATTTTTGTAGATTAGTATTTCTGAGAGATTGTATAATTATAACAATTGTAATGATTTTATGGAAAAATAAAGAGAAAATTTGGATATATGTCCCGGTATAGTTGTCTAGGTGCCGGGGTAGAATATTCAGATTTATTTATTTAATTATTTATTTATTTATTTATTTATTTATTTATTTATTTATTTATTTATTTATTTATTTATTTATTTATTTATTTATTTATTTATTTATTTATTTATTTATTTATTTATTTATTTATTTATTTTTCTGGTTGGTGGAAGTGAACCCAGGTTTCGTCCCCAGTAACGATTCTTGCAAGGAAGCCATCATCTTCTCGTTCAAAGCGCTGAAGAAGTTCTTCACAAGCATCAACATGTCAGGAGTCAACTGCTGTGGCACACATCTTGTAGACACTTTGTGAAACTGGAGCACATCATGCACAATGTGGTGAACTGACCCATGACTAATCTATAAACATGCTGCAATGTCAGTCATTGTCACTCGGCGGTTTTCCTTCACTATGGCTTCAACTGCTGCAATGCTCTGTAGAGTCACAGCTCATTGTGCCTGACCTGGACATGGAGCACCTTCCACTGAAGTCACACCATTTGCGAACTTGCTGCTGTGACAAACATGTATCAACGTACTGAACCTTCATTTGTCGATGAATTTCTATAGGTTTCACACCTTCAATACGCAAAACCCGAATAACAAAACATTGTTCTTCCCTGGTGAAAGTTGCAAGTGGGGCGGCCATCTTTATACTGATACTGCGACGGTATGTGTGCATCTGCACTATGCTGCCACCTACAGGCCATTCTGTACACTGTAGCATGCCTACCAACTTACAGAATAACGGCGCAAAATTTGGATTTGTTACTAAAAATTTAAGGTTTTCATTTGACTCACCCTCACATTTGAGAAAAATATAGACTCTTTTATTTGATGTCTGCTGTTTAAGTATTTTTTAATAAATATGCTGCCACTACCGTATAACTTTGGCTACAGCCTTATTGACTTATGGCAGACTTTTAATAGAAAAGGTTGCTTAGCAACAAACTCTTTCAAAGGGAACAAATGAATCATGACAGAGAACAAGTGCATGTCGTGATAATCTCACGAACCCTTACTTAAAATAACTCGATTGGTGTAAATCAATGGAAGAGGAAAACACATCACGAACATAAGCTACAAGTGGTGATTAAAATATTAGACTTGCTGTTTATCTACCATTATCTGTAGAAATGCGTGTCTTTTCAAAACATTTTGTGACTTTAGAATAAATCTAGACGAGTTATACATACAAATGGCCTTTTATAAGCTTCTTTCATGAATAAACTGAAGTGATTTGTCAAAAAAATTATAAAATATTTATATCCAATATGATTTTGCTCTCGGAAACAAGCTAGTGACATCTTAACTACCGGACATGTCCTCAACTTCTCGGCAGATGGCACCTCCTACCACCACTTACTTTGAAACAAAATACTGTCAACGCAGGAATCACAAAGGCCGCCAAGGAGTGACAAAACACAACGCCATTCCAAAGCTTATGTCAGTGGTTACGGAAGGGAGGGGCAATGATCTTACGGTTAAATAATTGTAAGTTTATGCATATGACTGCAGTTTAATGAGATTTAGAAATTACTATCGGCACATTTTCACCTAAAAACACAATCGTACACTGTATATACTGAACTCTAAATATTAATTTTTCTGTGAAAGTCTTCAGAAGTTCTCTTTATTCTGACTGAACTTTATATAACTGATAAACTGTAAGAGATAGACAAAATATTACTACACAACAAATGTATATCTTGTAAAAACAACAATTTATGTCATACTTTTTCTGAAATACACCATTTCTGACATATTCCTTTCTGTTTCTTTAACTGGATTATACTACGGAGGTCGAAATTTGATCTATTTGACCTATGCACCAAGTAGGGCATCTCAGGTAGGAAGACTGAGACACCTGCCGACACTTCTACCCTGAAAGAGACCACCACATGAGCGATGAAATGAGATGAAATGATCATGGAGATGAAATGGAGGAACAGGAAATTCGGGGGATGAAATTGCCCCATCCAGCATTCACAGGGAAACCCGAAAAAGTCTATTGATCAGGAACTTCGGCTTCTGGAATTAACCTTGGACCTTCCGAATGCGGGCCAAGGCAAAACTGACTGAGCCATATTGTCCGATTATTTCGTTTGTACAAGAGTAGAGAAAGTCATGTATATAAAACATTTGACTATCACTTAAAGTTTACTGTATTCCTTGGTAACTACAATAAGATAATGTTTATCTTGAAGTAGATAGAGCAATGAGTGTTTGTACAAGAGTAGAGAAAGTCATGTATATAAAACATTTGACTATCACTTAAAGTCTACTGTAATCCCTTGTAACTACAATAAGATAATGTTTATCTTGAAGTAGATAGAGCAATAAGTGTTTGTACAAGAGTAGAGAAAGTCATGTATATAAAACATTTGACTATCACTTAAAGTCTGCTGTAATCCCTTGTAACTACAATAAGATAATGTTTATCTTGAAGTAGATAGAGCAATAAGTGTTTGTACAAGAGTAGAGAAAGTCATGTATATAAAACATTTGACTATCACTTAAAGTCTACTGTAATCCCTTGTAACTACAATAAGATAATGTTTATCTTGAAGTAGATAGAGCAATAAGTGTTTGTACAAGAGTAGAGAAAGTCATGTATATAAAACATTTGACTATCACTTAAAGTCTGCTGTAATCCCTTGTAACTACAATAAGATAATGTTTATCTTGAAGTAGATAGAGCAATAAGTGTTTGTACAAGAGTAGAGAAAGTCATGTATATAAAACATTTGACTATCCCTTAAAGTCTACTGTATTCCCTTGTAACTACAATAAGATAATGTTTATCTTGAAGTAGATAGAGCAATAAGTGTTTGTACAAAGTAGAGAAAGTCATGTATATAAAACATTTAACTATCACTTAAAGTCTACTGTATTCCCTTGTAACTACAATAAGATAATGTTTATCTTGAAGTAGATAGAGCAATAAGTGTGTGTACAAGAGTAGAGAAAGTCGTGTATATAAAACATTTGACTATCACTTAGTCTACTCTATCCCCTTGTAACTACAATAAGATAATGTTTATCTTGAAGTAGATAGAGCAATAAGTGTTTGTACAAGAGTAGAGAAAGTCATGTATATAAAACATTTGACTATCACTTAAAGTCTACTGTATTCCCTTGTAACTGCAATAAGATAATGTTTATCTTGAAGTAGATAGAGCAGTAAGTGTTTGTACAAGAGTAGAGAAAGTCATGTATATAAAACATTTGACTATCACTTAAAGTCTACTGTATTCCCTTGTAACTACAATAAGATAATGTTTATCTTGAAGTAGATAGAGCAGTAAGTGTTTGTACAAGAGTAGAGAAAGTCATGTATATAAAACATTTGACTATACTTAAAGTCTACTGTATTCCCTTTTAACTACAATGAGATAATGTTTATCTTGAAGTAGATAGAGCAATAAGTATTTGTACATGAGTAGAGAAAGTCATGTATATAAAACATTTGACTATCACTTAAAGTCTGCTGTATTCCCTTTTAACTACAATGAGATAATGTTTATCTTGAAGTAGATAGAGCAATAAGTGTTTGTACAAGAGTAGAGAAAGTCATGTATATAAAACATTTGACTATCACTTAAAGTCTACTGTATTCTCTTGTAACTACAATAAGATAATGTTTATCTTGAAGTAGATAGAGCAATAAGTGTTTGTACAAGAGTAGAGAAAGTCATGTATATAAAACATTTGACTATCACTTAAAGTCTACTGTATTCCCTTGTAACTACAATAAGATAATGTTTATCTTGAAGTAGATAGAGCAATAAGTGTTTGTACAAGAGTTGAGAAAGCCATGTATATAAAACATTTGACTATCACTTAAAGTCTACTGTATTCCCTTGTAACTACAATAAGATAATGTTTATCTTGAAGTAGATAGGGCAATAAGTCTTTTTACAAGAGTAGAGAAAGTCATGTATATAAAACATTTGACTATCACTTAAAGTCTACTGTATTCCCTTGTAACTACAATAAGATAATGTTTATCTTGAAGTAGATAGAGCAATAAGTGTTTGTACAAGTGTAGAGAAAGTCATGTATATAAAACATTTGACTATCACTTAAAGTCTACTGTATTCCCTTGTAACTACAATAAGATAATGTTTATCTTGAAGTAGATAGAGCAATAAGTGTTTGTACAAGAGTTGAGAAAGCCATGTATATAAAACATTTGACTATCACTTAAAGTCTACTGTATTCCCTTGTAACTACAATAAGATAATGTTTATCTTGAAATAGATAGAGCAATAAGTGTTTGTACAAGAGTAGAGAAAGTCATGTATATAAAACATTTGACTATCACTTAAAGTCTACTGTATTCCCTTGTAACTTCAATAAGATAATATTTATCTTGAAGTAGATAGAGCAATAAGTGTTTGTACAAGAGTAGAGAAAGTCATGTATATAAAACATTTGTCTATCACTTAAAGTCTACTGTATTCCCTTGTAACTACAATAAGATAATGTTTATCTTGAAGTAGATAGAGCAATAAGTGTTTGTACAAGAGTAGAGAAAGTCATGTATATAAAACATTTGACTATCACTTAAAGTCTACTGTATTCCCTTGTAACTACAATAAGATAATGTTTATCTTGAAGTAGATAGAGCAATAAGTGTTTGTACAAGAGTAGAGAAAGTCATGTATATAAAACATTTGACTATCACTTAAAGTCTACTGTAGTCCCTTGTAACTACAATAAGATAATGTTTATCTTGAAGTAGATAGAGCAATAAGTGTTTGTACAAGAGTAGAGAAAGTCATGTATATAAAACATTTGACTATCACTTAAAGTCTACTATATTCCCTTGTAACTACAATAAGATAATGTTTATCTTGAAGTAGATAGAGCAATAAGTGTTTGTACAAGATTAGAGAAAGTCATGTATATAAAACATTTGACTATCACTTAAAGTCTACTGTAGTCCCTTGTAACTACAATAAAATAATGTTTATCTTGAAGTAGATAGAGCAATAAGTGTTTGTACAAGAGTAGAGAAAGTCATGTATATAAAACATTTGACTATCACTTAAAGTCTACTATATTCCCTTGTAACTACAATAAGATAATGTTTATCTTGAAGTAGATAGAGCAATAAGTGTTTGTACAAGAGTAGAGAAAGTCATGTATATAAAACATTTGACTATCACTTAAAGTCTACTATATTCCCTTGTAACTACAATAAGATAATGTTTATCTTGAAGTAGATAGAGCAATAAGTGTTTGTACAAGAGTAGAGAAAGTCATGTATATAAAACATTTGACTATCACTTAAAGTCTGCTGTAGTCCCTTGTAACTACAATAAGATAATATTTATCTTGAAGTAGATAGAGCAATAAGTGTTTGTACAAGAGTAGAGAAAGTCATGTATATAAAACATTTGACTATCACTTAAAGTCTGCTGTAGTCCCTTGTAACTACAATAAGGTAAATATTTATCTTGAAGTAGATAGAGCAATAAGTGTTTGTAATTATTTAGAAAGTAAGTGACAGCCCCTATGTTAGGAGTTGATATTTGTCGGTCCCTTACTATTTGGTGCACAGCGACTCCAGGTTAAGGAGTGTGCTGTACATAAAAACAGTTGAACGTAGAGCATTGCAGTGGTTCCTCACCAACATAAACCGTTGGGGGGTCATTTTCCGCCCCATCAAACCGCAGCATTTCGCTCGACTAGCATTCAGACCGTAATAAAAGGGCACAAATGGATGAAAAATCACGCATTCTGACGTTGTTTTGTTTCCCGAGCGGCTGCAAATCCCAAATGCACACTCATTATTGGCTCGGGCTATCGATTTCAAAACTGCATCTATTTTTGGAAGTCTATTATATTGGCGCTGTGCTTTTGTAGGGGTGTTTTTGACACGCACTCTCGCTCAATAAATCCACACCCTCTCTACCCTATCTCCCTCTAGCAGACTCGAAAACATTACAAAGTATGCATTGTCATCTTTGAAAGAAAGGTGACATAGGGACACACTGGACATGTATTTGGGTATCAAACCTTAGTTATTTCTTTGAGAATTGCGCTTGATTTGCTTCTGAAATCGGGTATATTCCCGATTAACAGGTTTGCACCGCCCCCAAACGTGTTGCACATACATACATTTATAATTTTTTCTAGCAAAACAATAACGGCCCATCGCGTGACAAAAGAGCAACGTTTCCATTGTTTAAGAGATCCCTCGCTTGACAACAGAGTGTCGTTTCCATTGTTACCAATTCTGTGTAAATGGAAAGAAGTTCGGTTTCTCTGATGTTGTTTAGCATGGTACAAGAAATTGTAAAAGATATTGCAACAGGGATTAGATTTAGAAGCAGGGGCTGTGAACTTTACTGCTTAAATATTTGCACCTAATTGTTATATGCATTACAGCAGTACGTAAAAGAGAAAATCAAAAGCATAGTTCATTGAGGCTTTGAAACTAAGGAAGTGTTTTCTGTTGGTCAACAAGTGTACGGCAAAATTGAGTTCCTTGTGAAGAAGACTGTGAAGACAAGAGAGCTCCGGTACAGTAAATAGGTCAAAGGCGACTTTAATTAACGAATTTCATTACACCTTTGCTGAAGTTGCTCCCGTGTTGCCATGGCAACTCAGTAGAGGGATCCGTGCTTGTCTAGGAGAACAGTTGAATGTAGAGAGATCGTCTTTTCTTTAGAGCTGTGAGCTCACGGGAACATGTCTTTGTCTCTCTTCTAGAGTCTTTGGCGTATCCTGCATGAGGTCCGCATTCCACCCTAATCTTCGGCTTTTTTATTATGAGGGCTGTTCAATAAAGAATAATCATAATTATTTTATGATCATAATTTTTCGCACTAAAATTCAATCTTATTTATATTCTGTTAGCTTAATCTGAAACAAACACGCCGTAGTAATACATTGTTGGTACTCCAAGTTCCCGCCTGTGAGAACCAGGCAAGTTCAGACATGTTCAGTATCGCCTACCGCTGTAATGGAGGTAACAGGCGAGGAACAATACGTGGCTTTGAAATTCTGCTTTCGTCTCAACAAATCTTCAGTTGAGGTCTATACAATGTTACAGGAGGACTATGGAGAGTCTGTTCTTCCCTACAGCACAGCTCGAAGGTGGTTTAAAATGTTTAAAGAGGGGAGACAATCAATTTCAAAGGAAGGTGGACCCGGTGCTCCATTTACTGCTCTTACGGAAGAAAACATCAACACTGCTGCTGCCATTGTGAGAGAGGATCGACGAATTACCTTAAGATCACTTTCTGAAATACTGAACATTTCATTGGGTGTCACCCACACGTTGGTGACAGAAACATTATACATGAGACGTATTTGTGAGTGATGGGTTCCAAGACTGTTGATTCCCGAACAAAAGGACATTCACATGCAGCTAAAGTTGATGTTAGAGGAAGATCCGGAGTTTCTTTCAAACGCAATCACTGCTGATGAAACTTGGCTACATCATTTTGATCCTGAGAGCAAACAGCAAAGCTCAGTGTGGAAATCTCCTTCATCACCAACCCCCAAAAAGCAAAAGTGGTTGCTTCTGCTGGGAAAGTTATGGACATCTCATTCTTTGATATTCATGGAATGGTTTATCAGCATGTTGTACCTGCACACACATCAGTAACTGGACAATACTACAGGGATGTCCTGAAAACACTGCAAGTCCATATCAGGCGCAAAAGACCACATTTCCGTGAAGCAGGCTGGATGCTGCACCACGATAATGCGCGGCCGCATATTGCCAATGTTGTTGCTGAATATCTTGAAATAATCAACGTGAAGTGCATCCCTCACCCTCCCTATAGTCCGGATTTAGCCCCATGTGACTTTTTTCTATTCCCTAACTTGAAGAAACGCCTTCGTGGGAGACATTATCCATCATCAGAAGCAGTGGTGAAGGCTGCGGAGGCGATTTTGAAGGATCTGTCAAAAATGGTTTCCAGCATGTCCTTGAAGACTGACAGAAACACTGGGACAAGTACATCGAATTCAGGGGAGACTATTTTGAGATGGACGATCAAAATTATGAGTATGAGTAAACGTACGTTGTCAAAAAAGTTGTGATCATTCTTTATTGAACAGCCCTCGTACTTATTACCTGCCAAGATAGCCTTTCTATGATTTTTCACTTTGTTTTGTTTCCGCCTCATGTGTTTGTGTATGCCGAAAGATGGTGCGGGTGTTTTGTAGTATTTGTCTTGGACACAACAGGTCGAGAGGTCGTTCATTGCCTTCTCTAAGCACTCCATTAGTAAAAACTCAGTTTCAATTTCTATTTGGTTAAGTTTTGGGAGATGTAGCTATACTTCCTACCGAACCGCGGTCCCGAAATAGCCCCGGAATATAACTCAGTTAATTCTCACCTCTGTTAATGATCAATTAGTTGTATGATGCAGTTTATACAGTAACGTAACTGCATAATTTTGTATTCAAACGCACTTCGTGCCTTCTCATGGCCTACACAACGAAATCTAATTACGTTAGTGACATCTAGTAGCCATTTTGACACACTATTATTAGCAGTGCACTGCCCGATTTATGCAAATTTAACTCTGACGCTGTTCCTACAACATTTCTGCTTGATTGTTATTTGCTTCTCTATGTATTATTGTGAACATAAGAACACGCAAATCTGATTAGAACAAACAAGATAAAAATCTGACAATCGCTTTAGCCTACCGTATTTTTTTCTCTTTGAAACTTTAACGTCCGCCAACGTAAGTAATATCAGAACGAACAGGAGTTTTGTCTTTTCCAGAAATTTCAAGATATATAAGTCATGAAGTGATAATGGACCGGGTAATTAACTAAATACAAAAGTGCACATGCAAACATCCACTAATTACTTGACTCACCAGATCTAGCCCCAAGTGACTTCTTTTTGTTCCCTCGTCTGAAAAGTACGCTCGGAGGACAGAGATTTTCGTCAAATGAAGAGGCAATAACCTTCGTGAACAATTATTTTGTACAGAAAAACGCCGAGTACTATTTAGACGGGTCACAGAGATGAGAACATCGCTGGGAGAAGTGTGTAGAGTTAGAAGGAGACTATGTTGAAAAACGCCGAGTACTATTTGGACGGGTTACAGAGATGGGAGCATCGCTGGGAGACGTGTGTAGAGTTACAAGGAGACTATGTTGAAAAACGCCGAGTACTATTTGGACGGGTTACAGAGATGGGAGCATCGCTGGGAGAAGTGTGTAGAGTTACAAGGAGACTATGTTGAAAAACGCCGAGTACTATTTGGACGGGTTACAGAGATGGGAGCATCGCCGAGAGAAGTGTGTAGAGTTACAAGGAGACTATGTTGAAAAACGCCGAGTACTATTTGGACGTGTTACAGAGATGGGAGCATCGCTGGGAGAAGTGTGTAGAGTTACAAGGAGACTGTGTTGAAAAACGCCGAGTACTATTTGGACGGGTTACAGAGATGGGAGCATCGCTGGGAGAAGTGTGTAGAGTTACAAGGAGACTATGTTGAAAAACGCCGAGTACTATTTGGACGGGTTACAGAGATGGGAGCATCGCCGAGAGAAGTGTGTAGAGTTACAAGGAGACTATGTTGAAAAACATCGAGTACTATTTGGACGTGTTACAGAGATGAGAACATCGCTGGGAGAAGTGTGTAGAGTTAGAAGGAGACTATGTTGAAAAACATCGAGTAATATTAGGACGGGTTACAGAGATGAGAACATCGCTGGGAGAAGTGTGTAGAGTTAGAAGGAGACTATGTTGAAAAACATCGAGTACTATTTAGACGGGTTACAGAGATGGGAGCATCGCTGAGAGAAGCGTGTAGAGTTACAAGGAAATTATGTTGAAAAAAAAGTTCTAAAAATGTCTTGTATCTTTATTAAGTCCGAAACTTCAGGAGTTCCTGCTTGAAAAAATAAAGCTATTTGGAAATTGAAGCATATAGGTAGGACGAAATACGGAAAGGTAGGTTCAGACTGAAAAATCTCGGAAATTGTTGATCTACGAAAAAGTACATATTTGACATAATGTTCTTTTAACAAAATTTATATTTTTATCATTATTATTAGATTTCTAAGATTGTCCTGTCCATCCAAACGACTTCTCGTCCTTATGTTGCCCCCTTTTTGTGCCCCTCTGTATTTCCAGTGAGATGTTAGGTGGAATACAACACCAGGTCACGTTGTGAGCAGGTAACGTGACGTTTTCAATTATTTATTACACGTATACGCGCTCTATCGATTCCTATTGTAGCTCTGCAGTACGTCACCTCGTGGAGATGTCCCTAATTGCATTGTTTGATTCATGACCATCTGACAAGATGGTGCCCCCTCTCGTGTTGAACAAGGTGAACAATTTATCACCCTCGTGACGTCGACGTCCTGCTCCAACTAATTTCATTTTGCCAACAATAAAAATGTTTCATCTGTGAATTCGTTTTATTACGGGAAAATGGATTTGTGTTTGAATTACATTTTGGTTTCTTTGCCTGTTTGATAGGTAGAGGAATTTTTCAGTCGTAACAAACTTTGATATTAGGTTTATAATGAAATGTATGCCTCGGAAACCCCTGATTACAAATAAGGTGTCCTTTTTCGTGCTTCATTAAGAAAGGAGGTTATCACAAAGGCGGATCAAATAACTGTGTATTTAAAACATGTGCGTAATATACGAAGATCCATGTTGCAATTTTGATTTGAATAACTGAATTATTATAAAGCTTTGCGAAATTTCCGTTCTCTTACGTCTAGCGCCAAAAGGAATCGGAAGTATGCGAGAGTGAGAGAGTGAGAGAGCGAAAGAGAAATATACAAAAATTGTGTGTGCTTTAGACCACACGATCGAAGTAAAAAACTTAAAAACTATTCATTATAACTTTTTCTTAAACGTTATTTTCAAAAATTTAATGTTGACACTCATTGCTGCGCAAAGAGGCCAGTTGCCTTACGCTAAGTTTGCTCCGAAACAACTGAAGATACTTTGAAACAACTGAATGTCGACGAACTTGCAACCGTGCGAACAGGGCATGTAAAGGAATTAATATCAAATCACATAATATACTGTTTTATATGTATTTTGTTTTTTTATTAAAATACTTGCTATTTCACAATTATTTTTCATATTTTGTTTCTTGCTGCTTCATTGTTTTCTTATTTTTAATAAAAATACAAGTCCATACATACGAGGGCTGTTCAATAAAGATTGATCACTACTTTTTTGACAACGTACCTTTACTCATCCTCATAATTTTGATGGTTCTTCTCAAAATAGTCTCCCCCGAATGCGATGCACTTGTCCCAGCGTTTCTGCCAGTCTTCAAAGACATGCTGGAAACAATTTTTTGAGATATCCTTCAAAATCGCCTCCGCAGCCTTCACCACTGCTTCTGATGATGGATAATGTCTCCCACGAAGGCGTTTCTTCAAGGTAGGGAATAGAAAACAATCACATGGGGCTAAATCCGGACTATAGGGAGGGTGAGGAATGCAGTTCACGTTGATTTTTGCAAGATATTTAGCAACAACATTGGCAATATACGACCGCGCATTATCGTGGTGCAGCATCCAGCCTGCTTCACGGAAATGTGGTCTTTTGCGCCTGATATGGACTTGCAGTGTTTTCAGGACATCCCTGTAGTATTGTCCAGTTACTGATGTGTGTGCAGGTACAACATGCTGATAAACCATTCCATGAATATCAAAGAATGTGATGACCATAACTTTCCCAGCAGAAGCGACCACTTTTGCTTTTTTTGGGGGTTGGTGATGAAGGAGATTTCCACACTGAGCTTTGCTATTTGCTCTCAGGATCAAAATGATGTAACCAAGTTTCATCAGCAGTGATTACGTTTTAAAGAAACTCCGGATCTTCCTCTAACATCAACTTTAACTGCGTGTTATCTCCATTACAGCGGTAGGCGATACTGAACATGTCTGAACTTGCCTTGTTCTCACAGGCGGGAACCAGGAGTAACAACAATGAAACTACTAAGGCGTGTTTGTTTCACATTAAGCTAACAGAATATAATAAGATTGCATTTTAGTGCGAAAAATCATGATCGTAAAAAAATTATGATCATTCTTTATTGAACAGCCCTCGTATCTTATAACGTCATTATATGATATTGTTTTGTTTATTTGCATATTTTTTTAATATTCGGTAATGTTTGGTTACGTACACATGTTATTACATATCCGTACATATACTCATTACTCCATATTTTATTACACGTTCGTACATATTTGCATACATAGTTAATTACATGTCATATTCATTTCAAATATTTAGTCACAATTGATACTAATATTGATAGATTTTCTTCACCCTCGTTCGGTCTTTCAGTTTGTGGAGAAACATAACCTATAAGTTGTAAATGAAAATAAACGCAAAACGTCACTTTAGTACGTGATAATTTTATTATTTATGTGTTATTACATTTAATTTATTGATGTTTTATGTTTTGCAACTCACAATAAACAGAAATTTTCAATAAAATAACCAGTTTTTAAATGAAACAACTTTCACGAATTCCTTACACTTTTGTTTCCAATTAGCACACTCGTTTTATTTTTCGTTATTATGGTTTTAATTATTCAAATACCGTACTTGGGTGATATTATCTGTTGCTTTTGACTATTATTATTGTTTAAAGTGGAATTTGTCACGTTGTCAACTTGTTAAATGACTCGATCGGTTACCGACACTTGACAGACGTTTGTAAGAACAGCTCTAAGACAAAACTCCTGTAGGGTGTTTTAGTTAATTGATGGAAATGAATCATTTCTTCACACTAGCCGTACTCAAGTACTTACGATAGTAAGTCGCCACAAACGGTGTATGTCGGATGAGCGAGCCCCTAGTGGTCTACCGAAATATGAGTCAAAAGGAAAATTTAATGTCAGCACGGCAACTTGGCCATGGTAGCTCAATGGGTTAGAGACGGAAACCAGGTCCACCTCGGTAGCGTGGTGGTAGCGTGCCTGCCTCACGTTCAAAAGGTCCCGAGTTCGAATCACGGTCAGGGTGAGTTACCTGGATAAGGTTTTTCCGGGGGTTTTCCCTTATACCCGACGAATGTCGGGTAACTCCAAGCTCTGTGGACTCTGGGCTCGTTTGAGCATCATTTCACCCATTTCATTCATTGTCCGATATGACTTAACGTTGGAGGACGTAAATTACAAAAAAAAAAAAGGAAACCAGGAGATCTATGGTTCAAATCCCGGCCATGACATTGAATTTTTCATGTTGACTCTATGTATTAAGAACCTTAGCCTATATACGGCTATCCCCCAGGGGCCTACTTCGGTAGGTACGGGTTTGGCGCACCCGGGGTCCCGAGCCAACAGTCTCCCTCGTGTGGGCTCCTCTTCGTGGTTGAGGGAGACGGTCAAGAGGCCCACCCACGTGTAGGCCGTGGAGAAGGTTTTTAGATTATTCTCTAGTTTAGAGTTTAGGATTTAGTGAACGAAATTTTTAGTAGGTTTTGATTGATGTTTTTTATGTACGTGTATTTTTAATAGGTTTTGTTACACTTGTATAGGTTTTAGAAAGTTTTATATCTGGCTTTTGCCATGACTAGTTTCTTAAAGGGCGCTGATGACCGCCGTAGTTTAGCGCCCTTATATATACGGCTAGTGTGGAGAAATGTTTAATTTCCATCAATTAAGTTAAATAATAAGAGTTAAATGATGAAGCCTGGGACTCAAGTACTTACGATAGTAAGTCGTCACAAACGGTGTGTCTCGGATGCGAGAGCCCCTAGTGGTCTACCGGGGAAATATACGAGTCAACTGGAAAATTTAATGTCAGGACGGCAACTTGGCCACGGTAGCTCAATGGGTTAGAGACGGAAACCAGGAGATCCTTGGTTCAAATCCCGGCCATGACATTGAATTTTTCAAGTTGACTCTATTTATCCTGTAGGGTTTCTTAATTTTTCATAGTATTTGAAATATGTTAAAACATACCTGGATGCGTGTTTTTTATTTTTTGTAATTTTCGTCCTCCAACGTTAAGTCATATCGGACGATGAATGGAATGGGTGAAATGATGCTCAAATGAGCCCAGGGTCCATGGAGCTTAGAGTTGCCCTAAATTCGCCTTCCAGGATAAGGGAAAACCCCGGAAAAACCTTATCCAGGTAACCCACCCTGACCGAGATTCGAACTCAGGACCCCAGGATGCGTGTTGTTGATACGCTGTTGAGTGCGACAGAAAATCTACGGTGTATAGCGGTATGGACAACATAAGACTGAATAAACGAATGTGTGTGGGGGGTTAGTTCGAATTGAGCCGACTCGAGCCGATTTCACCCGAATGAGCGACATATACTCCAGTATGACGGCTCAGTTTAATTCACTACCTACAAAACGCGCCTAAAGAAGTTTTCACTTAAAAAAGTGGGGGTAACGAGGTGGCAACGCTGAAAACTCTAACGCAGCTGATTCGCTACAAGCCATAACTCTTCCCATTTGAAAATAGCAAGTCTTACAGCGAGCTCAAACATTCTCCGGGGCCGGGAGATTCCCCGAAAAACCCCACACACCTCCCACAGAACGCCACCGTTTGTACCATATCGGTAGATCAGTGAATGCCCATGAGATTTAGACAAAAAACCTAAAGCGATTATTACTTTCTACTTTCCCGGTAACAGAGTCGCCCCGAGGTTCCTATCTCAGCACCAAACATGCAGAGTTCCAAATAGAATTTCCTCTTTGACGTTTGCTGTTGTGTCGGTCGACGCTAATTTGCCCGGAACAGTAATTACCCGTAATATTGGATCCCTCTCCTATTCAAAGGGGCGCTGGCTCGAACACAGAGCTCTTTTAATAGCGGGCGTGTTTACGTATGCATGAATATCAGGACTGCCAACTGCAACGCTGCAAAACCTCCTCAACATTATTATTTACCATACAACTTATTAAAATCAAACAAACATATGACATGCGACTTTGTTTAGTCCTGCACAATCATTGTTACATATGCTTATTCTAGCTGGGACCTAAAGAAGCAATAGACAACAGTTCGCACAGAGTAGAAAACACAAGTAGCAAAGAGTGTAGCAAATAGCAGATACTTCATATCATCTGTAGTGCAGTGACGTAGCTGAAACATCCAAGCATCAATTACACTGCATTTCAAAACACAATCTCCAGAAAGGCTAATAAATGTGTCATATTGATGCTTTAATTTAATTAAACCAGTTGTAGATGGCACTGTTGTAATATAGAAACTCTTTGGACTGATTAGTGATGTCAGGAGGCAGTGTAAAATGCAGATAGTGAAAAATGAACAATTCTAAAAAGATTACGAATTATCTAGCAAACATATTTCGTTATAATTTAATGTTTATATATACTTAATAAAACTGAGTACAAGAGAGCAACAAAATGGTGACCCCGACGTGATTCATATGTGATTCTGGGTGAGTGAAATTTCGAATGGAGAGTCTGTGAAGGGTACATCAGTTAATGATTTAGTTGCTTAAATATCTCAGCTGGAGAAACAAATAGCAACATTGTCGACAGGAAGATGCTGCAGCAGAGGCAGAAGCAGAGGGCGCAGTTCGAGTCGCAGTAGAAGATTCAATCCTAATAGTAAATTCTGCTACTGCCACTTTACATTTGGAAGGAAATACATGCCTTAAAAATGCAAGCAGCATTGCCAGTGTAATGTACAGGAAAACTCCAGTCGGCAGTAAATGTAGCGGCAAGTTCTGTTGCCGAGAATCAGTACAGGAGCCACAAACACCGATTATTTCCTCAAGCTGACATCGTTGCTGAGAAATCTTCGTCTTCCAAGAAATGTTTGAGGTTTGGGAACAGGTCATAGTCACTGAGTGCTAGATCTGGTGAACAGGATGGATGTTCACGCAATTCAAACTTTAATTCGCATATTTTTCTCATTGCAATAACTGAACGATGGGACGGAGTATTGTCGCGAAGAAACAAGAGGTCAAAAGAGGTCTTTTTCTTGTCACCTCATCACTCAAACCTTACAGTAAGCTTGCGTAGTAGTCACCAGTGATACCTTTACCCTTTTATAAGTAATCAATAAAAATAATTGCTTGCGCATCCCAGAAAACACTTGCCATAACCTTGTTAGCTGACAAAACTAACTTTGCCAGTTTTGGAGTTAGTACACCTGGCGCAATCCATTGTTTTGAATGTGATTTACTTTCTGTAGTGCAGTGATGTATCCAAGTTTCCTCCATGGTAATAAGATGTCTCAAAAATTCACTGGGAATCTTATGGTAGAGCTCCAAATTCTTAACAGAAACTGTTTTTCTTTGCAACTTTTGATCAGGTGTCAACATACGCGGCACAGACCTTGTGAAAGTTCTAAATATTACTTAAAATATTACCTTACGTTCTTTTGATACATTTACAGGCTCTGATATCTCAAAAAACTTTAATCTGTGGTCTTACAGTACTAAACAATGAATTGTTTCAATGATCTCTGGAATTGTGACTTCCACAGAGCGAGACTCAACTCTAGTACTCGTACGTCCCATTTTAAACTCTACAACCAACCTTTTAATTATTGTATATGAAGTGACAGAGTCTTTCAATGATCTCTGGAGTTGTGACTTCCACAGAGCGAGGCTCATCACTAGTACTTGTACGTCACATTTTAAAGTCTACAACCAATCTTTTAATTATTGTATATGAAGTGACAGAGTCTTTCAATGATCTCTGTAGTTGTGACTTCCACAGAGCGAGGCTCATCACTAGTACTCGTACGTCCCATTTTAAACTGTACAACCAACCTTTTAATTGTTGTATATGAAGTGACAGAGTCTTTCAATGATCTCTGTAGCTGTGACTTCCACAGAGCGAGGCTCATCACTAGTACTCGTACGTCCCATTTTAAACTCTACAACCAACCTTTTAATTATTGTATATGAAGTGACAGAGTCTTTCAATGATCTCTGTAGTTGTGACTTCCACAGAGCGAGACTCATCACTAGTACTCGTACGTCCCATTTTAAACTCTACAACCAACCTTTTAATTATTGTATATGAAGTGACAGAGTCTTTCAATGATCTCTGTAGTTGTGACTTCCACAGAGCGAGACTCATCACTAGTACTCGTACGTCCCATTTTAAACTCCACAACCAACCTTTTAATTATTGTATATGAAGTGACAGAGTCTTTCAATGATCTCTGTAGTTGTGACTTCCACAGAGCGAGGCTCATCACTAGTACTTGTACGTCACATTTTAAACTCTACAACCAACCTTTTAATTATTGTATATGAAGTGACAGAGTCTTTCAATGATCTCTGGAGTTGTGACTTCCACAGAGCGAGGCTCATCACTAGTACTCGTACGTCACATTTTAAACTCTACAACCAACCTTTTAATTATTGTATATGAAGTGACAGAGTCTTTAAATGATCTCTGTAGTTGTGACTTCCACACAGCGAGTCTCATCACTAGTACTTGTACGTCCTATTTTAAACTCTACAACCAACCTTTTAATTATTGTATATGAAGTGACAGAGTCTTTCAATGATCTCTGGAGTTGTGACTTCCACACAGCGAGTCTCATCACTAGTACTTGTACGTCCTATTTTAAACTCTACAACCAACCTTTTAATTATTGTATATGAAGTGACAGAGTCTTTCAATGATCTCTGGAGTTGTGACTTCCACACAGCGAGTCTCATCACTAGTACTCGTACGTCACATTTTAAACTGTACAACCAACCTTTTAATTATTGTATATGAAGTGACAGAGTCTTTCAATTATCTCTGTAGTTGTGACTTCCACACAGCGAGTCTCATCACTAGTACTTGTACGTCCTATTTTAAACTCTACAACCAACCTTTTAATTATTGTATATGAAGTGACAGAGTCTTTCAATGATCTCTGGAGTTGTGAATTCCACACAGCGAGTCTCATCACTCGTACTTGTACGTCCCATTTTAAACTGTACAACCAATCTTTTAATTATTGTATATGAAGTGACAGAGTCTTTCAATGATCTCTGGAGTTGTGAATTCCACACAGCGAGTCTCCTCACTAGTACTTGTACGTCCCATTTTAAACTGTACAACCAATCTTTTAATTATTGTATATGAAGTGACAGAGTCTTTCAATGATCTCTGGAGTTGTGACTTCCGCAGAGCGAGGCTCATCACTAGTACTCGTACGTCACATTTTAAACTCCACAACCAACCTTTTAATTATTGTATATGAAGTGACAGAGTCTTTCAATGATCTCTGTAGTTGTGACTTCCACACAGCAAGTCTCATCACTAGTATTCGTACGTCCCATTTTAAACTGTACAACCAAACTTTTAATTATTGTATATGAAGTGACAGAGTCTTTCAATGATCTCTGTAGTTGTGACTTCCACACAGCGATTCTCATCACTAGTACTCGTACGTCCCATTTTAAACTGTACAACCAACCTTTTAATTATTGTATATGAAGTGACAGAGTCTTTCAATGATCTCTGGAGTTGTGACTTCCACACAGCGAGTCTCATCACTAGTACTCGTACGTCCCATTTTAAACTGTACAACCAATCTTTTAATTATTGTATATGAAGTGACAGAGTCTTTCAATGATCTCTGGAGTTGTGACTTCCACAGAGCGAGGCTCATCACTAGTACTCGTACGTCCCATTTTAAACTCTACAACCAACCTTTTAATTATTGTATATGAAGTGACAGAGTCTTTAAATGATCTCTGTAGTTGTGACTTCCACAGAGCGAGGCTCATCACTAGTACTCGTACGTCCCATTTTAAACTGTACAACCAACCTTTTAATTATTGTATATGAAGGGACAGAGTCTTTGAATGATCTCTGGAGTTGTGACTTCCACAGAGTGAGACTCATCACTAGTACTCGTACGACCCATTTCAAACTCTACAACCAACCTTTTAATTATTGTATATGAAGGGACAGAGTCTTTGAATGATCTCTGGAGTTGTGACTTCCACAGAGCGAGGCTCATCACTAGTACTCGTACGACCCATTTTAAACTCTACAACCAACGTTTTAATTATTGTATATGAAGTGACAGAGTCTTTCAATGATCTCTGTAGTTGTGACTTCTACAGAGTGAGACTCATCACTAGTACTCGTACGACCCATTTCAAACTCTACAACCAACCTTTTAATTATTTAATATGAAGGGACAGAGTCTTTGAATGATCTCTGGAGTTGTGACTTCCACAGAGCGAGGCTCATCACTAGTACTTGTACGTCCTATTTTAAACTCTACAACCAACCTTTTAATTATTGTATATGAAGTGACAGAGTCTTTCAATGATCTCTGGAGTTGTGACTTCCACAGAGCGAGGCTCATCACTAGTACTTGTACGTCACATTTTAAAGTCTACAACCAATCTTTTAATTATTGTATATGAAGTGACAGAGTCTTTCAATGATCTCTGTAGTTGTGACTTCCACAGAGCGAGGCTCATCACTAGTACTCGTACGTCCCATTTTAAACTGTACAACCAACCTTTTAATTGTTGTATATGAAGTGACAGAGTCTTTCAATGATCTCTGTAGTTGTGACTTCCACAGAGCGAGACTCATCACTAGTACTCGTACGTCCCATTTTAAACTCTACAACCAACCTTTTAATTATTGTATATGAAGTGACAGAGTATTTCAATGATCTCTGTAGTTGTGACTTCCACAGAGCGAGACTCATCACTAGTACTCGTACGTCCCATTTTAAACTCCACAACCAACCTTTTAATTATTGTATATGAAGTGACAGAGTCTTTCAATGATCTCTGTAGTTGTGACTTCCACAGAGCGAGACTCATCACTAGTACTCATACGTCCCATTTTAAACTCCACAACCAACCTTTTAATTATTGTATATGAAGTGACAGAGTCTTTCAATGATCTCTGTAGTTGTGACTTCCACAGAGCGAGGCTCATCACTAGTACTTGTACGTCACATTTTAAACTCTACAACCAACCTTTTAATTATTGTATATGAAGTGACAGAGTCTTTCAATGATCTCTGGAGTTGTGACTTCCACAGAGCGAGGCTCATCACTAGTACTCGTACGTCACATTTTAAACTCTACAACCAACCTTTTAATTATTGTATATGAAGTGACAGAGTCTTTCAATTATCTCTGTAGTTGTGACTTCCACACAGCGAGTCTCATCACTAGTACTTGTACGTCCTATTTTAAACTCTACAACCAACCTTTTAATTATTGTATATGAAGTGACAGAGTCTTTCAATGATCTCTGGAGTTGTGAATTCCACACAGCGAGTCTCATCACTCGTACTTGTACGTCCCATTTTAAACTGTACAACCAATCTTTTAATTATTGTATATGAAGTGACAGAGTCTTTCAATGATCTCTGGAGTTGTGAATTCCACACAGCGAGTCTCATCACTAGTACTTGTACGTCCCATTTTAAACTGTACAACCAATCTTTTAATTATTGTATATGAAGTGACAGAGTCTTTCAATGATCTCTGGAGTTGTGACTTCCGCAGAGCGAGGCTCATCACTAGTACTCGTACGTCACATTTTAAACTCCACAACCAACCTTTTAATTATTGTATATGAAGTGACAGAGTCTTTCAATGATCTCTGTAGTTGTGACTTCCACACAGCAAGTCTCATCACTAGTATTCGTACGTCCCATTTTAAACTGTACAACCAAACTTTTAATTATTGTATATGAAGTGACAGAGTCTTTCAATGATCTCTGTAGTTGTGACTTCCACACAGCGATTCTCATCACTAGTACTCGTACGTCCCATTTTAAACTGTACAACCAACCTTTTAATTATTGTATATGAAGTGACAGAGTCTTTCAATGATCTCTGGAGTTGTGACTTCCACACAGCGAGTCTCATCACTAGTACTCGTACGTCCCATTTTAAACTGTACAACCAATCTTTTAATTATTGTATATGAAGTGACAGAGTCTTTCAATGATATCTGGAGTTGTGACTTCCACAGAGCGAGGCTCATCACTAGTACTCTTACGTCCCATTTTAAACTCTACAACCAACCTTTTAATTATTGTATATGAAGTGACAGAGTCTTTAAATGATCTCTGTAGTTGTGACTTCCACAGAGCGAGGCTCATCACTAGTACTCGTACGTCCCATTTTAAACTGTACAACCAACCTTTTAATTATTGTATATGAAGGGACAGAGTCTTTGAATGATCTCTGGAGTTGTGACTTCCACAGAGTGAGACTCATCACTAGTACTCGTACGACCCATTTCAAACTCTACAACCAACCTTTTAATTATTGTATATGAAGGGACAGAGTCTTTGAATGATCTCTGGAGTTGTGACTTCCACAGAGCGAGGCTCATCACTAGTACTCGTACGACCCATTTTAAACTCTACAACCAACGTTTTAATTATTGCATATGAAGTGACAGAGTCTTTCAATGATCTCTGTAGTTGTGACTTCTACAGAGTGAGACTCATCACTAGTACTCGTACGACCCATTTCAAACTCTACAACCAACCTTTTAATTATTGTATATGAAGGGACAGAGTCTTTGAATGATCTCTGGAGTTGTGACTTCCACAGAGCGAGGCTCATCACTAGTACTTGTACGTCCTATTTTAAACTCTACAACCAACCTTTTAATTATTGTATATGAAGTGACAGAGTCTTTCAATTATCTCTGGAGTTGTGACTTCCACAGAGCGAGACTCATCACTAGTACTCGTACGTCCCATTTTAAACTCTACAACCAACCTTTTAATTATTGTATATGAAGTGACAGAGTCTGTCAATTATCTCTGGAGTTGTGACTTCCACAGAGCGAGGCTCATCACTAGTACTTGTACGTCACATTTTAAACTCTACTACCAACCTTTTAATTATTGTATATGAAGTGACAGAGTCTTTCAATGATCTCTGTAGTTGTGACTTCCACACAGCGAGTCTCATCACTGGTACTCGTACGTCCCATTTTAAACTCCACAACCAACCTTTTAATTATTGTATATGAAGTGACAGAGTCTTTGAATGATCTCTGTAGTTGTGACTTCCACAGAGCGAGTCTCATCACTAGTACTTGTACGTCACATTTTAAACTCTACTACCAACCTTTTAATTATTGTATATGAAGTGACAGAGTCTTTCAATGATCTCTGTAGTTGTGACTTCCACACAGCGAGTCTCATCACTAGTACTTGTACGTCCCATTTTAAACTCTACAACCAACCTTTTAATTATTGTATATGAAGGGACAGAGTCTTTGAATGATCTCTGGAGTTGTGACTTCCACAGAGTGAGACTCATCACTAGTACTCGTACGACCCATTTCAAACTCTACAACCAACCTTTTAATTATTGTATATGAAGTGACAGAGTCTTTCAATGATCTCTGTAGTTGTGACTTCCACAGAGCGAGACTCATCACTAGTACTCGTACGTCCCATTTTAAACTCCACAACCAACCTTTTAATTATTGTATATGAAGTGACAGAGTCTTTCAATGATCTCTGTAGTTGTGACTTCCACAGAGCGAGGCTCATCACTAGTACTTGTACGTCACATTTTAAACTCTACAACCAACCTTTTAATTATTGTATATGAAGTGACAGAGTCTTTCAATGATCTCTGGAGTTGTGACTTCCACAGAGCGAGGCTCATCACTAGTACTCGTACGTCACATTTTAAACTCTACAACCAACCTTTTAATTATTGTATATGAAGTGACAGAGTCTTTAAATGATCTCTGTAGTTGTGACTTCCACACAGCGAGTCTCATCACTAGTACTTGTACGTCCTATTTTAAACTCTACAACCAACCTTTTAATTATTGTATATGAAGTGACAGAGTCTTTCAATGATCTCTGGAGTTGTGACTTCCACACAGCGAGTCTCATCACTAGTACTTGTACGTCCTATTTTAAACTCTACAACCAACCTTTTAATTATTGTATATGAAGTGACAGAGTCTTTCAATGATCTCTGGAGTTGTGACTTCCACACAGCGAGTCTCATCACTAGTACTCGTACGTCACATTTTAAACTGTACAACCAACCTTTTAATTATTGTATATGAAGTGACAGAGTCTTTCAATTATCTCTGTAGTTGTGACTTCCACACAGCGAGTCTCATCACTAGTACTTGTACGTCCTATTTTAAACTCTACAACCAACCTTTTAATTATTGTATATGAAGTGACAGAGTCTTTCAATGATCTCTGGAGTTGTGAATTCCACACAGCGAGTCTCATCACTCGTACTTGTACGTCCCATTTTAAACTGTACAACCAATCTTTTAATTATTGTATATGAAGTGACAGAGTCTTTCAATGATCTCTGGAGTTGTGAATTCCACACAGCGAGTCTCCTCACTAGTACTTGTACGTCCCATTTTAAACTGTACAACCAATCTTTTAATTATTGTATATGAAGTGACAGAGTCTTTCAATGATCTCTGGAGTTGTGACTTCCGCAGAGCGAGGCTCATCACTAGTACTCGTACGTCACATTTTAAACTCCACAACCAACCTTTTAATTATTGTATATGAAGTGACAGAGTCTTTCAATGATCTCTGTAGTTGTGACTTCCACACAGCAAGTCTCATCACTAGTATTCGTACGTCCCATTTTAAACTGTACAACCAAACTTTTAATTATTGTATATGAAGTGACAGAGTCTTTCAATGATCTCTGTAGTTGTGACTTCCACACAGCGATTCTCATCACTAGTACTCGTACGTCCCATTTTAAACTGTACAACCAACCTTTTAATTATTGTATATGAAGTGACAGAGTCTTTCAATGATCTCTGGAGTTGTGACTTCCACACAGCGAGTCTCATCACTAGTACTCGTACGTCCCATTTTAAACTGTACAACCAATCTTTTAATTATTGTATATGAAGTGACAGAGTCTTTCAATGATCTCTGGAGTTGTGACTTCCACAGAGCGAGGCTCATCACTAGTACTCGTACGTCCCATTTTAAACTCTACAACCAACCTTTTAATTATTGTATATGAAGTGACAGAGTCTTTAAATGATCTCTGTAGTTGTGACTTCCACAGAGCGAGGCTCATCACTAGTACTCGTACGTCCCATTTTAAACTGTACAACCAACCTTTTAATTATTGTATATGAAGGGACAGAGTCTTTGAATGATCTCTGGAGTTGTGACTTCCACAGAGTGAGACTCATCACTAGTACTCGTACGACCCATTTCAAACTCTACAACCAACCTTTTAATTATTGTATATGAAGGGACAGAGTCTTTGAATGATCTCTGGAGTTGTGACTTCCACAGAGCGAGGCTCATCACTAGTACTCGTACGACCCATTTTAAACTCTACAACCAACGTTTTAATTATTGTATATGAAGTGACAGAGTCTTTCAATGATCTCTGTAGTTGTGACTTCTACAGAGTGAGACTCATCACTAGTACTCGTACGACCCATTTCAAACTCTACAACCAACCTTTTAATTATTTAATATGAAGGGACAGAGTCTTTGAATGATCTCTGGAGTTGTGACTTCCACAGAGCGAGGCTCATCACTAGTACTTGTACGTCCTATTTTAAACTCTACAACCAACCTTTTAATTATTGTATATGAAGTGACAGAGTCTTTCAATGATCTCTGGAGTTGTGACTTCCACAGAGCGAGGCTCATCACTAGTACTTGTACGTCACATTTTAAAGTCTACAACCAATCTTTTAATTATTGTATATGAAGTGACAGAGTCTTTCAATGATCTCTGTAGTTGTGACTTCCACAGAGCGAGGCTCATCACTAGTACTCGTACGTCCCATTTTAAACTGTACAACCAACCTTTTAATTGTTGTATATGAAGTGACAGAGTCTTTCAATGATCTCTGTAGTTGTGACTTCCACAGAGCGAGACTCATCACTAGTACTCGTACGTCCCATTTTAAACTCTACAACCAACCTTTTAATTATTGTATATGAAGTGACAGAGTATTTCAATGATCTCTGTAGTTGTGACTTCCACAGAGCGAGACTCATCACTAGTACTCGTACGTCCCATTTTAAACTCCACAACCAACCTTTTAATTATTGTATATGAAGTGACAGAGTCTTTCAATGATCTCTGTAGTTGTGACTTCCACAGAGCGAGACTCATCACTAGTACTCATACGTCCCATTTTAAACTCCACAACCAACCTTTTAATTATTGTATATGAAGTGACAGAGTCTTTCAATGATCTCTGTAGTTGTGACTTCCACAGAGCGAGGCTCATCACTAGTACTTGTACGTCACATTTTAAACTCTACAACCAACCTTTTAATTATTGTATATGAAGTGACAGAGTCTTTCAATGATCTCTGGAGTTGTGACTTCCACAGAGCGAGGCTCATCACTAGTACTCGTACGTCACATTTTAAACTCTACAACCAACCTTTTAATTATTGTATATGAAGTGACAGAGTCTTTCAATTATCTCTGTAGTTGTGACTTCCACACAGCGAGTCTCATCACTAGTACTTGTACGTCCTATTTTAAACTCTACAACCAACCTTTTAATTATTGTATATGAAGTGACAGAGTCTTTCAATGATCTCTGGAGTTGTGAATTCCACACAGCGAGTCTCATCACTCGTACTTGTACGTCCCATTTTAAACTGTACAACCAATCTTTTAATTATTGTATATGAAGTGACAGAGTCTTTCAATGATCTCTGGAGTTGTGAATTCCACACAGCGAGTCTCATCACTAGTACTTGTACGTCCCATTTTAAACTGTACAACCAATCTTTTAATTATTGTATATGAAGTGACAGAGTCTTTCAATGATCTCTGGAGTTGTGACTTCCGCAGAGCGAGGCTCATCACTAGTACTCGTACGTCACATTTTAAACTCCACAACCAACCTTTTAATTATTGTATATGAAGTGACAGAGTCTTTCAATGATCTCTGTAGTTGTGACTTCCACACAGCAAGTCTCATCACTAGTATTCGTACGTCCCATTTTAAACTGTACAACCAAACTTTTAATTATTGTATATGAAGTGACAGAGTCTTTCAATGATCTCTGTAGTTGTGACTTCCACACAGCGATTCTCATCACTAGTACTCGTACGTCCCATTTTAAACTGTACAACCAACCTTTTAATTATTGTATATGAAGTGACAGAGTCTTTCAATGATCTCTGGAGTTGTGACTTCCACACAGCGAGTCTCATCACTAGTACTCGTACGTCCCATTTTAAACTGTACAACCAATCTTTTAATTATTGTATATGAAGTGACAGAGTCTTTCAATGATATCTGGAGTTGTGACTTCCACAGAGCGAGGCTCATCACTAGTACTCTTACGTCCCATTTTAAACTCTACAACCAACCTTTTAATTATTGTATATGAAGTGACAGAGTCTTTAAATGATCTCTGTAGTTGTGACTTCCACAGAGCGAGGCTCATCACTAGTACTCGTACGTCCCATTTTAAACTGTACAACCAACCTTTTAATTATTGTATATGAAGGGACAGAGTCTTTGAATGATCTCTGGAGTTGTGACTTCCACAGAGTGAGACTCATCACTAGTACTCGTACGACCCATTTCAAACTCTACAACCAACCTTTTAATTATTGTATATGAAGGGACAGAGTCTTTGAATGATCTCTGGAGTTGTGACTTCCACAGAGCGAGGCTCATCACTAGTACTCGTACGACCCATTTTAAACTCTACAACCAACGTTTTAATTATTGCATATGAAGTGACAGAGTCTTTCAATGATCTCTGTAGTTGTGACTTCTACAGAGTGAGACTCATCACTAGTACTCGTACGACCCATTTCAAACTCTACAACCAACCTTTTAATTATTGTATATGAAGGGACAGAGTCTTTGAATGATCTCTGGAGTTGTGACTTCCACAGAGCGAGGCTCATCACTAGTACTTGTACGTCCTATTTTAAACTCTACAACCAACCTTTTAATTATTGTATATGAAGTGACAGAGTCTTTCAATTATCTCTGGAGTTGTGACTTCCACAGAGCGAGACTCATCACTAGTACTCGTACGTCCCATTTTAAACTCTACAACCAACCTTTTAATTATTGTATATGAAGTGACAGAGTCTGTCAATTATCTCTGGAGTTGTGACTTCCACAGAGCGAGGCTCATCACTAGTACTTGTACGTCACATTTTAAACTCTACTACCAACCTTTTAATTATTGTATATGAAGTGACAGAGTCTTTCAATGATCTCTGTAGTTGTGACTTCCACACAGCGAGTCTCATCACTGGTACTCGTACGTCCCATTTTAAACTCCACAACCAACCTTTTAATTATTGTATATGAAGTGACAGAGTCTTTGAATGATCTCTGTAGTTGTGACTTCCACAGAGCGAGTCTCATCACTAGTACTTGTACGTCACATTTTAAACTCTACTACCAACCTTTTAATTATTGTATATGAAGTGACAGAGTCTTTCAATGATCTCTGTAGTTGTGACTTCCACACAGCGAGTCTCATCACTAGTACTTGTACGTCCCATTTTAAACTCTACAACCAACCTTTTAATTATTGTATATGAAGGGACAGAGTCTTTGAATGATCTCTGGAGTTGTGACTTCCACAGAGTGAGACTCATCACTAGTACTCGTACGACCCATTTCAAACTCTACAACCAACCTTTTAATTATTGTATATGAAGGGACAGAGTCTTTGAATGATCTCTGGAGTTGTGACTTCCACAGAGCGAGGCTCATCACTAGTACTCGTACGACCCATTTTAAACTCTACAACCAACCTTTTAATTATTGTATATGAAGGGACAGAGTCTTTGAATGATCTCTGGAGTTGTGACTTCCACAGAGTGAGACTCATCACTAGTACTCGTACGACCCATTTCAAACTCTACAACCAACCTTTTAATTATTGTATATGAAGGGACAGAGTCTTTGAATGATCTCTGGAGTTGTGACTTCCACAGAGCGAGGCTCATCACTAGTACTCGTACGACCCATTTTAAACTCTACAACCAACGTTTTAATTATTGTATATGAAGTGACAGAGTCTTTCAATGATCTCTGTAGTTGTGACTTCTACAGAGTGAGACTCATCACTAGTACTCGTACGACCCATTTCAAACTCTACAACCAACCTTTTAATTATTGTATATGAAGTGACAGAGTCTTTCAATGATCTCTGGAGTTGTGACTTCCGCAGAGCGAGGCTCATCACTAGTACTCGTACGTCACATTTTAAACTCCACAACCAACCTTTTAAGTATTGTATATGAAGTGACAGAGTCTTTCAATGATCTCTGTAGTTGTGACTTCCACACAGCAAGTCTCATCACTAGTATTCGTACGTCCCATTTTAAACTGTACAACCAAACTTTTAATTATTGTATATGAAGTGACAGAGTCTTTCAATGATCTCTGTAGTTGTGACTTCCACAGAGCGAGACTCATCACTAGTACTCATACGTCCCATTTTAAACTCCACAACCAACCTTTTAATTATTGTATATGAAGTGACAGAGTCTTTCAATGATCTCTGTAGTTGTGACTTCCACAGAGCGAGGCTCATCACTAGTACTTGTACGTCACATTTTAAACTCTACAACCAACCTTTTAATTATTGTATATGAAGTGACAGAGTCTTTCAATGATCTCTGGAGTTGTGACTTCCACAGAGCGAGGCTCATCACTAGTACTCGTACGTCACATTTTAAACTCTACAACCAACCTTTTAATTATTGTATATGAAGTGACAGAGTCTTTCAATTATCTCTGTAGTTGTGACTTCCACACAGCGAGTCTCATCACTAGTACTTGTACGTCCTATTTTAAACTCTACAACCAACCTTTTAATTATTGTATATGAAGTGACAGAGTCTTTCAATGATCTCTGGAGTTGTGAATTCCACACAGCGAGTCTCATCACTCGTACTTGTACGTCCCATTTTAAACTGTACAACCAATCTTTTAATTATTGTATATGAAGTGACAGAGTCTTTCAATGATCTCTGGAGTTGTGAATTCCACACAGCGAGTCTCATCACTAGTACTTGTACGTCCCATTTTAAACTGTACAACCAATCTTTTAATTATTGTATATGAAGTGACAGAGTCTTTCAATGATCTCTGGAGTTGTGACTTCCGCAGAGCGAGGCTCATCACTAGTACTCGTACGTCACATTTTAAACTCCACAACCAACCTTTTAATTATTGTATATGAAGTGACAGAGTCTTTCAATGATCTCTGTAGTTGTGACTTCCACACAGCAAGTCTCATCACTAGTATTCGTACGTCCCATTTTAAACTGTACAACCAAACTTTTAATTATTGTATATGAAGTGACAGAGTCTTTCAATGATCTCTGTAGTTGTGACTTCCACACAGCGATTCTCATCACTAGTACTCGTACGTCCCATTTTAAACTGTACAACCAACCTTTTAATTATTGTATATGAAGTGACAGAGTCTTTCAATGATCTCTGGAGTTGTGACTTCCACACAGCGAGTCTCATCACTAGTACTCGTACGTCCCATTTTAAACTGTACAACCAATCTTTTAATTATTGTATATGAAGTGACAGAGTCTTTCAATGATATCTGGAGTTGTGACTTCCACAGAGCGAGGCTCATCACTAGTACTCTTACGTCCCATTTTAAACTCTACAACCAACCTTTTAATTATTGTATATGAAGTGACAGAGTCTTTAAATGATCTCTGTAGTTGTGACTTCCACAGAGCGAGGCTCATCACTAGTACTCGTACGTCCCATTTTAAACTGTACAACCAACCTTTTAATTATTGTATATGAAGGGACAGAGTCTTTGAATGATCTCTGGAGTTGTGACTTCCACAGAGTGAGACTCATCACTAGTACTCGTACGACCCATTTCAAACTCTACAACCAACCTTTTAATTATTGTATATGAAGGGACAGAGTCTTTGAATGATCTCTGGAGTTGTGACTTCCACAGAGCGAGGCTCATCACTAGTACTCGTACGACCCATTTTAAACTCTACAACCAACGTTTTAATTATTGTATATGAAGTGACAGAGTCTTTCAATGATCTCTGTAGTTGTGACTTCTACAGATTGAGACTCATCACTAGTACTCGTACGACCCATTTCAAACTCTACAACCAACCTTTTAATTATTGTATATGAAGGGACAGAGTCTTTGAATGATCTCTGGAGTTGTGACTTCCACAGAGCGAGGCTCATCACTAGTACTTGTACGTCCTATTTTAAACTCTACAACCAACCTTTTAATTATTGTATATGAAGTGACAGAGTCTTTCAATTATCTCTGGAGTTGTGACTTCCACAGAGCGAGACTCATCACTAGTACTCGTACGTCCCATTTTAAACTCTACAACCAACCTTTTAATTATTGTATATGAAGTGACAGAGTCTGTCAATTATCTCTGGAGTTGTGACTTCCACAGAGCGAGGCTCATCACTAGTACTTGTACGTCACATTTTAAACTCTACTACCAACCTTTTAATTATTGTATATGAAGTGACAGAGTCTTTCAATGATCTCTGTAGTTGTGACTTCCACACAGCGAGTCTCATCACTGGTACTCGTACGTCCCATTTTAAACTCCACAACCAACCTTTTAATTATTGTATATGAAGTGACAGAGTCTTTGAATGATCTCTGTAGTTGTGACTTCCACAGAGCGAGTCTCATCACTAGTACTTGTACGTCACATTTTAAACTCTACTACCAACCTTTTAATTATTGTATATGAAGTGACAGAGTCTTTCAATGATCTCTGTAGTTGTGACTTCCACACAGCGAGTCTCATCACTAGTACTTGTACGTCCCATTTTAAACTCTACAACCAACCTTTTAATTATTGTATATGAAGGGACAGAGTCTTTGAATGATCTCTGGAGTTGTGACTTCCACAGAGTGAGACTCATCACTAGTACTCGTACGACCCATTTCAAACTCTACAACCAACCTTTTAATTATTGTATATGAAGGGACAGAGTCTTTGAATGATCTCTGGAGTTGTGACTTCCACAGAGCGAGGCTCATCACTAGTACTCGTACGACCCATTTTAAACTCTACAACCAACCTTTTAATTATTGTATATGAAGGGACAGAGTCTTTGAATGATCTCTGGAGTTGTGACTTCCACAGAGTGAGACTCATCACTAGTACTCGTACGACCCATTTCAAACTCTACAACCAACCTTTTAATTATTGTATATGAAGGGACAGAGTCTTTGAATGATCTCTGGAGTTGTGACTTCCACAGAGCGAGGCTCATCACTAGTACTCGTACGACCCATTTTAAACTCTACAACCAACGTTTTAATTATTGTATATGAAGTGACAGAGTCTTTCAATGATCTCTGTAGTTGTGACTTCTACAGAGTGAGACTCATCACTAGTACTCGTACGACCCATTTCAAACTCTACAACCAACCTTTTAATTATTGTATATGAAGTGACAGAGTCTTTCAATTATCTCTGGAGTTGTGACTTCCACAGAGCGAGACTCATCACTAGTACTCGTACGTCCCATTTTAAACTCTACAACCAACCTTTTAATTATTGTATATGAAGTGACAGAGTCTTTCAATTATCTCTGGAGTTGTGACTTCCACAGAGCGAGGCTCATCACTAGTACTTGTACGTCACATTTTAAACTCTACTACCAACCTTTTAATTATTGTATATGAAGTGACAGAGTCTTTCAATGATCTCTGTAGTTGTGACTTCCACACAGCGAGTCTCATCACTGGTACTCGTACGTCCCATTTTAAACTCCACAACCAACCTTTTAATTATTGTATATGAAGTGACAGAGTCTTTGAATGATCTCTGTAGTTGTGACTTCCACAGAGCGAGTCTCATCACTAGTACTTGTACGTCACATTTTAAACTCTACTACCAACCTTTTAATTATTGTATATGAAGTGACAGAGTCTTTCAATGATCTCTGTAGTTGTGACTTCCACACAGCGAGTCTCATCACTAGTACTTGTACGTCCCATTTTAAACTCCACAACCAACCTTTTAATTATTGTATATGAAGTGACAGAGTCTTTCAATGATCTCTGTAGTTGTGACTTCCACAGAGCGAGGCTCATCACTAGTACTCGTACGTCCCATTTTAAACTCTACTACCAACCTTTTAATTATTGTATATGAAGTGACAGAGTCTTTCAATGATCTCTGTAGTTGTGACTTCCACACAGCGAGTCTCATCACTAGTACTCGTACGTCCCATTTTAAACTCCACAACCAACCTTTTAATTATTGTATATGAAGTGACAGAGTCTTTCAACGATCTCTGTAGTTGTGACTTCCACAGAGCGAGACTCATCACTAGTACTTGTACGTCCCATTTTAAACTCCACAACCAATCTTTTAATTATTGTATATGAAGTGACAGAGTCTTTGAATGATCTCTGGAGTTGTGACTTCCACACAGCGAGTCTCATCACTAGTACTTGTACGTCCCATTTTAAACTCTACAACCAACCTTTTAATTATTGTATATGAGGTGACAGAGTATTTCAATGTACTGTCCATTTCATCCTTGATTTATTTGGACGTTAAGTCTTTCAAATGGAAGTATTTAATCACTGTTCGTTTTCCCAAATCATCATAGAGTTAAAGTACAAACTGGCACAGTGGCGCTATCCATTTTATAATTTTAATTTGTTTTAAAAACGTCTATAGCGATCAATTCTTCAAACATTTGACTATCAGTAATTTAATATTCGCACATCTCTATGAAAATTTGCAGCAAATGAGTTTCCATAGAAACTTTAAGTCGACTAATATAAAGCACGAAAGAGAATAAAGGCTTGTACAAGATTTAGTACACAACATATCTATTCGGCGCCTATTGGTCGAGCTCTAGTAAACAGTTTGCACTAGAAACATCGGCATAACATATGCAACTTAAAGTAAACAAACACAGTACAATATACACGCAATTCATGCGAAACATTTGCCTCACGACATGTCCACATGTACAAACACGTCACATTTATACCTTACCATACACATTACTTAAAAATCAAACATTCAATACAGATATTACCTGCAAATACAGGCTTATGTTGCTCTGTATTTGAAAAAAAAAAATAACTTTTACAAAACAAATCATTACAAATGAAAGCTAAATCATGAATTTTCTGTGAATCTCATCAGAAGTCCTCTATATATTTGCATAATCTTCATATATCTGATCTACATCTTTTTAAAATATACAATTTAGTTCAAATAACTTTTTGTACTGTCAACCATTCCCAAGAAATTCCCTGAATTTTTTCTGAAGTTTAAAATACCTATAATTGTCTCAAATAGCAAACCGTTATCCATATTTTTATCTATTGGACGCACAAATAAAATTAAACTTCAAAGACATCACACAACGACCAAAACATTCGACTATCACTTAAAGTCTACTGTATTCCCCTGTAACTACAATAAGACAATGTTTATCTTGAAGTAATAGATAGAGCAGTAAGTGTTTGTACAAGAGTAGAGAAAGTCATGTATATAAAACATTTGACTATCACTTAAAGTCTACTGTATTCCCTTGTAACTACAATAAGATAATGTTTATCTTGAAGTAGATAGAGCAGTAAGTGTTTGTACAAGAGTAGAGAAAGTCATGTATATAAAACATTTGACTATCACTTAAAGTCTACTGTATTCCCTTGTAACTACAATAAGATAATGTTTATCTTGAAGTAGATAGAGCAATAAGTGTTTGTACAAGAGTAGAGAAAGTCATGTATATAAAACATTTGACTATCACTTAAAGTCTACTGTATTCCCTTGTAACTACAATAAGATAATGTTTATCTTGAAGTAAATAGAGCAATAAGAGTAGAGAAAGTCATGTATATAAAACATTTGACTATCACTTAAAGTCTACTGTATTCCCTTGTAACTACAATAAGATAATGTTTATCTTGAAGTAGATAGAGCAATAAGAGTAGAGAAAGTCATGTGATTGTGGAGGACCGTTTCTCCTTGACATGTAAGACCTGGGACACACGTGTGTTAACAAGTTGTAAATCAATAAAGGAACTTCCTTGTGAGCCAAGTCAGCAAAAAGACAGTTGCACGCGAGAGAGTTATGTCACGTGACACAAATCCCTGCCAGGCGTGCACAGCAACAAAGGAAGTCGATATGTAGGCTTATCTTGCAGCAATAACGTAAAGAAAAGGCAAGCTTCCCAGAAAAAAATCCTTTTTTGCATCAGGGAGGGATTTTATAACCCATCTACCACGTTCATACAGAAGACGAAGCATTGTGGTGTATCCAAAAATTCAAATCTCTGCTTTGAAGGTCCATGAAGGAAATATATGTTTGAATAAGACAGCTCTAACCGGAAAAATAGCTGTACAGCTTCCAAGGGTGTGATAGAAAACTTGCAAGAATTCTGCCCCATACGAAATTAATCTTTCTATTTGGCTTTTTAAATTTAGAATGTAGATCTTTATATTTTAAGTTAACTCTCATAATTTTAAAAGTTTTCATAACAAATTAAATGTATATCTTAATTTTTTGAGAGCTTAATTAGAAGTTCTCTTTATTCTGAATAACTTTTGTATAACTGATAAAGTATAAGAGATAGACTAAATATTACTGCACAACAAATGCATATCTTGTTAAATGACACAATTTATGTCAAATAAATTTTTTGTAGTTAAGTATTAATGATTGATTGGCATTTTTCTTCAAAATATGCTCCCTAGCGGACGATAGTGTATTGTTTTGTTGAAATGAAGAAGTTAACTACCTGCGACAGTTGACTGTGAAATACGATTTTGTTTTGTCTGTCAAATCGAGCTTCTTTTACGGAAAGGAGGTCTGTCATTACTCCATACCTGGCATTTTGTTATTTTTAAGTTCTTTAAGATAGATTTATAAAGAATGTGCATTGAAACTGCTCCAGAAACTTGTACAAGAAGAAAATGCGGACTTTCTTACATCCATAATCATCCTTGTTATGATGGTTACTTAATCAGTGCTACCAACGGGTAAAAATAAATACCGCTACAACGCGTGATAGGCGAATTAAGGTGAGGCGACGGATTCAATTTTTTATTTACTTTCTCCAACGTTAAGTCATATCGTACAATGAATGAAACGGGTGAAATGATGCTCAAATGAGTCCAGAATTATGGATAATGGCACTACGAAATCTGCGTGGGCGTTGCAGCAATTCATATATGGAAAAGGCATGTCAGATGCAGAAAAATATGAATGTACAAGTGTAGAAATGTGTTATTTTGTTCTCAGGATTACGAGGGTGCTGTGAAAACTTTCCGACCTCAACATGAAGGTGGCAGCACTCGCAAGTAAAAGCTGGTTAATATCGTTGTCCATCTATTGACAGTTACTCACCAAGGTTTCAGCCATTTTGGACGCTCTGTTGTTATGTAACAGTCGTTTGAGTGAGCTGATGTGACTGTTTTTTTTTAAATGGACAACACGAGTAACGAGCTGTCATTAAACATTTGTTTTTGAAAGGCAATACGCCAACGTAAATAAAAAATGAGTTGGAATCTGTGTTTGGGGACTCTGCACCATCATTTGCCACAGTGAAATTTTGGGTAGCTGAATTTAAACATGGCCGTAAGAGCCTGGGAGACGATGAACGTTCGGTACATCCCAAAACTGCAACTGCCGACGAAAACATCGCCAAAGTTCACCAAATGATGCTAGACGACCGCTGAATTAAAGTGAGAGAGACAGCAGAGGCTATGAACATATCAAAAGAACGCGTTTGTCACATATTAAATCAACATTTAGACATGAGAAAGCTGTCCGCGCGCTGGGTGCCGTGTTTGCTCACGTTAAACCAAAAACGTGTTCGAATGAACGTTTCCAACGCTCTGTTGGCGCAGTTTAGGCGTAATAAATCCGAGTTTTGGAGCCGATTATTAGTGTAGATGAAACTTGGATACAGCATTATACGCCCGAAACAAAAATACAGTACAAACAGTTGACTGCAAAGAGGGAACCGGCTCTAAAAAAAGCAAAGCTCTTTTTTTTATTATTACTGCTTTAATTAATGATTTTAGTAAAGACTTTATACAAAAGAAGATTGAAAAATTTAAATATCAAGAAACTCTTTATGATATTTCTACCCTTAAAAATAAAAGAGTGTTATAATTTAAAAGAATTACTTACCATCCTTGGTTTAATAAACAATTACAAAAGTTTTTAAAGAGTTTGGTATAACTTTGGTTCCTCAAAACAAATATAGTATTAAACATTTACCACGTTTATCTAAAAAAATAAAATTCATAATAATAAAAAATCTGGTATTTATCAATTTGATTGTTTAGATTGCGATAAAGTTTATATTGATAGGTCGAAATGTAATTTGGAAACCAGAAATAAAGAACATTTTCGTAACATTAAGTATAAACAAACTAATAAATCGGCCGTAGCAGATCAGTTTTGGTCAATAAAATTCATAAAAAGAGGCAAGTATTTTGGGCCTATAAAAGGAGATGAGACTAAATGGGAGGAATTAAGAATTAGGCGTAAAAAAACATAGGTTGGTAGCATTATTCAAAGCTAATGCTGGTGTAAAGGCATGGGTGGACGTTAGTGTAAGGTTAGATAATCCGGATTATTATGGACGAAACGATC